>CM030325.1:937530877-937697595 GCA_002915635.3 Ambystoma mexicanum
CAGTTCCATGGCCCGAGGGTCCGCAGGACGACGCCGTGTCCTCCTCCACCCCCTGCGGATTGCCTCGAGGCACTCGGCCCGCCTCAGGCCCTCCGCATGGAGTTCTCCGCCCTGACCATTGTGAGCCGCGCCTCTTCCGCCCGCCGCCGCTCCCGCACCTATGGCGTGGCCCAACCGCTGCCACACGGAAGACACTCTCTGTCCTGGGTCCTCCTGCCCCCCGGCCGATGCCTGCCCCTCCGATGTCGAAGGCCCCGAGCCTTCATGGCTCCCACCATCTTGCTGCTGCTGCTGCTCTGCCTCTGCCCGTGCACTGCCTCCTGCTGCCTGCACATCCTCCGCCGGCTGGGGTGCAGTTGTTGATGTGGCCACCCCTGCTGGACGTCCGACTCCCGACTGTGGCAGAGATGCCTCCTCCACCAGCCTGGCCGCACTGTCAGAGGCAGCTCCACAGGGCACCCAGGTGACTGATGGGTGGGAAGATGGCACAGAGGACGACTGGCGCGTTGGGGGTCCAGTTGAGGAGGGGGTCGGAACAAGCCCCATCAGACGGAGGAATCCGGTCTGGGTGACCTGTCCCAGCAGGCTGACGTGGTCAACGAGCCATTCGAGATGACGTGCAGTCTCTCCATGAAAAGACTGCAGGTCACCTCGCATGGCCCGTTGACGCAACGCCACACCAGCCAGGACAGGCTCAACCCGGACCTGGATAGCCACGTCCGCAGGCAGAGGAAGGCCAGTTGACGTCAGCTCATCCCCTGCCTGAAAACGGGTCTGGACGTAGGCATCCCTGCTGGTGCAAGATGATGCAGGGACAGGATCGGGGACAGGATTGCACACAGGCACCTCCGCGGCCGCCTGTGCTGCTCCTGTCCTGGTCCTGGACTGCACCACTAGCACCAGTGGGATCCCACCTCCAGACCCCGTCTCTGGTGCTTGCACGGCCTCCTCCTCCACCAGACCCCCACCAACCTGGATGACTCTGTGCCATCTTTCCCCTGTTGGGCCCTGTGGGGTCCAGCTGCCCCTTCTGCTGCCGAGGAGTCCAACTGCAACCTCCGCCTCTTGGACCTCCCCCGGCAGCTGCGGCCTGGGACGCGGCACCGGACTCCTCACTCCCCGACGAGATGACAACACGGGAGGGAGCCGGGCCTTGCGTCTCCGGCTGGCGGTCGGATCCCCGCCGCTGTGCTCCACAGCACCTTCTCCGCCTCTTCATCAGTTGACGCTGCAGACAGGGAGAAACAAAACACAGGCATCAGGGCACTGTACATGGACACATACACGCATGACAGTTGCACATGAGTGGCATTGGCAAACCTCAGACATGTCATCACAATCCCCACAGACATGTCATTGCAACTGACCACATGAGCCATACCACAAGCCATATCGCAACTGCCACCACCATCCCTACACATACAACAGCATCAGCAGCCAAAGGGAGCCATACATCACATGCAACACAGGAAGTGCACCACACATGTACACACACCACCACACTTGCATGCATGTCTACACCTCTGCCAAGTGTCGCACTGTTCAGACGGGCATCCATGTCACATCTGCCAATCAGGCTTCCACATACCGCTGTCACATGCATCCATGTAGCATCACTGTTGCCCTTTGACAAATACACACACATGCACATGTACACAGTGCTCATACATGCAGCCGAAAACAACATACATGCCTGACATCACGGACATGTCTACTTACATACACATTCATCCAACATGTGTGCACGCACAACTGGCATTTGCCATGCAAGCCCACACACACAAGCACCATCCATGTCTCACACATTACAGCCCTCGCATGTGTCAGCCCACGGCCCTGTACACCCCACCCATACTCCACCCCATACAAACAGATGTGCAACTGGCACAATGGGAATGATCACCACACGCCCTGCTCACAACCAGGATGCATGTACACTCACCGCTCGACTCCAGACGGCTCTGCTTCTCTAGGACCTGGACGTGGAGCGCTGGGGATATGCGTTCCAGGACCCCCATCTGTTCTTCCGACAAGTGGCCCGGCGCCCCTTGGCATCCGCTGCCTTCAAGAGGCGCCGGGCCTTGTTCAGGGTCCTGGACCTGAAGTCCTCCCAGCGCTTCCTGACATGTTGTAAGTCCCGGACTGCCACCCCCTCCGCGTTGATGGCAGTCACGATGTCTGTCCAGATCCGAGTCCGTCCTTCCTTGTCGGCGCGGGAACTTCCAAAGAGGGCATCATACTGCCCAGGACTTGCTCCACCAGGACACCAACTTCGGTGGCACTGAAGCTGGTGCCCCTCTGCCTCTCTGGCCGGGGGTTGTCAGTGGTCACAGATGGTGTTAGCCCCGACATGACAACCCCGAGGCAGGAGTGGGTGGGCAACTGGGTCCTGGGGCTGGCCTGTGGAGCGATGGAATTCCAGTCGGGAGTCTTCTGTTCCAGCAGGGGTGGTCACAGCAACAGCACCCCTGGCTGATGTGCAGGCAGCAAATGGCAGTGCACGTGGGCAGCAGGCAGTCAGGCAGCAGCAGATAGCAGGTGGAGCGTGCTCGGGGCTCTGGGGGCAGTAATTCGGGCTTCTGGGCAGGAGCGTGGTCTCCGTGTGCTCACGCGTGGCCAGCTTGGTACGGAGTGAATTGGCACGTGAAAATCCTGCACGTCAGCGTGAAAACCGAGGAAAGGCCCTTAGCGCGTAAGCGCGTCAGCACGCATACGCGATTCCATTGGACCAAAGGCCCTCAGCGCGTAAGCGCGTCTGTGACGTGACCCGCACGGGTGTTTCCCACAAACACGTGATGACAGAGCACACGTGGAAAGACTGCACGTCAGAGTGCTCATCGCGTGTAATTGGACAAAAGTGCGTGTAACAGCGATGGCCTTGTACGTGTATATGAGGTGTGCGCGGACACTTACAACGCAAGTACGTCAGCGCACTGTATCCGGTGGTACGGCCATTCTCCACAATCAACACGCAATGAGACTCTGACGTGCAGTCTTCCACGTGTGCTCTGTCATCACGTGCTGTGTAGGGAAAAACCCGTGCGGGTCACGTCAACAGACGCGCTTACGCAACAGGGCCTTGGTCCAATGGAATCGCGTATGCGCTGCTGACGCGCTTACGCGCTAAGGGCCTTCCTCGCGTTTCACGCTGAGTGCAGGATTTTCACGTGCAATTCACTCCGTACCAAGCTGGCCACGCGGTGAGCACGGAGAGACCACGCTCCTGCCAGAAGCCGAATTACTGCCCAGAGCCCCAAGCACGCTCCCACCTGCTATCTGCTGCTGCCTGACTGCGCTGCCTGCCCAACGTGCACTGCCATGTTGCTTGCCTTCACATCAGCCAGGGGTGCTGTTGCTGTGACCACACCCCTGCTGGAACAGCAAGACTCACGACTGGAATTCCATCGCTCCACAGCCCAGCCCCAGGACCACAGTTGGCCCACCCACTCCTGCCTCTGGGTTGTCATGTCGGGGCTAAACACCATCTGTGACCACTGACAACCCCCGGCCAGAGAGGCAGAGGGGCACCAGCTTCAAGGGCCACGAAGTTGGTGTCCTGGTGGAAGCAAGTCCTGGGGCAAGTATGATGCCCTCTTTGGAAGTTCCCGCGCCGACAAGGAAGGACGGACTCGGATCTGGACAGACATCCGTGACTGCCATTCAACGCGGAGGGGGTGGCAGTCCGGGATTACAACATGTCAGGAAAGCGCTGGGAGGACTCAGGTCAAGGACCTGAACAAGGCCGGCGCCTCTTGAAGGCAGCGGATGCAAAGGGGCGCCGGGCCACTTGTCGGAAAGAACAGATGGGGGTCCTGGAACGCATATCCCCAGCGCTCCACGTTCCAGGTCCTAGAGAAGCAGAGCCGTCTGGAGTCGAGCGGTGAGTGTACATGCATCCTGGTTGTGAGCAGGGCGTGTGTGGTGATCATTCCCATTGTGCCAGTTGCACATCTGTTTGTATGGGGTGGAGTATGGTGTGAGGGTGTACAGGGCCGTGGGGCTGACACATGCGAGGGCTGTAATGTGTGAGACATGGATGGTGCTTGTGTGTGTGGGGCTTGCATGGCCAAATTGCAGTTGTGCGTGCACACATGTTTGGATGAATGTGTATGTAAGTAGACATGTCCGTGATGTCAGGCATGTATGTTGTTTTCGGTGCATGTATGAGACTACGTGTACATGTGATGTGTGTGTATTTGTCAAAGGGTGCAACAGTGATGCTACATGGATGCATGTGACAGCGGTATGTGGAAGCCTGATTGGCAGATGTGACATGATGCCCGTCTAACAGTGCGACACTTGGCAGAGGTGTAGACATGCATGCAAGTGTGGTGGTGTGTGTACATTGTGTGGTTGCACTTCCTGTGTTGCATGTGATGTATGGCTCCCCTTTGGCTGCTGATGCTGTTGTATGTGTGGGATGGTGGTGGCAGTTTGCGATATGGCTGTGGTATGGCTCATGTGTGCCAGTTGCAATGACATGTTCTGTTGGGGATTGTGATGACATGTCTGAGGTTTGCCAATGCCACTCATGTGCAACTGTCATGCGTGTATGTGTCCATTGTACAGTGTGCCCTGATGCCTGTGTTTTGTTTCTCCCCTGTCTGCAGCGTCAACTGATGAAGAGGGCGGAGGAAGGTGCTGTGGAGCACAGCGGCGGGGATCCGACGCCAGCCGAGACGCAGGCCGGCTCCCCTCCCGTGTTGTCATCTCGTCGGGGAGTGAGGAGTCCGGTGCTGCGTCCCAGGCCGCAGCTGCCGGGGGGAGGTCCAAGAGGCGGAGGTTTGCAGTTGGACTCCTCGGCAGCAGAAGGGGCAGCTGGGGACCCCACAGGGCCAACAGGGGAAGATGGCACAGAGTCATCCAGGTTGGTGGGGGGTTTGGTGAGGAGGAGGGCCGCGCAAGCACCAGAGACAGGGTCTGGAGGTGGGGATCCACTGGTGCTAGTGGTGCAGTGCAGGACCAGGGACAGGAGGCAGCACAGGCCGGCCGCGGAGGTGCCTGTGTGCAATCCTGTCCCGATCCTGTCCCTGCATCATCTTGCACCAGCAGGGATGCCTACGTCCAGACCCGTTTTCAGCAGGGGATGAGCTGACGTCAACTGGCCTTCCTCTGCCTGCGGACGGTGGCCATCCAGGACACGGGTTGAGCCTGTCCCTGGCTGGTGTGGCGTTGCGTCAACGGGCCATGCGAGGTGACCTGCAGTCTTTTCATGGAGAGACTGCACGTCATCTCGAATGGCTCGTTGACCACGTCAGCCTGCTGGGACAGGTCACCCAGGCCGGATTCCCGCTGGTCTGATGGGGCTTGCTCCGACCCCCTCCTCAACTGGACCCCTACCGCCAGTCGTCCTCTGTGCCATCTTCCCACCCATCAGTCACCTGGGTGCCCTGTGGAGCTGCCTCTGACAGTGCGGCCAGGCTGGTGGAGGAGGCATCCCTGCCACAGTCGGGAGTCCGGACGTCCAGCAGGGGGTGGCCACATCAACAGGTGCACCCCAGCCGGCGGGAGGATGTGCAGGCAGCAGGAGGCAGTGCACGGGCAGAGGCAGAGCAGCAGCAGCAGCAAGATGGTGGGAGCCATGAAGGCTCGGGCCTTCGACATCGGAGGGGCAGGCATCGTCCGGAGGGCAGGGAGGACCCAGGACAGAGAGTGTCTCCGTGTGGCAGCGGTGGGCCACGCCATAGGTGCGGAGCGGCGGCGGGCGGAAGAGGCGCGGCTCACAATGGTCAGGGCGGAGAACTCCATGCGGAGGGCCCTGAGGCGGGCCGAGTGCCTCGAGGCAAATCCGCAGGGGGTTGGAGGAGGAACACAGCGTCGTCCCTGCGGACCCTCGGGGCCATGGAACTGGACCGCCTCCGGGACATCGAACAGGAGTTCGATGATGCCCTGGCCCGGACACCACAGAGTGAGCCGCTGGACTTGCCCGCCGCCTTTGTATATAGTCTTTAGTTTTAGGTTTCCTTTCGTTCTTATATTATTTGGAGTCGACGGACACTGCTCCACTTTTTGTAATATAGTTGATATTTAGGTAGGTTTTTTAGGAGGTTTCCTTAGTTCAGTTGTGATGATGGACCCTTGTTATTTTTGTACATAGTTCTTTGTTGCATGGAGAGTTTTTACATTTCACTTTGGACATTATTTTTTTGATTTGATTTTCTAGTTTTGTGTTTTTATGCGGACATGCAGCTTATTTTTTCACATTTACATTGTAGTTAGTTTTCTTCTTTGGCATTTGTATTTTTTTCATATACATTTTTTTTTACATTGTTCACTGTGTGGTTCATGTCATTGGTTTCATGCATGTCATGTTGTGTGTTTTCCATTCATTTGAAAATATGTGTGTGACGGACATGGTTCATTTGCTTCATGTACATTGGGGGTGTAACATGTGATTTCCATTTCCATGTGGGTGAATGGGTTACTTGGTAGGTCTTTTGGCTGTGGAGGCTGACCATTACGCCACATGATTGGGGATTGTGAGGACCTGGGTGGGGCCTGCACATGGTGGCAGGGGGTGGGGTGCAAGGGGACATGAGTGGGGCCTGGTGGAGGTTGAGCCTGCACTGCTGGGGGTGGGGTGGTGGGAGACATGAGTGGGGCCTGGTGGAGGGTGACCCTGCACTGCTGGGTGTGGGGGTGGTGGGAGACATGAGTGGGCCCTGGTGGAGGGTGCCCCACAGTGCTGGGTGTGGGGGTGGTGGAGACATGAGTTGGACATGGGTGGGGGCCTGCTGGCAGGTGCCCACAGTGCTGGGGGGTGGGGGTGGTGGGAGACATGAGTTGAATGGGGGGGCCTGCTGGAGGTGCCCTGCAGTGCTGGGGGTGGGGGTGGGGAGACATGAGTGGGGCCCTGGTGGAGGGTGACCCCTGGTGCTGGGGGTGGGGGTGGTGGGAGACATGAGTTGGACATGGGTGGGGGCCTGCTGCAGGTGCCCACAGTGCTGGGTGTGGGGGTGGTGGGAGACATGAGTTGGACATGGTGGGGGCCTGCTGGCAGGTGCCCCACAGTGCTGGGGGTGGGGTGGTGGGAGACATGAGTGGGGCCTGGTGGAGGGTGACCCTGCACTGCTGGGGGGTGGGGGTGGTGGGAGACATGAGTGGGGCCCTGGTGGAGGCTGACCCTGGTGGCTGGGGGGTGGGGGTGGTGAGACATGATTTGGACATGGGTGGGGGCCTGCTGGCAGGTGCCCCACAGTGCTGGGGGTGGGGGTGGTGGGAGACATGAGTTGGACATGGGTGGGGGCCTGCTGGCAGGTGCCCCACAGTGCTGGGGGTGGGGGTGGTGGAGACATGAGTTGGACATGGGTGGGGCCTACTGGCAGGTGCCCCACAGTGCTGGGGGTGGGGTGGTGGAGACATGAGTTGGACATGGGTGGGGGCCTGCTGGCAGGTGCCCCCACAGTGCTGGGGGTGGGGGTGGTCGGAGACATGAGTGGGGCCCTGGTGGAGGTGACCCTGCACTGCTGGGGGGTGGGGGTGGTGGGAGACATGAGTGGGGCCCTGGTGGAGGGTGACCCTGCACTGCTGGGGGGTGGGGGTGGTGGGGACATGAGTTGGACATGGGTGGGGGACTGCTGGCATGTGCCCCACAGTGGTGGGGTGGGGTGCAAGGGGACATGTGTTGGTGTTCATTAGTTCAAGGAGACATGTGCCTTTGCTGGGGGCATGCCATGTTGGGTGGGCTGCCTGCGGGCATGACCAGGGATGCAGGGTAGTCCCCTGTGGTGTGGGCTGCCTGCAGGGGCCGTGGAGGGTGTACAGGGTACACCTGGGAGGACCCACACTGTCAAATCACATGTGGGACTCCCCGGCACCCCTGAAATACACGTACCGTGCAGAAATCGCGTGTAAAACTTCCCGCGCACCCTGAAATACACGCGCCCCAGGCTATTCGCGTGTAAAACTTCCCGCGCACCCCTGAAATACACGCGCCCAGGCTATTCGCGTGTAAACTTCCCGCGCACCCCTGAAATACATGCACCCAGGCTATTCGCGTGTAAAACTTCCCGCGCACCCCTGATATACACGCGCCAGGCTATTCGCGTGTGGAACTTCCCGCGCACCCTGAAATACACGGGCCCAGGCTATTCGCGTGTGGACTCCCCGCGCACCCCTGAAATACACCGCGCCAGGCTATTCGCGTGTGGAACTTCCCGCGCACCCTCAAATTCACGCGCCCAGGCCTATTCGCGTGTGGAACTTCCCGCGAACCCCTGAAATACACGCGCCCAGGCTATTCGCGTGTGAACTTCCGCGAACCCCTGTAATACACGTAGCCCGCTCCCCCAGGCCCGATCGCGTGAGGAACTTCCCGCGCACCCCTCAAATTCACGCGCCCAGGCTATTCGCGTGTGGAACTTCCCGCGCACCCCTGAAATACACGCGCCCAGCCTATTTGCGTGTGGAACTTCCGCGCGCCCCCTGAAATACACGCCGCCCAGGCTATTCGCGTGTGGAACTTCCCGCGAACCCCTGAATACACGCGCCCAGGCTATTCGCGTGTGGAACTTCCCGCGAACCCCTGTAATACACGTAGCCCGCTCCCCCAGGCCCGATCGCGTGAGGAACTTCCGCGCACCCCTCAAATTCACGCGCCCAGGCTATTCGCGTGTGGAACTTCCCGCGCACGCCTGAAATACACGCGCCCAGCCTATTCGCGTGTGGAACTTCCCGCGCACCCCTGAAATACACGCGCCCAGGCTATTCGCGTGTGGAACTTCCCGCGAACCCTGAAATACACGCGCCCAGGCTATTCGCGTGTGGAACTTCCCGCGAACCCCTGTAATACACGTAGCCCCTCCCCCAGGCCCGTATCGCGTGAGGAACTTCCCGCCCACCCCTCAAATTCACGCGCCCAGGCTATTCGCGTGTGAACTTCACGCGAACCCCTGAAATACACGTACCGTGCAGAGAATCGCGTGTAAAACTTCCCGCGCACCCCTGAAATACACGCGCCCAGTCTATTCGCGTGTGAAACTTCACGCGAACCCCTGAAATACACGTACCCGTGCAGAAATCGCGTGTGAAAACTTTCCGCGCACCCCTGAAATACACGCGCCCAGGCTATTCGCGTGTGAAACTTCACGCGAACCCCTGAAATACACGTAGCACGCTCCCCCAGGCCCGATCGCGTGAGGAACTTCACGCGAACCCTGTAATACACGTAGCCCGCTCCCCCAGGCCCGATCGCGTGTGGAACTTCACGCGAACCCTGTAATACACGTAGCCCGCTCCCCAGGCCCGATCGGTGTGGAACTTCACGCGAACCCCTGAAATACACGTAGCCCGCTCCCCAGGCCCGATCGCGTGAGGAACTTCACGCGAACCCCTGTAATACACGTAGCCCGCTCCCCAGGCCCGATCGCGTGAGGAACTTCACGCGAACCCCTGTAATACACGTAGCCCGCTCCCCCAGGCCCGATCGCGTGAGGAACTTCACGCGAACCCCTGTATACACGTAGCCCGCTCTCCCAGGCCGATCGTGTGAATGACTTCACGCGAACCCCTGTGATGCACGTACCCTGCAAATCGCGTGTGACACTTCCCGCGCACCCGGTATACATGCACAGTATTTTTTGTCAGCGGGTGTCCGTGTTTGTGGGTACCCCTTTGCACGTCATTTTTCCTGGAGGGCCACAGTATGGGACATTCATCATGGCAGTATATAGGTGCTATTTGTTGGCGCACCTTTTGGCGCACATTTCTTACAGCCGCAGAGACGCTACCGCCTCCTTCTTGTGGCGGTCGTGTTTGTGCCTGTGCGCTGGTTTGAGCGTGCGCTTTTTTCCCCTATTCTATTCCATGAATACGTGTTGTAGGCGAGCGTGTGGGCGTTCCGCGCACTTGTGCCCTGTACTTCCCCGTGACGCCCACGTTTTGGCAAGTTGTTCCCCATTCCGAGTGTTACGCCCGTGTTCCGCCTACTTTTATTGCGTGCGCCGCGCTAAGTGCGAATTTCGCTGTGGCCTGTGCGATTTTCGCTGTGACCTGGCGCACGCCTTTAGATGGCCTGTGCGCCAACGTGCGCCAACGTGCGCCGCGTACTTTTTTTTCGCACATCCGCTGGTTTTCTCGCGCACGGCCTTCCATGAATCGACGTGCGCTGCTTTTCGTGCGATTTTCGCACGTTCACTGCGATTTTCGCTATTCCACTGCGATTCGCACGTTTTTGCCCACTTGCGCCGCGCTAATTATTCCATGAATCGGCCTGTGAATGCAGTAATTCATTGTTCCTCTGATGGAGTACGACTGACGGTTTCACCACAGCAACTTCCCAATTCTCAGTTTCTGATTCGACCATTGCCTCCTGAGTTTAGCGTTGTTCCAGAATGTTTGTGGGCGGTTGATGACAATGATGTCGGGGTGCTATAGATTGAGCCCGTTAAAATAGTTTTGAAGCATGGAGTTAAACTACCACGCATTCCGCAATATAAAATATCAGTTCAGGGCGAGCATGCTTTGAAGTGCATTGTCTCCGATTTTGTGCATTGAGGGGTGATTGAAGAGATTGCAGGTAGTTTATGTAACAGCCCGATTTTGCCTGTATACAAGAAAGCCGACAATGCAATCCCATACCGTTTCATAATTGATCTTCGTGCTATTAACAAAGTTGTCGCCCTACAATTTCCAATTGTGCCTGATGTAACAATGATACTAACAATGATTCCTGCTACAGCTACGCACTTTAGTGTTGTGGATCTAAAGAATGCTTTCTTTAGTATTCTGATACACAATGCGAGTAGATATTTGTTCGCGTTCACCTTTTGGGGACGTTCATTCACATTTACTCGTGCACCTCAAGGGTATACTGAAATTATGACAAGGTCTTTGTGTTGTTTGTGCATGAATGTGATGGATGTGCTTTGGCTGTGTTAACACAGGAACACGGAGGGAAGAGTAGGCCGTGCGGCTACTACTCTTCCGCCCTTGACCCTGTTGCATGCGCTTTGCCAAGATGTTTGAGAGCTGTTGCTGCTGCTGCCGCGTCTGTAAAACAGAGTGATCGAATGGTCCTAGGCCATGATTTAATTTTGATGGTACCTCACTCTGTAGATGTTCTATTGAATAAAACCCAAACGCAACACCTCACCTCTGCACGACTGACGAGGTATGAATTAATTCTGTTTGCCCCTCACATTCAAATTAAGAGGTGTTGTGTTATTAATCCGGCTGAACTTCTACCTTTTCCGCAAAATACTGTTTGCGGTGACGAAGAATTACATGACTGTCTGTATACCACTGAACAGGAAACGAAGGGCATGATAGACCTTATAGATACTCCTTTGGGTAATGCAGAAGGGGAGCTGTTTTGTGATGGCTCCTGCTTCAAACTCCCCGATGGTACATCTACAGCTGCTTACGCAGTTACTATGTTGAGTACGGTTGTTGAAACGAAGAGAATTCCGCATAACTCTGCACAGGCCGCAGAGATTATAGCGTTGACCCGAGCTTGTGAACTCTCCGAAGGGCATATAGTAAACGTATATACTGATAGCCAGCACGCCTTTGGGGTGGCTCACAACTTCAGGAGGCTCTGGTCGGAAAGAGGGTTCCTAACCTCACATGGGACCAAGATTCAGCATGGTCCCCTGATAGTGCAATTGCTCTCGGCACTATCACTCCCTAGGCAGTTAGCGATCATGAAATGTGCAGCACATCGTAAGGTCATAGATGATGTGGGAAAAGGGAACGCTTTTGCTGACCAGATAGCCAGGCAAATGGCTACAGACCTTAGCGCAGACATGTATGCTCTAAGGTAAACAAAAGATGCCTATGTAATGGATGAGGGTATCGGGTCTGTGTGAGATACAGACTGATGCCACGATAGAAGAGTCTGAAAAGTGGGCCGAAGGAATGGGGAAACTAGATGACGATGGGTGTTGGGTGGATACATCTGAAGGGAAATGGTTGCTCTCTGATTCATATGTGCTAGCAATGGTTACGATGGCACACGGTCCTACGCATGTGTGTGCTCAGCAGATCACGAAAATGTTAGAACAAGTTTGGGTGAATGATAAAATTTCGAAGATTGCACAGCGACATGTTCAGAATTGTATGATTTGCTTACAGCACAATGTGGGGAAGGGGACAGTAACTCCAAGGGGTAGTTTTGGGCCCCCTTCTGTCCCCTTCGAGGTCATTCACTTTGATTTTATTGAGATGGAACGGTGTAACAATCTAAAATATATTCTTGTGATTATTTGTGTTTTTAGTAAATGGGCCGAGGCTTTCCCCGTTAAGGATGCTACTGCCATGACCACTGCAAAGACTATGGTAAAATAATTCTTTCCACGATTTGGGCTTCCAAGGGTAATTTGGTCCGACAATGGTCCCCATTTTGTTGCAGCAGTAATTTTGCAGATATGCACAGCGTTACACATTGAAAAGCGATTTCACTCAGCTAGACATCCTCAAAGTGCTGGGTTGGTAGAGAGACATAACGGCATCCTAAAGAATAAGCTTGCAAAAACATGTGCCGGCACCAAACTGAAATGGCCAGATGCCTTACCAATTGCATTGTTAGCCATGCGTACCACACCTCAAACTAAGACTGGGCTTTCTCCATTTGAGGTAGTGATGGGGAGACCTGCTAACATTTGGGGTCTCCCGAAGCCTAAAGCCCTGAGGGAGGTAGAAAATGTATTGCTTGTAGACTACTGTAACCAGTTGACTAAAAATCTGTATCTCATTTATCATCAGGTCCAATCAGCTTTACCTGTACGGTTTACGGGCCCAGGACACGATATTCAGCCTGGAAGTTGGGTCCTAGTGAAGGCCTACGAAAGGTCTTCCTGTCTCGCTCCTCGCTGGAGGGGACCCTATCAGGTACTGTTGGTCACCCAAACAGCAGTGCGGGTGGCTGGAAAGAAGCACTGGATCCACGCGACGCATGTCAAGAAACTTCCTTACCCGACGACACACGTTACAGAAGAAGCAGAACCCCTCACTGATGCTACAATCTCTGATCCTGGAGTAGCAAACAACACTGTGAGTGCGTCGGAGAATTTCTCTGAGCCCGTGGAGCTTGGGGAACAGTCCATTTCGTCTCTGCACTCTTTCAAAAAGTCACTTCCGGAAAACACTGTTTCAAGTTCTTGCGACTTCCGTCGCCTCCGATACGTTGCTTCCCTCAGGAAGTGACGTTACCTTATTTCCGGATCAAACAGCATTGGGTACCACCAGGTACGACCTTCGACGAAGAAAATAGAACTACGGCACGGGTTTTGCCTGTGCATCTGGAAAGAAAAAGTAATTGAGAGTTTTTTCCCTTGTAAAAGGAAGTTTTTTTTGTTGAAAAAAGGGATTCTGCTGGCTAGGGTTGGAGAAGGACTAAGAAATCGCGCGACCGTAGTGTCACCAGCAACGAACATTGGGGTCGTCGATTGAGAAACTACGATGCCTGCCACCTCCACCGCTGCTGTTCGCATTGGACTTGTAAATAAGGGGGTGACCAACTCGGACAACGAACAATGTGCCTGGGCCCCGAAAACGTATTGGAGTGTTGTGTTAATAATAATTGGTATTTGTATAGTTACTGCTGTGGGACTTTGGTACTTCGAAGAAATTTACCCTCTAAAACCTTTACTGCCAATTGAAATTTTACCTACTGCTTTGACTCCCTCTGTACACCTTCACACTCTGTCACCTAGAGACTCCCAGAATAGACAAAAATACAATAATAACACTTTAATGATAATAATGAATTTGACGCATGCCATTTTTAATAAGAGTAATTGCTGGATTTGTACCCATTTACCGCAACATGGGAACAAGGGGCTAGGATGGTATATTCACCCTTTACCTTTAACGACTGCTTGCTATGCCTCTCTTAGAGCACTATTCGTTGGCCGTTGGAATGATAGCATCTCAGGGAACTTTGATGGAACTAATTTAAATTATTTTGAAAAACGTGAATTGACTCCCCTGGGATGCTCGCTTTTTGCAAATAGAAGTAAACCTAATGTTGCTTCTATTAGGCCATCTGATAAACTATCTCTTCCTTTTCAAACTCTAATTTCCTTTAAAATGGCTCCAATAGGCAATAAGGATGCCGTGCCTCCTTCCTACTCTATTAATCATAGCCCTGATTCAGTCCCCTTCTGTGTACAAATAAATGGCACTCGGTCAATGGGAGATTTTGAAGGTTGTGTGAACATTGTAAATTTGACCAGAGAGAACAGGCCTCTGTATGTAGGGGGGCCTGTCTATTTTTTTTGTGGTAGTTCAGCATTTCCCTGGTTGCCCAAGGATTGGCAGGGAACCTGTTATTTAGGAATCCTGTTACCTGGGGTATTTATAGCTAGTACATTGGAAGTTTCTAAGGCTCGCCCACGGCGGGACGAGAAGGGAGATACCCCTGGGCAAGTATTGGGAGATATAGCAAAATCAGTTGTGCCATTTTGGGGACAGATAGCAAATTCTGAAAATATTAGGGGACTAGCAAGGGCACTGGAGAGAACCATCAACCGGACCACGGATATACTCTACAATATGACACTAGAACAAAAAGCAATAAGATTGGTAGCACTCCAAAATCGGATGGCATTAGATGTCATTCTGGCAGAACGTGGTGGAGTATGCAAATTAGTGGGGTCCGCTTGTTGTGTTTTCGTACCAGATTCCTCACCGACAATTTTCAAAGCAATACAGAACTTGCACATCCTCAGTTCTGAAGTGCATGTTCCTGTGGGAGATTGGAATATTAGCACCTGGTTCTGGGATTCTCTACGATCCTGGGGTTGGAAGGTGCTTTCTGTTATCCTGGTTATTTTGGGAATCCTGCTATTCCTTTGTTGCTGTTTCCAGTGTCTACCTAGTGTATGTGCAATGCTAGGGGGATGTTGTGCTCAAGCAGTGAACACAGTAGGGCACAAAATATGTGCCCCGGATACAGCATCTAAAGAGTTTGTGTTACAAGAAGTTCTGATGAACGACCTAATAGCTATAGACATTACAGATAATGATTCAGGATGTATGGATGACAATGCATGGAGTTATTTACAAAGATATTAGAAACAATATTAGCACTTGGCATAGGCCAAAAGGAGGGTTTGTCGGAATTGAAACAATGCTATGCCTCTTATCGCAACAATTGTATGTGTATTGGCCTAGGCCAAGTTGTCTAAACATCATATGCGAACAAACTCCACGGCAAGGTCTTGACCTTAGAGAAAGTAATGTAAGTCGCCATCTTGGATTAAGCCGCCATTTTAGGTTCTCTTGTTATATGGAAGTCACCCTGAACATCAAAATCGAGGCCGAATGACATTCTGAGCAAGATTCTGGCCGTTGTGACCTCCGTACACACGAATAATTAATATGCCTGCAGGCCACTTGACGGGGTCGCGAACTGAGACCTTGTCCTACTGTTGACCTATGTGTAAATGTACAACTATATCAGCGAAACTAATCAAAATGCATATATTATAGGATTGACCTAGCAAGGAACCCATAGGCCCGACTCCTAGAATGGTTAACCCGCGAGAGGGTTGGCCAAGGGCTGGATAAAAAGTATAAAAGACCCAAGTATTCCAATGTACGCTCTCTCTCACTAACGCAGTGAACTCTCGTTGAAGTTCGTTATGTTACTCTGAGAGCCGAATAGCTATCCGTTTGTCAATTGACTTTGGTAACTGTTGTAGCTTTTAAATAAAGCACTTGTATGTTCTTTGTAACCTGTGTTTGTGTGTTTATTTCTGGGCTTCCCGGCCTCATATTATTTTTATGTTTTCACAGTCTCTTTTCTCATTGATAATTCACTTGCTTCTAGCACTTTGCATTGAATATTTTGAAATGAAGATCAACTTAGGCTGGTCTTTTTGAAATTGGTTTCTGCTAAATGTGTAAACCTTCTCCTGTGCTTTGATGATTTCCTCGTTGCATGGGGAAGCAGTGTCCGTCATATCAGACTGTTTGACTGAAGATCAACACTTGCACAGGCTGGCAGGAGAGCTCCTGGGATCAGTGTCCACCATGCAGCAATCTGGTCCTAAACAGAGCGTTGCAGGGGAGAATCAGTGGAATATATTAAGCAAGACCCAGCCCGGACATGCTTCGCCAGGTTCAGTACCAGAATTTAAGCCCCATTAACAAACTGAAATGACATTGGTGAGAGAGCCCACAGTGCTCAGGGGAAGTGCAGAATGTTTAAAGAGAGTGCCAGGTTCACCCACAGCTCTGTTAATGCACTCTGCGGGTGCCTCTGTGCTCATATAGAAACCCGGTGCCATTATCACCCACTATTTCTGAACCTTTTAACGGTTGGTCCTGTCTGCATTTGCACCCATGTGCCTGAGGCCATCTATTCTACCGGTACACCGTCCTTTCATCGCGGGCCATTTTTTCGCAGGGTTTTTTAACCATCAATTTTTTTGTGGGGGTTCGAAAATTATATATGGGATGTGGTTGTTTGGGAATAGATAAAACATGAAAGGGAATGGGGGGTTTTGGCGGGGATCCCCCCCAAAAATAATAAAAACAAAGGTGATGTTTTTTTCTGTTAAAAAATTTGCAGTAAAAAAACCCACCAAAAAAACATCCCGCGATGAAATGACATGGAACCATTTTGCCATCTAAATCGCTCCACAAGGGGGCAATCTGATTGTGCACCATCTTGTCAGTGATACACATGCATAGCACAAAGGGATTCCCAGACTCCCAGGGCCTGGTTCACAAATAATTGCACTGGATCATATCAGGGGATGCCACTTTGTGTCTACAATTTGCTCCTGCTGCCTTATACCATATTCACAAAGCCTATAACTGGAGTAGATCTGGAGTTGCCAGAAGCATCTTTGAGATTTGCTCAATTGCAAATTTGATTCAAAAAGATTTGCTCAAGTCTATCTCAGAGATACTCCAGGCAGCTCATAGATGTTCGCAGGTTTTAGGGTCTGTGAAAAAGATGTAAGGTACCATGAGCCAATCGGCAATGCTCAGGAAATTGCTTGATTTTACTCCAGTGCAAATCTCGGTGAGTCGGGCCCATCCTGCGCATGTTTCTGTGATACTGCGCATCCACATACTGCTTGGGATTCACTGATTGACAGGTGTATAGCCACACGCAAATTAGGGATTTTCCCTTCAAGAAACAATGCTGGAAAACTACTGGGCACGCATGTGGCCTTATAGAGGACGCCATGTATTATAAGAATGTTACGCTTGTCATACGGAGCACAGAAAATGATTTACTTATAGAATGTTATTATTCCAAAATTCGAAAGCCTACTTCACTCCTGTTTTTCTCTTTCAAAATATTCCTATGAGAAAGTGAAGGAGGAAACCTAGCAACAGTGATGGGGTCCAGGCTGCTTTTCATAAAATCAAAGAGTATTTTGGAACATAAGAATTAACAGAGATATGTATGCCTGTCAAATAAATCTGTGATTAAAAGGTTGCATGCTTTAATCACAAAGTTCACAATGCAAACATGGATTGGTGATCATTTAATTTTTCCCAAAACTTACCATAACATTAAAATGTTTGTAACATTGAATCATATACACTCATTCAGGCAGCCTCGGGATTTGAATGTTAGCCACTCTGCTGTGGTCCATGGGCCATTAGTGACATGGCTCTAACTCCCCAGGCAAAAGCTTAACAAGGTCTCTGGGTAAGGATGCCTGTACACATATTCAGTTACAGACGCACAAACATCCTAAGAGTTTTAGCTGTACACGCATGTCAAACATCGGTCTAGCACACTCTTTCTCTCACTCCATATCCTTGGGCCTCATCACAAGTTTGGAGGTAATTTTGTTCCAATTAGAACCATACTCATGGACCTTTAAAGTCACCCATTGATTGCGAGAATTGGTCAAACGGGTTAACCCCTATTTTTTTGAGTTCATCAGACTCCCTGAGGATTTTTGGCAGATCCACCACAAACAGCGATTCTAAGAGATCTTGAGAAGACCAGAGAAGAAGGCTGATGCAAATATCATTTATCCTGTGACTGAAAGCCGTGACCCCCAAGAAGACAAGAGAATGAAGGTGTAGTAAATCATTAACAGGGTAATTCATAGAATTTCGCAGAAAAGTGTCGCAAGCGGCTGGCGCAGAGTGTCCGCGTGCAATTGACTGCGCCAGGCACGTGCGCTAAAACCGATTTCCGCGCACAGCGTATTCATGGATTTTAGGCTTCCAAACCAGCCGTGGCGCAGAGAATCGCAGCGACCCTGCAGCAGCGCCAGTAACGCCCCCAAGAACGCCCTCGCGCAAGGAAAAGCCATCAAAATCGCTAAATCATCGCAAAGGGCTGCGCTAACCCTGGACCAGTTCACCGGGCTGGCAAACAGCAAACGCCAAGCAGGGAACGTGTATTGCTGGGGTGCGCGGGAAGTTCCACATGCGACTGGCCCTGTGCAAGCAGGGTACGTGTATTTCAGGGGTGCGCGGGAAGTTCCACACGCGATTTCAGCAGGGTACGTGTATTTCAGGGGTGCGCGGGAAGTTCCACACGCGATTTCAGCAGGGTACGTGTATTTCAGGGGTGCGCGGGAAGTTCCACACGCGATTTCAGCAGGGTACGTGCATTTCAGGGGTGCGGGGGAAGTTCCACACGCGAATGGGCCAGTGCGAGCAGGGTACGTGTATTCCATGGGTGCGCCGGAAGTTCCACACGCGATTCCATCAGGGTACGTGTATTTCAGGGGTGCGCAGGAAGTTCCACACGCGATTGTCCCAGTGCGAGCAGGGTACGTGTATTTCAGGGGTGCGCGGGAAGTTCCACACGCGATTCCATCAGGGTACGTGTATTTCAGGGGTGCGCGGGAAGTTCCACACGCGATTGTCCCAGTGCGAGCAGGGTACATGTATTTCAGGGGTGCGCGGGAAGTTGCACACGCGATTTCAGCAGGGAATGTGTATTTCAGGGGTTCTGGGGAGTACTACACGTGAATTGGCCGTGTGGGTCCTCCCATGTGTACGCTCCACAACCTCCACTGCCCCTGCAGGCAGCCCACACCACGGGGGACTACCCTGCACCCCTGCTCATGTCCCGCAGGCAGCCCATCCACCATGGGCATGCCCCCCAGCCAACCCACATGTCACCTTGCACTACTGATCAACAATGCATGTCTCCCACCACCCCCACCCCCCAGCACTGTGGGGCACCTGCCAGCAGGCCCCCACTCATGTCCAACTCATGTTTCCCACCACCCCCACCCCCTGCACCGTGGGGCACCTGCCAGCAGGCCCCCACCCATGTCCAACTCATGTCCCTGCACCCCCACCCCCAGCATTGTGGGCACCCTCCACCAGGCCCCCACTCATGTCTCCCACCACCCCCACCCCCCAGCAGTGCAGGGGCACCCTCCACCAGGCCACCACTCATGTCTACCACCACCTCCACCCCCCAGCAGTGCAGGGGCAGCCTCCACCAGGCCCCCACTCATGTCTCCCACCACCCCCACCCCCAGCAGTGCAGGGGCAGCCTCCACCAGGCCCCACTCATGTCTCCCACCACCCCCACCCCCCAGCAGTGCAGGGGCACCCTCCACCAGGCCCCCACTCATGTCTCCCACCACCCCACCCCCCAGCAGTGCAGGGGCAGCCTCCACCATGCCCCCACTCATGTCTACCACCACCCCCACCCCCAGCAGTGCAGGGGCAGCCTCCACCAGGCCCCCACTCATGTCCCCACCACCCCCACCCCCCAGCAGTGCAGGGGCAGCCTCCATCAGGCCCCCACTCATGTCTACCACCACCCCCACCCCCCTGCCACCATGGGCAGCCTCCACCAGGCCCCCACTCATGTCTCCCACCACCCCCACCCCCAGCAGTGCAGGGGCAGCCTCCACCAGGCCCCCACTCATGTCTACCACCACCCCCACCCCCTGCCACCATGGGCAGCCTCCACCAGGCCCCCACCCATGTCTCCCACCACCCCCACCCCCAGGAGTGCAGGGGCACCCTCCACCAGGCCCCCACTCATGTCTCCCACCACCCCCACCCCCCAGCAGTGCAGGGGCAGCCTCCACCAGGCCCCCACTCATGTCTACCCCCACCCCCACCCCCCAGCAGTGCAGGGGCAGCCTCCACCAGGCCCCCACTCATGTCTCCCACCACCCCCACCCCCTGCCACCATGGGCAGCCCCCACCAGGCCCCCACTCATGTCTCCCACCACCCCCACCCCCCAGCCACCAGGGGCACCCTCCACCAGGCCCCACTCATGTCTCCCACCACCCCACCCCCAGCCACCAGGGCACCCTCCACCAGGCCCCCACTCATGTCTCCCACCACCCCCACCCCCCAGCACCAGGGCACCCTCCACCAGGCCCCCACTCATGTCTCCCACCACCCCCACCCCCCAGCAGTGCAGGGGCAGCCTCCACCAGGCCCCCACCCATGTCTCCCACCACCCCCACCCCCCAGCCACCAGGGGCACCCTCCACCAGGCCCCCACTCATGTCTCCCACCACCCCCACCCCACTGCCACCATGGGCAGCCCCCACCAGGCCCCCACTCATGTCTCCCACCACCCCCACCCCCAGCAGTGCAGGGGCACCCTCCACCAGGCCCCACTCATGTCTCCCACCACCCCACGCCCCTGCCACCATGGGCAGCCCCACTAGGCCCCCACTCATGTCTCCCACCACCCCCACCCCCAGCAGTGCAGGGGCACCCTCCACCAGGCCCCCACTCATGTCTCCCACCACCCCACCCCCCAGCCACCAGGGGCACCCTCCACCAGGCCCCCACTCATGTCTCCCACCACCCCCACCCCCAGCAGTGCAGGGGCAGCCTCCACCAGGCCCCCACCCATGTCTCCCACCACCCCCACCCCCCAGCCACCAGGGCACCTCCACCAGGCCCCCACTCATGTCTCCCACCACCCCACCCCCCCTGCCACCATGGGCAGCCCCACCAGGCCCCCACTCATGTCTCCCACCACCCCACCCCCAGCAGTGCAGGGCACCCTCCACCAGGCCCCACTCATGTCTACCACCACCCCACCCCCTGCCACCATGGGCTGCCCCCACCAGGCCCCCACTCATGTCTCCCACCCCCCGACCCCCAGACACCAGGGCACCCTCCACCAGGCCCCCACTCATGTCTCCCACCACCCCCACCCCCCAACAGTGCAGGGGCAGCCTCCACCAGGCCCCCACTCATGTCTCCCACCACCCCCACCCCCAGCAGTGCAGGGCAGCTCCACCAGGCCCCCACTCATGTCTCCCACCACCCCCACCCCCAGCCACCAGGGGCACCCTCCACCAGGCCCCCACTCATGTCTCCCACCCCCCCAACCCCCAGCAGTGCAGGGGCAGCCTCCACCAGGCCCCCACTCATGTCTCCCACCACCCCCACCCCCTGCCACCAGGGGCAGCCTCCACCAGGCCCCCACTCATGTCTCCCACCACCCCACCCCCCAGCAGTGCAGGGGCACCCTCCACCAGGCCCCCACTCATGTCTCCCACCACCCCCACCCCCTGCCACCATGGGCAGCCTCCCACCAGGCCCCACTCATGTCTCCCACCACCCCCACTCGCCAGCAGTGCAGGGGCACCCTCCACCAGGCCCCCACTCATGTCTCCCACCACCCCCACCCCCAGCCACCAGGGGCACCCTCCACCAGGCCCCACTCATGTCTCCCACCACCCCACCCCCCAGCAGTGCAGGGGCACCCTCCACCAGGCCCCCACTCATGTCTCCACCACCCCACCCCCCTGCCAGTGGGCACCCTCCACCAGGCCCCCACTCATGTCTCCCACCACCCCCACTCCCCAGCAGTGCAGGGGCACCCTCCACCAGGCCCCCACTCATGTCTCCCACCACCCCCACCCCCCAGCCACCAGGGGCACCCTCCACCAGGCCCCCACTCATGTCTCCCACCACCCCCACCCCCCAGGAGTGCAGGGGCACCTCCACCAGGCCCCACTCATGTCTCCCCATGTCCCCACCACCCCCACCCCAGCAGTGGGGCACCTCCACCAGGCCCCACTCATGTCTCCCACCACCCCCACCCCCTGCCACCATGGCAGCCCCCACCAGGTCCTCACAATCCCCAATCATGTGCGTAATGGTCAGCCTCCACAGCCAAAAAGCCCTACCAAGTAACCCATTCACCCACATGGAAAGGGAAATTACATGTTACACCCCAATGTTCATGAAAGCTAATGAACCCATGTCCGTCACACACAATGGTTGCAATTGAATGGGAAAACACCCAACATGACATGCATGAAACCAATGAGATGATACCACACAGTGAAGTATGAAAACAAAATTGTATTGAAAAAAATAAAGAATGCTAAAGAAAGGAAACAAACTACAATGGGAATGAGAAAAAATAAGCTGCATGTCCGTATTAAAAAAAAAACTGCAAATCAGAATCCAAAAAAATGTCGTCCAAAGTCAAATGTAAAAAAATCTCTATGCAATAAAGAACTATGTTAAAAACTACCAAGGGTCCATGAGCCCAACTGAACAAAGGAAACCTACTAAAAAACCTAACTAAAAATCAACTATATACAAAAAGTGGAGCAGTGTCCGTCGACTCCAAATCATAATAAGAAACAAAGGAAACCTAAAACTAAAGAACTATATACAAAGGCGGCGGGCAAGTCCAGCGGCTCACTCCGTGGTGTCCCGGGCCAGGGCATCATCGAACTCCTGTTCGATGTCCCGGAGGCGGTCCAGTTCCATGGCCCCGAGGGTCCGCAGGGACGACGCCGTGTCCTCCTCCAACCCCCTGCGGATTGCCTCGAGGCACTCGGCCCGCCTCAGGGCCCTCCGCATGGAGTTCTCCGCCCTGACCATTGTGAGCCGCGCCTCTTCCGCCCGCCGCCGCTCCGCACCTATGGCGTGGCCCAACCGCTGCCACACGGAAGACACTCTCTGTCCTGGGTCCCCTGCCCTCCGGCGATGCCTGCCCTCCGATGTCGAAAGCCCCGAGCCTTCATGTCTCCCACCATGTTGCTGCTGCTGCTCTGCCTCTGCCCGTGCACTGCCTCCTGCTGCCTGCACATCCTCCGCCGGCTGGGGTGCAGTTGTTGATGTGGCCACCCTGCTGGACCTCCGACTCCCGACTGTGGCAGGGATGCCTCCTCCACCAGCCTGGCCGCACCGTCAGAGGCAGCTCCACAGGGCACCCAGGTGACTGATGGGTGGGAAGATGGCACAGAGGACGACTGGCGCGTAGGGGGTCCAGTTTGAGGAGGGGGTCGGAGCAAGCCCCATCAGACGGAGGAATCCGGCCTGGGTGACCTGTCCCAGCAGGCTGACGTGGTCAACGAGCCATTCGAGATGACGTGCAGTCTCTCCATGAAAAGACTGCAGGTCACCTCGCATGGCCGTTGACGCAACGCCACACCAGCCAGGACAGGCTCAACCCGGACCTGGATGGCCACGTCCGCAGGCAGAGGAAGGCCAGTTGACGTCAGCTCATCCCCTGCCTGAAAACGGGTCTGGACGTAGGCATCCCTGCTGGTGCAAGATGATGCAGGGACAGGATCGGGGACAGGATTGCACACAGGCACCTCCGCGGCGGCCTGTGCTGCCTCCTGTCCCTGGTCCTGCACTGCACCACTAGCACCAGTGGGATCCCCACCTCCAGACCCCGTCTCTGGTGCTTGCACGGCCTCCTCCTCCACCAAACCCCCCACCAACCTGGATGACTCCGTGCCATCTTCCCCTGTTGGGCCCTGTGGGGTCCCAGCTGCCCCTTCTGCTGCCGAGGAGTCCAACTGCAACCTCCGCCTCTTGGACCTCCCCCGGCAGCTGCGGCCTGGGACGCGGCACCGGACTCCTCACTCCCCGACGAGATGACAACACGGGAGGGAGCCGGGCCTTGCGTCTCCGGCTGGCGGTCGGATCCCCGCCGCTGTGCTCCACAGCACCTTCTCCGCCCTCTTCATCAGTTGACGCTGCAGACAGGGAGAAACAAAACACAGGCATCAGGGCACTGTACAATGGACACATACACACATGACAGTTGCACATGAGTGGCATTGGCAAACCTCAGACATGTCATCACAATCCCCAACACACTGTCATTGCAACTCGCACACATGAGCCATACCACAGCCATATCGCAACTGCCAGCACCATCCATACACATACAACAGCATCAGCAGCCAAAGGGAGCCAGACATCACATGCAACACAGGAAGTGCACCACACATGTACACACACCACCACACTTGCATGCATGTCTACACCTCTGCCAAGTGTCGCACTGTTCAGACGGGCATCCATGTCACATCTGCCAATCAGGCTTCCACATACCGCTGTCACATGCATCCATGTTGCATCACTGTTGCACCCTTGTCAAATACACACACATGCACATGTACACAGTGCTCATACATGCAGCCGAAAACAACATACATGCGTGACATCACGGACATGTCTACTTACATACACATTCATCCAAACATGTGTGCACGCACAACTGCATTTGCCATGCAAGCCTACACACACAAGCACCATCCATGTCTCACACATTACAGCCCTCGCATGTGTCAGCCCCACGGCCCTGTACACCCCCACCCATACTCGACCCCATACAAACAGATGTGCAACCTGCACAATACCGAATAATCACCACACGCACTGCTCACAATCAGGATGCATGTACACTCACCGCTCGACTCCAGACGGGTCTGCTTCTCTAGGACCTGGACGTGGAGCGCTGGGGATATGCGTTCCAGGACCCCCATCTGTTCTTCCGACAAGTGGCCCCGGCGCCCCTTGGCATCCGCTGCCTTCAAGAGGCGCCGGGCCTTGTTCAGGGTCCTGGACCTGAAGTCCTCCCAGCGCTTCCTGACATGTTGTAAGTCCCGGACTGCCACCCCCTCCGCGTTGATGGCAGTCACGATGTCAGTCCAGATCCGAGTCCGTCCTTCTTTGTCGGCGCGGGAACTTCCGAAGAGGGCATCATACTGCCCCAGGACTTGCTCCACCAGGACACCAACTTCGGTGGCACTGAAGCTGGTGCCCCTCTGCCTCTCTGGCCGGGGGTTGTCAGTGGTCACAGATGGTGTTTGCCCCGACATGACAACCCCAGAGGCAGGAGTGGGTGGGCAACTGGGTCCTGGGGCTGGGCTGTGGAGCGATGGAATTCCAGTCGGGAGTCTTCGGTTCCAGCAGGGGTGGTCACAGCAACAGCACCCCTGGCTGATGTGCAGGCAGCAAATGGCAGTGCACGTGGGCAGCAGGCAGTCAGGCAGCAGCAGATGGCAGGTGGGAGCGTGCTCGGGGCTCTGGGGGGCAGTAGTTCGGCCTTCTGGGCAGGAGCGTGGTCTTCCGTGTGCTTACGCGTGGCCAGCTTGGTACGGAGTGATTTGGCACGTGAAAATCCTGCACGTCAGCGTGAAAATCGAGGAAAGGCCCTTAGCGCGTAAGCGCGTCAGCACACATACGCGATTCTATTGGACCAATGGCCCTCAGCGCGTAAACGCGTCAGCACGCATACGCGATTCTATTGGACCAAAGGCCCTCAGCGCGTAAGCGCGTCTGTGACGTGACCCGCACGGGTGTTTCCCACACAGCACGTGATGACAGAGCACACGTGGAAAGACTGCACGTCAGAGTGTCATCGCGTGTAATTGGACAGCACGTCAGAGTGTCATCGCGTGTAATTGGACAAAAGTGCGCGTACACGCGATTGGCCTATGTACGTGTATATCAGGGGTGCGCGGACACTTACACACGCAAGTACGTCAGCGCACCTGTATCCCGGGGTGCGGCGGAATTTCCACACGCTATTGGACTGGGTACTGGATTTCAGGGGTGCGCGGGTCACACGCTCGCCTACAACACGCGCAACGCATTAATTTGCGCGCTAACAAAATAACAAGCTCAGACCCAGGATGAACATACCGTTCCTAGCAGCAGTGGGCGTGGCCTACCAAAGGAGGAGGGAGGATAGTCAGGGCCAGAATATTCACACCCAGAACCAGCCTTTTCGGGATGCCTGATGACCAGGTGCATGGGAGGTATAGGTTTCCACCACACATTATACTGGACCTGGTGAGTGAGTGGGAGGATGACCTCACATCACCCACCCTGTGCTCCCAAGCACTCAGCCCCCTGGAGAAGGTCCTCAATGTACTGCACTTCTTAGCCACTGGATCATTTCAGCGGACAAGTGCCATTGTGGGTGGTGTATCACAGGCCACCCAGTCACGCTGCCTACACCAGGTCTTGAACATCATCACTGCACGCCCATCAGTCCGCAGGCACATATACCTGCCCAGAACACCTGCAGAAAGGCATGCTGCCGCCCTGGATTTTTACGCTGTGGCACGATTCCCCAAAGTGCTAGGTGCCATCGACTGCACCCATGTGGCTCTACGTCCCCCCAGGGCATCTGAGCACATCTATAGGAACCGCAAGCACTGGCATTCCATCAACGTGCAGGTAGTATGTAATGCCAAGGGAATCATCACCTCAGTATATGCCAACTATCCCGGGTCAACCCACGACAGCTTCATTTACCGAATGTCCACCCTAAGCCGGGACCTAGAAGCTGGGCGGCATGGCGATACATGGCTGCTTGGTGAGTATGAATGCCACTGCACATGCATGCATGTCAGATACTGAGCAAGGTCACAACCCCACCAATGATACCAATCACCACCTCCACAGGGGACAGTGCCTACCCTCTCAGCCCCCACATGATGACGCCAATTCGGAACCCCACCACGCCACCCCAGGTAAGATATAACGCAGCCCACATTACAACCCGGGCATAGTGGAGCGCACATTCGGAGTGCTAAAGTCACGCTTTCGCTCCCTTGACCGTTCTGGCGGGCAGCTGTTGTACGCTCCCCCAGTAGTGTGCAGGATCATAGTGGCAGCATGTGTCCTGCACAACGTTGCAACACGCCGGGGCCTGGCCGTGGACATGGTGGTGGCCCACATCCCCAACCACATGCACAGCCGCTGCGCATGGGAGGGGAAAGGGCACGGGGGGAGGCAGCCCGTACACAGCTAGTGGCTAATTACTTCACATAGAAATCACACCCCTGTGGAGTGCACACTGCCCTGGCACATTCCATCTGACAATCAATGATGACTCAACCTGACACTGATCCTGAATGTCTGGAGAATGAACCGTGAAAACCATATCAGCCTGAGATTGTTCACCTGGAAGTGTCACAATGTGTGCATCCCTACCCACACAGACACCACCAATGCAGTTTTGTGAAGAAACACATTCAAGCAGCTAAAATGAATACCCACTTGCAAAATGCAACAAGAGGACAGTGCCATGTCAGCCAACCCATCCCCAGCACCGCCACACGACACACCGTGCCATGTCATGCTATTTGCAGGTAAACAAAGTAATCCCCACAACATGACACTAGTGTCACAATGTACAGTGTCCCTAATTGAAACTTGCAACACCTGAAATGCTCACAGTAATGCAGGACCAACAACAAACTTGAGCAGTACTACCATTAACATGACATCACAAATGTAATAAATTAGTAGTCTCACCACCTGGAAATGCCTGCACCCCACCACTACCAACTGTGCAGTGTTGCGCCATGTAGAGTTGTAGGTGCACTGCTGCCAACATGGACCCCATCTCCAGACTAGAGGTCCTTGTGTAGACATGAGGAAGGGACCTGCAAATTGGGAGGTAGACACAGATGATGAGTTACACATCAATGCAACATGCAGTGTACAACACAAAAGCAATATGCACTAGGAATGTATACACAGTATTGACTAGACTACCCACACATGTAGTGGGAGTCCAATGTCACCATGTACGTCAATGTCACTTGGGCACACCCTTTGCAAGCCCATGGAAACGGGAAGCAGGAGGGGTGTGGTGTGACTCAAACCCAAGCATCTGAACCAAATACATGACAAGCCTGCATGTGCCCAGCCACAATGCAGCGTATGCCCACAGGAACCACGGAAGGCAACAAATTGTCCCAAAAAAATTGGGAAAAATAAAAAAAAATAAAAATAAAAATAAAAAAAAAATAAAAATGGCCATTGATGGGCCCGGGGGGTTTGGGAGGCCACCCAGGAGGTCCGAGGACAGGGTGCACACCAAAACCCACCTGTGTGGATCCTGGGAAAAAAAAACACCTCCATGGGCTCATGGCCCACACGGCTACCCTATTGTGGGAGTATCACTGCTGTCGCTATTATCACCCTGTGCAGCTGCATCCGGAGGTGGTTGCACTATGGGAGGCAGCCCACGCAAGGCCCTAGTCTGCTCCTCCATGGCTGCAAGCATGCGGGTGTGGTAGGTCTGGTTCTGGAGGATGAGTGTGCGGAGGTCCCCATGCAACAACTCACGGGATGCCCGGACCTCCGCCCTCGTTGCCTGCATCTCAGCTGAGAGCGTACGGGTGAGACGCTCCAGCTGCTGTTCTGTCCTTTGGTGTGTGAAGCCTCAAGCTCAACAAGAGTCGTCCTGAGGTGAAGGAGCTCCTGCCTCAGGGCTTCCCTGTGGCCCTGGGACTCAATGGAGATGGCCTCCTGCAGAGTCGCCAGTGCCGCCCGCCTGTCCCTGTTGGACCCAACATGTCCTCCCTGTGTGACTGCAGATGGAGTCGGTTGCCTGCTCTAGTCGCTCCATCAGCCTTTCAGGGGGACAATGGAAGTGGCCACCCTATCCATGGCCTGAGCCATCATCTCGGATGATGCTGCCTGTTGGGTTGCCATACCGTAAATGGATTGCTCCCATGCGGTATTGCCAGGTGGCGTACGGCCACCACGTCGGCGGGCACCACACCTGTCTGGGGCAAGGCGAACTGCGCCTTGCTGTGCCGGCACTGCCTGAGGCTGCAGGACTGCATTCCCCCTCTGATCTGCTGGCCCAGGAACAGGATCAGATGTCGCGGAGTGTGACCCTGCATCCGTAACCACCAAAGGCGTAGCTGCCAACACTGACATCCCATTGAGGTTCTGACCCTGGTGCAGGTGGGTGGGACAGAACAGAATCCCCCTGGAACACTCACCTGCGACGGCACGTAGGTTCTCATCCGAATCAACACCTGAGTACAGCTCGGGGAGGTGCAGCCAGAGACACCCTTGAGAGCACGACCTGCAGCACTTGTGGGTTCTCACCCACCACCACACCACGTCCCTCACTGGTTGGTGTCGGCCCTCGCCCCTCCTGGGTCTGCACCATCTCCACAACCCCAGCAGTATCAGGTGCGTCTTCCCCTGCAAAGACATGAAAACAAAGAAATGGAAACAGGCATTAGCACCATGGCACACAATGAGGGCTGAGAAGCAAGAGAACCAGTACTTGATTGACACATGTCCCACATGACTAAAACCCTCCCATGCATGCACCCTCACTGCGTATGAAGGGCAGGCAAATGGCACACACTGATGACACCAAGATGGAAGATGAACACATTTTCTGCATGCTGCCTGGCAGTGGCATCACACATTGGCCTGTGATTGCCAGGTGAAACACACATGCCATCACACAGATGGCATGTACCATTGCTATTGAGTGAAGATGGAGAGGAGGGCAGCACCTATTCATTCAGTCCAGTTCCCGCATGTAATAGCTTTTCTAATTCAAACAGGTCAGATTTTTCACCTGGAGCTGCCAGTCCAAAATGGTCCAATTGCACAGGGACATGTGTGAACAAATGATATCCAGGTAACAAAGTCACTCCACTTTACCATAGCCATGTCAGACATGTGACTAGAGGACTGCGAAATGCCTAGTAAAAGTGGTGGAATGCAAACAATCTGACTGAATGAACAGTGAAAAATAAGCAACAATGTTGTGGCAAGGTGACACTTCAAGGGCAACTGGCGTGCAGTTGGGCTAGATGTCTACTGTTGGCAGAAGGGATACTGCTATGGCCAAATGCAGCTGCGCAGGATGTATTGCATGAAGCACATGGCTGACCCATACGACTCAGGCGCACACACTCTCACCTGGCACACAAACAGAAGCCCTCACACACACACCATGCACATGGATGACACACACATGCATGTGCACTCACCGGACAATGCCTCGTAATCAGGCAGATCTCCCACGCCTTGGATCTGTTCCTCCGTGACGTAGGTCCCAGCGACTGACTCATGTGGAGTGAGTTCCATGTCTACTACTGGAGACCCACCTCCAGTCACTAGAGTTGCGGCATGACTTGAGGCCAGCTTACTCTTTGCCCTGCGCTTTAGGTCATTCCAGCGCTTATAGCAATCATTGGCTGTGCGCCTCACGATTCCAAGGGCACTTACGATGTCCGCAACGGTCTGCCAGTGTGCCTGGCGTTGTGCAGGTGTGGTCTTGGATCCTGCAACAATGACCATCTCGTTGTCATGTGCGGACACATACTCGACAAGTGCATTCAGTTCGTCATCCGTGAAGCTGGGCTTCCTGGACGGGCCGGACTGTGTAGCCGTGTCTGGGGCATCAGCCTGTGCCGGACGAGCACTCTTCCTCTTCCGCTTGGAAGGTGGTGGTGATCCTGAGTGTCCTGCGCCGCTCTGGACACTAGGGGCAGGAGCCCTGGTGACTCTGTATCAGGAGTGTGGGATTGCACACTCAGCATGGAGTTGGTGCAGGCATTGGCTCAAGTGTGATGGTGTCAGGGGAATGTCAGCAGGATGGACTAGGACCGACACTGTCCTGGCTGGGTGTGTGAGAGCTGGGGTGGATGGAGCCGCAGCTGCCCCTGCAGCCTCTCCGCCCTGCCTACTTGGGGCAGCAGATGACCTTGCTGCCCCAGATGCACGTGGCATGATGACATCAACGTGCACCAGCGCACGTGTCATAGGCCTGCTGACCTGGAAGTCAGCCATGGAGTCAGCCAGGTCTGGTGCCACAATGGGCTGGTCCAACAAGGGCTGAGCATGGATGGTGTCAGCCACATCAGCCTCAACGGGGGGGGGGGGGATTATGGGTGCCCTTGACTGGTCCTCCACACATGGGGGGACAGGCTCACCCTGCAAGTAACGACCACGTCCCCTACCGGATCCACCACGGCCACCACTTGTGGCTCTTCCACCTTTGCCACCCTTACGGAATCCTCGCCTCCCAGCCATGGCACTGATGTTAATGTGCGTATGGGAGTGGCTGTAAACTATTGTCCTGGGCAATTGGGGGTCAAAGGGGTTGGGTACCAGATGGTAATTGTACCCTAGTGCTCTAGCAAGGCTGAATGTAACCCCTGGGGAAAGATGACGGGTCACGCTACGCACAGGAGCCCCAAAAAAGGGAGATGACGTGCACGCAACCCCTCCTAGACCACGTGTGCAGAAAGAAAAACCTGCACTACGCTGTGGCACCCAGTAACACAAGAATGAACGTATGCGTGTCACACGCAGCCTAGAATGACCTCTGAAGGGTAGGCTACACACGGGCAAGCACAGATGTTAGATACGTGCGTGACTCACCGTCTGCCAGGTAAAAGAGCGTGAAAAAGGAGCGCGTTTGTTGGCAACACCCCCGCCAAAAGAAGATTTGTACGCTGTCTGAGGAGACAGGACAACAGTAGAAGGGAACACTGTTTGAGGGAACAGGCCCAGGTAAACCAGTAAAAGAGAAAAAAGAGAAAAAGCTGTCAGAGGTAACAGGGAATACGAACTTGAAACGCCGTGAAGTAAATCGCGTGTGAAACGACAAGAAGTACAGAATTCACCCACTCGCTCTCCACGAAAAGCACGTACAAGGAAATGGTTTCTACACGTACCTTTTATACAGGCCCACACGTCCAGCGTCACTTACGCGGCGTGTACGCGCTAGGGCCATTTCCACCAATTACACGCTTTGTCACTTCTGCGTGTAGGGCCATTTCCACCAATTACACGCTTTGTCACTTCTGCGTGTAGGGCCATTTCCACCAATTACACGCTTTGTCACTGCCGCGTGTACGCGCTAGGCCCATTCCACCAATTCACACGCGATGACACTCTGACGTGCTCATTCTTTCCACGCTGTTCTACGTGCATCACGTGCTGTGACTACATAACGCGGGTCACGTCACAGACGCGCTTACGCGCTGAGGGCCTTGGTCCAATAGAATCGCGTATGCGTGCTGACGCGCTTACGCGCTAAGGGCCTTTCCTCGGTTTTCACGCTGACGTGCAGGATTTTCACGTGCCAAATCACTCCGTACCAAGCTGGCCACGCGTAAGCACACGGAAGACCACGCTCCTGCCCAGAAGGCCGAACTACTGCCCCCCAGAGCCCCGAGCACGCTCCCACCTGCCATCTGCTGCTGCCTGACTGCCTGCTGCCCACGTGCACTGCCATTTGCTGCCTGCACATCAGCCAGGGGTGCTGTTGCTGTGACCACCCCTGCTGGAACCGAAGACTCCCGACTGGAATTCCATCGCTCCACAGCCCAGCCCCAGGACCCAGTTGCCCACCCACTCCTGCCTCTGGGGTTGTCATGTCGGGGCAAACACCATCTGTGACCACTGACAACCCCCGGCCAGAGAGGCAGAGGGGCACCAGCTTCAGTGCCACCGAAGTTGGTGTCCTGGTGGAGCAAGTCCTGGGGCAGTATGATGCCCTCTTCGGAAGTTCCCGCGCCGACAAGGAAGGACGGACTCGGATCTGGACTGACATCGTGACTGCCATCAACGCGGAGGGGGTGGCAGTCCGGGACTTACAACATGTCAGGAAGCGCTGGGAGGACTTCAGGTCCAGGACCCTGAACAAGGCCCGGCGCCTCTTGAAGGCAGCGGATGCCAAGGGGCGCCGGGGCCACTTGTCGAAGAACAGATGGGGGTCCTGGAACGCATATCCCAGCGCTCCACGTCCGGTCCTAGAGAAGCAGACCCGTCTGGAGTCGAGCGGTGAGTGTACATGCATCCTGATTGTGAGCAGTGCGTGTGTGATTATTCGGTATTGTGCAGGTTGCACATCTGTTTGTATGGGGCGAGTATGGGTGGGGTGTACAGGGCCGTGGGGCTGACACATGCGAGGGCTGTAATGTGTGAGACATGGATGGTGCTTGTGTGTGTAGGCTTGCATGGCAAATGCAGTTGTGCGTGCACACATGTTTGGATGAATGTGTATGTAAGTAGACATGTCCGTGATGTCAGCATGTATGTTGTTTTCGCTGCATGTATGAGCACTGTGTACATGTGCATGTGGTATTTGACAAGGTGCAACAGTGATGCAACATGGATGCATGTGACAGCGGTATGTGGAAGCCTGATTGGCAGATGTGACATGGATGCCCGTCTGAACAGTGCGACACTTGCAGAGGTGTACACATGCATGCAAGTGTGGTGGTGTGTGTACATGTGTGGTGCACTTCCTGTGTTGCATGTGATGTCTGGCTCCCCTTTGGCTGCTCATGCTGTTGTATGTGTAGGGATGTGGTGGCAGTTGCGATATGGCTGTGGTATGGCTCATGTGTGCGAGTTGCAATGACATGTGTGTTGGGGATTGTGATGACATGTCTGAGGTTTGCCAATGCCACTCATGTGCAACTGTCATGTGTGTATGTGTCCATTGTACAGTGCCCTGATGCCTGTGTTTTGTTTCTCCCTGTCTGCAGCGTCAACTGATGAAGAGGGCGGAGAAGGTGCTGTGGAGCACAGCGGCGGGGATCCGACCGCCAGCCGGAGACGCAAGGCCCGGCTCCCTCCCGTGTTGTCATCTCGTCGGGAGTGAGGAGTCCGGTGCCGCGTCCCAGGCCGCAGCTGCCGGGGAGGTCCAAGAGGCGGAGGTTGAGTTGGACTCCTCGGCAGCAGAAGGGGCAGCTGGGACCCCACAGGGCCCAACAGGGGAAGATGGCACGGAGTCATCCAGGTTGGTGGGGGTTGGTGGAGGAGGAGGCCGTGCAAGCACCAGAGACGGGGTCTGGAGGTGGGGATCCCACTGGTGCTAGTGGTGCAGTCCAGGACCAGGGACAGGAGGCAGCACAGGCCGCCGCGGAGGTGCCTGTGTGCAATCCTGTCCCGATCCTGTCCCTGCATCATCTTGCACCAGCAGGGATGCCTACGTCCAGACCCGTTTTCAGGCAGGGGATGAGCTGACGTCAACTGGCCTTCCTCTGCCGCGGACGTGGCCATCCAGGTCCGGGTTGAGCCTGTCCTGGCTGGTGTGGCGTTGCGTCAACGGCCATGCGAGGTGACCTGCAGTCTTTTCATGGAGAGACTGCACGTCATCTCGAATGGCTCGTTGACCACGTCAGCCTGCTGGGACAGGTCACCCAGGCCGGATTCCTCCGTCTGATGGGCTTGCTCCGACCCCCTCCTCAACTGGACCCCCTACGCGCCAGTCGTCCTCTGTGCCATCTTCCCACCATCAGTCACCTGGGTGCCCTGTGGAGCTGCCTCTGACGGTGCGGCCAGGCTGGTGGAGGAGGCATCCCTGCCACAGTCGGAGTCGGAGGTCCAGCAGGGGTGGCCACATCAACAACTGCACCCCAGCCGGCGGAGGATGTGCAGGCAGCAGGAGGCAGTGCACGGGCAGAGGCAGAGACAGCAGCAGCAACATGGTGGGAGACATGAAGGCTCGGGGCCTTCGACATCGGAGGGGCAGGCATCGGCCGGAGGGCAGGAGGACCCAGGACAGAGAGTGTCTTCGTGTGGCAGCGGTTGGGCACGCCATAGGTGCGGAGCGGCGGCGGGCGGAAGAGGCGCGGCTCACAATGGTCAGGGCGGAGAACTCCATGCGGAGGGCCCTGAGGCGGGCCGAGTGCCTCGAGGCAATCCGCAGGGGTTGGAGGAGGACACGGCGTCGTCCCTGCGGACCCTCGGGGCCATGGAACTGGACCGCCTCCGGGACATCGAACAGGAGTTCGATGATGCCCTGGCCGGAACACCACGGAGTGAGCCGCTGGACTTGCCCGCCGCCTTTGTATATAGTTCTTTAGTTTTAGGTTTCCTTTGTTTTTTCTTATGATTTGGAGTCGACGGACACTGCTCCACTTTTTGTATATAGTTGATTTTTAGGTAGGTTTTTAGTAGGTTTCCTTTGTTCAGTTGGGCTCATGGACCCTTGATGTTTTGTACATAGTTCTTCATTGGATTGATTTATTTTCATTTGACTTTGGACAACATTTTTTGGATTGGATTTGTAGTTTTTATTTTTATCAGGACATGCAGCTTATTTTTTTTTCACATTTACATTGTAGTTAGTTTTCTTTCTTTAGCATTCGTATTTTTTTCTAATACATTTTTTTTACATTGTTCACTGTGTGGTTTCATCTCATTGGTTCATGCATGTCATGTTGTGTGTTTTCCCATTCAATTTGAAAATATGTGTGTGACGGACATGGGTTCATTTGCTTCATGAACATTGGGGGTGTAACAGTGATTTCCATTTCCATGTGGGTGAATGGGTTACTTGGTAGGGCTTTTTGGCTGTGGAGGCTGACCATACGCACATGATTGGGGATTGTGAGGACCTGGTGGGGCTGCCCTGCGGCGGGGGTGGGGGTGGTGGGAGACATGAGTGGGGGCCTGGTGGAGGCTGCCCTGGTGGCTGGGGGGTGGGGGTGGTGGAGACATGAGTGGGCCTGGTGGGGGGTGGGGGTGGTGGGAGACATGAGTGGGGGCCTGGTGGAGGCTGCCCCTGGTGGCTGGGGGTGGGGGTGGTGGGAGACATGAGTGGGGGCCTGGTGGAGGGTGCCCTGGTGGCTGGGGGTGGGGGTGGTGGGAGACATGAGTGGGGGCCTGGTGGAGGCTGCCCCTGCACTGCTGGGGGTGGGGGTGGTGGGACATGAGTGGGGCCTGGTGGAGGCTGCCCCTGCACTGCTGGGGGGTGGGGTGGTGGGAGACATGAGTGGGGCCTGGTGGAGGTGCCCCTGCACTGCTGGGGGTGGGTGGGAGACATGAGTGGGGGCCTGGTGGAGGCTGCCCCTGCACTGCTGGGGTGGGGGTGGTGGGAGACATGAGTGGGGCCTGGTGGAGGCTGCCCTGGTGGCTGGGGGGTGGGGTGGTGGGAGACATGAGTGGGGGCCTGGTGGAGGCTGCCCCTGGTGGCTGGGGGGTGGGGGTGGTGGGAGACATGAGTGGGGGCCTGGTGGAGGGTGCCCTGCACTGCTGGGGGTGGGGGTGGTGGGAGACATGAGTGGGGGCCTGGTGGAGGCTGCCCCTGCACTGCTGGGGGTGGGGGTGGTGGGAGACATGAGTGGGGGCCTGGTGGAGGCTGCCCCTGCACTGCTGGGGGGTGGGGGTGGTGGGAGACATGAGGGGGCCTGGTGGAGGGTGCCCTGCACTGCTGGGGGTGGGGGTGGTGGGAGACATGAGTGGGGGCCTGGTGGAGGTGCCCCTGCACTGCTGGGGGTGGGGGTGGTGGGAGACATGAGTGGGGGCCTGGTGGAGGGTGCCCCTGCACTGCTGGGGGTGGGGGTGGTGGGAGACATGAGTGGGGCCTGGTGGAGGCTGCCCTGCATGGCTGGGGGGTGGGGGTGGTGGGAGACATGAGTGGGGGCCTGGTGGAGGGTGCCCCTGCACTGCTGGGGGGTGGGGGTGGTGGGAGACATGAGTGGGGCCTGGTGGAGGCTGCCCCTGCACTGCTGGGGGTGGGGGTGGTGGGAGACATGAGTGGGGCCTGGTGGAGGCTGCCCCTGGTGGCTGGGGGGGGGTGTGGAGACATGAGTGGGGCCTGGTGGAGGGTGCCCCTGCACTGCTGGGGGTGGGGTGGTGAGACATGAGTGGGGGCCTGGTGGAGGCTGCCCCTGCACTGCTGGGGGTGGGGGTGGTGGGAGACATGAGTGGGGGCCTGGTGGAGGCTGCCCCTGCACTGCTGGGGGGTGGGGTGGTGGGAGACATGAGTGGGGGCCTGGTGGAGGGTGCCCCTGCACTGCTGGGGGGGGGTGGTGGGAGACATGAGTGGGGGCCTGGTGGAGGCTGCCCCTGACTGCTGGGGGTGGGTGGTGGAGACATGAGTGGGGCCTGGTGGAGGCTGCCCCTGCACTGCTGGGGTGTGGGGTGGTGGAGACATGAGTGGGGGCCTGGTGGAGGGTGCCCCTGGTGGCTGGGGGGTGGGGTGGTGGAGACATGAGTGGGGGCCTGGTGGAGGCTGCCCCTGCACTGCTGGGGGTGGGGGTGTGGGAGACATGAGTGGGGGCCTGGTGGAGGCTGCCCTGGTGCTGGGGGTGGGGGTGGTGGGAGACATGAGTGGGGCCTGGTGGAGGTGCCCCTGCACTGCTGGGGGGTGGGGTGGTGGGAGACATGAGTGGGGGCCTGGTGGAGGCTGCCCCTGCACTGCTGGGGGGTGGGGGTGGTGGGAGACATGAGTGGGGGCCTGGTGAGGTGCCCCTGGTGGCTGGGGGTGGGGGTGGTGGGAGACATGAGTGGGGGCCTGGTGGAGGGTGCCCCTGCACTGCTGGGGGGTGGGGGTGGGGAGACATGAGTGGGGGCCTGGTGGAGGCTGCCCCTGCACTGCTGGGGGGTGGGGGTGTGGGAGACATGAGTGGGGGCCTGGTGGAGGCTGCCCCTGCACTGGCTGGGGGGTGGGGGTGGTGGGAGACATGAGTGGGGGCCTGGTGGAGGCTGCCCCTGCACTGCTGGGGGTGGGGGTGGTGGAGACATGAGTGGGGGCCTGGTGGAGGGTGCCCCTGGTGGCGGGGGTGGGGGTGGTGGGAGACATGAGTGGGGGCCTGGTGGAGGGTGCCCCTGCACTGCTGGGGGTGGGGTGTGGAGACATGAGTGGGGGCCTGGTGGAGGGTGCCCTGCACTGCTGGGGGGTGGGGTGGTGGGAGACATGAGTGGGGGCCTGGTGGAGGTGCCCCTGCACTGCTGGGGGGTGGGGTGGGGGAGACATGAGTGGGGGCCTGGTGGAGGTGCCCCTGCACTGCTGGGGGTGGGGTGGTGGGAGACATGAGGGTGGGGCCTGGTGGAGGGTGCCCCTGCACTGCTGGGGGGTGGGGTGGTGGGAGACATGAGTGGGGGCCTGGTGGAGGGTGCCCTGCACTGCTGGGGGGTGGGGGTGGTGGGAGACATGAGTGGGGGCCTGGTGGAGGGTGCCCCTGCACTGCTGGGGTGGGGGTGCAGGGAGACATGAGTGGGGGCCTGGTGGAGGGTGCCCCTGGTGGCTGGGGTGGGGTGGTGGGAGACAATGCATGTTGATCAGTAGTGCAAGTGACATGTGGTTGGCTGGGGGCATGCCCATGGTGGATGGGCTGCGTGCGGGACATGAGCAGGGGTGCAGGTAGTCCCCGTGGTGTGGGCTGCCTGCAGGGCCGTGGAGGTTGTACAGGAACACCTGGGAGGACCCACACAGCCAATTGCGTGTGTAATTCCCAGAACCCCTGAAATACACGTACCTGCTGAAATCGCGTGTGAAATTCCCGCGCACCCCTGATAATACACGTACCCTGCGAATCGCGTGTGCAACTTCCCGCGCACCCCTGAAATACACGTACCCTGCTGAATTCGCGTGTGGAACTTCCCGCGCACCCCTGGAATACACGTACCCTGCTGAAATCGCGTGTAGAACTTCACGCACACCCCTGCAATACACGTACCCTGCTGAAATCGCGTGTGGAACTTCCCGCGCACCCCTGAAATGCACGTACCCTGCTTGCACGGGCCAATCGCGTGTGGAACTTCCCACGCACCCCAGAAATACACGTACCCTGCTTGCACGGGGCCAATCGCGTGTGGAACTTCCCGCGCACCCCTGAAATACACGTACCCTGCTCGCACTGGGACTATCGAGTGTGGAACTTCCCGCGCACCCCTGAAATACACGTACCCTGCTCGCACTGGGACAATCGCGTGTGCAACTTCCCGCGCACCCCTGAAATACACATACCTTGCTGAAAATCGTGTGTGGAACTTGCCGCGCACCCCTGAAATACACATACCTTGCTGAAATCGCCGTGTGGAACTTCCCGCGCACCCCTGAAATCCACGTACCCGGCCAAATCGCGTGTGAGACTTCCCGCGCACCCCAGTATACACGCACACGTATTTTTTGTCAGCGGGTGTCCGTGTTTGTGGTACACCTTTGCACGTCATTTGTCCTGGAGGGCCACAGTATGACATTCATCATGGCAGTATATAGGTGCTATTTGTTGACGCACCTTTTGGTGCACATTTCTTACAGCCGCAGAGACGCTACCCGCCTGCTTTCTTGTGGCGGTCGTGTTTGTGCCTGTGCGCTGGATTGAGCGTGCGCTTTTTTGCCTATTCTATTCCATGAATACGTGTTGTAGGCGAGCGTGTGGGCGTTCCGCGCACTTGTGCCCTGTACTTCCCCCGTGACGCCCACGTTTTGGCAAGTTGTTCCCCATTCCGAGTGTTCCGCCCGTGTTCCGCCTACTTTTGTTGCCTGCGCCGCGCTATGTGCGATTTTCGCTGTGGCCTGTGCGATTTTCGCTGTGACCAGGCGCACGCAGTTAGATGGCCTGTGCGCCAACGTGCGCCGCGCACTTTTTTATCGCACATCCGCTGGTTTTCTCGCGCACGGCCTTCCATGAATCGATGTGCGCTGCTTTTCGTGCAATTTTTGCACTTGCACTGCGATTTTCGCTATTCCACTGTCATTCGCACGTTTTTGCCCACTTGCGCCGTGCTAATTATTCCATGAATCGGCCTGTAAGTCTTGAAAAGAGAACCAAAGAGGAGAGACTTCAAACCGGCTGGAGAAGAAAGGTTTGGCAACCCTCCAAGCCTTAATTTCAGAACTTAGCGAGATTTGCTGAGGAGAATGAGAAACAAGTATAAAGAAACCCCTTTAATCCCAAACGTGTGCCTGCCTTCGGATTGAGCTGTATGACTGCTGGAGCACAAATAAACTGCTTCATTTTCATTTAGTTTCACATTATAACACATTATTTCCCTTTGTTTTAATTCTTGGCCTGCTTATTGATCCCCATCTTCCTGCTCCTACCTGCAAGGCAAAAAACCTCGGGGTCATCTTCGACTCCACACTCTCCTTCTCTCCTCACATATCTCATGTCTCTAAGAAGTCACACTACCAGCTGCACCTCCTCAGAGGTATCCTTCCTTTCCTCTCCTTCCCCCAGAAGCTCACTGTCTCCAGAGCCCAAGTTCTCTCGAAGCTGGACTACTGTAACAGCTTCTATCTAAAGCTGCCTGCCTCTACTCTCCACCCTCTGCAACTCATCCAGAACAGGACTGCGAGACTTGTCCTTGGCCTCAAGCCCAGGGTCTGCATCTCTCCAGGACTGAAATCACTACACTGGCTCCCAGTGGCTGTGAGGATTAAGTTCAAAACCCTCTGCATTGTCCACAAGGCCTTCTGGGGCCTGGGGCCAAAATACCTTCAACTCTCTCTTCCTAAATATCTTCCTTCTCGAGCTCTTCGCTCATCCGCCTCCAACTCCCTCAGGGTCAGCCGCTTCGCCAAGAAACGTGTTGGGGGTAGATCTCTCCCCGAGCAGGGGCCTCCCTCTGTAACAGCCTTCCTGCCTCCCTGAAACTTGAGGAGAACCATCTCCGGTTCCGGAAGCACCTCGAAACCTTCCTCTTTGCTTCCGCTTTCTCTCCCCCTCTCCGCTGCTAAATTACTGAACCTGCACTGAATCTGCAACTGGGCCACACACCGATCTCGGTTCTTGGCCCAGCCACTTTCCCCTGCACTGCCTCCCTGGCAACCCCTGCACTGCGGGACTGTCTCTGTATCCCTACACCCCCCCTTCCCAGCACTTGTCCGCACTTACCTTGCACTTGCCACGAGCTGGCCCTTATTATTTATCTTGTATTCTACTAACCCTGTACTGCACTTTCCCCTCTCCCTTTCCCCCTTGCACTTTCCCTTCCCCTCTACCCTTGCACTTGCGCGATCTGAATGACATCTGCCCTAGTAGGATCGTTGTCTGTCTCCCCTTTGTTCCCCCCTCCCTGCCTCGTCACGCCTTGAAACACTTGTGTATAGGCGCGTTACAAATGCCATATCATATCATATCATCAACCTTGTGACACTCCGAATGACTGACAATCCTAGAGGATTACAGAGTCTCAAAAATCCAAGGGGTCTAAGGGGTATGCAGCCCTCCATATGTCTGTGGCTTTGTTGATGGTAATCAATAAATCAACAATAATTACCATTTTGAAATTCATGGCTTTTCTATAAATGCCAATCATTGAGGGTCAAGCTCAAGAATGAAGAACTGTGTGCACTTTTAACAACATACGTATTGCCAGACTTCTGATCCCTAACTCCTTCTGGAAGTCCATTACTTGCAATACTTGTCACCAAGATTCATAACCACGCTGACACATGATGTGCCCTGTGCCACAATATGATAACCTGTGTCTTGGTAAACCAGCTCCCACACATGTATTTATTTTTCCCCATCTTGTATACTTCTAAAAGAAAACTAACTGCAACACTCCATGTTCTTCATGGTGCAGCACTAGACACCAACCACACTGCCTATATATGAGGTTTGGCCATATCCAATATTTTGCATTTACTAGTGATATGCAGTTATAGTAATGGAAGAAATTAATGCCACACCAGAGATGATGCTCATCATCAATTGATATATAAGGCTTTTTTTAAGCTTGTATTTGGCTGGATGAGTTAATCTAAAAAGATTATGTGAGAAATAAGATTATTTTAGAGACTTAGTCCTTATATTCAATGCATAGGCCTGCTATAGTTAGAGAGACTCCATTTTGAATTATATATGCTCGCTGTCTGAATGGAGAATGGAACTTCGACACACCAATATTTTACTAGCACAGTAGATTCCTGCGGCCTCCGAACTTGTTTTTGTAATATTGCTTGCCTTGCTAGGAGGATGTTTGCTAACCTAAACTGCTTACAAATGACTAGTGATAATAGAGTGTGCACCTTAATTGAATAATGAATACATCATCTGCATTGATATCCCTTGAAGGTGGTAGGAATGAACTAGAAGGAGAAAGGCTTTCCCATCTTTTTTTCTCACCCCCCAACCCCTTTGGCTGATTCACATCCTGACACAACCCTCTCCATGCTCCACTTTGCATTATCAGATACTCTCAATGTTCTTGCCCCTGTCATGAGGATCCGCTTGAAGCCCAAAGCCAAGCGCAACTCTTGGTACGACTAAGATCTCGCCACCCTTAAACGCAGTGCAAGGTGGCTGAGAGGAAATTGCGTGCTTCTGGTACATCCTGTGACAAACTGGCCTGCCGCCTGCTCCAAAGGCAATACCAGCTCTTGGTCCACACCAAGAAGAGAGCCCACATTCAAGTCTGCATCTCTGCAGAATCTAACAACTCGGCCAAACTCTTTAAAATTAGCAAGGAGATGGTCAATCCTGCTGCAGTCTCAACCTCTCCTGCCCGTCCCAGGCCCTCTGCACGCCCCTGGCTTTTTATTTAATCTCTAAAACGCGCTCTTCCTCTTCCCCTGCCCCCACTACTCCCTGCTCTTCATCTTGCCCTTCTTCAGCCACCTCTCCTCCCTCCTTCTCTGCTTTTTCCCTTTTCTCCCCAGATGAGGTTTCTAGACAAGTTTGATCTATGAAAGTCTTGTCAAAACAGGTTCACCCCTGTTCCTCCAAAACCATCAAGGACCTTGGCCCCTGCTCTGGATAAATTCTGCAAGCACTCCTTTGCCACAGAAGTCTTTCCTTCCCCCCTGAAGCACTCCCGTGTGCACCCCCGTTTTAAGAAACCCACCACTGACCTCTCTTCCCCGGCTGTCACCCAATCTCCATCACTCATTTCCTGGGCAAATTCCTTGAAAAACGGGCCATCCACAGGTTAATATTTACACTGGATCTGTTGGTTGTCTCCATGACCATCAGTCTGGCTTCAGAGCTGCCAGAAGCATGGACACTGCTCTCCTGTACATCCATGAAGACCTGCTCTCCAGCCTCAATTCCAACACCCCCTGTGTCCTCATCTTACTTGATCACTCATCTGCCTTTGACACGGTCAATCATGCCATATTGCTCAACCTTCTCCATGATAACCTGGGTATCACCTATCAGGCCATGGCTTGGCTGACCTCTTTTCTCTCCGATCGACCTTCCCAAGTCCAACTTGGGTCCTTCCTCTCCTCTATCTCTATCTCTACCTGTAGTGTTCGCCAGGGGTCTAACGTTTCTCCCTGGCTGTTAAACCAATACCTGGCACTCATTGCCCACTGCATTGCTGCTCTCTGCCCCAACCTTCAGTGCTATGCGGATGACTCTCAACTCATTTTCAGCCTCCCTCCCACCACTTCTTCTCCCTCTCCCATCTCTGACTGTCTGTCTGCTATCCAGGAGTGGTGTGCCGCCAATGACCTGTGCATGAATGCCAGTAAGATTGAGATTCTCCTCACCGGCGCACCTGCTCACCTGCTTACCTGTCACTCTCTGGTTGGCCTCTCTTGACCCTCTTCCTTCTTCCACCTCTGAGGCTAAAAACCTCGGTGCCATCTTCAACTTCACACTCTCCATCTCTCCTCACATCTCTGATGTCTCTAAGAAGTCACGCTACCAGCTGCACCTCCTCAGAGGTATTCTTCCTTTCCTTTCCTTCCTCCAGAAGTTCACTGTCTCCAGAGCTGTGGTACTCTCTAGGCTGGATTACTGCAACAGCCTCTTTCTAAATCTGCATGCGTCTACTCTCCGCCCTCTGCAACTCAGCCATAACAGAACTGCAAGACTTTTCCTTGGCCTCAAGCCCAGGGATCATATCTCTCCAGGACTGAATTATCTGCACTGGCTCCCAGTGGCTGTGAGGATTAAGTTCAAAACCTTCTGTATTGTCCACAAGGCCTTCTGGGGCTTGGGGCCTAAATAACATCAACTCTCTCTTCCTAAATATCTTCCCTCTTGAGCTCATTGCTCATCTGCCTCCAACTCCCTCAGAGTCAGTCGCTTTTCCAAGCAAAGGGTTGGTGGTAGATCTCTTTCTTAGGCTGGGGCCTCCTTCTGGAACAGCCTCCTTGAAAATTGAGGAGGACCATCTCCGGTTCGGGAAGCACCTCAAAACCTTCCTCTTTGCTTCTGCCTTCTCTCCTCCTCTCCCCTGCTAAACTCCTGGCTGAGACTGCACTGGTCACCTGTCTACCCTCTGATCTCGAACCAAGGTCCCCTACCCAACCAAATGCACCCCTGTACTGCCTCCTTGGCATTCCCCACCCTTGGGGACTGTGTTTTGTATCCCTACATCCCCTACCAGCACTTGATTCCTGATGTCTGCACTTACCCTTGCACTTGTCACCTGCTGGCCGCACTTTTATTTTTGCTTATTACCTATTTATTTCTCCTGTCATTCCCATGTACTGCACTGCCCCTTCCCCTTTTCCCCCCACACTTTTCCCGTTCCCCCTTCCCTGCACTTGCACAATCTCAATTTCACCTGGCCTCGTAAGATCGGTGTCTCTGTCTTCCCTCTGTTCCCCTCCCTTGCCTCGTTGCTCCTTGAAACACTTGTGTATAGGCGCACCATGAATGCCATATCATATCATATCATCTTCTCAAATTGTACTAACTTGAACAAGTAAAATCCTCCATAGTGAAGCCATAAAAGATTCCTTGAGTTACATTAGAGCCAACGTTTTAGAAAACCTATAGACGTTGCTGTACAGGGCTGGGAGTAACATACCTCTGGATTGCTTGAGGATCTTATGTTGTCCATCACTGTCTTCATCCTACAGTGCTACTATTGAAGATTTACCAAACTAACTTTAGCCAAGATTTGTGTCAAGAGTCTCCTTTCTTGGACAATAATTTGTAGGTTTCTTTTTCCAGCTTGAAAAAGAAGCAGCTAAAAGAGCTGGGTTCAAACCTCACTGCCAGTGGTCTTGCTTTGTTCGGACTCTAATAAAACAACCTAATATTAAAATGAACTGTGTGATGAGAACAAATATCATTTAGCTATTGTTATTCAAATACATTACACAAGCTGGGTGAAACATATCAATATTATATTAGAACAAATTATGATGTATGGACAGTTATAGAATGAGCTTAAAAATGCCATTGCTGTAGGAACCTTACACACCATTGTTTCTCAACCCATGTCTGCCACTGTAGATTGGGACCATTCACATGCAAATAGGTCAGCGTCTGCTGGAGAAGTCTGTTTGAATAAGTTTCTTGTGTACACAGACTGGACTCACTGCTGTGAAATGCCGTTTTCGGCTCATTGCTATTTCAAAATAAATATCTGCTAAAAACTGGGAAACTTTGCAAATTCTCACTCATGACGCAGTTCTATTGCACAAACCCCCTACAAGCTTTGGTGTCTAAGAGAGATTGAACTTTGTCTGCTTTTAAATTGAATTTAACAATGATCTTCTACGACGATAACCAGTTCTCGTATTCTACCAACTCCTATTGGAATATTGGAAAATAACATTTTGAATACTATCACATTAAGATATATTATTATACAAGTGAATAGTGACATACTAAAATGATTTATATTCTAAGAATGACTTAATGTCAAGCATTATTGGTCAGTTGATGTGTTGTGTCGGAGGCGGACGACCTAGCAGTGAATTATTTCACAAGCTGTTGTATCCAGCTTTTTATAGTAATGTGCATGCAGTAGATGGGTTCACAGAATAACTCAGAGTCCAAATAATCAAACCAACTAAGTAAGATGGCAAATTTTGCTATTTTATTAACAATTATCTAAAACAGGGAAGGTACAACGGACATCAACAGACGTTCGCTCAGCTCAGCTCTCGTCAACTTTCTCATTCAAAATTGACTTTATACTGGAAATGCTTCATCCTATGTGGCAAATAAGAATAATCTACAAGCAGATATAATTGGTACAAGGGTAACATCTAAGTATACTTTTTTATAAGGACTAGGATTGTTATTGGCTGCCCTACTGTCTTCAACACTATTAAGGGCACGGTTTATCATTGGTTCTCAAACTATAATGCCCTTTGTTATACGGCCATCTAAAATTGGTTTGCATGCTTGTGCAATGTCTGGAACATTTGGTTTACTTAGCAGCACGTAAGCTCAGACTCGGGGGCCAGGAGCGGGACTTGACTTTACCTCTCCACCCAATTAGCCCAACCTCTCTCATCACCAATGCCTTCTGCCATGAAGATTGTCTTTGAACTTGGCCTTGCAAAGTATCCTTGTCTGTGAGAATATATGGGATACAGACTCTCACTTTCGCTGTTCTAGGACTCCAAGCGGAATTCTATTTCTATCCCTGGCTCACGTGACAGGAGACCATCATTTGGTCTATTCTGCCACATTTACATTTCTCAAATGAATAAAACTTGGCACTCTTGGTGTTCTTTCTTTGCCCCTTAATAAGGGATGATTCATCCTTCTCACATTCACTGCTTTCAAGAATATGCAAACGACCATGGCTGCTTCTGTTTTGATGCCAGGCCAGAAAGTCTCGCCAGGCATTTCCACAATTTCAGCATATTCTTGCTGTGACACTATTCTCAGCCTTTCCTCTCCATGTGTCCTGGCTTACTAAATTTCATGACACTGATGTCCAGCTTCTATACACTGGTGGCTTTGCCTGTAGTCTATTCACTAGATATAGCCAGCTCTTATGATGACTTAGTCTACTTGCATTTCAGCGTCTTTACAATTATTCAACAGTTGATTTTATGTAGAACTTTCCACACATGCAATTTTCTAACCATATACAAAGGTTAACTCATTTCTTAACTTCATCATCAGGTTCTGTAAAGTTTATGTATTCTCTTCAGCCAGTATTTTCCATGGCATCACACTTGTATCTTGTCACGTCACTAGCTTCTATCTTTTGCTACTTGTCATATTCTTTCAGGGAGTTCCTCCCTCAGATTGTTGTCTCTTGAGGGATACATTCGATAGGGTTACCTCAGTGGATACCTTTTTTCAAAGATTCACAGCGGTATTGGCACAACTGCTGGTGTTAAACATTGCAGAGTCTCAAACTTCCAACATATGGGAGGTAGGGGTGGGATTTCCTGCAGAGGCATGCAGCTGTTCCTCTACACTGCATTGACAATGATACAGCGCTGGGCATTTCAGGGTAGAATTGCATCTTCCAGATGTAACTCCAGACTACCGAGTGCCATGTGTTAAGTTCCACTGATGTGAGGGAGGGGGAGTAAAGGTGACCTTTACATGGGTGCTATAGGAGCACCCATTAACAGAAATAGTTAAATAGGAAATCAGATGACATTGCTGGATCAAAATGCAGCACAATATGATAACGATTATGTAAGATGCTTGTTGCCTTTAATGGTTGTGGCATGACTCTGCACCCAATAGTTAGGTTATTGAAATGATTGACGTTTTTACTGAATGTGTCGTAAACCGTTGGCCAAAATGAATGACCAGCTTTTGACAAACTTGCTTCCCTGTGTACAAACCCACGTTCCACTTGCTTCTCCCTGAAGATTATAAGATCATCTCCATGCCACAACCTAACTGCACTGGTTGTGAGGCTGATCTGATATTCCATGAGTGAGTCCCTTCCTCCCTCATACCCGCCCATCCTTACTCTTCCTTCGAGAGCCTGGTTTGCAAACTGGTCATCTCTCCCACTTCCTCCATGACGATTACCACTATATACAGGCCACCTAGCTCTACTAACCTGTTCCTCTCTGAATGGGCTGATTTCTCATTCACCACTAAACTTGTTTTCCTTGCTGATTTCAACATCCACCTTGATTCCTAAATCACAGCATCCACTCTCTTCTGTGTCCTCTGCCCCTTGCTCTACATCTCCATTCTCCCCTCCGGTCCTACCCACTTGGCTGGACACACTCTCAACACCCTCATCCATACTGATCTCTTGCTCTCCTCTCCACCTACCACCCCACTCTCCTTGTCAGACCATTCTCTCCTCTCCTCACACCTGGGCCCTCTCTGCCGTCTGACTGCTGCTCTCCCAGCACTGCCAACCTTGTTCACGAACATCTGTCTGATGAAACGAGTGCCAGCTGTTACCTTTGCATCTACCTTCATTCCCCTTCTCCCCTTGCAGACTCTACCATGGTATACGCTCTCAGCAATCTTCATCTTGCCCTAAATAATATTCTTGACACAGTCATGAGGATACGGCTGAAACATGCCTCCAAGCATGACACCTGGTATGACTCTGAACTTGCAGCCCTGAAACATAAGTGGAGAGCTGTGGAGCGGAAGTGGCAGACCTCAGGCTCACCCTCTGACAAACTGGCCAATACCGACTCTCCATTCGCCCCAAGTAAAGGGCCCACTTCCAGGCTTTGTCTCTGGTGCATGCAACATCATGGCTGAACTCTTAAATATCTAAGCTAACCTTTCTGCAGTCTCCACCTAACCTCTCCCCTCTGCAATGCACTGGCCACACATTTCACAGCAAAATCTCAGGACATCCAGAGCACCATTGCTTCCCTGTCTCCCTCCCCATTCCACACCCTCCTGCCACCTATGGTGTCCCAACCCCCCTTAGCCTTTCTATCCCCCTTCTCTCCTATCTCACCTGATGAGGTCACTAGAGTCATCTACTCTATAAAGGTCTCCTCCAAACAGATCGCCTGCTGTTCTTCCAGAACTATTGAGGACAATATTGGCTCTGTTGCTCCTGCACTTGCTGATTTCTGCAATCACTGTTTGCTGCTGGTTCCCTCTCCCCTTCCCTCAAGCACTCTCTTGTGCACACCCCTCCTGAAAACACCTTCTGCAGACCCTTCTTGTCCTGCTAAGTACCACCCCATCTATATCACCCCTATCTTGGGAAACCCTTGGAGAAGCTAGTCCTCCGTAAACTGACCCAGCATACTGAGCTTGTTGGTTGCCTACACAACCATTAATCTGGATTCCGAGCATCCAGAGACACAGAAACTGCTCTTCTGAACACCCGTAAATAACTACTCCCATCTCTTGATTCTAACTCTCCTGCCATTCTCATTGTACTTGATCTCTCCTATGCATGTGGCACGGTCAACCACTCCATCCTCACAAAAACGCCTCCACAATACCCTAGGTATCTTGGAGCGGGCACTGGACTGGCTAACCTCCTTTCTCTCGAACCGTGGCATCCCCCAGTGCTCTATCCTTTCTCCGTGGCTCTTTAACATCTATTTTTCCATGCTTGCACACCTAATTTCCAACTGCTCCCTCTACTTCCAGTGTTATGCAAATGACACACAACTCTTCTTCAAACTTCCCTCTGATTCTCTCCTTACATCCTCCATCATTCCTGAATGCCAATCTGCCATCCAGTCCTGGTGTGCCTCCAATGATCTCTTCCTCAATACCTGCAATACTGAGATTCTTCCCATTGGGACTCCTGCTCCCTCTTTCTTCCCCTCACTCTGGCCTCCCTCTATGGGTTTACCCCCTTCTCCTACATCTGAAGCTAAAAATCTTGGCGTCATCTTTGACTCCTCTCGTTCCTTCCTCCCCACAATCTGGGACCTTGCTAAGAAGGCCCACTTTCAACTTCACCTTCTCAAAGGAATCATTCCTTTCCTCATTTTCCCCAGAAGCTCAATGTCTCTAGAGCTCTGGTACTCTCTAAGCTCGACTACTGCAAAAGACTCTTCCTTAATCTACCTTCATCTTCTCTACATCCTCTCCAGGTAATCCAGAATAGGGGTACACGATTTATCCTTGACCTCAAGCGTTTAGACCCCATCTCCCCAGCCCTAAAAACTCTCCGCTGGCTCCTGGTTGCTGCAAGGATCAAAATGAAATCCCTTTGCATCATCCATAAGGCTGTCTGGGGACAGGGACCATGCTATCTACAATGTTCTCTCACTAAATACACTCCCTCCAGATCTTTACATTCCTCTGGCACCAACTCTCTGTGTGTCAATTGATTTGCTAAACAGCAAGCTGGTGGATGATCTTTTTCCTCGGATGGCTCCCTCCTTTTCACCTCCTCCTTCCCCAATCCCTCCTTTGCTTAGCACCACAGTCGCAGAGATTGTGACCAGGGCCCTTATGTGTCCTACTGGTTCCTGGCCTCCCACCCCCAATCACCTTCTGCGTCCGCCCGCTACCAGCACTTGACTTAGGCATCCACTGGCCTGTGCTACCACAGGCCTGCACTTATGTATTAGCAGTTGACCACTCTCACCAAGTGATCTCTGCCAGTCACTTAACAGTTTGCAACTTACTCCCTCGCTCTACCCTCCTTGTTATTCCTAGCACATACCCCCAATCCCTCCCTGCCTCTCTGCACGCGCATGCTCTGAATGCTCACAAGGCATATTAGGAACGCCTCTCTCTCATTGTTATATTTGCCTTACCTTCCCCATTTTCCCCTCCATGTTGGGCGCATTGAAACACAATTTACTTGATGTATAAGCACCTTACAAATGCACAGTAAATAAATAAATAAATAAATACATAAAGAAATAAATAAATAGTGCGCATGAACACATGTAAGCCTAAGATGCATAGAGAAATGAATTATTGTTTTAGCTAGCAACAGGACCCGGAGGATCGCTCTTGCAAATAGTACAAGACACAATCCTACAGACTTCTGGCATCTTCCGCTGTTTTTTGGCTCATAGCACTGTTCCACTGATTACCCAAGCCACAGAATGCCTTGCATGGCAGAACCATTGTTGCGTATCTCACAACCAGTTGGCTAACTTTGACAAAGGAAATATTTTGAAAAAGTAACAACCTATCATGTAACAGCAGGACGTTTGTTTTGAACAGGAAGACTCACAAGATCCGGTCAAAGTTACCAGTGCTTCAGTCTTGCTGTTACTAAAAACAACGCTGCATGGCTAGAAGTGGAGCTGCCACAAAAGCATGGCCGAAGACTTGCGGTAGCCAGAGAGCAGAGGTAGGAACCTGGAGCAGATGATCGAGAGAGCAGTGCAACGCAGAAACCCGGAGTCTAATGGTATCGTAGCATGCAATGATAACAGGCACACATTAGTACTGATCATTCCAAAGGTCCATACTCATCCGAAGGAAGCAGCTTTCGGAGGCAAAGTCCAAAAAGTCAGAGACCCCTATAGTGTTCCTAAGAGCAGCATTTGGACATAGTGCAACAATGTACTCACACTAAAAGTGCCATTTCATCAACTCCTCTGCTTGCTTCCCCAGCTGAACCTGTAAAGCTTTAGTCCAACACTGCCCTGGCTCTGACATGAACCTGAGCAGGTATGTGTACCTGATCACATATGTGCCTGTGATCAGAGTGCCTGTGTGCATACTCAACAGGGAATGCAAGTACAGGCATTATGGCCCCAGGTCAACCCGGCGCTTTCCCGTTGATGGCCCCCATAATGCCATTTTGTATGTCGTTTTGAGTCCCGTGTGACCTTTGCAACGGGAAAGCACATAGTAGAGCTGGTCATGACTTCCCACATCCACTGAATTCAAGGCTTTTGTTGCATTAAATCTGCTCAATTTAACTGCACTTTAACTCAAGTTTTTTCAATGAATATAATATATGCAGTGATAGCATAATACATCTTTCTGCATAGCACCGTACTAATCATGATTTATGTTTTAGATAAAGATTCAACTTTTGCTCATCCTATGGACATGTCCTTTAAAGTTGACTCTTTTTACCCTAATAATATCAGCCAGTCCTGGTTTGGCTGGGGGCACCAGAGCAGTCATTCCATTTGCCTTATCATCAGCGCACGGGGCCAGATTACAGAAACTTTGCACGGGTGCAAGTGCAAAGTTGATAGGTATTAGCATTAGGGCAAAGTTTGCCCTATTTTTCAAAACAATGGGACACATTAGAAAACTATTGCACCATGATAAGTGCAGTTTGGCATAGTATAAGCACCAGGGCAAAAATTGCCCTTGGGCAAAAATATACATTTTCACTGTATTACTGCAACAGGGCAAAGTTTGTCCTCGTGCAAATACAGAATGGTATTAGCACCTGGGCAAACTTTGCACTGGTAAAAAAAACTAATTGAATATGTATCCTTATTGCACTATGGCAATGTTTACCCTCGTGCTTCATACCTTCCCAAGCTGCACTTGTCATGGTGTAATATTTTTCTAATATCTCCCAGTGTTTTCAAAAATAGGGACAACTTTGCCCTAGTGCTAATAACATGCAATTTCTGCACTTGCGCCAGTGCAACGTTACTGTAATCTGGCCTATGTGATGCACTAAAAACGTTGACACAAGCGCATATTTACTGACTACTTTTCTATGCCCCTCTTGAAATACTGCTTGTATCCTATGACAGTTTTTTTGTAACACAGCCACCCTATGCTGCTTTAGTCTTGAAAACAGCTGGCCAGTGGCATCCAACGAGAGCATGAAGTGTGCTATTGATGCCTCCTCGACAGTGGCTATTCTGGTCCTTGTAATAACTCAGAGCGACATTCCTGGGGACAATCAGCAGACTGTTATCATACAATTCAGGCCTTTGTGCCTACCACCAGCAAGTGTCACCCCGCGGGTTATATTCAGATGCTGCCGGGCAGCTTGAGGTGCAACCGGTCCAAAAGGGCCAAAGAAGTGCCGTCATAGGGTGCAGCTGGAGGAATGGAAAAGACATCTCAGGACCTCAATTGTTAAGATGGCTGAAAGATGCTCCTTCACCCTGGAAGGCCAGGGCCATGCATTTCTGGTATATGGCTTACACAGTTTCACTGATGCTCCAACTCCATAAACAAGCTGGTCAAAAGGCCATGTAGAATAGCCCCTGGCGATGCCCCACTTAGCATGTGCAAAGCAAGTAAAATTCTCCAAGACAATTCTGCTATTCAGAATAATATTAACGCAGTGAACAAGGCAGCTTAATTGTGACCACTATTTTATAATTAAGAGATTTACAAAGACTGTCCACTTGCGCTGGGAAATAAATACATCATGAACTCTTTGATTTTTCAAATAAAGCATATGTCTACTTCAATAAAATTCAATTAAGGCGATATTTTCCAATTCAATATTCACACATGTGGAGGTCAGCATTTATTTCCTCATAATACCAACTATAAACAGTGGATAATATTATCACATTCCACTTTCAATGTGTCTCTTAGTTGTTTAGACCTTTCACGATTATTAGCTTCGACTCGTAGGTCTTTGTTAATTGATTCAGGACCTAGTTTTATTAATTAAAATGATTATTTATTTGAAAATGTACGAGTTCATGATATATATTTTTCTCAGCACAAGTGGCCAATCCTTTTACATGTTGCCAGTACATGATAAACAAACACGTACAGGTGTAGTCTTTATTTTTTTATTTTATTTTTTTAACTGATCCCATGTGGCAGCCTTACATTTAAAATTAAAAGTTTTGTATGAATGGTGTTGCAACAGGAATCTAATTATCTAATTAGGCACCTGTTTTTGAGACAAAATAGGCTTGAATATAGCCATTCACCCTCCATTCGTTTAGATGTGTATTTTATTTTTTTATTTTAATTTGTAGAGCACTACACGCCCGCAGGCCTCAGAGTAAATACATGTCCCTCAGATATTTTGCAAGGCTAGACGTTATTAATGAGCATGTACATACTTTGGATACACCCCACGCCACCCCCCACTCTCCTGTCAAACCACTTGAACTGTAAGAGCACTGGGTTACGTACAAACAATCATTGCATGTCATGAAATCTTGAAGAAACATTATGCAAACTTTAATATTAACGTAAACAATAAAACACAGCCTTGTGATTCAAAAATGTCACCCCCTATTCATTTACTGACGTTCTTTGTATGTTGAAATCAACCTTTTCCTTGTGCTCATTATTTTTATTTAGTGCATCATTGATGGGGGGGCTCGCTTGTGAACTCCCCCAACCATAACATAATCCTCTGGGACACAACCCCGTTCCTCTGACCCCAAAAGCGCTCAGAATAATATTTGCAAAGACTCGAAATCACCCAAATATTGGGTGACTGTCTGCTCATCAGATCTGCACAAATTTTGGGAGATTCGTGCTTATTTATTATTATTTTATTATTTTTTTTACTAAGAGTCATCTTGAATTTTCACTTGCCATTAATAAAATACGACGGGCCTGATTCATGGAATTGTTAGCTCGGTGCAAGTGACTTTGCACTGCCAACAAACATCCCTGATTCACAGAGCGGTGCAAATAGTATTTTTAGTGCACTGCAAAAGTACTCTTTGCACCGTGAATTATCCCTATTTAGCACGGTGCAAAGAGTGCTTTTGCACTGCAAAAATTGACTTTGCACTGCTCTATGAATCAGGGTGTTTGTTGGCAGTGAAAGTGAGTTTGCACCATGCTAAACATACCACGAATCAGTCCCTATGTCTAGTGTCGGATATAGTTTTTTTCTTTTTTTATTTTTTATTTCATTTAAGTAACCACTGCCTTTTTGAGGGGTTGTTCGTCAGCGGGGTCTACATTAATGTTTCTTACACTCCTTCCCAACACATCATAGCTTAGCATTCTGCCTACGTACAGCAGTAGTGACATAGCTTTAAAAACACGCATTGGCAAAGGCAACAGTATTGCAGTATTGGTATAGGCATTTTCCAGACACCACCATAATGGTACTACCTGGTCATAAGATGATAACAGCTGCCACATTATGTTAATGCTGGGACCTATTATGGCTGTTCCTGGAAAATGCCCATACAAGAGCAACAACGGTTGCCTTTGCCAATGCTTGTGTTTAACAGGAATTCAGTGCAAGGAACAGATGTAAGGACGCATACTGTTTATAAATAAAGCGACTCACTTGATTAAGATTTTTTTTGTATACTAGAAGTTGGTATACAGCTGCAATTAACCCAATACTTTTCAGAAGCTTGCTTAGAAAAACCAATGGTATCCCCTCAAGAACAAAAAAGTGATAGCCCAAATTGGTGTGTTCTTCTGGGATGTAGTGAGCGGATAGCAAACGGGTGGATAAAAAGTAAAAAGACACCCACAGGCTGTGATCTGTCCTCATATCCCATCTCTCTTCTCTCTTCACCTCTCAGGATAATATTTCTGCGTTATTAAAGCCCTTATAGTGCCTCCTTACAGTTACATTAAAAAGAAACCGCTCCTCAGTACCAAGAGGGAGGCTGCCAGGACACGTAGGACCGTGGACATGTTTCCATTTTTCAAATCTTCCCTTACCACAAAAGAAATAGATGCAAGTGTATGCCTAGCAAAATCAAAGAGTCCTTCAAAGAAAAGAAAATGCATGCCCACTGCCCTGTGGCAGCTAGTATGCCAACTTGGGCATGATTTTAACACGTGTTATTAGTTCACGCCCCGGTCTTTTCTGGACTTAATCATCTTTCTATGTCTCAAATCCTTATTCCGGACCCAACTTTCTCACAACCCTCAGAGCAAGTCTGCGGCACTAGAGATTGGGAGCCCAGAGTGTTAGCTAAACATGTTACTCATTTCCTGAGCAGGATGTGACATGCACATGTTCAAAGGTCACATTTAACAAAGGCACCCCATTCTTGTACTTGTTTCATTTCCACAAGTCACAGATTTAAAAGTTGATGTTATCCAAGCATGCAGACAGCCTAGTACAATCCTACTTTGTAGACAAGTATTTGAGAGCAAACATCACTGGATGCTAGACTCAGAAACGTATCCTCCCAAAGGGGTTCAGTAATGTAAAGGTCATTGCAGCACATGGCTAACTTGTCATAACAGTAGATGTAGCATTACATTTAAACTTCTGCTCCACTTTCTAGGGATGATGCACAATCCCATTAGAAGTTGCTTCTTCTGCTCGTGCTAGGGGCAACACAATCCAGTCTTATCACTCCTAAAGTGTTTAAGCTGTACTTACTCCCTCTTCAGGCCACAATACAAGATACCATGCCCATCCATCACAGCTAGGATAATCTTAAAAACGACTTGCATCACATACAAGGAAACTATCGCCTGAACTCCAGCTTTCCGACCCACAAGACTTGCAGGCTCAGATATTACACCCTCTCTGGGAGCCAGACCTCTGTTAGGCTTTTGACTAAGCTGGCACACAAAGAGAAAACCAGGAAATAGTCCTTCTCTTCCTATGCCACTGCCTACTAGATGACCATCCAGCCTGCAGTCAGCACCGTTGTAGCGCTGCTGCAGTGCAGGAAGCAACTCAACTAGGACTTGCTACACATAGGCATATACTACTTTGCAGTATGGCGTCCAAAATACTGTATTATTTATTTATTTATTTATTTATTTATTTATTTATTTATTTATTTATTTGGACTCGAAAGCCATTAGGCGTCAGGGCGCTACATACATTCAAGGACGTCAAAAGATGGGCCAGTAGCATTCCCTTTCACTCATCTCTGTTACCACCACATTACTTGTACAATCCTCTGTTGCTTCCTAGCTAAATGTGCGCTATATATGCAAATATATATACTGCGGGGTGCATTGAAAGGCCCCAAACAGATGTCCCTTTTGACATGAATAGCAGGATTTTAAACACTGAAACAAAAACGGCCTGGCCTTTGCTTTTGTTTTTCAAGTACAATTAAAGAGCCATGTCGAAAGGGGCCTACCTGTCAATACCATTGGATAAGCAGCATTTTAATGTACAAAAGAAGGAAGAATAAAAGATCCCTGTCATATGGAAAACAGGATTTTTAAACATTGAAAACAAAAACACCCTGCACAGGTGTGGTTGTAAATAAAAACAGTTTTTAAATATAACAAAAAATGATTACTGCTCACAGAAAAATGGCAGGAAAAAGAAACATGATGTGCGGGTTGACAAAAAGCAATGTATATTATGTTTCACCCAAAAAACTCGAGTGACATTGGAAGAACCACTTTGTCTTCATGAACAAATGTCAGCCCAAGGCAGACCCTTTTGGTGGTTGTGGGCAAAACTTCACAAGGAAATGTCCCATTCTCAGCCTGGATGTCACATCTCCCATATAATTACCAATTGCAATTAGATGTCCTGCAAAAGTTGTCAAAATTCAGTATTCTCCAGACCGGCTAGCTCTGAAAGCATTGACTTCAAGAAAAGTTACCCTTGACTGGAGCATGATGTGGGTGCCCCCATGTTCATGTGTGAACATGGGGGCACCCACATCAAAGAGCAAGCTTCCTACACAAAGGAGACTGATAAAAAATCTGTGTACACAGGCTGACCCAGTGAAAACCCATGGCCAGAAGGCAGGAGGAGGGCCATATGTCTCACATGAAGATTCACAATTAAGTTAAAAGGTTATTATCATTAATGCCTTTTCTCAGCCATCATAAGGTGGATGGATTTAATCTATGTAACATTGTTTATGTAATTTCCAGACGATTTTGGGGAATTACAATTACTATATTACTATAATGGCTATCTAAGGTGTGTTTCTGGCTGATCTGAACATGTTCCCAATGCGAGAGTTGTTGAGCATGTGGAAAATGAAATTAGGGATATGCTTAATAACTTACATGTTTAGAATTGTTGTGCTTTTTATGGAAACGGCAGAGAGGCATATCTCAAATACACAAAAGGTAGTTAGCTCATATCAGCAGTCACAGTTAATACACATTAAATTGAAACTGTTTCGTAATACAATATAAATCTTTTTTTCAAAATTGTTCATTGTTAAAAAGCGAGAGACATCAAAAAAAACACAAGCAAGATGTTAAGACTCTTCATCTAGTGTCTATTTAAGCATTCTACACCAGGCCAAGGTAGATTGAATTATGCTCAGCTTGTGACCAAGAGGAGAATTCCAGCGTGATCCAGGACACAATTCCTCAGCTTTCCTCCGCTCACTGGACCAGACACAGCTGCATACCAGATATACGTTTTTCAAGGTCAACAAGAGTTAAAACCATCAAAAATTTAAGCTACTGTAATTGACCTCGTTTTTATTGAAACATACCTCCTGAAGAAAGTTCCTTTAACTATTCCAGAGAACGGAAACATGTCGTGTCCTTCAACCCTGACAGGTAGTAACCAGGGTTAAATAGATAGCTCACTAAAAGGGCCCTGACTATTATAAGATGGCAATTGCCTTTTTAATAGTAAAATATTGAATTAATGTTTTCAGTACATATATCACCTTATTAGATTTAGGTATTGGTGTCACAAGTTAATTGTCTATTTTTTAGACAGTTTTTAACATAGAATATGTTGTGCGATAACAGATATTTTTGATGTCTCTCGCTTTTTGACAATGAACAATGTTTTATAAAAGATTTATATTGTATTACGAAACTGTTTCAATTTAATGTGTATTGACTGTGACTGCTGATATGAGCTAACTACTTTTTGTGTAATTGACATATACCCCCCAATATAAGGTAGAGCTACCACCGAGGTGATACTGTTGCGTTTTCCTCCTTATAGTATATTGCACTCAGACTTTGAGTGGACTCTTCTTTGTCTGGTCCAATTTCTATGTCCAGTTCGGAAGTAACTTTGACGGAAATGTCATTCCCGTCAACATTTTGGAGTTGACGTGATGTGGTGTGAATAGAATTTGGTGGCCATCACCCCGTCCAGAGATTAGTTGGTCAAATGCCCTTTTTGACAGCAGGTGGCTTGGGATCCACTATCCACCAGAGCTGATTCTTAGCCTATTTAACCAAAAATATTAATTTAATTAATTCGCCATTTGACAGAATTCTACGGGGTGAATTTTGTTGAAATTCGAAATTAACAAAGCTCACTTCCCGTTTGTGCTAAAAACTATAACCTATACATTAATTGGGTAATCCTTGTTGTCCTGCTGACCCCAACCTCCTTATTGAAGAGGAATGTCTTTGTTCTTAAATCAATCCAACCTTTTTATCCAGCTTCCCCAACACAGGATTTTTAGTAATTGTGGTCTGAAATCGAAAATTCCCCACATCAGTCCAACTTTTCTGTCTGACTTCCCAACATTGACCAAAGCAAGGGGGTTCTGAAAAACAAACTATTAATCATCCTATGTTTATTTTAAACCAAAAGTGTGGGCAACATCATAATTGCCATATTCATTTGAACCAATCTAGAAATCCTACTGCTAGACTTTTAGCCTTTTAAAATCAGTGTAATTTGCAGAAAGTGAAGAATTGTGATTGTGTTCTTTTCAACCCATTTTTGTGATTTGTTTATGCTGAGAGAAGTTGATTTGTGGTGTGCCACGGATGAAGTGGTGTTTGACATTTTTGGGCTCATTTTTATTACTTTTAATTTTCCCGTACACCAGCCTGGTTCTTGGCTTATTGTTAGCTCATGGTAAAGGGATCAAAGGGCCATGATATATGACTGAGATAGGGCTAAAGAAAAGAATCTGTTAAACAGTTTGTTGTGTAACAACTTGAGTGGGGAGGGAAGGAACTCCCCATGTTGAGGATGGCTTCTCAATAAACCATTACAATACAAACGCAAATACATGTTAAAAGAATATGTCTGATATGTAGAGCCATTATTTTCCTGCAAACTCTTTATGTGGCTGAAAAATTGCAGATTGCTGTTGGGGTGTGAAAAACAATAATCAAATCTCAACTCCGCTGTGATATACTCAAAGTGAGAAAATCCCATGCAATGCTTTCTCCTGTGTTATACCAAGGTTTTTGGATTTCCTGACCCACTTCTTTATTGAGTTTTTGATAAAAAATAACTGAAAACTGAAAAGATGCTCACAGAGACACGTCGTATGAACCAAACGTGGTTTAATTCATGTTCCCAAGCAGCACACTAAAGACCCCCAACCTTCCCTCACAGTCTCCCAAGCCAACTGCCTTCCTTCAAGCACAAACATTCCCCTCACAGAACTGGTTGACATCATAACACCATAACATTCTAAGCATTCCTATCAGCTGCAAAGGAGCTTTACATAAAACAATCAAAAGCTTTATTTTCCACCATTGGCCTGATGTGTTAGTCAAATTTGACATGACTTTAGCAATTTTGGAAGCACCATTTTCAAACGTTTTTATGTTATTTGATATCAATGATTGCGTCAGCATTCCATTTCAATTGCTTTACTCATTTTGTACAGCTGTCCATTTGCATTTGATTCCAGCTTCATGGTTACCTAAATGCCTTAATACAAATGTGTGGCGGTAGAATTTCATGATAGGAAGAAGAAGGTTCTGGTTGGTTGGCAATCACACGAATAAAGTCTTCACTGTGGTGAGATGATGAATTCTGCACGGTCTCTAAATAAGCAAAAGCCTATTTGCACACACACACATCCAGTGGCACTTGATCTCCCCATGTATGCCTGTGCACACAGCGGATATCTGTGATTAGGGACACCTTTCAAAAACGAGTCCTAGTGTTGTATGCCTGCTTTTACCACTTGAAAGGCAGTGGGCCCGATTCCAAGTTTGGTGGTAGTCTTGCCGGTAAAACCAGCAGGCTGCCGCCAAATTTAAAAAAATGTCCGATGCCCGCGAATGGGCAATTACTGGGTCATTCCGGCCCTGCCGGACCCGGTAGTTGCCCATTCGCGGGCACTGAAACGGAATGCTCCCCATTCCCATTTGAGCGTCATAGGGTTAAATGGGAAGGGGAGGTTGGATGCACTGGCACCGTTATAAACGGTGCCAGTGCATGCAAAATGCTGTGCTTGCGTGTGCCGCTCTGCCCGCCAGGTCCGACCTGGCGGGATGAAAGACACCCGTGAGCACAACTCATAGTTTGCTGCTGCGGGAACTATGGTAAAGGCAAGCTTACCGGTACTGTAGTTCCCGGACCGGCAAACTTATAATGAGGCCCAGAGTCTTCATAGATGCTTGCCGCTATGACCACATCAGTATTCTGATGCAGGTTTGGCATATTGGAGCGCATTTAGAAAGTGTTGATAAGTGCAAGTAGGCCACACAGCCGCCAATAAACAGTCGGTGGAGAAACCGAAAACAGAATGTTAACTCCGAGAGCCCGATTCTCAAGTTGGTGCAGTGAGCGTGCTTAAGGGCATGAATCACTGTGCCAAATCAGGACATCCAGGCTCTACCACTATTCTCAAGTGGGCCTGGATGTCCTAGTGTTGCACGACATTGCGCCGCGTTCATTGTGCCTGTTTTTGGGCACCACGAGTGCAATGGAAAAATCTCATCAGTCCTTTGTAAAATAACATTTTCTGCAAAATACAGCACACAGTTTTTGTGCTTAAAAATAACATTCTTTATGCCCCAAACTGTCCCATTTCATGCTGAAGTACTCTGGTAGAAAGCGGGATCTGTTCCCTCCTTGCACAACAGTACAGCAGCATGGAATGGGATATTTGTCTGTGCTGTATTTGCACAGTACTGTCCCATACATCCCATCCCCCCAAACACCAATGTTTGGCCACCCACCTGCACAGCGAACAGATTCCTGTGGCACTCCTCCACAATACCGGCACCAAAACGGTACCATATATGTGCGCCACTTTAACGTACATTGAAAAGTTAAGGAGTGCCAAAAGAATACCCATTTTACACGGCAAGTAATGAATGTGGCAGTTGCTGGGTTGGTTTCCCACCCATCCTAGCAATGGCCATATATATTCCGAAAGTGGCGCATTCATAATGACTTTGGAAGAATGTGCAACCTTCAGAATAGGTCTTAAGTACCAAAAAGGTTGTTAATGCTTTTTACAACCTTTTCGGTACTTAACACCCTCTTGCGAATTGGGCCCTGATAATGACTTTGGTAAAACTGGCACACTCTACAGCGACCTAACTAACACATGTCTGCCAATTGCGTTGCCACAACAGCGTTGGAACAACAATGGACTGCTGTTGTAAAAGCAACCAGTCAGTATACATGCAACTGTCAATAAGGAGAGATCATCAATCCATGACATTTTTGTAAATACTGCCGAAAAACAAGAAAGACCGTGCCTGCCTATCAATCAGATGTAGAGTAGGCCCAAAAACAAATCGATAAAAATCACTATAAAAAATAGGGGGGCAATCATTACTTCAGAATCTTGAAGGTTTCACAGCTTTGACTTGTGATGGAAACATAAAACTCTCACATATGTATGCCAAGGTCTGTGGATCGACACATGCCAACATGGAAATGTAGAATAGTTGTGTGCCACGATGGTTGCAAAGTATGAACTGATTGTTTACTGTTTAAACACACATTTATTTTTTACATTTGTAAAGCGCCCAAGCCCGGGAGCATCAAGGCGCCATTAAGATAACCAGTTATACATATCACTTGAAGCAGCATTAAGTACTATAGAGTGTGGTGCATATCAATGTCATGAGTGAATTCCTTGGGAAAAGAGCAGGGTTTTCAAGGCTCTGCAGAAAGGCCACTAGGAGTTCTCTGCTCTCAGGGAGGGAGGTAGACATTCAGTATTTTGCTGAAAGTGCAGGGACGCTATATCCCCTTCCTCTGGATTTTTTAAAGGCTGGAGAAGCAAGCCAGTGGGCGTGGATGGAAATTACTGGTCTGGAGGATGATTGTCTAGTAATTGTCTGAGATTCTGGGGCATTTTTAGATATGCATTTATGCATGATGGAGCGTGTCTTGAAAATGATCCTTTCTCTAATGGGGAGCTAGTGTGCATCCTGCCTTGCTGCTGAGAAGTGGTCTTTTTTCGGTATGTTGAGGGCAGCTCAAAGGCCATTGTTCTGGATTATTTGCATTTTGTTGATGATTTGCTTTGAGGTCTCTGCAAATTGGACGTTACAGTAATCTAGTCTTGCTCTGGTGATTGCTCTGGCTATGGTGAGGAAGCTTGTAGACATGAGAAATTGTCTGGCTGCGTTAATGAATGTTGATGTGTGTGCAGCTGAGGAGGCTATTGCACTCACCTGTCTGTGCGGCATGCAAATGGTCTCCCAAGGTTTTAACTGATGGTGAGACCAGGATGTTGATACCATCTATGGAAAAGGCTGAGAAATGTGAGCTGAGTTTTGTTCGCATGGCTGGGGACCACACAAATAGAATCTCTGTCTTATCATCATTGACGCATAGGTGGTTCGTGGCCACCCAGGCTTGGATGGTGGAATAAATTCTGTTGATATTGAGGGTGTCTGTGTCGTAGGGGCGTGACAGCGGGAGGAGTTTTTGAGTGTCATCAGCATAGTTGGTGTGTGCTATGCTGATGGTATCCAGTAGGTCGAATAGGGGTTTAGTAAATATGTTGTAGAGTGATGGGAAAACACATGCGCCTTGGGAAACTACTAAGAGAATAGGTATGGGGGGTGTTAGCAGTATCTGAGAAGGCTGTCATTGATCTGGACTCCAGGAATGATGCTAAACATACTGTGGCTTCTTGCGAGAAGTTGGCAGAGGTTATGAGATGATAGCAGAGTGTATTGTGATGTACCAAGTCAAAGCCGGCAGAGAGGTCAAAGAGTAGAAGGAGGGATGCCTTTGTCTATGAAGTAATCAAGATGTTTTTAAGCTCTAGCAGAGCGGTTTTGTGTCAGTGGCCTGGCGGGAAGCCTGATTGGCAGCCCGCCAGCATGTGATTGGATTCTAGGAAGTTTTGTATGTGTTCATAAGCTGCCCTGTCCAAGATCTATAGTAGGAATGGCACTGTGGTGATTGGGCGATAGTTGTTGGGCAATGATGGGCCAAATGAAGGCTTTCTCAGCAGTGGGCGAACCAAGGATTCTTTAAGGATAGCTGGGACCTGGCTTGATGAAAAGGAGGCATTGATGAATTTTGTGATGAATGGTATAAGGGAGTCTGCAGAATCCTTGATGACATTAGCTGGGCAGATGTCCTGTACACATTTAGATGATTTGAGTTTCTTAAGTATGTTGGCTGTTTCTGTCTCAGAAACTTCTCTGAAGTGAAATGGGTGTGTGTGGTGGTGACTCTTGCATGAGGTGTGATGTAACAGTGATGATTAGGGCATGTTTTTTTCTATTTTCTATTGGAGTGAGATGATTTTGGCTAGCATCGCTTTTTGGATCTCTATGCACCAAGCCCCATCTTTTGAGATGGTCCTCGGTATGGAGGATGGGGTGTCTAGTCCTCTGAGAATTATAAAGATTTTTTTTGAAAATTGGTGCTTGCATTCAATATTCTTGTGTTATAATCTGTGGCTTTACTGGAAATATTGGCCTGTTTGTAGTCTTTGGCTGTGGAATTTAAGGATGTTTTGATTTGGTCTTTTGGGTCTTTTTTCCAGGTTGATTCTGCCTGCCTTTTTTCGTTGGCGAAGGGCATGAAAATCCAGGGTGAACCACAAGTTGATGTGGCAGGATGTTTTCGCTCTTCTGGGCAAAAGGGGGGCTACTTAGTTGACTGTATTGGTCATAGTGTCTGAGTAGATATTAGCTAGGCTATTAGGGTCTGTTGAGCTGATGTTCTCAGGTAAGAGAGGTATGAGCAGAGGCGAGATGGACTCTTTAGAGATCTTGCAAGCACTGTGTGAGAGTGTGGGTGGCCACATATTGTTTATTGGGATGTTGAATTGTGGGATGTGGTGGTCGGACCATATTTTGGGTAAGTTGGACATGCTGGAGATCTGACAGTTAAGGTTGTCTACCCAGTCAAGGGTTCTACCCTTAATGTGGGTCCAGGTCAAGATCTGGTGGTTGAATTCCGGATAGAAGAGAATGTTGGAGACTGCTGATGCATTTGAGTCTGCAAGGTCATGGAGGTCTAGGTTGAGATCCCCGAGTAATAAGGCCTGAGAGGTGGGTTTCAGGTTTTCACATACTGTGAGGCTGATGTCTTCTTCGAGTGACAGTGGCAGGCCTGGTGGTTGGTAGATGATGTAGATGGTTATGGAGTCTGTGGGGGAGGTAGTACGTTTGGTTGTGAGGAGTTTGTAGTTCCCTTCTCTAGTGTTATTGGCCTGTCCTATGTTGAGGGTGTATTTGTGGATGAGTGCAACACCTCCAACTCGAGAGTCCTCTCTATCATTTCTGGGTATGGAAATCTAGGTGGGATTGCTAGAGAGAGTGCTGGGCCTGAGGCTTGGTGGACCCAAGTTTCAGTTATAGCTAGTAGGTCAAGGTAGCAGGTCACTTATCTGTCCTGACCGTTGATACGTGTCAGGTGATGCTGCCTATCAATACTAACCATTGCACCAGACCCCAGTGCACAATCCTAAAACATAAGCAGTCCAAAACTACAATCAAGCACACATGAGGACATGCAACATGATTAATCCTGAATTTGTGTTGCTAAACAGTGATGGTGCTGCCTACACTATGCAGGCAGCATGCTCATGTATGCTCTATAAAAGGTTTATTGCAACATTCTGATGCGCTGCATCATACACAACATTTGCATGCATAGTGGTGTGCTATTTCCAGGGGGGGTAGCCAATGGATGTGATTGTGATGGTTACATGAGAGTGGACACGGCAGAGGAGAAATCAACCACACACTCAGAAGAGTACCTAGCTGCAAGACAAACACTCATCTCTGATTATGCCGACAGGTGCTTACCTTGCCACTGAATGTAAAACTCACCAGGGACCTTACCATCCCACACTACTCTGCATTCATAAATAGCAGTACAGAGGACAATGGCGTAGCATATGAATGGGCCACACCACGGCAATTCATGAGTAGACAGTTGCCATTGTTGTCCCTCGTAGGGTCCCTGATGAGTCACTGGATATGTGTACAATGTAACAGACCATGTGCCTAGTAGTAGCCATATTTATACATCTGAAATATGCAGGGAAATTGTAAGTATGATGACATACCTCTTGAAGTTGCATTTGCTCCTCCAGGAATTAATTCAGCCCACGCCCAACATAGCGAGGGTGAAAGGGCCCAATACATGTTCCCTCATGTGCAGGACCCTGGGGTGCATGTAATGTTGCTAAACTGGGGATGTGCCTCCTGGGAGCACACAACATCCCTAATGTGCAGCATTGCTGCCTGAGAGCCTTCAATGTTGCCCAACTGGGGCTTTGCCTCACATGTGTGCAACAGCAATGCCCCAGTGAGGTATACAACAGAGCACCCTCTTAATGATTCCTTAGATGTCTTCACTTCTTGTATCCTCTCTTGGCAGGTGGCTCTAAGACCTCTGCTAGACTCTCTGATGGTGATGTAAGAGTGGAGCAGCAACGTATAAGATGTCAAGCTAGAAACATGAGATGTTGGGGACTGTTCTTGCAGAAGCTGCCTGTTGGAGTGATTGTTCCTGTCGGTCAAACACAGATTTCAGAATCTCGTACCCGTTTGATGGCCTCCATGCAGCTTAGAACCATGTCCTGGCACACTGGCAATAGCTGACAAAGCATGGCATAATCCTCTGTTTGATGTTGCAAGCCCAGCATTGATTCACTGCAGCCTGTGAACTGTAAGAGGTCTTTACTTGACATGTATTGATGGGTCATGTCAGGTGTCTTGATCCACGTTTGAACTATTATGCTACAACATTTGGTGCTGTGGGCTTAGAAAATCCAAGATGGCCAAAAAGCCCACATTTGCGCCAGAATCCAGGAAAACCGCGCAGTTTTTGCACACACATAAAAAGGGTCACCTGATCTGCCACCCACCAGTGCGAGCGTGATGGGCCAGAAGCGCCATGAGTGAAACGTGGTGTCAAAGGAAAAACAGCAGTGCCTGTTAGCTCAAAAAGCGCTTTGAAATCACCTTTGTTTCTCTGAATGCAAGCTCAAAATGCCTATTTCAAACATCGCAAGATATTCAAAATCTTACTGAACACCAGCAGACGTCTGGTAGAATGAAGCCTTGTGTGCATACAAAATCTGAAAAGATGAAGAGCCTAATCTAATGTTCATAACAAAACTGGCTGAGCTGTGCATGTCAGCAGCTTAAGTAAAATTGGACTTAAAGCCACTAAAATCGAAATGTTTAAAATAAATGAGTGATTTACTTTGGAGTGTCACATATGTTGCAACTGTTTAAATGTCATAGTTTTGAACTTAGAATCAGCGTTCTAGCTGCATGTGTCAACATTGTAAGTTTGATTTGAATGAAGAAAAACTGGAACAAAAGTGACATTTGGCTGAAGCCTGGCTTAAAGAGATTGAATTCTGCCCGGCAACTACCCCTGACAGGAGTTGAAACTTGCCCAGCAACTACATTCACAGGCCTGGCTGCCTTCTGCTGTTCCCACCAAAAGGAGATCACACCTATTTGATTGAATTAGGGGAGGAATACCTGGGACTGCAGGAAACAGAACAATGAACTTTCCTTGGCTCAGGAAAATGTTAAATCAGAGGGTCGTAAATGGCTTCCTCTTGGAACGAAATGGGAGAGGTGCTGCCTCTGTGAGCCAGCTAAGCTTGGAGGAAGTGGACAAACCAGAATTCCCCCATGTGCTTTGGAACCTAAACCACACCCATCTGGGCCAGAACATAAATTTAGAAAGATGGATATTTCATAGTACATAATTGTCAAAATTATATCAATAATATCATTATTCCTGTGATTTGTCTGTGCACATTTTAAGAGGTGTTAGAATGCTGTGGTATGTTCTGGGGGGTAGTAGCGGAAAATAGGGTATTACTCCAAATGTCTGTATGTTAAAAATCTGACACTTCATCATCTGATGCCCATATTCCTTGCGCACATTTGTGTAAATTCTGGAAAAGTTTAGAGGTTGTGTTCTTGTTGAAAAGGGCAGAATTTTGTCAGAAGTGAACGCAGCATCTTACAAAGACAGGGATCAGATGGTTTGGCGCTCCAGAAAATATGTTAACTGGACATATAATATTAGAAAAATTGTACATAGGTAAATATGCATTTGGATCAAAAATAGATTTGTGTGCAAAGTGACAAGGGGAGGATCCTCTGAGCCATAAACATACTTCATCACGATGACACTCCATTTCCTTCCCCCAATCAAGGGAGAGAGGAGAACTTGGCCAATGATAAGTTGTGAGGGGCAGGCTTAGTTATGCCCACGCACGCACCCATTTTCAAAAGACATAAAAAGAGCCACTGAGACCCAGGTAGTGACATTCACTTTCCACTTCAAACTGATTTCTTGCAAAGCGCTTTGCCAGATGACTCCAGAACCAGAACTTAGAATCCAGACTTCAAATCCAGACAGATCCTGAGATCCAGAACTTAGACTCCAGAACTTAAAGCAGAGGGGACAATCCACAAGCTGAATCCTTTTCAGCAGGCCTCAAAATCTTTTGCAACCTAACTAAATTCTCCAACAGCTGGGCTATGCTGTTTGATTCTGCCTAGAACCCTGTGCAAGAACCCAGAAAGCAGTACTGTATCCAGAGAGACCCAGAGCAGATCGCTGTGCAGTGCCAAGGACTTTTGTCAGAACCAGAGATCCAGACCAGCAAAGCAGAGCTGACCCGGATAGCTGTGACTTCAGAACCACCCGCCGGAAGTCCAGTCCAAACCTGACCAGATCTTGACGGCCTATTTCAAATTTATAGTGTGAGTACCCTGCCATAACTGTGCATAGTCATCTATTAGTTTAAAATAAGCTTATCCCATCCAATTCAACCTGCCTAGAACTGCATTAGAATTTGTGTGTTCATTCTGTGACTTTAAAGCTGTGAAAGTGTCATTTGCCATTCTGAATCATTCTTTCATTTCTGAAAATCTACTTCCACAAAATCGTCCGTATCTTTTGAACCATACGTGCTAGGAACGAGATTTAAAAGCTAAGATCCTCAGCTTTTCAAAAAGCCCTAAACCGACTTTCTACTCCTTATAGTGTTTCCGTAATCGCGCTCGACGCACTTAGAAAAAGTGCCGCAAATTGCAATTTGAATCAAATTTCTCCACATGTCAACATCGCTGTCTTTTGCTTGCAACTGCTGAAATTCGTTTTCAACCTGATAATCCCTCCTGAATCATTGCTAGTGTTGACCTGGACTAATTCAAAGTAGCTGTCGATCCTACCCTGAATCTCCTAAAGGGAATTAAAATCATTTTTTGCATATTTTCACTTCATTGTAAATCACATTAAAAGTATTTCTGCATGTTTTAAAAGCATACTGGTTGCTCTAAGCATGCTAGGGGGGAACTGAATTGGTATAGCATTTGATTGTATTCCTGAAAATTATGTGCTCTTCTTCCATCTCCTTATATTGCATATGGGGGGAGTGAATTGTCAAAAGAAAAAGTGATCATATTATCTCTCATGGAAACTATCTCAGTTATTTCTGTGCTGCATTCTTTTCCATCATTGCATTTCCTTGAACCCATAAAAGCATTCTCAGCTACTTTATCCTCTCTATACCAATTCCTAAGTAATTAAAAAAGTGTGCTAGTGTAATATTATCCATTGTTGATCACTGTCATATTCATAAGTGTGCTATCAAATATTAATGTATTCATAAAATTGTGATATATATATATATATATATATATATATATATATATATATATAGTTTAATTTGTAAAATAAATCTTTTAATTTGCAAAACAAACCTACTTCTTGGCTCAGTGAGGTCAGGGGGATTCAAAGAGAGGGGTGTTATACAAGGGTTTATCATCCAGATCTATGAACTTGTCATAAAAATATATAAGGGCTTCCCTTGGGCATCCCAGACTAGGCACTGACTTAGTTGGAGTACTGAATTGAAGTCAATTAACAGTCATTACAGCTGCTGTGTGTCTGTCAAGGGATGTCCTCCTGGATGCCTAAATATCATTCTGCCATGTGAGGAGATGGGCAAAGGTTTGAGGGCCTGCTTCTGCATTGACAGACATGTATATGCCAGTGGCAGCACCTCACTGAATGATGTAACATACAGTCTAACCCAATGAGGGCATTTTCAAATATCTGCAGCAAAGAACATTGTTTAATTATTGCTACTAAGCAGTGAAGTGGGAGAATGGAAGAAAAGGCTCCCACCAATCCCCTCTCTCCCTTGGCCTAGAGGATCACGGCCCAGGCACCCGCCACGAGAGGAGTTTGCCCATCTACCAGACAACCAAATACCCGGGTACAAGAACATACGGATGTGCCCTCCCGCGTGCCCACCAGCCTGCCATACCCTTGCCGACGCCTGCGGCATGGAGGGACTCGACTGAATCATCCAGCGCTAACTCAACACATCGTTAGAGATGCCATGACGACCCAGCCAACGGCCAGAATACCCGTGCAACATACACACTGGACACTCCCACACCAATCCACACGAAGAACATACTCAGTGCTATGACGTAGGTGACGGACACACCCACAGACACGCATCTTTATTATTTTTCACATAGGCCTCTCAAAATGCAGAAACGCAAGACACACAATGAACTCATCTAAAAGCTTGCTCACGCTTCTCCTAAACCCACGCATTGCAATAAGAAATATAATGAAGACACGATACTGGGGATAAAGCAATATGATACCAGAACCTAAAGCGCTGTGTATCAAACGTTTCCGCCTATGCACCAGGCCAAGTAGGCTGCAAGCAAGAGCTTCCATGAACATTGAATGAGCAAGAGTACAGTTGCTGACCCTGCAGAATGAGCCCGGCGATGACTGCCAGTCAAGGGCACAATGTTGCAATCTCGTATGCCGCAAGCCGACGCCGAGGTCACACCTGCAATTAAAACCAGGCACACAGTGGAAAATACAATATTAATTGTGCAGAATTCTGCCTCGACCACGGTCCCACCTCACGTGACCAAGCCAAACCTGACAGGGTGCCAGGCCCAGGAGGAGGGAGGCACCGAAGCCCCCGTTTCAAGACATAGGCAGATACAATTAAGTGATTCAATGGACATCTGCGGCGGTGGGAGTAGTCGGCCTTCAGGCATACCAATAAATCTTCACGTTGTCTGCACATAACCATAGTGAAACATTGTTGCAAATGACAGGTGCACCGTGAGCTGGGAACAACGATGGTCCCAGACTGGGGGGCTCGTGCGTGGACCAATCAGAACATGGGGCTCTTATCACTGACGCCATTAACATTGACCAATCCCCAGGGATCTTCATGTAACAATTTTCATGTATCAATTTGAAGGGACAACCCAATTATACCACCTGACTAACCCTCAACCACTAACAATGCTCTCTATACGTATGCTATTCTAACCCTACCACTCGAGGAACCAATCCAGAGTGGCGATAGGTTTTTTTGCTAACTTTCCAAGGTGACGCAAGTAGCGCGTCATACTAAGGTAAAAAGGGCCTGCGAGCCCATGAGGAGAGGAGAGACTCACGACGGACGCGTACGTTCCTTGACCCATCCCTGCCGTTTGTTCAATAAACAGCAGAACCACCTTGCTTCTTGCGTGTGCCTCATACTCATTTTTTGGGATACACGGGAGGAGTTGGGGCCTCCCTGCCCGGAGGCCCGCGGACGGCTTAGCCGACCCCGGGAGAATTTCCCCCCAACAAGTTGGAGGCACTGCTGAGATCTGTTTGAGGTCTGCTTTTTTTTTTATTTTTCCGAGTGCTCCCGTTGCGAGGAGGCCCGGCGGCGCGGCCCCCTCTGTCGCTGCCCCCTTTTGAGGACTAAAGGACCATCGCGGAACTGCGAGAAGACCGGACAGTGCAATCCGGATATTGGCCTTCGGGAGCCGTTTGAGAAGTATCCCGCCCGCGGTTGGCGAGTGTCCAGACGTGGTCCAGACGAGGGGAGGTGGCGAGCCGCTTGGAGAGGTGCACGCAGTCGAGCGGCTCCGCATCAGGAGCACTTGGTGAGTATGCCACGCACAACAAGCAATGTGAAATTGTGAGGGAGGGGGGAGGAATTGAATGAGGGAGGCGGGAGGTGTTGCACAGGTGCGCGGCGAAGGTTTGACAAATTAGTGTTGGCAATGAATGAATGGTAGCCGGACAAGTGCGAGAGCAGTCCGCTACGCTACGGGAGAGAAGGGAGCGGAGCACGAAAACATCACGTGCGGCCGCTCAGAGACACTGATTGGCCTAGGTCGCGACCACGTGTAAGGGTGTGTGTGCGTGCGCGGTTTCCTACGATTTGGTGATTATTGATCAATGAGTAGGTGAGGATCCCTATTGATCGAGCAGGAAACTCGATAGATAGATGACGTTTCCCTGTAGGCGGTAGCTAGCTGGTTGCCCAATACGGAAGATAATTGGCTGGTTAAGCCCTCCTGTCGAGGGGCGTATCACACACGAGGCGACGCATGTGCGCAGTCCGATTATATTGTTGATTACCTTGTTCCAGGCGTGACAGGAAGACAGCTGTGGGGTTAACGGGGTGGATTGCAAATATAGTTTGAACTTTTGAAGAACTTACCAGTAGTTTTGGAAGAGGTCGGTGACGTCACCAGTAGGGCTTTCATAGGATATCTCGAGCACAAGGCATTTTTGGAGAGTGGTGGGGAAGAGAATTATGGTAAGGGAGTGGAGACGGAGATAAACGGTAACGATTATATCGGGGCAAGGTGAAAAGGGGACGTGGCCGCGCACGGAGAACGCCGGCCACGACAAGTGAAGAAAGAGGAGGAGGGGTGAAAGAAAGTGGGACGGCTGTATAAGAACGTCACAAGGGCACGCAGCCGCAGGGGGCTACGTGCGCCTCGGCCGCAGGGGGCCGTAAGGGTGTTGTATAAAGGAAGAAAGAAAGAAAAGAATATACAAATGTAAATACTATATTTTAATAATTTTCCTTAGCGGACTATCGCAAGTCCCCAAACTTACGGGGCCACGTAAGAGGCTGTACATTAAAACTGTCAGTAAGATAACGGCTACCAAATAGGGGAAGGACAACAAGTAAAGAGCTACCATGTCATACGGGGCAGGATCGGGAGGTGGGGGAACACCCTCACTACCCGTTACAACACATATGTAAAACATTATCGCCCATAGGGAGAAACTGATCAAGTATAGCATTGAATGGACACAGGGACGGACAACAAAATGACGACACCATGGCCACATAATGGTATTTTCGATCCATATACCCAACATTCGCTACTGACCTATCTGCATAACACACACAAGGGGAAGAAGTTGACACACCACGTGGAGGTGTTTAACTTATGGAGAATGTTCCAAGGGTCCCGACCAGGACCAAACGGAATGTTTATTATGGTGGAACAACGGAGGAAGAGAAGATTAAAGAGGGAGGAGAGAATGGGGAAAAGGAGAGTGAAAGCCCACAGAACACGGGGAATGGAGAAGAGGGAGAGAAGAGTAACAACATAAAAGAAAAGGAAATAAAAAGGAACAGAGCGACGATATACCCCTAGCGAAGGTAGTGAAAAAGGAGAAGGGGGTTATATCCTTTAACAGAACTACGAGACATGGTTCAATTAAGTGCAGCTGAGGGGTACTCGAACCCGGCATACAGCCCGCCACCATATACAGCCACAGGTAGCCACACAGAAAGGGAGTGGAGTAACACGACGGGATCAGCTCGCGCAAAAATACCCACAGGGGAAGGGGGGATTGACAAAGAGCAAATAGCAGGAATAGGACAGGATGATTGGGTAGCTGCGCAGGTATTATTAAAATTACGAGGTTCATTAACAGAAGAAGAGGAAGAGGTGGTAAGGAAAATGGACGAGGAAATCATTAGAAAGAGCGAAAAGAAAAGAGAAGAGGGGAAAAGAAAGGGGGAGGAGCTGTTACGACAAAAGGAAGAGATTTTGGAAGGACGATTAGCAGAATTAAGGGATGAGCAGAATACACTGATCAAGCAGCTCGAGAGAGAGGAAAGAGAAAGAGCACGGGAAAGGAAAGAAAGCAAGGATGAGTTGGACAGAATGAGGGAACGAACTGAGGAGAAAAAGAGAGAAGCAGAAAGGGCGAAGGCAATAGCAGAAAGGGTATCGAGAGCAGCACTGCGTGAAAAGAAAAGGAAAGAAGAAGAGAAAGAAAAGGAAGTGGAAATATGGAGAAGGGGATTACAATCAGAAACGACAAGGAAATATGAAGAAAGAAGGATGATAGAAGGTATATTAGAGCAGGAAAGAGCGAAATGGGAAAAGAAGAAAGAAGAAGAAAGGATAATGGAAAAGATGAGTATTGAAGTAATGGAAGAATTGAAAAGGAAAAGAGAGGAAATTGATAGAGAAATAGCGGAGAAAAATGAAGGGGAAAGAGAAGAACGGGGAGGGGGGAGTGAAGTAAGGAGGTATGTATACGGAGACACAGAAGTAGCAACAACCTCAGCACAAAGGGGAGCAATTGGCAATGAAGACAAGGGAGGAACGGATCTAATAGACGTAAGAACAGTGACGATTAAGGGAAAAAGATAGATTTGGGGTTGCCATTAATGGAGGATTTTGCAGTGAGGAAGGAGAAGGGATAGAAAAGGAAGGGAGAGACAGTGAAAGGGAAAGCTTAGACAAATTATATATCACCCGGACAAAATGGAGAATCACCATGGATCTGCAGGAGAAAGGAAGAACTGGAGGGAAGTGAGGAGGAAGAGCAAGGAATAGCGAAAGGCAGACACGCGCAGCCACACCGTCGCCATCTCCGTCCCACATGCTCCACTACCTCACGTTCATTACGTGCAACATACCCAGCTAAACTCGCGCCTTCACACACGAACTAACACCTATGCAGGCAGGCTTAGAGACCTCCCTGGACGCAGGCAGGAAGTACGAATACACACGCCCACATTAAATAAAGGAAATGGCAAAAGAAAGGGAAGAGATGGAGGAGAAACAGTTACGAGCAGGGGAAGTATGGACTCCATTGACGATGTAGAAGACAGGGAAGAAGAGAGAGGGTGTACGGATTCGATTGTGTGGGACCCAAAGGGCCAACAAGGACACAACCTAATGCCACTTCTGGAAAAGGAAGGGTTAGACACAAAACGTCCCTGGAAGCATGCAGACAAGGAAAATATAAAGTGCAGGCTCCCATCATTAAGTGGAGGTGCGGGAAAATGGATATATGAAATGGAAAAACACACTGCAGGACAGAAATTGGCAGTGGGGGATGTAAAGGGCATTCTAATATCAATATTAGGGGATGCAGCAGATGACATCTGGAAGAGAGCAGGCTTCCCCGGGGTCACAATAACAAACACATCACACGATGGGGCACCGTTCGCAAACTGCAGACATGCTTTATGGCAGGCACTGAGGGTACAGTACCCAGACACATCAGACATAGTAGCTATTACCTCACGCAAGATGCGTGAAAACGAAGATCCTGTTGATTATATCCAGGAAATTCAAGAGAAGTGGCGTATGGAAACTAGAGAACAATGGGACAAGACACCAGCAATATTCTATCATATACTAGTACAAGGGCTCCCAGAAGCAGTCCAGAAACAACTGAAGAAAGTAGTGGGGATGGAAGCAAAAGCATGGCCAGAAATACAACTGACAATAGTGCATCATTGTAGGACATGGCAAGAAAAAATGAAGCAAAAGGAAGAGGATAGGAAAACGGAAGAGGCTAAATTAGTACAGAAAAAGCTTACTAAATATACAATGGAAGGCGCACTAATAACTTCACCTGCAACAATGACTCAAAACACCGCACAAGTAGTAGCTGCACAAGATCCCTACCAAATACAATCATCACAGACTGTAACACAACAGCTGCCGCAACTCCAACCATACACGACTAACATGGGAGGAGGATACTCAACGCCAGGAGCTGGGTATTATAATTACAACAGGGGAAAGGGAGGAATAATGAGGGGGAGAGGATACGGATATAGCACACAACAGCAGGGGGGAGGATTTCGAAATTTCTACCCCACCGTGCAACCTGTATACCAGGACAACCCAGGAAGCTTTCCATGGCAGAACAGGGAACCACCGGTGTGTTGGATTTCTGAATTAGTAGGGCACATGTCACACACGTGTAGAGTGAGACCAGGCACACCATCATGGAGTGAACAGGGACAACAAGGGCCCACACAGGAACAGCAGGGCATCCAGCAACAGCAGATATTGCAACGGGGAAATGGGCAGCAAAAACCAGTAACACAACAACAGCCACAGACATATTCGCTGCCACAACAACAGGTAGCAATGACACAACAACCCCAAGTACAGCAAGCACAGCAACCTGCCCAAATCCAAGACCATAACATAACCTCTACCAATACACAACTACAGCAAACACAACTGGGAAGGGTGACGGTCCTGGGACACAACCCTTCCACAGGAAGTGGTCAATCATTATACCCTCAATAGGACAGCCCACAGACGGCCTTGGTGTGTCCCATCCTGTCGGTAACACCTAATAGTGTGGAGGAACCACACATAGAGGTAACGATAGGTGACAAAAGATTATCATTCCTTGTCGACACCGGAGCGACCCGGTCTTGCATAAGGGAAGGTAAATTTAAGATGTCAGGTGAAGCCAAGGATTTTCTGGGGCTAGGGGATTGGTTCCCTTTACTGATAACAATCCCTTATCGATTGGGGATTATGACATGTCAGTCCCGCTTTTATATTCTAGGGCCTCACCAGTAAACATACTGGGGAGAGACATAATGAGCAGGTTGAATATGACGATCTCCTTTACGGAGGACGGCATAGTTTGCTCCACTCCAGGAATTAACATGCTCCTTGCACGACAAATTATGCAAGCATACTGTGGACAGACAGTGATTAGGGCTGAGCCAGTAGATGGTGAACTGTTCCAGTACGGGACAGACATGGCATTTGCATGGATGCCAGGAATTGAAGGAAAGATCTGGAGGAGGCCAGCAGCCTACTTGTTTAGACCAGAAACACCAGCCAATGAACCAGAAGGAAAGGTGATTGCAGTGAACCTGGAGAGCATTATAGCAACTGCTGATTACATTGCAGTACACGCCCATGACGGAGAAGGGAGAGCATGGAGGGCAGTGATAGCACTAGCAGAGGGATGTAGACTCACCCAGGTGTCAGACGAGGAGCTCTTCTCAGAAGAAAAGGAAGAAGGTGAAATGGTGTTTATGATGAGTGTAGAAATATGGCTTAGAGTGACGTACAAACAAGTGGCACAGAAAATTGCAATGGCACTTGAAGCACCCACATCCACCCCAGCTCCCTTCTTTGAGGAGGATATGGCAAAGGTACCGACATCATTATGGACTACGAGTCCCTATGACGTGGGGTGTATAAAAAGTATAGGGCGAGTAAGAATAAAATTTAAAAAAGGTGCCATACTCCCCAGAGTGAAACAGTACCCACTATCAAAAGAGGCAGATGAGGGCATATATGAAACAATAACGGCCCTTATAAATAGTGGCATATTGGTACCATCAGAATCACCATGTAACACAGCTGTATACCCAGTGCGCAAAGCCAAAGGGGGGTCTTGGCGCTTCATACAGGACCTCGGGCCCTTGAACAACATAGTGGAAGCAGAATACCCCATGGCAGCGAACTCGGCTACAATATTGTGCGGCATTCCAGCAGAGGCATCACGATTTACAGTGATAGACCTAAAAAATGCCTTTTCTCATAATACCCTGCACCCAGACTCACAAGATCTGACAAGCTTCACGTACAGGAACACAAAGTGGAAACACACCAGATTGCCACAAAGGCTACTGCGAGTCACCCTCAATCTCAACAGGGTAATACAGATGGATTTGGGTAACATTGAAGTGGAAAGCACAGTGTTGCAGTACGTTGATGACATAATAATTTGCAGCACAAGCGAAAGAAGATGTAGAGAGGACTCATTGAAGATGCTGACGTATTGCTGAAAAGGGTTACAAGGTAGACAAGGAGAAGTTACAGTACTGTCAGGAACAGGTACTTTACATTGGTCAGCTCATATCTCAATACGGGAGAAAGATTGCACACAAAGAGCACAGGCTATTTCAAAAACGCCGCCGCCCCACACAGTGAGGGAACTGCAGCAGTCCCTGGGATTGTGCAACTACTGTAGAGCCTGGGTATTTGATACAGCTCATACATAAGACCCCTACTTGAGGCATTAAAAGAAGCTAACAAAGGGGAGAGAAAGTTGGGGTGGACAATGGAAATGAAAGAGGCTTTTGATGAACTGAAAGATGCAATATCAACAGCTCCGGTGCTGGCCACTCCAGATTATGAACGACAATTTTTTATATTTTCACATTGCGACTCAGCAGTAATGAAAGCAGTGTTGGCTCAAAAAACAAGCATGGGCTACAAACCAGTAGCGTTTTACAGTGGTCACTTGGATCCTGTGATGTTAGGACATTTCCCTTGTGAACAAGGTCTCGCCGCAGCTGCCTTTGCGGTAGAGAAAGCATCAGCAATCACAATGGGGTGCTCAACCACACTATTTGTGGAACATGCACTATTTGCAATATTGAACAAGCCTAAGTCCACACTCACCACGCAGAGGGCATCAGGTTATGAGATCATCCTATCTAGACCAGAACTATCAATTGTTAGATGCAGCACGGTTAACCCTGCAAGGTTTATAGCAGAAGTAATTAAGGAAGGAGATTATGCACACGATTGTACGCAGACTACCGAAATGTACTCGTGTACTAGAAAGGTTGAAGAGAACGCACTAGATGGAGGTGAGCTCTTGTTCATTGATGGTCCTCAACGATAGACCAAGTGATGGGATAAGGAGAACTGGGGCAGCAGTGGTAAAAATGACAGAGGAACCGGTGGTGTGGCGATGAAATGTGTACAATTACCACAGCATTACTCTGCTCAAGCAGCCGAATTGGTTGCACTGATCTTGGCGTTGAAGGAAAGTTTCGACAAACGAGTGACTATATATTGTGACAGCGCATATGTCACGTCTACTGTCCACTCCGGATTGTCCAAATGGAGGAGAAGAGGGTTTAGGAGAGCTGACGGCACCCCAGTGCAACATGCTCTCTTGTTGGCTGAACTAATTGAAGTAATAAATGACCCCCAAGAATTAGCTTTTAGTAAAATGTACCGCACACACCAATGGAGAAGATCATATCTCAAAAGGGAATGCAGCAGCTGACGCACATGCGAAGTATGCTGCATATTTTGTGAGATATGGAACCCCCAGAGTCAGAGAGAGGGAGAGGGAGGGGAATAGCTAAGGAGATGTTGATAAGAGAAGGATACACCCCATCTCCCAGCCACACAGATAATGGAGCTACAAGCGGCTACACCAATGGCAGAAAAAGAAATATGGGTAGAAGAGGATGTACAATGTCACCAAACGGACGCACTATGGCGCCAGGGTAACACTGGAAAGATGGTAATGCCATTGGCACTATTGAACACCACCCTGAGCCAACTCCACCACCCAGCCCACACAGGCAAGGAAGTTACCGCAGCACGAATTAGGGAAGATTGGTTCTGTCCCGAGTTAGATTCCCATGTGACGAATTTTATCAGCAATTGTCTCACATGTCAACAGTTCACGCCGTCACACGCTGAAGGTGATAAAGGTACTATACCCGGCCTGAGGGACCCTTCCTGCACATCCATATTGACTATGTTGATATGATCAACGTATGTCAAGGAAATAGGTATATGATTGTAGTAGTATGCCCATTCTCCAGGTGGCTTGAGGCAGGACACTGCTCACACCCAGATGCATTCAGAGCAGCTAAATTTCTAGTGAGGGAGGTTTTCCCCAGGTGGGGAGTGTGCGAGGTACTGCGGTCAGATAATGGTCCGCATTTCGCTAATGAAATGTTCCAGCACATCACATCCTTACTGAATATCAAGCACAAATTTGCCTGTGCATATCACCCGCAGGCCAACGGTATATGCAAACGCCTGAATGGCCTACTGAAGGAGGCAATTGCAAAGATACAGCAGACAACAAAGAAAAGTTGGCTGTATTGCCTTCCGCTAGCCCTATTTGAGCTAAGGAATAGACCAGACTCCGATCACCACCTCACCCCTCACAAGGTGGTGACCGGACGACAAATGCGCCTTCCTCTAACGCCTACATCAAGAGCATTCACAGACTATGAAAATACAGCAATTGTTCTTGGTGATGAAATGTACCAATATGTGTCTTCCTTGATTACTAGTGTGATGGCTGTGTCTCAACAGCTCGAGTGCACGCGGGGCGGGTCTAAGAGTGATCAACAAGAAGACGCGGATAAAGAATTGGAAAAGGGAAAACTGTGCAAAATTGCTAAAGGTGACCACGTACTACTCCGCAATTTCAACAGAAAGTGGAACAGCCCACGCTTCACTGGCCCCCACCTGGTAGAGGAAGTATCAACGAGAGCAGTAAAGCTACAGGACAAACGTGCCTGGAATCATCTACACGACGTAAAGATCTGCAAACTCCAGACCCGCCCTAGCGTCACCAACAGGGCCATTGGAAGAACAGCAACAGCGTCTCCCACGGAGGAAGAGACTTTTACCACAGCTAACGACCCAAGTGTCCCCCTACCCTACCACCCCCCTGATTCCCCAGAGACAACTACTGGCATACAGAAGGGTAATTCCCACACCGCCCACCCCATGGTCACACGATCAAAGAGTAAAGTGACTTCCGCCAGTTGAGCCCTAAGCCCCCTGCCTGAATAACCCAACTGAAGGACATTTGAAGGACATTGTTTTGCACATATACACATGTAAACACTTGAATGTTCTCTCTTCTTTTTTTTCTCTCGCACATGCAGGTACCGTGTATTATTGTACTGCCAAGAATATAAATAACTAACAAGATTCACTGCCCAGGAGTAGATGCTACCCTCAGACGATAACTACCCTGAAGAATTATCACACCAATTTGTCCATCACATAAAAAGGCCAAAGTACCTAAAAAGAAGGAGGGTACGTTTCTACTACACGGCATTTCTCTTGGCCATAGAACAATCAATGCCCCATCTCCACCCTTACTTGCCTGTCCTAAGAGATAGATCACTTAGATTGGCGTGGGAACAGCTCTTCGCCTGGGCACTGAATGACTACCTGATAGGGAGAGCTTGAAAACAACAACTAACACTAATAACGAGCATATTGAGAATTTTCAGGCGGGCAACTTTAACGTTGCAAGAATTAGCTGCCAGACTGAAGCAAGGTAAGAGCAAAATGCCGGTGAGATTAGCATCTGTAATAACAATGATAGGGATCTTGATGATCACCGGGTTCTTGGCTGCCTCTGTATGGCAGAACAGTTGTGCTATCAATATTTTGGCTGTTCCCAAATCTAATATACCCCCACCCCCGGCTGCAACAGGTGTTACATCAGGTGGTACTAGCAAAATCCCACACAAGGGAAATAGAGTTATTTGAATACACTTTGAATCCTAGCCTACATTTGGCCTTATATAGAGTATGGTATACAGTTAAGGGAATACTAGAAATTTGAAAGCTAGCTTACTCTCTTTGCATCAATAAATAATAATAATAAATGAGCCTTTACATGCTATCACATGAAACTGCACGAAAGTTAACTTCTGACTATAACCTGTGACATTTTTTAATAAGAATGAATATGAACATGATTTTAAACGTTTTTTTCTTTTCTTCATTTTAATGATGAATTGCTGTTTAAAAATTGCTGTTTAATAATTCAAAAATTTCTTTTTAGACTTATGTGTAAAGTTTTTGTTTTTAAAAAACTGTATCACATTAAAAATAAATAAATAAATAAATAAATAGAGTTAAACGCAGCACATACTCAGACCGTAAAGGTATTGACAACTACATACAAGATTCAGCACACGTCTCGAATAACATGTGGTACCAACACATGACCCAAATAGGTAAGCAGACAACGGAAGACAGCTGCTATGTCTGCTCATTGATCCCATACGCCATGAGCGCTTCCAGAACTTTCGTTTCCACTGAAATTGATGAAAAAACAGCACGATGTATAATATACTTGACACTGTTCCAAACGAAAGGGAGATTCCAAGGGAACACGGTGCACCTGGTATGGAAAACACGAGACACATACCCGTACGAAAACAATTTCCTCAAGGTTTACTTGAGTTACAACAAGGCCAGTCTACACGCTGAGGCATTCAAATACATAACAAGCGGCCCTGAAAAAGGAGAAACAAAGAAAGTAATATTACAGTACCTACCATGTGATTGGTACGCCACTGAAGTCCATGGTAAACAAGGATGTTGGGAAAGACCACTGATAATAATAACAGGGAAGGTGTACCTGGGTGACAAATGGGACATAGGAGTGGCTGGCAGCAACATGGTAACGAGAGAGGATACTAAGAGTATTGCTGAACACAACGACAGATGTTGGATGACTTGGGTCAAATACGTACCCATGCTAACATGGTTAGAGAAGGATGAAGACCCAATAACAATACTGCCGCTGACTGCGCCTAAGGTATGCTACCAACATAAAGGAGAACAAACAAACAAACAAGTGGACGTGGGATACAACACCAACTGTGCAAGTGTGACGGAGTTACCTGAGGGGGGATCAGGAACAGCAGTGGTAATGGACCATTACTGGGCCTGCGGAAACAAGGCATACCACACAATGCTCCCTCTGTGGAATGGTATATGCACAATGGTACACGTCAATGTACCATCACTAGTGGTGCCCCAGAAACATGTGAATGTGGCAAGCTTTCTCAAAATGGATGAAGGAAACAAGAGGAAGAAGAGATCTTTACACACTCAAAAGGAGCCAGAGAACCAAAACAGCAGCAACAATTCTGTCCTGAATAGGAAGAAGAGACAAGGAGAACCTCTGACAGGAAATTACCTATGGGGACGGTCGGAAACAGCACTCTCTTCAATCCCACCAGAACACAGACTATTCAGCAGAGCAGCAATGTTCTTCTCCTCAATAATACATCCGGGACTACAGGCTTACGCAAACGCAAAATGGCTCCAGATAACTAGGTGGGAACTAATGATGACAATTAATTCTACAGTAAATGGATTCAACGCAATAAAAGAAGAACTGGGAGCAGTGAGGATGGTAGCACTACAGAACAGATATGTACTGGACCTCCTCACAGCAATGGAAGGAGGAGTTTGCGCAAAGATAGGACAATCATGCTGCACATTCATTCCTGCTAACGATGCTGACAATGGTACACTGACAGAAGCAGTATCACAACTGGCCCAGATGCACTCCAAGATGATGGATGAAAGTAAAGGTGTGAAAAAGGATGAGAGCTGGTTTTCAATATTATGGTCATGGATGCCATCTTGGTTGTCAGACGGACTGAAGATTATAGTTGGGTGCATTATTTTGGCTGGAGCTGCACTGATCTTGATAAGATTTTGGAAGGCCTGGAAGACACGCACCACTGACTAAATGATCGAAATGGTTGGTATGCACCCCTTGATGCCAGTAGATGACGGCCAACACACTGGAATAATAATAAAAGAGAGAGAAAAGTTGCGCAACCAGATCATCACCAACCATCTGGACCCACCATCTCTGAAGCTCGAAAACCAAGAAAACCCAAGGAGCTACATAGGAAAGTGGGTATACTGCACACCTGGAGGAACATGTGTATATATGTATTGGTCATTTGAAGACCATGTTAACCACTATGGACATTTGGGAGGAGTAACTAAAATATGGAGGGTGAGAGGAGATAAGGAAAGGGATATGTTTGTGGTCGACAAGTCGACCAGAGGGGGGACTGAAGTGGGAGGATGGAAGAAATGGCTCCCCCCAATCCCCTCTCTCCCTTGGCCTAGAGGATCACGGCCCAGGCACCCGCCACGAGAGGAGTTTGCCCATCTACCAGACGACCAAATACCCTGGTACAAGAACATACGGATGTGCCCTCCCGCGTGCCCGCCAGCCTGCCATACCCTTGCCGACGCCTGCGGCATGGAGGGACTCGACTGAATCATCCAGCGCTAACTCAACACATCGTTAGAGATGCCATGACGACCCAGCCAACGGCCAGAATACCCGTGCAACATACACACTGGACACTCCCACACCAATCCACACGAAGAACATACTCAGTGCTATGACGTAGGTGATGGACACACCCACAGACGCGCATCTTTATTATTTTTCACATAGGCCTCTCAAAATGCAGAAACGCAAGACGCACAATGAACTCATCTAAAAGCTTGCTCACGCTTCTCCTAAACCCACGCATTGCAATAAGAAATATAACGAAGACACGATACTGGGGATAAAGCAATATGATACCAGAAACCTAAAGCGCTGTGTATCAAACGTTCCGCCTATGCACCAGGCCAAGTAGGCCGCAAGCAAGAGCTTCCATGAAACATTGAATGAGCAAGAGTACAGTTGCTGACCCTGCAGAATGAGCCGGCGATGACTGACAGTCAAGGGCACAATGTTGCAATCTCGTATGCCGCAAGCCGACGCGAGGTCACACCTGCAATTAAAACCAGGCACACAGTGGAAAATACAATATTAATTGTGCAGAATTCTGCCTCGACCACGGTCCCACCTCACGTGACCAAGCCAAACCTGACAGGGTGCCAGGCCCAGGAGGAGGGAGGCACCGAAGCCCCCCGTTTCAAGACATAGGCAGATACAATTAAGTGATTCAATGGACATCTGCGGCGGTGGGAGTAGTCGGCCTTCAGGCATACCAATAAATCTTCACGTTGTCTGCACATAACCATAGTGAAACATTGTTGCAAATGACAGGTGCACCGCGAGCTGGGAACAACGATGGTCCCAGACTGGGGGGCTCGTGCGTGGACCAATCAGAACATGGGGCTCTTATCACTGACGCCATTAACATTGACCAATCCCCAAGGATCTTCATGTAACAATTTTCATGTATCAATTTGAAGGGACAACCCAATTATACCACCTGACTAACCCTCAACCACTAACAATGCTCTCTATACGTATGCTATACTAACCCTACCACTCGAGGAACCAATCCAGAGTGGCGATAGGTTTTTTTGCTAACTTTCCAAGGTGACGCAAGTAGCGCGTCATACTAAGGTAAAAAGGGCCTGCAAGCCCATGAGGAGAGGAGAGAGTCAGGAGGGACGCGTACGTTCCTTGACCCATTCCTGCCGTTTGTTCAATAAACAGCAGAACCACCTTGCTTCTTGCGTGTGCCTCATACTCATTTTTTGGGATACACGGGAGGAGTTGGGGCCTCCCTGCCCGGAGGTCCGCGGACGGCTCAGCCGACCCCGGGAGAATTTCCCCCCGACAGCAGCTTTTAAGGAGGTCCTGTCCAGTGCCCGGGTTGTGGCTATTGCTGTAGTTGATGTTGTTCGGTTCTCACTGATATGATATGATATGATATGATATGATATGATATGATATGATATAATAGGTTATTTATAACGTGCTTAATACGTTTCTAAGAGCGGACCCGACGATCGAACCTGTGTTGCTCTGTGTCGTTTTGCTTCCAAGGTGAGCACGTTGCCCCTGAGCTATCCTCCCGAGACATTATATTCAGTATATATATAGTAGATAATACAGTATATGGATGGCTGAAGTGTGCCCAGTTGACTTTGCTGTTTCCATCTAGTGATATGGCAGATTGTGACAGAACTTTTCCTAATGTATTGCCAGCACAGCACTGGAGTACACTGTAGGAGTGGCAAACGTGGGTGCAGATCTTCAGAGCCACACATGCCATTTCATCCAGTGGTGTGCAGTGGCTTATGAAGTGGGCTTAGCACCGATTCCTCTACCTAGAAAATGCAATGCATGTGTGCTTCTAAATGATTTGGCCTTTTCATATGTCTTTAATTGTAATAACCATAATAATCATAGTATTCATAATAACATTGGGATATTGGTGGAAATACAGCCATTGCCTGCAGTTGGGGGTTGTGGTAGTTGGGGGGGTTGCAGTTGGGGGGGGCTGCCCTCTCAGCTATTATTATTATTATTATTATTATTATTATTATTATTATTATTATTATTATTATTACTACTACAAATAATACTAACATTATTATAAATGTTATCAATATAATTATCATTAGCATTATTATTACTAGATGTATCTGGCATATGATATCTTAAGAAAATGATCTCCCTCCTCCCTTTCTCTCTCTACCCCTCCTCTCTCTCTTTCATCATCTCTCTCTATCTCCCCCTCCCTCTCTCTCTTTCTTTCTCACTCTCTCTCACTCTCTCTCTGTTTTTCTCTTTGCTCTCTTTCACTGTGTGGCAAACAGCATTAGTGAACATTATTTGCTGTTCTGTCTCAAGGAACACATTAATAATTCAACCAACTGAGCACTAAAGAATGTCCAAAGGCAAAGGAGCAGAGGAGAATTGCAAATGTTCTACAAATGATCACAACCATATAGAATCAGATGTTGGCATTTAACGTGTATTAGCACCTGGGGATTGGCGCCAGCTAATCAGGAGGCTGGGAACTCGGGCTTTTGCCAACGGTTTATGTCTGCATACCTCTACAGACTCCAGTGTCACTCCACTGTGCTGACATTTTTTCCAGCCTCCTTTCGCTTCCTCTTGCCAATCCCACACAGTGAGTACCTCTCTGCCTCTCTCCATCCCCATTCATCTACTTATCCACAGAAAGCCACTCTGGCCAGTGCTGCCAGCTCCACCCTGACACAATGGGTGCCAGCAGCATAAAAAAAGGACACACTTCACTTTCTATGTTGCATGCAGGGACGTCATTTCACCAAAATGCCATGGGTAGCGGAAGTGACCTCACGCAACCTTTGACCCCCTGAGACATCACAGGACGTGATGTCATTTGACACCACACCGAAGTGATATCACGGGAAGCGATGGAACACTACCTTTCACCCGTTGACAAAACAGGAAGTGGCATCACATAGCATTGTACACTACGAAAAATATGGTTACAATATCACTATAATGTGATGTACATGTCATACAAGAATGGATCGTCATATCTATCATTAAGATCAGTGTGTATAGGCCTATATTACCAAATTACTTTGAATGCACGCAGACGTCCATGACCAAATGATAATGATGTGTTATTATATAGCACTTACGCTTAAGCACTTTATATAGAAAAAATATAAACCCAATATCACCCAACCTGTGTTGGTACTCATTTATGGACCTCAGAAGGATGAAAGGCTGAGTTGAGGCATTTAAGAACAGACTAAATCAGTGACTCACCCCCTGAAGTGTTCCTGAAATAAACCTTTAATGAGTCTAACAATTATTGTATAGAATTCCAGAAAGACAGATTGGGCCTCATTATAACCCTGCCGGTCCGGAAACAACGGTGGCAGTAAATCCGCCGCCACCGTTTTTTCCAGACTGGCTGATTCCGAGTTCTTCAGGCGGGAGGTGTCACTCCCGCCAGGTCTGACCTGGCAGGAGTAAAGCCACCCTCCTGCAGGCGGAAATGGAAACACTGGCTCCGTCATAGACGTAACCAGTGTTTCCATTGTCCCCACCTGTGGAATTACCGGATCACTGGGTTGCAATGCCCCGGTGATTCTGGCAATCACAGAGGTGGAATGGTATTTCTGGTCCGGCGGCAGCCCGTTATTTGGTATTCCTATTCTTTCTTATTTAGGCTCAGTGCTAAAAGTGTTAGACTTGTGGCACTCCTGTTCTGATTTTTCTTCTTTTTTTAAAGGGCTTGAACAAGAAAGCCAGTCAATCCAGAAGTAATGAGCCGCATGGTGCTGCCCACAGCTCAGGAGCTTGCATTACAACAAAAAAAAAAAATGTTTTAATTTTTATTTTTAGAGGTTACAAGGGAGACCTCAGAGGCTGCATTTTCCACCTCTGGCGACCCCTAAATGATGTCCCTGTTGCATGGTGGCCATCTTCCTTTTTAAAAAAAATGGAATCTGGCTTAAGCTGTCTTTGTTTGTTTGTTTAATATTTATTATGCGCGCCAAACCCGAAGGTATCAGGGCGCAGGCAGTAAGAAGTCATACAGCTTGATACATAGGTTACATTGATTACAAAGGTATCAGAAAAAAAACATCTAATCTAGCAGTTATTCAATATATGTACATACAGTATACAGTGGGAAGAAATACAGACAATCGAAATGTAGGAAGATGTATAGTTATTTACAGGTATGGCCAAGTTCTGCCGGTTTATTTAACCTCATTCTCTAGGAGCCACATTAAACCAGATTTTGTCTAAATTTAGTAAAGGTTTGGTCCATTCTAAGTGTGGTGGGTAGTGAGTTCTACAGTTGAGATGCTTTGACTGGGAAACTGGTGCCCCCGATGGTGGAAAGCTTAAAGCGAGGAACCTGAAGACAGTTGGAATTCATTAGTCTCATGGGTCTAGTAGATGACTTTCTAGAAAATCTTTCTATTAGATATCGTGGTGCTTTATTGTTTAGGCATTTATGGATGAGGGATGCTGTTTTGAGTCTGATTTTCTCATATGCGGAGAGCCACTTGTACTTCCATCTAGTATCAGAAATATGTTCTTTCCTCGAAATGCTAAGTGTGGCTGTAAGGGCATTTTTTTGGAGTATCTGTACTTTGTTAATAATATATTTATTAGCTCTAATATATAGGGCGTTACAGTAATCTAGTTTGGATATAATGAGGGCTCTGGCTAGGATCATGCAACTGTTGGATGAGAGGAATTGTTTACCGGCTCTAATTAGTTTGCATGTGTTCGCTGTGGAGGAGGCAAGAGTGTTTACCTGTTTAGTGAATGTTAGGGTGGAATCAAAGTAAAAATCTAAAGTTTTTACTTACTTGGCAACCTTAATAAGATTCCCATAGATGATGAAAGATGAGTATTCCGTGCCAAGTCTGGTGAGAAGAGGTGCGGATCCCAGGATGAGAAGTTCACTGTTGTCATCGTTCAGACAGAGGCAATGCGTGGGCGTCCATACCTGAACGATGCTGTAAATTCTATTCACCAAAGCTAAATCCTTGCTATAGTCCCCAGTAAGTGGTAGGAGGATCCGGGTATCGTCTGCATAATTAGTCTAGGTGATACCCAGATGGTCCAGATCATCAAACAGGGGCTTTGTGAAAATGTTATACAGGGTCGGAGAGAAACAAGTACCCTGGGGCACCCCGCAAGTGATGGGAATGGGGTCCGGAGCTGCCGATGGTGAGAAAACCCTCATAGTTCAGTTGCTATGGAATGATTCTATCCACGATAATGCCTTGCTGGAGAAATGGGCAGCTGAGTCCAAATGGCTACATAAGACATTGTGATCCACTAAGTCGAAAGCCGCCGACAGGTCAAGGAGGAGGAATAATGCAAGTTTACCTTTGTCTCTTAATTTGTCTATTTGGGCTTTAAGATCAATGAGTGCTGTTTCTGTGCCATGTAATGACCGGAAACTAGATTGACGGGAGCCTAATAGTTGGCTGAGTTCTAGTTAGTTCTGGATTTGGATATATGCAACCTTGTCTCAAATTTTCAACAGGAATGGCACAGTGGTAATGGGCCTATAGTTAGTCAGAATGGAGAGGTCGAACATTTGCTTCTTAAAGAGTGAGACTACCCAAGATTCTTTAAGGTTGCTAGGTATCGTGCCAGATGTGAAGGAGGCATTGATAAGCTTGGTAATGAAAGGTTCCCGATCCCTAGCAGCGTCCTTGATAAGTTGTGCTGGGCATTGGTCACCCTTACAGTTAGATGGTTTGAGCCCCAATATAACTTTCTCAACCTCTATAATAGAGACTTTAGAGAGGTGAAATTGGGTGACATGTTTGATTTTAGGTGGTGCCGTTTTATTAGATGGCATTGTAGAAGGTATTGACGCTTTCTTTAGTGCTATTTTATTTTGAAGGTTAGAGACTTTGTTGGCTAGCCATGCTGGATATCAGCGCGCCATGTTTTGTCTTTGACACAGTTGTCTTGGAATGTGACAGGAGTTTCTAGTTCTTTTAAAATCGCAAAGAGCTCCTTCATGCTAGAATTCGCTGACTTGATTCTATTGTTGTAAGTTTCTTGTTTAGCCAGGATGATGTCCTTCTTGTATTGGGATGAAATATTGATTAGCTTTAAATTATTTTCTGTGGTGGGATAAAGTTTCCAGGCAGCTTCGCATTTCCTTTTGTCTAGTCTTAGGTTTTTTAAATGAGGAGTAAACCAGTTGTTCAGGTTGCTTTTAAGTTTACAATTTCTGAGTTTTTGTGGGGCGATAGTATCAAGAGTTTTATTCATGACTTTGTTATATTCTTCAACTAGGAGGCTAGGATCCATGTTGTCGACTAAATAATTGAGGGTAGGCAATATACAAGGGGGTAGTTTGTCTGCTGTGATATTTCTCTTATTTCTAGTAAGTGTGGGAGGGGCAAGAGGTGGCTGTAGGGTAGGTCATTTAGTTGCTAAGGTAAAAGATATCAGGTAAGGGTCCGTCTAGATTTGGGGTAAAATGGAGGTGATGGAGACATTGCAGTTGTGATCTGCAACCCAATTGTGGGTTCTCCCTTTGCTATGAGTTGGTTGGTTCACTCTCTGGGTGAAACCGAGTTCTGTCAGGATGTTGGATACTGCAATGTCATGTTGGTCGTTAATGTCATTAAAGCCTATGTTGAGGTCTCCTCACAATAAGGTTTGGGAGGTGTCCTTTAGGTTTTCCGATAGAATCGTGGAGAGGTCTTCAATAAAGGTATTGATAGGGCCAGGAGGTCTGTTTACAATGTGGATATTCAACGTTTGCGAGTTGGCTGTAAGTATTTTAATTGATGTAACTTCACATGATATTATGTGAGGGTGATATTCTCATATAGAGATTAGCTTTGTCAATGATAGCTAGTCCACTGCCTCGAGCTTCACATCGATCAGCTCTAAGGATGGTGTAGCCATTTGGTACGGCTAAGGTTAGCGCTGGGCCTGCTGCCTCGTGAAGCCAAGATTCTGTGACAGCGATAAAGTCATAGGGCCTCATTCCGAGATTGGAGGTAGTCATGGCGCTATTGCGCCATGACTGCCTCCAATAACGGTACCGGCACCGGTCTTGTTTAATAGGGTCTTACCGGTGTAGTCCGACCTTTGCAGGACCGGTAAATCCCCATTGAAAAAAAACATTCCCCATTCCCATTTGAGCCCCCATAGGGCTCAAAGGGAATGGGGAAGGAGATAATAACGGTACCGCAATTTGCGGTACCGTTATTAGCTCTGAAGTCTCTTAGCGGGACGCGTCCATAACGCCGGGTAAAACCAGGCATTGAAGGAGGGACCCGCTAAGGGAACTCGTAGTAGGGCGGTAAGGGATTACCGGCACCGGTCTCCCTTACGGTGCCCAGTATCCCTTACCGCCCTACTCGTAATGAGGCCCATAGTCTTCTGTTAAAATGACTTCGGCTATTTCTGTGGCTAGGGCGACTAAAGATCTGATTTATTAGAGCTCCTTTAAAGGTAGGTGTGGGTTTATCTGGGGGAGGTGTGGTGGTACTGTGGGGTGCCGTTGAGTTGATATGAGTCCTAGTTCTTTTTGTATGGGACTTGTTGTTACTACTGTTAGTAGTGTGGTTAAGCTTTAATGAGTGTTTGTGAGATACTTTACTTCAGAAGTTAGGTGTAGTCTCATATCTGATGAGTGGATCAAATATTCTAGGTAATCGTGCCCGTCATCACGTGCCCAATTCACTCCCAAAGAAATCTACCCTGGGGAGCTAATAGCTGTCAACTACTGGTAGAGGGCAGGCTTGTCCTGTAATGGACCTAAACTCTCACTTCGCTTAACTCGGACCAACCATAGCTCGGGCTAGCTTGCCTGGCCCGCCCCTTTCACGGGTTGCTTCGTTCTATTTCAACACATTGATATCGATTTAAGCTTTTGCAGTCCTCCGAATCGCATGCTACATTTTTTTTTTCCTATCAAGTGCACATTAAAGAACTCAAAGCAGAAACATTTTGATGAATAGAGAGAGTGATCATCATTCAAGCTGACAAGTCATGATATCAGTCTGCCTATTTTGCATTTTAAATGTGTTCACGATGTGATAGTGTTCTTTGAAAGTAACACAAATGAATGTGATCAAAGAGAACATTTTAAATCTTAAAGAAGTTAAATTGACAAATCCAGCATTTGATTGGCAGCATTGACAACATTCAGGGAACACGCAAGAACATAAAGACATGTCAAGGATTGGTGTCAACGCGAATGCAAAGCCACTGTACTCATCTCAATGGAATGCATGCGGGCGTGTGTCACCTGATGGAAGTTTTAGCGTTTGTGCTGCCAACATATTGATTGTAATGCAATGCGTTGTCAAGAATCAGCTTCGAGTGTGAGAAAGTGGTAAAAAATGATGTCATCCATATTTTGAAAAAGAAATTCCATGAACATATTGATTTCCTAAATCATGTGAACATGAATAATAATTATAATAACTAATATCGTGTTTTGGTCGCAGGGCTTTATGCCGTATTCAGTCTGCTTCTAAGCGCTGTATTATGTGTACATGCAATGGCCTTCAGTTTCTTGAGCTTGGAATGATTGCGAGTTACGTTGGCTGTGATGGGAAACACACCTGAGACGAGCAGATTTGCTCCAGGGCTGGGCCGAGTGCTAAACTCGTGATCTGCTTCTCTTTGTTGCAAGTATCTCTCATAAAGTGGAAGACAATTTCACGGTGTTAAAAAGCGTCACATTTTGAAGTAGTAAAATAGTAAAACTGTTTACACAACGCAATATCTAATCAAAGTATTATTCAATTGGTTGAGGAGAGGAAGAAAGAGGAAACCTGGTGTGCAGGGAAAATAGGACCAATCAGAACCGGATTTAAGGAGTGGCGAAGTCAGCAAAAAGCATGAGGGTCAATGCTGTGACCTCCAGTGTCCCCCACTGTGAAAACATGCATCTTTTTCTCTGGCCCCCTTCCCTAGTAATCAAAGGTGTGTAGCTGTAAGCACAGATTAAACCATTTCAAACAAGTCATCAATAACTATTCTGAGTGGAACTTGAGAGCTTTTCATATGGAACTTCAAAGCAGGCTCAGCAGGTAAGATGCCTCATGGCCTAATTGATATTCGGAAGAGTTCTTCTCGGTGTATCAACGGAGGTCATTAGCCTAAGCAAAGAGTTTTTTCCATGTATTTGACAGAATTTGTTATATTCAGGACTAATCCATGGAATGTCTTAAAATAATTTTGCACAACTATGTCTTGTGCTTTAGAGGGTACAAGGGACTTAAAAAATGCCGAATCGGCTTAAGGTATTATTTTGGGAAAAATAAATCATATCACAAGGGTGAAATACTTGATTTATTAAATTAAATGGCAAATGCATTTTAAATATTCAAGTATGTATAAATACTCTTCCCTTTGCTATCAGTCGCAATCAGTTGCTTTGTGCTCATGCTTTTACGGCTGCGCACATTTGTGAAATTTCGTTCCATGGCTGTGGCAGCAATATCTGAAATATTTCGATCCATTTTGCCAAAATCCACCGTTCTCCCACCCTTGCGTATCAAAAAGCCTGGCACAAAGGGTCTTGTGCCGTCTCGTGATCCGAAACGAGCCACACCAAGTTTCTCGTGCTGCTGCGCAACTTTAGCAGGAATCAAAAAGAGCAGTGCAAAGTTTCTGGTGGCGCTGTGTGAACATAGAACACATCAGTGGCGCTGAGAGAACCTTATACGAATAAAAAAGAGTGTCACAAAGTTTCTCATGCCGCTGCGTGAACTAGCACAAATCGAAAAGAGCGGTATGAGATTTCTTTTGCTGGCATGCCAACCTACCGCGAATTGATCTAAAAAGCTGTGCAGAGTGTCTTTTGCCGCAGCAAGAACATAGTGCCAATCAACCAAAACTGCACGAAGTTACTTGTGCCGCCGCAAATCTAGTGCGAATCGAGATGAGCAGTACAATGTTTCTTGTGCCACTGAGAGAACATAACACAAATGTAACAGCAAAAGCTGGACAAACTTTCTCATGCTGCTGTGAAAACGTAACATGCAGGGATGTCATTTAGGGGTCGCCAGAGGTCGCAACAGCGACCTCTCAGGTCTCCCTTGCGACCTCTACAAAGAAAAAAAAAGTTTTTTTTTCTTTTTTGTAATGCAAGCTCCTGGGCTGTGGCCAGCACCATGCGGCTCTTCGCTCCTGGAGTGGCTGGCTTTCTTGTTCAGGCCCCTTCGAAAAAAGAAGAAATATGAGACCAGGAGTGCTACAAGTCTAAAACTTTCAGCACTGACCCTAAATAAGAAAGAATAGGAATACCAAATAATGTGCCTTTCTGGAATTCTATACACTAATGCTAGACTCATTAAAGGTTTATTTCAGGCATACTTGAGGGGGTGAGTCACTGATTTAGTCTGTTCTTAAACGCCTCAAATCAGCCTTTCATCGTTCTGAGGTCGATAAATGAGTACCAACAGAGGTTGGGTGATATTGGGTGTATATTTTTTCTATATAAAGCGCTCAAGTGTAAGTGCTATATAATAACACATCTTTATCATTTGGTCATGGACGTCTGCTTGCATTCACAGTAATTTGGTAATATGGGCCTATACACACTGATCTTAACAATACATATGGCGATCCATTCTTGTATGAAATGTACATCACATTATACTGATATCATAATCATATTTATCATAGTGTACAATGCTATGTGATGCCACTTCCTGTTTTGTCAATGGGTGAAAGGTCGTGTTCCATCCTTGCTGCGATATCACTTCGGGGTGGGGTCAAATGACATCACTTCCTGTGATGTCATCAGGGGGTCAAGGGTCGTGTGATGTCACTTCCGATACCCCTGGCATTTTGGTGAAATGACGTCCCTGGTAGCATGGTTAAAATAAATCATGCAACTGTGTGAACCCACTACAAATCTAACAAAAAAGCTGTGCAAAGTTTCTTGTGCCACTGCATGAAACAGCCACAGATTGAAAAAGACCTGCCCGAAGTTTCTTGTACACTTCATGAAACTAGTACAGATCGAACAAAAGACATGCATGAAGTTTCTCGTGTCACAAACCTAGCACGGATCGATAAAAGACCTGCACACATTTTCTCAAGTTTCTGTGCAAAACTAGCACGGATCCAAAATAAAAAGATCTGGATGTAATTTCTCCTCTCGCGTCATGAAACTACCATGGCAACCAAACAACAGGCATTGTGCATAACCAGACGAAAGTAATGCTGATTTGGCGGATCGGGCAGAAGCGGAATCCATTATGGATTCTGCACTATTCGCTCCACCACTGTGCATTTCACTCACCCCTGCATTCTTTCACTGATTTCGTAAAACATACCTGATTTCATAGTACAAATCTAGCCAGTCACTTTATTTCCAAACTACGTGATTTAAAGTACATTGATGGATATTTCTAGGTTTTTAATTTTTTGGGGGTTTTTGGCTAGCTGCTCATCATTCTTTCAAAGTACACAGACAAACCTCTCAGAAGGTTGAAATAAGTGATTTATTACATTAAATGGCACATGCAATTTAAATGTCCAGGTCTTTTTAAATACTCTATTATTTGCTATCAAGTCTCCTTGGGTTTATTTATGCTCCTGCTAACGTTGATTGATTTGTTAAGACATTGCTGATTTCACAGTTCTAATCTGGTCAGTTACCTTTTTCCAATCCATGATAATAATAAAGGCTTGCATTTAAATCGCGATACAAACCCTCAGGTATCTGAGCGCGGCTTATTATTATCCACGGTATATGGTGCTCATTTATCGACCTCGGAAGTATCAATGGCAGAGTGTGGCCCTGCCAGGATTTGAACCTGCATCAGCAGGCTCTGCACAGATATCAAAGTGATCACTCTGCTCGCTGTGCAATCTGTCCTGATCTAAGTGATGTAAAATTAATTGATTTTTTTAATGTTTTTACTTGTTTTGGCTTCTTGGATAGCTGATCAATATTATTTTCAAGTTTACAAAGAGGGTTATTTTCTTAAAAATGTAAACAGCATGCTGGGGACCACCAATGTTACAATTTACACGCTGTTGCCGACTTCTGCGAATATCGAGTCTGAAAGGAAAGAGTAAATTCAGGCAAAAACACCTTTACTCTTTCCTTTCACTTACGCTTTTCAGAACGCATTTACAATAAATTGTTGTGGAATTCAACTTTACTTTAGCAGGCGCTAAATGCAGGCAGATTTCATAGGAATCCATTAATTTTATCCCAGCATTACAATCTCATGCTGTGTGAAACAGAGAGCTTTTGCAAAAACAGGAACTTGAGGTGGTGTATTTCAACTCCCATCTCCCACTCCTCCTGCAAAGCATTTATAAACCTTCAGAAGAAGCAGAGCAAGGCGTAACACACTATACGGTTTGATTTTATGAATTGCTGTACTACTAGCCGGTCAAGTGGCACAGCGAGTAGAGCGCTCGCTTTGACATCTGCTAACGCAGGTTCGAATCCCGGCAGGGCCAAACTCAGCCTTTCATCCTTCCGAGGTCGATAAATGAGCACCACACACCGTGGGTAATAAGCAGCGCTCAGATACCTCAGGGTTTGTAGCTATATAAATGCCAAATTCTTATTATTACTCTATGCATTTAAAAATGGCGTCAGCAGTATGAATTTTAAACCTATCTGGCATCTTTTTAGTAGGCTTCGTAAGCAGACAATGGCAGCCGTCCAGTGTTCTATCATAAGCAAGTGTGGAGCAGCGATGGTCTAACACTCAATTTTAATGAATCAATAATACCCACACTGACAACAAAACCAAAAAATTGAAATGGTTTTTAACAAGGTCTCAAGTGCTGATGCTAACTGGAAAGCTGTTTTTCTAGGGTGTTACACCATCAGCACTCCATTATGCTGTCCCGGGTGTAACAGCATTTTGCAGAATCAGTGAGGTGGCTGTTTCACAAGTTCAAAAAATAAGTACTATACAAGATGGCCACCATGGAAATAGGGGAGTGTACAGCTAGTAGTCCCTTGTCTGTTTCAATAAATGGCCGTGATAAGGGGCAACAAAGATGCAAGGCAAGCGGGTGAGTCCAGCGGCCAGGTCAATGTTTTTATGGTGTTGGGGGCGTATGCAAGGCCCATTAAGTGGGGAGCAGGCATCCTTGAAAATATAAGATGGGTGAATATGGTGTTGCTAGACCATCAGGAGGTACAAAAAACACACTCATACCATGAGGTAATGCCTGAGGTCTGAGCCCTCTGACTGGCTGTGACATCACTGACCGGGAAAGTCGAAACATGCGAGTATTACACATTTTAGCATCCTGACATGCTGTCTGGGATGATAATAGCATTTTGTTCAAGTTGAGAAACAGTGCAACTGTAGTTTCACAACTTAAAATAACATGTTAAAACATGGCCGCCATGGCAATAGTGAAGGAAACAGCTGGTAGTCCCTGCACTATTTCCAGTGGTGGCTGTTCTAGGGGGCAGGAACGTGTCATGGCTGTGAGATGAGAAAGACATGTCCGCGAGTCAGGTAAACGTGGGTGTGTCGGGAGGAATCACATTGCAAGAGCCCTACAAAATGTAACCTATTGTCGAGCAGTGCGTCTAGCCGGCCATAAGGGAACTTAGACAGTGTGCCAATACCATAAGGTAAGACTAGCATTCTAGGACTTCTGATTGTTGTGCATGCACCATGACCTTGGCACCAAGTTGCATATAGGAATTAAAAACAGAAGCTTAAAAAAAAGACATATAACAGAGTGCAACGTGTTCCCTTATCATGCATACTTGTTACAATCTAAAAGCTGCGCTCTTTCAAAGATCCATGTATCACCTTTCCACTGGAACATCAATCCACCTGAGCCACGTTTTGGCATTTGAGGCTCATTCTCTCAAATCCGCCACTTCCCCGTGCACAGCTTTTCATCATTTGAAGATACATCAAATAAACTGTGTATTGGAAAATACACATGCTGCTTGTGGGGCCTGCCGACCGATGCATGTGATTAACTAACAGGATTCCAGCAAGTAAGGGCCAACACGGGGTGAGCAATTAGGGCCAACACGGGGTCAGCAATTAGTCTTAGGTTAAACTTGACCAAACCTCCCTTTCATTATAATTCGACAGAACAGGCCATTGGCAAACAATTGTGGTCTGTGCAATTGGATTTAAAAGAAGCAGTGTGTATGTGCCAACAGATAATTCCTTTGGAATAAAGCACCCTACAGGCCCATGGCAACATTTTTTTAATTTTTTTTATTTGCTTTAAAGTTGAATACATTTTTTTTGTTTTTTGTTGGGGAAGCAATGCATTTTTCTTTGCACAAAATGGGTTAATGGGTATACACCAAACAGGAGAATGGTCTAAAAAAAATCGTACGTAAGACAGTGCTAGAGGGTTGGGGCGTGCGCTGGTGCAAACACTAGTGCAATCTATCTTTACATTGCCACAGAAGTGTTCCTAACACTTTCCTCTCCGCCAGGTGCCTAAGGGCCTGATTTATCGAATTGTTAGCGCAGTGCAAAGTCACTTTGTACTGGTGCAAAGTGACTTTTCACTGCAACCAAACACCCTGATTCACAGAACAGTGCACACAAATACCCGTTGCACTGTTCTGTAAATTAAGGTGTTTTTTCGCAGTGCAAAGTCACTTTGCACCGTGCTACAAATTCCATAAATCAGGCCCTTAGCCTTCCCCAGGCATTTCCTATTCCCTTGCTTTGGATCCTATGTGTGGGAATGTTTCTCCGTGTGAAGAATCTTAAAAACATCAAAAGAACATGTTTCCCTCTTCAGGTTTTGCCTGCTAACGCCTAGGTGACCGTCTGGATGCATCTTAGTGCCATACGAACACTTTAAACATTACATCAATGCATAAAGTGGCAACTGAGACCGCTGCTTTCAAAATGAACTTCACCACACGGATACCATATTCCTGCTGTTGTGGGGCAGAGGACCTATCAGTGTCACAAGCCGCACTACATTCTCCACCAACCACTGGAGTCAATTGAGGAGGGTGAGGATATATAGGATTTTTGTAAATCAGGCCAATTGGCCTCATTATGAGACCAGCGGTAGCCGTGCTGCCGGTATCATTTTTTTTCCGCCCCCCGTGAATGGATATTTACCGGGTCATTATGGCCCTGCGGGACCCAATAATTGCCCATTCGCAGGGGCTGGAATATAATGCTCCCCATTCCCATTGCACCGGCATCATTCGTGGTGCCAGTGCATCCGACATGCTCTGCTCGCGGGTGCCGGTACATCTGCCAGGTCAGACCTGGCGGGCGGGTTGGCACCCGGGAGCAGAACTCGTAGTTTGCCAGTCTGATAAGAACGGTACCACCAAGCTTACCGGTGCCGTTGTTACCAGACCAGCAAACTTATAATGAGGCCCACAGTCTTGCTCCGAAAGCCATGCACTCTAAATCTCAGATTCAATTCTTTTTACACACATTGCAGAGAGCAGGAGAGTGGTTCTGCATCTACAACTACAGCCTACTTGGTGCTCCCAGACTTACACACACCGTAGGAAGTTTGGATAAAGATCAAGGTAACGGATACAAGCTTTTACCAAATAGATGTTTTCTGCCTATATCACTGTTATTGATATGGCAACAAGAGCCACTGAGGGTTGTTACAGGATTGCATATTTTCCGTTTTTAGCTGCTATAACGCGATGAACAATTTCCGACCAGGCTGTGTGATAAATCATGTTAAGGAATACGGATTGTATAGCATTTGCGCTGAGAGGATTGTATAGCATTTGCGCTGAGATCCAACACTCGACAGGTGTGCCTCAATATCTATTGTGTTGATTTCTATTTCTGGGAAGTGTAACATTCACATTAAGTATAAAAGGGGTTTTGTATAACCTCAAGTTTGTTGATATTTTTAGGGACCGCCCTGAAGAAGGACTTTCGAGTCAGAAATGGATCGGCAAAGGCCTCTGCAGACCACCCTCAAACAAAAATAATTTGATTACTCACAACTTTCGGACAATCTGAAGATCATTGAAACTTCTTGAAGGAAAAACATGAACTGTTTATGATTCTTTAGAAGTAGTATTCACTACCCACTGGGCGTCTCCATGCTCAGTGAGAGTCTCAGTGAGCACCCCTTGCCCGTTCTGATTGTTGTGATGAAGTGTACGCCACATTTATTGGATGAAGCCCTGAACCGCAACAGAAAATTACTCTAAAAGGTACTAAGTCTCATTAAATTTAGTGGTGCCCGCCTCTTAAACCCTCTACATATTTGGATCAGCACACACAGTGAGCACTGGACCACAGCAACATGAAGAACTGAAGCGCTTTGAACCTCCCCACCTCTGTATAAACTCTGGATAAATAAACGATTACAATTTCAACTGCATGCAACACGGTGCAACGGAAGATTTTACTTAATCCACGGGCTGGCATGGACTGGGGCCAGCACACAGATATGGAATGCAAAGTGTGTGTAATAGGGCCCAGCAAGAACTAGATTTAGAGACATGTTCACATTAAATTGTGGTGGGACCAGACAGATATGTAAATGGTTATTTCTCCTCTGGTATGGCACAGAGACCTAAACCGTGATGGGAGACCCACTTGAGGAGACACAATCCCACAGAACACACAACTTGGGCTGGTTCATTCTCAGTAGAAGGGCTATTAGATTCTGAAAGAGTGCGTTTATCCTCTACAAAGAGTATGGCCTTGTTACAGGGTTTGGTTTTTTGTTTGAGTTTACCTGTACATCGAGGTGCTATTATTTTAGCTTTATGCCAGCACAGTGCCGAATTTGAACATTCCTTTCTATAGTTTGCATCTAAATGATATCTTTTGGCAATTTTAGACATGCAGCATCGACTTTAATAATTGACTTGAGTCTTTTTTTCAGAAAACGTACCCACGTACGGGGCATATTTGTTTGAGTGAGTGGGTTTAAATGCAACAAAAAAAGAAGAAAAAAAAAGATAACTGGCAAATGCAAATGCAGAGAAAAAAACACATCCCTCATTATGCATACATACTTGTAAAGATATTCACTAGCTTTCGAAATCAACACTCGAACTTCAGCTCCCTTAATTGTGTGAGATTATAGATGCAAATAGTTTACTTACTCGCTGTATACCTAATGCAGGATTTAAAATTCTTTCAAATAATAGCTATTTTGATTTCCTGTGTGAAGGTGTAATGCGTTCCAGCAGGTGACTTGTGAGCCGACTTTTAATTTTGAGCACGGCGTAACTTTTTAGTTTGACTTATTATTTATTTATTTATTTATTCAACATTTGTATAGCGCACCTAACCCAGAGACACTTAAAACCTCATTTTTATTTCCCTCACAGAAAAATGTCGGCACAGATCCACTGTGAATTTCAGCAGAAAAGGCCTGAACATATACATAGCAGGCTTCCCATGATGGAGGGCTTGAACCCCACAAAGAAATCACCCAATCGAGTTGTGGACATGCACGTCTTTACTAGGGAACTGCTACCTTTATCCTGTTCGGTGTTCTATGTGTTTTTGCTGAATCATTTTCACTGATGTATTTATTTACCACCATTTTTGACTAATTTGTGTGTGGTAACATCCAGGGGGGACTGCCACCACCTCCCCACCCTGACCCCCACCATCTGCCCATGTCATATTGCCTCATCGAACATCCACCCTGCATTTTTGCGGCAGTAAAAATGGGAATACATTTGTGGGGAAAAATCAGCAGCGTAAATTCCTTGGCAAACAGACTGTATACCTCAATGTTCTTGCTTTGTATTTGCCCTTTCTTGATCAATACCATTGTCCTTTGATCACATGGTTCGTGATTGACACTGAAATTGGCATCTTGCTGCTGACCGCCATCTTAGTACCAATGACTAAGTCCGCCTCTCTCTTCTATTGATTCTCCTGACTCTCTGATGCTGTTCCGTGATATGTCTATTCTTTTAGCGCACTGAGGCCTTCAGGCGTGCTGCACTCTATAAAAAATGAATAACATAACTAGCGCAACTGTAGACTTTGTGATCAGGAGCAGGTACATGGGACAAATTATGCCACATATGTAGATGTATTGCATCATGACAATGGTCAGTAAGTGAAGTGCTTGCAGTAATGATTTGTGTTTATCTTGTGTGCCATAGGTTCGATTCCCAGCAATCCAAAGGCATTATCCCTTAGTCAATGATCCGATTGGCTAATATTAAGACTTGGCATCTACAGCTCTATATAATGGCAAACAGTGCGGGAGCAGATACAATTTACCTGGAATCCATTTTCTTTTTCTGTATTCATGTGAGTTTTGGCACTCTGTTAACAAAATAATACACATCTATTTTTGTAGCATTTAATTCAATTGCAACCATGTATCATGTTTTGCACTACACAGAGTTGATGATGCCTAATGACTGCCTATGGCAAGGTTTGGGCTGGCATCCATAGCCATTCAATGCCACCTAACACAGCACAGAGTAGACAAAGTTGGTGTGTTTGAGCAAAAGCATTGACAAGCAAATATCTGGGAAAACTCAATACCAATGTGAGGTAACCATACATCTTGCAATTATGCATGTCTATGTGTGGAGTTTCACAAACAACATCATAGTTCCTTCATTTTTGTTTGTAAACTCTTTATTAACATTTAAAAAGATATCATATTTTATCTAGTACAAAATGTCCAAATGGTCCATGAAATGAATTAAGTATGAACAGTACCTTCTTATATGCATCAAATTGCCACTCAAATTGCACCCAAATTGCACCCAAGAGTGCAGGGTCTCTCCACAACCACCTCAGTGTTGTGTGGTAGTGGGGTTTTTTCTATAGGTGTGGTATCCTTCACTGCTTCTGTATAGGGGATATCCCACCACCTAACACCAGGGCTATACAAGAAGACATGTTCTTTGCAGAACACCTACTAACCCAGCATCACAGTACAAACTCCTTCAAACAATGTCTTAACTCATCATTAGTCTAAATAGTTTTAGAGTAGACCACATGGATTAAATTGATTAAATCACCAAGGAACTAGCCATGAGAAAAATAAATGAAATGCAAAGAACGCCTATATGCAGGTTTGGAGGCAAGGTTTATTTCCCTCTCATTTTCTAAAAGAGCCGCGGCTCACCATTGCTTTGCTACTGGCCCTCACCTGAAATAAGGATACTTCCTTCATAATTTTCCTCAATCGGAAATACCTTCATCCGACCAACCTCCGGTAAATCTAACGCATCTTCCATATCTAGGCCTGTTGTGATAGTGCACGCGGTTATAATTTGAACATGTTTTTTTAAAACTGCAATGTAGGAATTTAGAGCCAAAGTGAAGGTCATTGCTATAATGCGTACTTTCCTGGTGTGGTTTGTGTCGTCTCAAATGATATTGTTAAAGCGTTGCTCAAGAGGAAAACATTTCCAAATGGACCAATCATTTAATAGGTCAATCAGTTTACTAAATACTCAGTAAAGTGATGCACACAGTTAAGTCTGATCTGGAGAAGTAATTGCCATAGTATTTAGGTTGGTATTTTAATCAGTATTAATCAACTGATTAGAAATCATGATTTAAATGTGTTTTAACCCAACATTCCATTTGGGTTACTCCTATTTCAAAGGCATGAAGCTCTGCTCTCCAGAAACCAGTATAATACATTGAATTAAATGTTAGGAATAATTACCCTATATAGTCAACCAATTTAGGTAACTTCACAACTTGCGATTAATTCCATATTTCTCCGTTGTTTTCCATTGTTTTTCCATTGTTCAGTTTCATAGTAAATTGTCCTCAAATGTGCCTGCTGACAACTTCTTGTATAGCACGTGGGGCCTTCCGGGATGTGCCTTGAAAACTTAACTTTTACTACATCCTTCATGCTCCTTGCTGGAGTGTTTTGTGCCAAACTAACGCTTAGTCTACATATTTGCACCCTGCACATACTTCCTCTTCTCCTCATGCCATTCAACAAATGTAGACTTCTCCATCCTTACAGGACAATCCTTTGAGTGGGACTTCTTACCTCTCAACACTTGAAAGAAAAGGTGCCACACCAGTGAACACATGTGTCACCAACCGGTAAGCTGCAATATGCCTAATTACCATGCCCGTGCACTCCAACCCGACTCCAGCGCTAAAGTAAAACTGTCCACCAATGTGATATTGAATACTTCAACTGCCCAATTTGATTGGTGGATCATAAGGATAACGTTTAACATTGTCCGTACCAAGAATATGTTTCGTCTCATGTGATGCAAATTTGCAAGTCAACCTTCTGTCCAAAATGTATATTCCAAGAATCTGATAACCATCTGGTAGTGATATCCTTACCAGCTTTCAGCAGGCCCTTCAGAGTACACATCATATAAATAAATAATGTACATTCCAACATCAGACCAATGATGGCCCTGTAATATCCATTGTGCTTTCTTCACACAGGCAAACAGGATACTAAGGAAAACCTCAGGCTTGCTTTGTAGTCGTGTGCACTCTGTCACGTTTAATACATGTCTCACCAAAACACACCAACTCCTCTAGTTCTGAAACCATTCCTGCCAGCAGAAGTCCACCCAAAAGCAGCTTCTGATTTGGTCACCCCTAACAGACCTTTGTGAGACAACTTCCTCAACTTGTTTCATAAGCCCACGGGCGACATCAATATCTCTCCCCTTCTCACCACCATAACCCTACAATTCTGCTCAGAAGTCACCTTAGTTAATGTCCAGTCAGCAATCTGTCCTCTCTAGCCTTTTCACCCCAAATCGCACAACCCTACATAGCCCAGGTCCACACCACATTCCCTATCCCAGTACTTTGTTATGTAACATAAGGGCAACAAAAATAATATAAATTCTTACTCTGTCTCTTTCACACTACCCTATTTTCCTTTGTATTCCTCAATAAAGCATCTGCACTAACCCTATCTTTGCCCCGAATACATCCCAACTTTTCATGGAAGGAACCCATTTAGTAATCCTCCTGGAAGCTCCATCCATTACTTTACTGGCAAGAATCACATTTGGAATCTTGCAATCCATCCTGAAAACAAACAAATGACCCACATGAACATTTTAAACATTTATGAAGCCCGAAATGATCATAGGGGTTAATGTTCTGCATCAGAATAACGTCCTACACCTTTCAGCATAAATAGATGCAATAGTAATTGAATGATCCTACCCATGTTGCACTTGACATACAACCACGCTCATCCATGCTTCCTCCGTCATCGGTGCGCATAATCATTTCAATACAATGTTCTAGGTTTCCTAGTCATTGCCCGTATTTGCCATATATGATCTGCAACATTTCGAAGAATTGTGAGTATCCTTCAAACAGTCCAAGAAATGGCTGAAGTTCTTACTTGTTGGTGCCAAACTTCGACTCCCTTAAAGTTTGCAAAACATCATCCTTTGTTTTCCCTCCTTAGTCACACAACACACCCCAAATATATTCAATGGAATGCTACCAACATGTGCACTTCTGCAAATGGAGGATAAAGCCAAGATTGTCATGAATTCTGAAAACCTCAATCTATGTTTGATATGCTGCTTTTGGTGTGTTTCAAAATACAAACACATCATTGTGGCAAAAAAATGGCCCATTCACCTTTTGCCAAAAGGTGACACATCCATTTCTAGAACACACTTGCTGCTGACTCCAGTCCAAATGGCATGCTCTAGAACCTAAAAAGGGAGTGATGAAAGACATCATACCAATGGATTGGGGGTGCAAGATGACATGGTGTTAATCCAAAGCCAAGTCAACAACTGAGATGTTAGGCATCAGCAACATTTCCTTCACCACCTGGCCATTGAAACCACTCACTCCACACATAACACCATGCCTTAATTGATCTTATGAGACTATAGCTGGGGAAACCCATTCAGAGGCATTTAAAGGCTTGTTCTAACCTTCACTTTGTAACCTTACAGCTCCTTCAAAACTGCATCTCAATCTCTTTTTTTAAATAGGAATTTGTGTTCAGTGTTGGCCCTACCCAGAGGATCTTGGATCATCTAGCAGCTCAATGGCTCAATGATATGTGCCTAGAAGGATTTAATCCATAACTCTCAGACTCAGCAAAATCCTTAGGCTTCACCATTGACAGCATTCTGTCCTTCCAGAAACTCATAGCCAAGATGGCCCAAATAGTCTGTCTCAGAATCTCTACCCGTCAACAAACCAAACCCTTCATCCTTCTGCAACACTTCTGGACTGCAGTGTAGGCCCTGGTGGTCTAGCACAGCTATGGGGGATATGCTCTCCTGACAGTCTCAGCTACGCAGATGGCTCCCCTAAAATCAGTCCACAACTGCGCAGCATGTCTTATTATGGGAGCATGAACATTTGAACAAATTACCCCCATCCTACGCAAACCACATTGGCTTCCACTCCAAGCCAGGCTACTGTTCAAGAATGCATGTATCATATACAAAGAGGTCACGAGTAGCACATGAGTGTACCTGGCGGCTAAGCGCCACATAACTGGTGGCACACACTCCTCCGGCAGCAAATCGGCCAACCGTCTTGAATCAAACCTCATCCACAAAGAGAGGCCCCCAAACAAACCTTCTCTTGTCATGCACCCACCCTCTGGAACTCGATCCCGGTGTCGACTCGAGATGCCTCCACAATTCAACAATTTTGCAAATCTCTCAAAACATGCCTCTTTCAACAACACCTCACCAAAGATTAATTCCAATGGATGTGCATGCCAACTCACAGACCTCACAGTACTGCGCTATTGTTACAATATGCCAGCCCAAATGCCTGCTACCCACACCATGTACAACGCTCTGCTGCTCTGGAGCTAAGTCTGTATTTTAAACCTTGAGCCTTTAAAATCGCTTAGAATTTGTAAACCTCTGACCTCACTGCCCCTCTCCCTTTCAGTATCTCCCAAGGATCACTTTCTAGAACTTGCCAGGAACCTCTGCAACTTCTTCCTACTGACAACATGCTGCTTCGCTCTACATGCACAACCACTCTCTTTTCAAATTCCTTCTCCTAGTGTACAAAGCTATCAATGGTCTTGCTCCTCAGTGTCTGCCTGATTGTAGCTCAGTTTACTCATCTGCTCATTACCTTCTATCTTCCTCTGAACTCAACCTTATAGTCCCATACTCTCCCTGTGCCTCCTGTCATTTCTGTTCTTTTTCCCATACTCTTCCTTTGCCTCCTGTCACTTCTGCTCTTTTTCCCCAATCCATTGAAACCCATTGCCAATAACAATGAAAGCCAGCCTAACTGTGGATCTCTTCATAGCTCAGCTTAAACTTCAGTTACATGCTAAAGAGGGAGTTCCCTGTATCCTCTCCCCATCCTCCCTTCCTGATGCCACTACTACCTTCAGTGATGCTTTATAATGTATTTTTGTATATGTAATTAGTACTCCTCTTTAGTTTGAGTTTGAAGCCCTTCCCCCCGAGGGTAATGTTACCATTATAAGTCACCTGTTTCCTCATGTACATTTTGCTTCTGTTTGTTTTGTTTTGTCGCTGTTGTGTGTCCTTTTTGTGCACCCTCATAAATTGACTCACTACTTATTCTCATCTTTATGTTACTGTAGAGGCACACTTTGTCTGAATGCTTCCTCCATCTCTAAATGTGTTACTTCAGTAATTTCTGATCAAAAATGGCATACCTATTCTTCAAATAAATACAAAACACAAACACCACTAGGCAGGAATGAATGCATTTTCTATGGGACATGTATGATGAATCCGTCTGAGTCATCATGGAACCCCAGCCTGCCATGTGGCCAGGGAAAGGCAGCCACTACCTGATCTTACCCTGGGAGCGGCATCACGAGGGAGGATCACATGATAGGCAACGGCTCTCGGGGTAAAATGGTGACTCCCTTGGGAGAGACACAATGTTCCTCTTCTTATGAGGATGAGAATCTTATAATTCCCAAATATCTAATGGCATGCTGTCTTTGTACAAGTGCCTCCCATGAGAAAACCCAGAGACTATTCTATGAAAAGTCACATAAACAGAAACATCTTGGTACCTTGGGAATTCATGAATCAAATATTGCATCCTCTAATTATCATGATTCTGTTTTAGGTATAAGTCTGAGCCTGAATGTCAAAGCACTTGTCATTCACATAACATTGCGTAGCTCTGATAACATTCAGTTCACAAATCAATCAAAAATAAATGGAAAACTTAAAACCATTATGGACTTCAAGATTCATAATACCTATGGTACTGGGACAAGGAATAGGAACAAAGTGTTGATGATGAGCAAAGGTGCTACTAAGAAGACTGTGTGGTCTAGTTTGGCGCAATCCAAATCACCTAAGCAGAACATGTAATTGTGGGAAATATCCGCAGGTTGAGGAAGGAGTAGCAGAGGCAGAAGCAGTCAGGAGAGAGGCCGAAGTGGTTGGAGTTGGAGCAGAAGTGCGAGCACCGGCAGAAGCTGACTCGGGAAGAGAAGGCGTGCGGTTTTGCAGAGTATGCACAGCAGGAAGCAGTGTTGTGGACAGCAGCAGGGAAAGAAGCCCAGCGGTTCGGGGACATGCTCCCAACCCGATGTGAGTCACTAAGGTCTACTGGAGGGCGTGGAGACCTGGCAGGAACAGACATTTAGTATTTCAAAGAGACATAGAAAAGGAATAAAGAGACATGAGTACAATATATATAAATATATTTTTTTTGATGATTTAGTTTGTTTGGAAACTTTTTCATCATTTACAGAAAGTTCGTTAGTCTTTGGATTTAATGCTTTAGGGTTTAGAGTCGGTGATTGTTTTTTTGTTTAGTTCCAATATAGCGCTTAGAAAAAGAACAATTGTGTAGGTGTACTTATTATTATGGCCATTGAGAAGGGCAGCCCACCTTTCTTCCGTGGACATTTGTTTGGTTGAAAGTTGAAAAAACGTTCCAAATTGTTTACGTTGTGGGGAGAGTTCTTTGCATTCCATGACTAGGTGAAAGATGGTTTCAGCGATTTTTTGATCTTTGCAGAACCTACAGTAGTTGTTTCCAGCATCAATCTGTCTTGTTATAGATAAGTATGATTTTGTGGGAAGAATGTTCAGACGTACTTTTAAGAACGTTGTTCAAATGATTTGGTCTGGGAAGATTTGCAAGTAGGCTGGTGGTTCGTGGATTTTCCTATTATCATTTGTACATTGGAGATTCTGTTTGTAAGTATTCTTTTTTTGAATGGTCTTTATCCAGTCATTGTGCAGAAGTTTTATTTTTGCATGTTGTGGGCGGAGCGTGAGAAGTTCTTCTGTAATGTCTTCGATCTCCATTTAATTTCTCATTGAAGATTTCCATTTTTGAAGTATTGTGGTATTGAAGGTGTTTTTTTTTAGCTCGTAGAATTTGGATTGCTGGAGTTTTTTCGTCTGTCAGTATTTTGCAGAAGATGTCTAATCTTTTCCATTGTACAAAGGATTCGATTGGCTGAGTTGCCATTTCATAGCATATTCTTGACATTGGGTATGTTTGCGGAGGTCGGAGGATTTTACGCCAGAAGATTGATTCATATTTCGTCCAGTTGATTTTGCAGGCATTCAGCATTGCTTCTGTTCCATATGTTAAGATTGGGATGTACTTCTGTCTGTAATAGGCAATAATGGGCTTGAAAGAGAACTTGCCATATTTTCTGTGAAGTATACAGCCTTGCCTTGATAGAGTTTGAGCTGTTTGGTCAATTTTGTCTATCCATTGATCTTCTGCTTTCGATTGATTTATTGGGATGCCAAGGTATTTAAAGGATGTCGCATTTTCAATTTTGGAGGCGTTGATCATAAAACTCGGTTGGTATGGTTTTTTTCTGTATGGTTTGGTGAGGGTCATTGTCTTAGTTTTTCCAGTATTAATCGTTAATTGGTTTGTTCCCATATATTGGCTCAGCGCTGTCAGCGTAGCTTGTAGTCCAGTTGGTGTTTTATCTAGTAATACGATATCGTCTGCATATGCCATAGCCGGAACTGGAATCGAATTGATTTTTGGAGGGTTGGTTTTATTGGATGTTAGGTGCTCTTCGATGTCAGCAGTGAACAGATTGTAAAGTGTTGCTGCCAGAGGACAACCTTCTTTTAGACCGTTTGCTGTTGATATGGCAGATGTTGTGGCTCCTTGTTTTGATAGTCTTACTTTTATAGTGGTTTTGAGTACAGTAGAATAATCGGTTCAAGAATGTTCGGTGGACAATTCCATGCTCTAAGTTTCGACCATAGTTTTTCGCGTGAAATTGCATCGAAGGCCATCTTTAGGTCAATGAATGCTGCATATACTTTAGAGTTGGAATTGATAGCTTCATGCTTGATTAATTGCAATAGTATCAGATTGAGGTTTGTTCCAACGTTAGCTGTAAAACCTGTTTGCCTAGTCGAGAATTTGTTGTTTTTTGTGGCCCACGTGGTTAGTTGTTTTAGTAATACTGCTGCAAATAATTTTCCTAGTGGATCGAGGAGGGCAATCGGACGGAAGTTTTGTGGATCTTCTCTTGATCCTTGCTTGTAGATTGGTACAATTATTGCTGATCTCCATGAGTTTGGTATTCGGTGTAGTGTATTGATCAAAGTTGTGATGTGACACAAGAAGTTCGCCCAGGCAATCGGGTCTTGTTTAATGACAGCATTAGATAGACCATCAGGGCCTGGTGCTCTGGAGGTGTTAAGCTTTTTGATCAGTTGAATGAAGTCTTCGAATTCCGCATGTACTTTCCATTTTGGTTCTATTGCAGGCAGTGTGTTCTGTAGATCTGTTCTACGTGATGCGTAGATGGTGGCAAAGTGAGTTATCCAAGTTTCTTGTGCTACATTGGCTGTGAGTTTATGTTGTTTTTGATGGTTTTCATTGAGCAAATTACAGAGCTCTCTGGTATTGTGAGTCTTGTGGAGTTTCAATATGTTTTCTGTGTCAGCTTGTTGAATGGCGCTTTTTTGAGCTTTCATCCAATTGGAGTACTTCTGTTTCAGAGATTTGATCTGGTTAATGTTCTCTGCAGTTGAGGTTTTCTTTAGTTGTCGTATTGTTTGATTTAGGGATTTTTTCCTTTCAGCAATTTCTTGATTATATGAATGATGGTGGTCTTTATGAAGACGGTTTTTAGTGGTTTGTCGGAAAGGAACTAAAATCCATTCATAGTTAAGTTTTGCAGAGTCTGTCAGGTTGGCGTCTTGGAATTTTTTCGGTAAAGTGGCTATGGTTGGTTGTGGGATCCTTAATCTTGATGTTGTACCATTTAATTCTAGCAGATTTGATATTGCTGGGTCTCTTTGTTGTAAAGAAGGTTGAGAGTGGACAGTGAGTTGATTATGATCACTCCTGTCGGTGTGTACCGTTTGTACTTTTGTGACTGATTGATGTAGGCTTTAAGATAGAAATATGTAATCGATAATTGTGTGGGATGAACCTCTACTCCATGTTGGAGTGTAGGGTGTAGTGGTGCTTGCATGATTCAGAAGTATTACATTTCGTGTCGTGGTTTCTTTTATCCATCTCCTTGCATTTGGAGAGAGTTCTGAGTTGGTTTCAAGACAGCCATTCTTGTTGTATAACTTAATATTCAGGTCGCCACAGATTATTATTTCCAATGTCTGATATTTTGTTGTAGCTTTGTCAATTGAAAGGAACACTCCATCTAGGAAGGCATCCGTTGTTATTGCTGCTGGGTTCCAGTAGAGGTTTACAAATAGGATTATTAAGTTGTTTACATCTTTGTGGAGGTTAGTGTGATAAGTTGGGTCCAAGGGTTTATGTTCTCAGAGATTGTTACTGTACTGCATGGGTTTATCTTGATTAAAGTGAGTAACCCAGATGCGGGTCTTCCTTGTTTTTGAACGATGGCTGGGTTGAGAAGGGTGATAAAACCATCACATGCCGGTGGGTCGCTGAGCCAGGTTTCTTGAAGGCATATAATTTGATATTGTTCTAGTTCAGTAGATGGATTTGTAAAAAGGTGTAGGTTCCCTCTAGTGTTCCACGAGCATAGTGACCATGTGAACTCGGGATTAATTGATTGTTATGAGTTGGTCATCATTGAGTCTTCTGTCGATACGATTTCTGTAAAGGTGGTTTCAGGCTCGTAAATTCTTCTGATCGGTTGTACATCTCTGTAGGGATGGCGTGTTCGTGTTGAGTCTTCCATCGATGCAGTGTCTGTAAAGGAAGTGTCAGAGTCGTAGCTTCTTCTACTTAGTTGATCGTTTCTGCGTGACTGGCGTGTTTGTGGCGAGTGACTTAGGCGTCTGTCATCGCTAGTATAATCAGGTGTCTGCTTTTCCTTATATGATTTTATTTGCTCATTGATCTTTCTCTGACTCTTTGTGGTCGCTTTATACTTTGGTTTATTGGGGAGCCTTGTGTATGTTGATGCCCAGCATATGAATCCAAGTTTGAGTAGTTGGGCTCGCATTGATAAAATGAGTTTGTGATTCTTAGGATCCGGTATTTCTATGACAATCTTATCCAAGTTTAGGTCATCTTTGAAAGTTATGAGATGGATGTCTTTTGTTGTAAGTTTATTCAGGCGAGGTATTACACTAAAGAGACGTAGTAAGTTGGTTCTGTTTAGAATTATCGGTTCCAGTCTTTTGGTTTCATTTTCAATGTGAATTTCACATACTTCATTCTGTCGTAATGGATTGACAAATATTGGGAGGATCCGACTATGTTCAATGGAATCTTCTGGTGTTCTTGTTAGCGAGGCCGATGAGACTAGATCATAGGATTCGTCTCTTGTTTCGTCTGTTGGGTCGTTTTCCATCGATATAGCTGAGATTTCTTCTAGAGAGAGTTCTGTAGTTTTATCTTGATTTTTATTTGTCTGATGATCATAAACTGAGGAATATTCATCAATTATTATGATGCCCGCCTGGTTTATTGATTGTAAGGAATGTTGATTGTTTTCTGATGCTTGTTCTTCGTGGGTGGTTAGGTTAAGCAGTTCCTCATCAATCGTAATTGTGGTGGGATCATTTGCGGTATTTGAAGATGTGTCTGCGTTAGGGGTCTTGGTCTCTCTGTGTACTGGTGGATGGTGGTATTGTACGGGTTGTGGTTTTGGTCTTTGATGATTGAGGAGGTTGAGTGTTCTGATTTACAGTTCTTAGAAAGGCTTGCGAACCCGTTTGTCGTTTTTTGATATTTTTTGTTGTGTGCGTTTTGTATCATTTGTTGTTTTTTCCTTTGTGAAAATCTGGAAGGGTTCGGTTGGTTTCTCTGATAGAATGTTTGAGTTGATTGTCTCTGGCTTTTGGGTGGTGATGTTTTGGCCCGATTCTTTCGTTATCCGCTGTGTACCGCTCAAGATTGTCTCCGTTGGATGTTGTGGTAGATTTGGAGGAGGAGGGCTCGAGGTTCGTTGGTCATTTGGTCTGTTCGATTGTTGCTGATGGTGTTCTTTGAGCATCTGTACTAGTTCTGCTGTAAGTTTTGTTTTCTCTTGGCGGTCGCCCCTTGTCATTTCTGCTAGTCTTTGTTGCCATCGATGTGTTTCCTCCGATTCAATTGTCAAACAGGATTCAACTGTCGAGACAAAATGTTCCATATGGATCTGTTTCGAGTGAATTAGCGCTAGGAGAGTTGCTTGATCCTTCATGGTGTCTTTTATAGCTTTGTGCAATTTCAGGAAAGGAATCATTGATTGAGAAAGTGTTGCAATGAGCATATTTTGTAAGTCTAACATTGTTGTAGGAATCCTTTGATTTGCGTTTTCTTCAGAGTGATCATGATTGTGCGTTGTATTTGCGTTTTTTTGTTGAAGATTGCCTGGTTTTGGGTTCTTAGTTGTGGGCTCTGGGGTGTAATAGGATTCGTCTGAGTCATAGTTGAAACATGTTGAGGCCTTTTTCCTTCATCAAGATCAGATTGCGGTTCTCTTTTCACCGGTTTGTTTTGAGTGTCATGGAGAAAGCACGGTGTTGATGTTAGTTGAATTTGATTTGCTTCTGTTATATTTCCGAATATTTCTTTTCTTTTTCTATGGTTGTCATTAGTGACTCAATTTCAGTAATGTCCATTGATAGTCTTGCTACTTTAGTTCTTGATTTAAAGGTTGTATGATCCGCTGAAAGTGTGGATTGACGGAGTTGTGGGTCTGAAGCCACGCGAGTCGTGCAAGTCTTGCTTTTTCTTTTTTCGTATGTTGAGATGTGTGTTGGTACTGATGATCGGTGTTTGAATCTTGTCCCAATTGGTGATGTGGGGTATCTTTGTCACCGTTGTGATTAGGTTTGTCTTTGCTTTTTGTTTACTGATAGATTCATGTGGCATGACACTGGTTTCAGGAGCTTGTTCAGTTAGTGCGCTTGCTTGAATCTGTTCACCTGTCGGTTTTATAGACTCTTTAATGTTGATCATGGAATTTGCAGTTCATCTTGTGTCGAGTTACTAAGGAGATTATGATTTGTATATCGCTCTTGTCTGTTAGGGTCGCCAGAAGGGTGTCTTCTGACTTCTTGAGTTACTGAGGAGATTATGATTTGATATCGCTCTTTTTGTTTGGTCGCCAGAAGGGTCCGTCTTCTTGACATTCAAGTTGAGGTCGCGAGGTGCACAAGGGTGCCGGGTACAGTGTCTTGTTGGTTTCAAAACATGAATGTGACTTGCTGATTTCTAGAGGTAGAGCTCAGTGAGTTGATTAGCTGCTGTAATTTGTGTCGCAAGTGCTAGTCGGAGAGTTCCTGAGTGGAGTTGTCATTTTCTGGCTTGTGTTCTATGATGGACTGAGATTCTTGTTTGGATTGAAGGTCCAGTGCCAAAGCTTTTTGGTTTCCTTTATGGATTGATGCTTTCTTAAAGGATTGCTCCATTGTTAGCTGTGATAAGTCTTGCTCCATGGTACTAGCAGTCGCTAGTTTTAGTTGTTTGTCTTGTCTTTGGACGTTGAATGGAGTGTTGTTTAGTGGTACGGATTGTTGTCATCGTTATTGAGCCACTGTGTGTTCGCCTAGGATCCAAGGAGCTTGTCGTTTCGGTTTCCTATGCGTTTTTACAGGTAAGGTTTTATTTCTGTAGAGTTTGGGTTCTGGTAGGCGAGCCCTTTCAGTCCTCTGATTACTGGTGTGGTCAGAGTGCTTTGGGCTCTAAGAATGGGTTCCTTTTCTTCTCCGAGCAGTAGTTTAGAGTAGAGTTTAGATGGTGTTACGTTCAGGATCCAAGGGTCGAACCCTTTCGGTCTCCTGTTCAGTGAAGAGAGCCAAGGATATGTTCCTTTCGGTCTTCTGCAGTAGTTGAAAGTACGGTTAAAATGTTGTACTATTCAGGATCCAAGGGACGGACCCTTTTGGTCTCCTGTTCAGTGAGAAGAGCCAAGGATGTGTTCCTTTCGGTCTCCTGTAGTAGCTGAAAATATGGTTAAGATGTTGTACTGTTCAGGATCCAAGGGACGAACCCTTTCGGTCTCCTGGTCAGCGAGAGGGGTCAAGGATGTTTTCCTTTCGGTCTCCTGCAGTGGTTGAAAATGCGATTTAACTGTTGCAGTATTCAGGATCCAAGGGGCGGGCCCTTTCGGTCTCCTGATCAGTGATATTATTAAATTAATGAGCTCTATCCCAGTGTCCCATTTAGTCCATCATCGGGATTTAATGTTCTCAGTTTGTTACAATGGTTAAAATTAAGCTGACGTTCGGTATCTAGGTCGGGAGTTCTTTTGCTCTCTTTATTGTTGAAGAAAATGAAGATCTTCTTTTTGTGTTGGCGTGTGGATCTGAGTTTTCTCTGTTTCCAGTCAACAGGATGAGACCTTTGGGTAGGTATCAGGGAGGAGAGGGTTGTTGGATGTTCAGGGTTTTGGATCAGGCCTGTTATGTCCTTGCTGGGAGCGTTTTTCAGACTTGAGGCCGCAATAGAGGGGTGGTCCAATGAGTTCCTTAGAGCAGAGAGTCTTTTGTTATTTCTTTCCTTTTATTCCATAGAAAAGACGTTTTTTTTTTTTTTATTTTTTAAATTAAAAGAAGTTTAGCTTAAAACATTTTTGTGTCGATGTTGGCTGGAATTGTAGGTGGAAAGTCAGGTTCTGGTCCGTGGCAGTGAGGGTGGAGCGTGGGCTGATTGTCTGCTAGGGGCAGACACGTAGAAGCATGTAGAGGCAGTCGGGCTATGGGCGTTGATGATCGCCGATGAACGCGGAGCTGAAGCGCTAAGCCGACGCAGTGCTGGCGCGGGTTCGCTGTTTTCTTTGGAGCTTCACCAGCATGGAGTCAGACGTGGGGAGTAGCCGTGAGGCTGCGGGCGCAATGAGTCCCCACGCTGGAGCACTGAACTGGAGCAGCACGGGCAGACGCGGAAAGGGATCAGATGAACTGTCGAGAGGATGCGACGGAACAGCAATGCTGCGGGCGCCAGAAGCGAGGAAGCTGAAGCGCTGAGCCGCGCCGGAGCCGCGCAGACAGAAGAGTCCGGATCCGCAGGCGAACAAACGCGGAAGGACCACGGGGCCGCGGGCGCCAAGAACCAGCCGGCCGGAACGCCTGGTCAGTGGAGCGCGGACAGAGGGGGGATGGAGTCCAGAGAGCCGAAAGCAATGTAGAAAATCCACGAAGATCACAAGTAGTGAAGAGGGTGAGTGTGGGGGTCCGTGCCAATGTTGAATGAGAACGTAACTTCTGAAGGGGTGAAGAGAGATCAGAGAGGAGGGAGGGGAGAGAGAGGGGGCTTTGTGGGTTTTCTCGGAGTCCAGAAGGGGGAGTTACCCCGAGGGGGGAAGTGTCTTTCACCCAGGATTGTGAAGAGTTGCAGCCAACAATGTAATACAATCAGCTAGTGATAAGAAGCAGTCAATCTGGAGTCCAACGAGCCGGGAGGGAGGTATTGGGGGCGCCGCTGAGCCTGCAGAGCCTAAAGACCAAAAGACTCTGCAGCAGACTCCGCGGCCGCTCCGCGGCTTTCTGGGTATTTTAAAGGCACCAGTTGAAACAAAAAGAGGACAGGAAGCAGGTCCTCACAGGTACAGGAGCAAAAACTGTAGAGTCTTCTCACAACCGCAACCAAAAGACTCTGCAGCAGACTCCGACATAGAAAAGCAATAAAGAAACATGAGTACAATATAAGTACATAGATATTGTGCTCGGTGTAAGAATAGACAAACTGTGTGATAAATGGGAAGAGACTATTGATGTCAAAAGTCTTGTTTAAATAAGAAATCAAATTGTGTAAGTGCTCAACTGTCTCTAAGTTTTTCAACTGCTCTTCAAAAAGGCATTCAATAACTAAAGTTTACTTCTAAAAATCTTCCTTATGTTGCTGTCGAATTTATGACCACATTGCACAACAAAAATGCTAGTCTGGTTCTGTATACTAACCCATGAAGAATGTTTTGTATTTGTGAAAATCATGTTGTGAATTATGTTTTCAGATATCAGATTGTGCAATAAGGCAAGCTAACTTGTGAAATAAATTGACCCAAACGTTTCCTCCACATATCTAAAGAGGTTTTGAGTCTTGCTGATACCTGATGACACATTGTATCTGTTAGTCACTTCTTTGTGGTCTAAATACCGGTAAAATACAGAAGAAGGTGTTAGTCTGTGTTTCCTATGTGTTATATGTTGCTTTCACCCTATTACAACACAGACCCCTCTATAACAAAATATTCTGGGTGTGGCCTACTGTATAAACGATTAAAGACCCTGGGGAGCTCCAAAGAAGGACAGTACAGGCAGTGGCAGTCACAGGAGAGCTGTCTGTGGCATTGATGGGCCCACAGAGGTTCAAGCTGTGATGCAGAGACGCAGAAGGAAGCCAGAGAGTTGGCCTGAAGGGAAAGGGCAACCCTGGGGTGCTCTGAGTAGAGCAATTAACAATAAAAGACAATTTAAGACAACACCAGTAGAATAAGAGGGCAACATGGGAGCAAGTCTCCTTTCATGACATATCAGCTCCGGGAAACCTGTAACACACGTCTGGCAGGCAAATAAACCAGGAAAGAATCAGTTGCTTTGAAGAAATGTGGTTGTGGTAAAAATTGTTGTGGAAAGAGACTATTAACTTTATCATCCTGACAAATTGTTGTGCAACAAAAGACATTTGTTCTGCTGTCCTGACTAAAGTATTTCACCAGAAGAATAATTGTGGTTGTGGAAGAAAACATTGCTTTGGTTTGTGAGACATGTACTTTACTAAGTTTAAAGGCATATTGGATGGAATACAAATCTTTCACTGAACTGCCTAGAAGTCTGTTGAATCAGAAGTTTTTCAAAAATCTTCCTGAATTGATTCAGGGGAAGGGAACCAAACCCTGCTTACAAGAAGTACTTTGTGAAAATTATACGTTTGAACTTTTGCACAGTTTTCTTAGAACCACATACACTTACCTTGTAAACTTTGGTTATATATTTTAGTATGAGGGTCAGATACATTTGGACACAGTCATCTTCTTTTAGTTTCAGTTTGCTATGTAGGAACATTCTTTTTAGGATAGGGACAGATAGGTGTTTATTCCACCCCTCTTTACATTTAACAAACATGGCAAACATTGAGAAAACTACACCATTGTGTCCGTCTCTGATTTCTGACTCCTCACACTTGGGAGCAACCACCAAGTAGACATCTGAATGTTGTTATGAATGCTATGAAAATGTTAGGAATTAGGTTTGAATCCATAGGAGGAGGTTAAAGAATTTGGGAAGAAAAGGTGGCAACAATTTAAAAACAGCTAGAACATTGGCAATTAAGAGCATTATCATTGGAAGGAAAAGTCATGATAATTAAATATGTGCTATTGCCTATGTTATAGTATGTTTTTGTTTGTGTTTTACCACCAGGGATGTTGTTTTATTATTGACCAGAAATATGATGCAGATTTCCTGGGGAAGAAGTTTGGTGAATAAGCAAAATGAAAAGAAGAAGGAAGGTGGATGAAAAGAAGTTACACATTTGAAAATGGTTTTGGTTTTATTTTGTGTGTAGCTAAACATTTACAATTGTTCTTTTTCTACTAAAAGAAAGCACCAGGATTGTAAAAAATGTATCTGGGAAGTCCCTTAACAAAATTGCATCTGGCAAGTCCTATTAGGACTGTACCAATTTGTTTTAATGTTCCATGCAAATACGCAGAGATTGAACGTTTTTTTTTTCTTTTTTTAAATTAATGTGCGCTTTGCGAACATGAAATAAATATATTGCATAATTTTAAGCTAATTCTCTTACATGTTCTTGGCAGATCTGAAGAACACTGGTTCTTGCTTATTTACTAGAGAAAACAAATCAATGTGGAAGATAACAACACACTCCAGCCTTAGGAATACACACCAAGATGTTAACTGGGAGGTGAAACATGAAGTTCTCCCTGTGAGGATGACTATGTATGGAAGAAACTTGGCAAGAAGTCCTCTGCCCCCAAGAGAAGCATGTGTGTCAGAAGAATCAGCAAGGCACCTTTTGTGGGAATGCCCCTTTGCAGATAGGATCTGGAACAGGGTCAATTATCAATTGATGAAACATCTCCTGCAGGGAGAAATTACTGAAGAGTTGGTTCTTTTTGGAAGACACAAAGGAGACAAAATAATAAGCCAGCAGAGCCAAGTGTGGTGTCTTTTAGCTCAAAGGAAAAATATGGAAAGGACAAAACATTTAAGTGCTCAGTAGCACCAGTTTACACCAACACTGTTTAGAAAATTGCCCAAGCTGGAATTCAAGAATAGTTCCTGAGAGATGTGAGGAAATAGGGACTGGAAAGGCCAGAACAATCTGGAAAAATTACTTTATTTAAAAAAGGATGTGGGTGCAAAGGATTAAGAGAAATACTTCTGACCCATGGGAAACATTACAGTAATGTTTCTTGACTTTCGCGAAAACTGATGCGCAATCTTGTGACCTGAAAACCTCAATAAGGAACCAGACAGCAAAGAGGTTTGAAACATAGTTTTGAATAGGAAATGTATTTGAATCTGTTAATGAGTTTTTTCGGGTGTGTTAAAAAAAAATCTTTGTTTTTTTGGAATGATGGTGTTTTATAAAGGGATTTTTTTGGGAGCAAGACTTCAATGGTTTTTAGTTGTCTGGGTGTTATGGCTTCTGGGATTTGTATGCCTCATTACACTTTTACAGTGGTGTTTTATAATCATGGAATTTGTTTTAGATCTTTTAGAGGACGCATATTTTAGTCATGGTTTGTTTGTTTTATATGGCAAAGTCCATTGTTTAATGCATGTTTTTTTTCTTCATATTTTAGTAACACTACAGTTCAAGGGAAATTTTATGTAATTATAATGTATTTTTATGCCATAAGGCTCTCACTGTATTCTTGAACTTAAAAATAATAATAATAAAGTCAGGGGATTACGTGTGGTTTCATGCAGAATGGATGTGACCAAGTAGTTCATGCTGCCTCTTTTGGGGGTGGAAGCAAGCCTAATATGAATACAGTCTTTTCCCTTTATGTAATGTCTTGGTAGGTGAAGGAAAATTATCTGGGTGTTTGTCCAAAGCAATGGGTAGATTAATTCTAAACCTTCCAGCCATTACCTCTTTTGTTTTGCTGTACTCGCCCTGGGTCAGACGAGTATACCCAGATGTGGGCCCTGATGATGCCCCATGAGGCCTAAACATGTCTGGGTTTACTTGTGGTCTCGCACAGAAGAGATGTGAACACATAGTTCAAGCAGGACTGCCAATTTAGGGGGTGAGACCAAGTCTGATTTGCATACGGTCTTTCCCCATTCTGTAATGGTTTGGCAGGTGAAGAAGAATTATCTAGAGGGTTGCCGTGAACAATGGAAGAGGTTAAGATTAATTCTAAACCTTCCAGCCATCACCTCTTTTATCTTGCTGTAGTCACCCTTAGTGGGAAGGAAAGGCCCAGACATGGGTCCTGTGTCTGTAGGGCCCATGGACTCAATGTACACCTCACAGATGACTCCCAATGAGGACAACATATGTCTGGGGTTGCTTGTGCAGAAAGGATGTGGCCAACAAGTTCCGGCTGGACTGCTCCTTTTGTGGTGGCTTCAAGCCTAATTTGCATATGGTCTTTTCCCCTTTCTGGAATGGCTTGACAGGCGAAGAATGATGCTTTGGAGGGTTAGCCAGAGCGATGTCAGCGGTTAAGGATAATTCTAAACCTCCCAGCCATCACATATTTAGTTGTGCTGTAGTCTCCCTGGAGGGGACGTGTAAGTCTTGACGTGGTTCTCATGCATACCCGGCCTAGAGACACATGCTACACTTCAATGGTAATACCCAATGAGGCTGAAATATGTGTGGTCTCATGCAGAAGGGAGGTGACCTAGACGTTTAGGCTGGAATGCCCCTTATTTAATATGTTATGTTATTGTATTGATTAAAGCATTTTCCTAGCTCGAGAGCAACAGCGCGATGTATATGATATGGCTAGCCAGCATTTGTGTGTGTGTCTTTTAACAGCAGCACAGTACTGTGAGCTGTGGTCTGGGTAACCATTGGGATTAGTCCTTGGTCAGCTGTTGCTAAAAAAGCCATGTTTTGAAAGATTTGCAGCACTGAAGAATTGTGCGGGCATTCTGAGCTGATACCTGGATTGAGTTCTAGAGGGGTGATGCATGACGACAGAAGGATTGTTTGCAAGTCCTTTCTTTGCGGACAAGTTGTGATTTGAACATGTTGGTTGATTTGCTGTGCAGGGTGTGGGTGCCACTAGATATGTGGAGCTTAGCCCCCAGGTATGCTAGTGTGCTACTCGTGACTGCTTTGTTGATGATAAATGCAGTCTTTAACAGTAATCTGGCTTTGAAAGGAAGCCAATGTAGTTTGAATAGGATGGGGTGAACCAGTCGAATTTCTGCACGCTGGTAATAGGACGTGCTGCAGCATGGTGGACTGCTATTAAAGATAATAGCTTGGCAAGTGAGTGGCTGGGAGCTGTAACAGGAGGGCATTTGCATCATCAATATGCAAGACCATAAGCACCCGCCCACAGTCTGGAAGTCTGGCAGATGATCAAGTGTTTGATTTTATGACGTGTCAAGATTTGAACCGAGCTGTTTGGGCCTTGTTGGGTATACGTTTTTGGAAGGACCGACAGTTGTCAATAGGAATGCCTGTAGATTTAGCTGAATCTGAGAGCTGCAGATCAAATCCTCCTATGCACAATCCATTAAACCATTGTTTAAGAAGTTATTGTTTAGAGGGGAACCGAAGCAAGTAAATTTGGTCTTGGATGGGTTAAGTTTGAGGTAGGCAGTTGACATCCCAGAATTGATGATGCCTAGGTAATCGTGGAGCGACTGATGTGCAGTGTGCTTTTTACTCTCAAGTACAAATAAGTATCTTTATATTGGTGGATTACAATATCACAATCTTTGTGGAGTGTGCCCAGAGGCTCCATCTAAAGTTTAAAAGGGATTGTTGAGAGAATGTAGCCTTGGGGGACACAACAGGAGACTGTGAGGCTGTTAGAACGTGATGTGTTAATCTGGGCCACCCGGTGTCTACTCAAGATGTAGAAGGTAAACCAATTCAGGAAAGTACCAAAGAATCCCATCCTGACGGTCAGGAGGGAGAAGAGGATGCAGTGGTCAATAGTGTCAAATGCAACCGAGTGGTCAAAGAGGCTGAGGAGGCACAAGTCAGCCTTTTGCATGATTTGGAGGGCATCATCCAGCACCTGGATTGATGGATAGTCATTCAGTTGAAGAAGTTGTTTGATGATAGTGAGTAGTTATGTAGCAAATACTTTTTCCAAGATTTTGCCAATAAAAAAAAGAGGTTCATAATGGGTCAGTAGTTGACCAGGTCGCCTGAGTGTCAGGGCGTTTTTTTCAAATGAGGCCTTGAGGGTGTCTCTGCGAAAGTCTTAATTGAACGAGGTATTAGTTATGTTGAAGAGTGCATTGAGTGCTGGGCCTATCAGTTTTTTAATGTTGGAGGCTGGAATGATATAGTCAGAGCAGGAAGTAGGTTTGAGGAAGGCAATTGTTTTAAGGAGAACTAGGGTAAGAAGAGGAGAGAATTCAGTCGGAGGGGCAGTGTGAGTGTCGGGGTTCAGGGGGGCTAATTGTCATGAACCGTCCCCTGCGTCCATTCTGGACTTCGTGGTCCCTGACCCATAAAGGACTGAATGCCCTGATCCTCCCAACATGGCCACCTGATACAGAACGCAGCTTGCCAGTCTTTACGCGCCACACTCAATGTTCCACTAAACAGACACGCCCCCACGGCTCTGCGCGTCTCAATGCGACCGCTCGCTGTAGTTGGACGTGTGTTGCCGGAGTTCGCTCTGGTCTTTCTTACGTATCCTGTTTCCCGATTCCTTGAATCTTCATCCTTTCCTTCCCTTTCCTCGAACTTACCTTTGAGCTTCCTTCCTGGATTTTCACCTGCACTCGGGTCACGGCGTTCCGTGCCACCAAGCCCGGACATTGTTCCTTCTTGGTTCCCGTCCTGGACATCTGAACGTCTCCTGGAGTTGGATTACTATCCTCACGCTGGACCCCGAAGACCTGCACACGGGTTTATACAACTCCCGGAGTGTGCGAAAGAAATCATCAAAGAAGGTCACAAGCAAACAGGAAAAACAGGTGAGAAGGGGAGAGACTTGTGACACTAATGCTGTACAAGGTTAATTTGACGATTTGTCAGATTCTGTCTATTTTTTCAATAAAAATATTGTTGATTCTGTTGCATTTTTCCTGAGTTACTGGCACCTCAGGATCAGGTGAGGGTATGGTACAATGCTTTTCTACTTCAAAGAGGGATTTTCTCCTGTTAGAGACTCCTGCGATAGCTGGAAAATCGTTTTGGCCTTGGTAATCAGAATCATATGGTTTGGATGCTGAGAGATTTGAGGCTTGTGAGATCTCTGGTGTTATGGTTTTCATGATGCATTTCCCTCTGATTGAGCATTTGTTGGAAACAAGGTTGGGGGTACACCAAAGTGCAGATGGATTGGTCATCATGCAGCTATATTTTAGGGGGGTACTAGTGTCCACCAGTTTCATAGCAGAGCTTTTGAATAATTCTAGGAAGACCAAGGAATTCTCTCTTGTGAGGAAGTCTGCGAAGTTCCCTTCTAGCTCATTGACCGGGAAGGTTTTGAAGGAGAGGCTCTGATTGATACTGTGTTTACCCTAAGCTTACCCTAAGCTTTGTGTGCCATGGTGGAGCCGGGTGGGACCAAGCCTGATTTGTATACAGCCTTTCCTCTTGCTAGGTGAAGAACAATCATCTGATGGGTTGCCCCAAGTGATACCAGAGGCTAATTTCAATTTCAAACCTTTCAGCCATCACCTCTTTTGTTTGGATACATATTTTGAGTGTGGCCGAGCTACCAAAAGTAAATCATGGGTGTCTTTGGGCCACCATGTTTGTCTAAATCTGTGAATAGATATTCACTGCCTCAGGATAACGGGTTAGCAATGTACTCTTTATACGTCCACTGGTGAGCTGGTGATTCCCACACATGGCCACAACTCGCTCTTTCATCAGAAAAAATAATTGAATTGGATCAATTATTGCTTTAGTTCAATACTTTGTAGTTAATGGCAAGAAAGGTATTACAACATTATGGTATATTCCATAGGGGTTCTGTGTCCAGACTGCATTAAGTGATATTTAGATTGCATTGATAGGCCACTCTCCCACTATACAGGTCTCTCAAATCTAAATCTAGTAGGGATTCTGTGTCCAGATTGCATTAAGTGATATTTAGATAGCATGGATAGGCCTCTCTCCCACTATACAGGTCTCTCACATTTTTAACAGGGGGTTCTGTGTCCAGATTGTGTTAAGTGATATTTAGATTGCATTGATAGGCCTCTCTCCCACTATACAGGTCTCTCAAATCTAGTAGGGGTTCTGTGTCCAGATTGCATTAAGTGATATTAAGATTGCATTGATATGCCTCTCTCCCACTATACAGGTCTCTCAAATCTAGTAGGGGTTCTGTGTCCAGATTGCATTAAGTTATATTTAGATTGCATTGATAGGCCTCTCTCCCACTATACAGGTCTCTCAGACTGTTAACAGGGGTTCTATGTCCAGATTGTGTTAAGTGATATTTAGATTGCATTGATAGGCCTCTCTCCCACTATACAGGTCTCTCAAATCTAGTTGGGTTCCTGATCCAGATTGCATTAAGTGATATTTAGATTGCATTGATAGGCCTCTCTCCTACTATACAGGTCTCTCAAATCTAGTAGGGGTTCTTTGTCCAGATTGCATTAAGTGATATTTAGATTGCATTGATAGGCCTCTCTCCCACTATACAGGTCTCTCAATCTAGTAGGGGTTCCTGGTCCAGATTGCATTAAGTGATATTTAGATTGCATTGATAGGCCTCTCTCCCACTATACAGGTTTCTCAAATGTAGTAGGGGTTCTCTGTCCAGATTACATTAAGTGATATTTAGATTGCATTGATAGGCCTCTCTCCCACTATACAGGTCTCTCAAATTTTTAACAGGGGTTCTGTGTCCAGATTCCATTAAGTGATATTTAGATTGCATTGATCGGCCTCTCTCCCAATATAAAGGTCTTTCAAACCTAAATCTAGTAGGGATATTGTGTCCAGATTGCATTAAGTGATATTTAGATTGCATTGGTATGCCTCTCTCCCACTATACAGGTCTCTCAGATTTTTAACAGGGATTCTGTGTCCAGATTGCATTAAGTGATATTTAGATTGCATTGATATGCCTCTCTCCCACTATACAGGTCTCTCAAATCTAGTAGGGGTTCTATGTCCAGAGTGCATTAAGTTATATTTAGATTGCATTGGTATGCCTCTCTCCCACTATACAGGTCTTTCAAATCTAGTAGGGGTTCTGTGTCCAGAGTGCATTAAGTTATATTTAGATTGCATTGATAGGCCTCTCTACCACTATACAGGTCTCTCAAATCTAAATCTAGTAGGGATGCTCGGTCCAGATTGCATTAAGTGATATTTAGATTGTATTGATAGGCCTCTCTCCCACTTTACAGGTCTCTCAAATCTAAATCTAGTAGGGGTTCTGTGTCCAGATTGCATTAAGTGATATTTAGATTGCATTGATAGGCCTCTCTCCCATTATACAGGACTCTCAAATCTAAATCTAGTAGGGAGTCTGTGTCCAAATTGCATTGTAAGATATTTAGATTGCATTGATAGGCCTATCCCCCACTATACAGGTCTCTCAAATTCACTTACCAACTCACTATAAAATGAGACAGAACCCACCAGTGAATTACTGTGGAGTGACACTCTGATTAGGGGCTCACACCTCATAAGACGCAAGTCCTAGCTGCACCCCTCAATGTCACTCATCAACTAGTACATATCCTTCTTAAACCTACATAGCTAGCTCACCGCAGTGAACCGCGTTCAGGGAGACGGACACTAAAGAGAGCAAATGATAACACCCAACTATATAACCCTTATCCACCTCCCATACCCCTACCAAGACAGAAACTGGACGAGTAAGCAACATCAGCCGGAAATACCACCTACAGAAGGAGCCCAAACCAGTAGCCGACAACCCTCCACACCCAGTACTACACCACAAGACAACCAGACCAAAGCAGAACCAACAGGACATCAGCAAACAAATGAAGACTAAATCTGAATCTTATAATGCCGCGTAAATGACCCATCCCAAGGGAAAGAACAAGAGAACAAAGAACAAAAACTCCGGAACTGCAACAAAGAACCACAACTACAGAACACACCCCCACAGACTTGAAAACAAATCGAACCAACACTGAGAGAAGAGACAAATCCCTCTATTAACGCCATATCACACTGACAACTGGTCACCAGACAAAACCATCCCAATGCTAGAAGCAGCAACATTAAACAACCCAACAAAAGCATGCAGAAGAAGGATGAACAACACCAGAAACAACAAACACACGACCGATGCGATAACACCTTCTATCACCAAAGCAAGAAGAACTTCCAATTGACAACCATAACTCCTGGAAGACGAACCCGATAAAAACAAAAACCCAAGGCAAAACCTAGAAGAACTATTCTAAGACGCTGACACCCCGAAACCTACACCTCAACAAGATCAGAAGACGACCCTAACAAGAAAAGCCAAACTGAACTACACTTCCAAACTCCCCTGCAATATAATAAATGCAAGATCCATGTCAAAACACTCTACAGAGATCTTCAACCTACTCGATGACAATGACATTGACATCCTATTCATCACAGAAACATGGCTGGACGACAAATACAAAATCACACTCCAAAGCTGCCTTCCAAACAACTTCAAATACCTTCAAATAAACAGGAAAATCAAAAATGGAGGAGGCATCTTAATAGCATTCAAAGAACACCTGTAAATAAAAACAGACAAACCACTCAGCATCCTCAACTGCGAAACCAGGGATATATAACTAACAGCGAGACCAAAAACCAACATCACATTCATCTTGGTGTACAGACCACCGACATATGATGCAGCCTTCGTCGACAACTTCACCAACATAGCCATCAATCACGAACACCTAATCATCCTAGGGGACTTCAACATCTGGTTCCAAGACAATCACGCCAACTCCTAAAACTCACTGATTGAACAACTCACTACCATGAAACTACAACAACTAGTAAAAGGGGCTACACACTCGGCAGTACAACCCTGGACGCAATTTTCGCCAAGGAAATACTCATCACCATGGCACCGCCGATACAAATACTGTGCAGCGACCATCTCATCATCCCATTTGTGATCACTCTGCCTACTCAAGTGTGCATCCAACCTCCTAAACTCACAACCACTACAAAAAGAAACTGGAAAGACGTCAAAGAAAGCAACATATACAAACAACTGGAGTTAACCAAACCCTCAACTACAGAACTTGAGCTAGGTGACCTAGACGGGAAAGTGGAGCTATTACACAAATGGATTGCAGATACAATTGACAAGATCGCCCCAGAAAAACCATTCACCCCATCAAAAAAAAGAGCAATTGCAAAATGGTTCACCTCACTATTAAGCACCATGAAAAAGGAAAACAAAAAGATGGAACTGGAATGGAGGAAAGAATACAACGCAGACAAATAAACACTGTTCCAGAAACAAATCCACGCATACAAGAAGGAAATTCAAAGGCGAAGAGAAGGCATTATGATGACAGAATCACCAATGCCACCAACACAAAAAAAGAAATGTTTAACATCATTAAAGAAATGATAAACCCACCAGGCTGTGATAACACCCCAACCCCCTCAGAGAAACTATGCAATGACCTGGCAGACCACTTCAAGAAAAAAATTAATGATATCCGACAAACCATTCAACAGAGACCAACCTACCACAACATAAAACCAAACAAACCTAACTCGGAACCACAGCACAAACTCAAAGACTTTCCTGAAATATCAGCAGAGGCATTCACAATGATGGTAAAACACAGCACGAAAGCTGGATCACTCTTGGATCCCTGTCACCCGGATATCTACAAAACAATCCTTGCACAAGGAACACCAGCAGAATATTACAGAAACCTCCTAAATCTATCACTAGCAACAGGAACTGTACTGAGGACCTTCAAATCAGCATATATCAAACCACTTCTGAAAAACACAAGTGGTGACGTAGAAGACCTCTCCAAATACAAACCGATATCGAACATCCCCTACCCGGCAAAACCCCTGGAAAACTACCTATACAAACTAACCCAAGAACACGTAGAATAATACCACCCGCTCAAGTCGGTTTCAGACCCGCAAGAGGAATGGAAACAGCACTACTATCCATATTGGACGACCTAAAAACGAATGTAGACTCAACACAACCTCAGCCCTTATTCTGCTCGACCTCTTCGCAACCTTCGACACAGTTAGCCATGACACCCTAACCAAAAGACGAGAAGACATAGGCATAACAGACACAGCACTACGCTGGACTAAATCATTCCTAGCAGACAGAACAGAAACCGTATGGATAAAAACCCTTCAAATCCAACCCACGAGTTAATGACTATGGAGTGCCAAAAGGATCCTTACTATCACCACTGTACTTCAACATCTACCAGACTCCAGTTATCAGAATCTTCAAAAAGTACAACATTACATTGCTACAACTATGCAGATGATACTCAAATCATCTACAAAATAAAAGCCAATCATTCAACCCTAATCGACTGTCTAAAAGAAGACTTCAACAGGATGAATGTCAACAACCTGAAAATCAACCCAGGAAAACAGAAATCATGATCATATCCAAAGACCAAGAGAATGAAACCTCCATCGGAAATGGGAACCGCACCATCACCATCTAAGGTAGTAAAAAATCTGGGAGTCCTGATGGACAACACCCTAACCACAAATAAATGCAACAGTCAGGAAATGTCTCTTCCTCCTCCACACGGCAAGAAGAATCCTACCTTTACTCTCCTTCACGCACAAAACACTCACTATCGTCGCCCTCATCATGTCAAGAATTGACTAAGCAAACAGCCTCTACCTCAGAATACCAGAATACCTCCTGAAGAAACTACAACAGATCCAAAATACAGCAGCCAGACTACTCCTCAAACTATCCAGAAGAGACCACATCACTCCTGCCCTAAAAACACTACACTGGCTCCCAGTAAAACATTGCATCACCTTCAAAACAATGTGCATAACAAACAGGGCAATCTGTGGACAAGGAGCAGAATTCCTACAAAAGAAAATAACAATCTACAAGCCAACGAGGCTCCTCAGGTCAAGCAACAAAATCCGCCTGGAACTAAAACCATACCTTAAGAAAAAACTTGGAGGCACCTCCTTCTACCACTTAGCCGCAAAAACCTGGAACAACATCCCAAAAGAAATAAGAAACACCAAACATCACCTAAAATTCAGAAAATTACTAAAAACCTGGCTCTTCAACACCCAAGCCCCAAACTGAAAACCGAAACAACAGAGAGGAAAAAAGAATGATTAAACCGGAAAGGACACAGACAAGCTCCCAGTACCGACTGAGAAGCACCCACGGCACCTGGACGGGTGACGCCGGGTAGAGTGGAACACAGGCGACACCCATAGAGACTGAGTCAACAACACCAGCCAATCCCATCCAACATCTTCACTCGCCCCTTAGTTGCTACAAGGTACCACAGTGTTGTGGAATTGTCAGGATATTGCCAATCACCATACTCACTGAGTTGTGGACAATGGCAGGTGCACTGGCCATATAAGTGGTAAGGGAGGACAGGTGGGGTTGTGAGGGAGGCTGGTGGAGGTGGGAGCGAGATGTGAAAGGGACTTTGAATGCCGGATGGGGCCAGATCAGGCCAGAGGCGCAGGGTGCCCCCGCACTTCATCTGGAGAGATTACGCAAGCCCAGCACGTCAATTCAGAATAGAGATGCCAACTAACTAATTCCACTAACAATTTCCCCCTCTGCATACACCTCTCAAACTCCAAACCAAACACAACCACTAACCTACAGCACAGCAAACCGCACAAACTTCACTACTCTGCAACAACAAAACAAACAACACACACAGATTTGCACAACAGTACACAAAGACTACCGGCCCCAAAAACCCCAGGCCCAGCCAACGGACCCACCGGGCTGAGGCCACCAACAGAACATCACTGCTTTCTTGCACTTTTCCAGCTTTCTCCCACTAACTCACCCTCCCTTCCTCTTTCAGAGCTGCCAGAGTGCCAGGCAACCACTCCGGTGGTGATGGTGCACGGTACAAATGTCCTTTAACATTAACATATATTAATTAATCTCGAACATGTGTTTACGTGTCTATTTCTTCAACTTGTTCTGCAGTTGGAGGAGTAGAATACTATTGAACATGGGGAAAATCAGATTCTGAATGTGCTTTCCTCCACTGTATTAAACTGTAAATAATTCAATGTTGCCTCTAATGTGTGATGACAAGAGCTTTATCCCTCTAGTCCAACAACTATTGTTTTGACTATGAAAGGCATTCATTCTGTTTGCAGAAGCTGATTGAGGTGATATACCGCAAGGTGGTGGGCCTACCCTGTAGGTAACATCCCACCACCCAAGTTAAGGCCCCAAGTGCAGCAACAGTCCCTTAATGGGGTGGCAGGCCATGACCTAGAGGGTCGGCCTGCCACCGAGGGGCATTCCGCCATTAGCACTCGTGTAGTTTGCTACACGGGTGCTAATGTTTTATTTTTTTTTTTAAATGGAAAGTATTTTCTCTTTGTGAACGGGACACCACGAGAAAATACTATACCAACATGGCCGCCATGGAATAGGAATGTGGTCCCCGTTTCCATTTCCATGGAGACCAAACAGAGCGGGAACAGGAGCTGCAGAAATTAGGTAAGTGGTATTGGGAGGGAGAAAGAAAGCAGAGTCAGTGTGGGGAAGATGCTGCGGGAAAACTGGCCTTCAGATGGCTTGGAACATGGGCTAACACTGACAGTGGCTGGCTGGCTCACCTCACTGAGTGTGCTAATGAGCAATAGCATTACATGTTTGGACCAGAGCAGACAGGTGCTTTGCTACTTTTCGGTAATAAGATGGTGCTCAAGGTATCTAGGTTCCTTCAGGGAATCTTGATACTACACGGGCATATTGTAAATTCCACATACCATAACGACATGTATGGAGCTATCATGTCAAATATTTGACACCTTTGGAAATAACAAATACTGCAAAAGATGTGAAGATACAACCTGAATGTATCCTTCATTTGCTCTGAAATGTTTTATAGATGGTTTAATGCCCGGTTGCAGCGTCCATTTGATACCAATTATCCCAATCAGAAATGCAGTCAGATTGCCCAGTATTCATTATATTTAAACAGAACAGAGCCATTCAATTATATGCAATAAATCTTGCTTGTGTTCACATACATTTAAAGCAGGGGGAATTGCAGCAGGTATGGAATGTCCCGTAGGGTCCCTGCTAATGAGGCTCCCGTAGATCAGCGCTGGGAGGCAATTAAATAATTACACAGATCATTACTAGAGTTGAAGTGAAATTTTGGAGGCTCCATTTGATGAATACAATTAAAGAGCGGAAGATGTGATGTGAAAACCTAAGTTCTCTTAAAGCAATTGAAAGCCAAACAAGGCTCTTGCGTATCCACAGTTTATGGGCGCACGTCCTGCAGAAGGTACCTCTCCTCCTCTCTAGATCCCAGGGTGGTTCAACAATGACATGTGTCCCATTGAATGCCTTGATAAGGACACTGTGGTTGACTACATTAACAGTTCTTCACAAACAGTAGCATTTAAAGTACTAGATCTGTCTCTCTATGTGTATGTACTTGTAACACTCACCCATGCTCAAGCGCCCAGATACCTCAGGGTTAGGTGCGCTCTACAAATAATAAACTTAAGATTTTCATATCGTCTTTTTTTTCTGAGCTAAATGGAAGTTTGAGTTACTTATTCTGAAGAAAGTGGTACATTGACCCAGATATGTTAAATAACCAAAACCCATAGATGAATTGAATAACGCATGTGACCTTGAGCAGCACTTTCATGATGTGGCAGCAGCAAAGGCTTTTGCAGTAGTATTAATAGAAATACTTTTCTAGCTATTGAATTGATGCAGGAACACACGTGCATGAATTGAAAGTGCATGGTGCTGAGGGCCACTCTTGGAGGACGAAGTCTGTTCTTCTTGTGATGACTATATTCAATCATGTTGCATCACTAATACAATCGGATTCTACCTTGTCTCGGGAAGGTAGCGAGGGCAACCTTCTTGCCTTGGAAACAAGAGAGCACAGAGCAACACAGGCTCGATCACCGGGTCCACGCTTAGAAACCTCCGGTATTAAATGCGTTATAAATATCATATCATACAAACAACCTGATGCATATTAATATTTTCCCTGGAGTATTACTAGAATAGATGTATAGGATATATGTGACCACTGCATGCACTGAAATTTCATAAACAAAAATGGAGTCGCGCAGTGATGACATAGATTCCACTGTACTGCATTCCCCTTACCTGCAACCTGTGTACCCATCAATTCCTCATGGTGTCTCACTTATCTTCATTCCTGTACCTCGCCTTTCCTGTCTCCCTGCAATGTGAGTTCGCTTTTCCTAAAGTGGGTGGGAAATTCGGCTGGAGGGTCCTTTAAAAAAAATAAATAATATTCGTTATTGTCTGTATAAATACTGTGAGCAGATAAAACTTCCACAACCCCCTGCTCCCCTTGTTCGCTATAATGGGAATCAGCATTTTCGTATCTGCCGAATGCACAGTAAAATTGCATTATTTTATTTTCGAGTGATACTTATGTATATGAAGAAATCATTATTACCCTTGAGATTGTGTTTGGATGTCATGGAGACAAAGACATGTTATTTTGCATTATATTATGTTTTAAAGAATAGAATTTGTATTAATCAGCACTGTAGTGCTCTCCCAGCACTGTTACCTCAAATGTGGAATTGACATACTGGGCCTCATCACACGGTAGGCGGTAAGGGATTACTGGCACCGGTAAGGGCACCGGTAATGCCTTACCGCCATACTACGAGGTCCCTCAGCGGGTTCCATCCTTAACGTATGGTCAGACCACACGTTAAGGACGGGACCCGCTGAGGGACTTCAGAGCTAATAACGGTACTGTTAATAGCGGTACCCTTTATTAGCTCCTTCCCCATTCCCATTGATCCCTATGGGGGATCGAATGGGAATGGGGAATGGTAATTGGCATGTGTACTTACCTGGTCCTCCAGGGTCGGAATGACCCGGTAAGTCCCCATACCGCCTACCCGGATCCATAAGGCGGTAGGGGGTAGCAATGGCGCTAATAGCACCATAGTTACCTCCTACCGTGTAATGAGGCCCACTCTGTCCCCTCTGGGGCTAACCAGACCAAAGTCAATATAAGAAGAAGAAGAAAGAACAAAAGGCAAACGTGTGGGGAGGGGAGAGTGGGAATATGTGAGGGACACACCGAGCTATGAATAGGGAGGACAGAATGGGTTGATGTAGTGGAATGTGGTTTTATCAATGCAAGTGCATGTGCAATGATAGATAGTGCACCAAATTGAAAGCTAATAATGAATTGTGAAAATATAAAATTGCATTGAAAGATCAGAGTTTACTAGCTTGGAAGGGTTGTCATAATCATGAATCAAAAGGCGTATCAGTGAATTTGCCAGCAAGTTTCCTGGATACCTAATAGAAGTTATTGAGGGTAAGGGGTTCGACAAATTGACCGGTGTGCTATAAACTCCATCTGGGAAATAACTGCCGTAAATGGACTGCTGCGTTTACACTTCCACAGAGCCACCCCAAACAAGGCTCAAATCTGGTAAAATAATTCAAATGGGTTGGAAATAAGGTCACTTGTGCACTGCCAGGGAGAGATATCAGTGCAAGGAATTAAAGAACTGATACTACAGTCATAGATACAGTTGTATGAATTTTTGGGAGATTTTTAATCAGGTTGTGTTTCGACCCAACTGGTCATTCCCAAGGCCTGATATCTTGAAAGAAGAATATGGTAATCATATATTAATGCCTTCACACAGGTGGAAAGATATAGAGCGTCATTGAGGTAGCACGGAAGTAGATTTTAAGAGATGAACCACAGTTCAGTGATTCATATCATGAAGAAACACCTCTGTATCAGTCAAAAAACAGAGAAAAGAAACATCATTCGTCCTCTGAATGCGATAATAGGCAAAGATAATCCGCATGGGAGTTAAGAAAGAATATTCCTCAGCCATTGGTGTCATCGTAGGAGATGAGTCCTGGTCAGAATCTCAGAATCTCATAATCTTTCTCTTGAGATTGGCCTTTCTTGGTGGGGGCATCTCAATAACCAGAGGCTCTGAACAGATGTGTCTTTGTTATAAGTTAAGTAATGTGTTTCTTTGATTGCTTTAATTATATGTTTTCTTCTGCTAGCCAAGCTAATCCCCACGGACATCAACCCTGCCCCCATAACAATGTATGCATGGTTAAATGGAAAGATTAGCTTGGTGTAAGGTTCCATGGAAACCAATTATTGCCTATATTAAAAGTCTTGTTTTTTGTTGTTGCATTGATGGTGCACAAAACATTTTTGATACATAACACACACTGATTTCTTTGTATTGTCTCAGAGATAGTCTGAATAAACAGCAGATTGAAATGTATACACTATGCCCCTCATTCCGAGTAGGGCGGAAAGGGATACCGGGCACCGGTAAGAAGACCGGTGCCGGTAATCCCTTACCGCCCTACTACGAGGTCCCTTAGCGGGTCCCTTCCTTAACGCCTGGTCTGACCAGGTGTTAAGGACAGGACCCGTTAAGGGACCTGGCCGCAAATAAGAGGCTTGGCATACACCGGCCCCTTATTTGCACCCATCCCATTCCCATTGAGCCCAATGGGGGCTCAAATGGGAATGGGGAATGGTTTGGTAAATGGGGACTTACCGGTCCCTCCAATGTTGGAATGGACCGGTAAGTCCCCATTGAACCAAACCGGAGTCGGTACCGGTATGGAAGGCAGTCATGGCTTAAATAGCGCCATGACTACCACCATACTCGGAATGAGGACCTGTGTCATTTTTGTGTTAACTACAAAGGGGTTCCATTTAGTGAGCTTATCAAATGACAAGAGGCGTTGCTTTACAAGTGCAGTTACATTTGTAGTCTCTTTCAATATGGCAAACTATATTTTCGTTTGTGCTTAGCAACATTTATCACATGTTTTGTTTATAATGAGAATGTTTAGATTCTAATATGTACATCCAATTCTTATTATTTCAGAAAGAGCTTTTATGTTTTCCCCTAGTAATTTGAGAATGGTCTGCTATGTGGAAAATCAGCATCATATGTCGGTTGCAGTCCCTCATGTGATCGCTATGCACCCTTCCCTGTATCTCAGAGCTGCACCCTTTGGAAATGTATTAAAACACACATAAAGTAAAAATGCACCATTCAAGCACCTCGCAATTTAGATTCAGGCATTCTCCATTTTACCTGACAATACATTAAATCACACTTGTCTTGTGTCCTTGGTAAAGGGAAGAGTGCTTTTTTGGATAACCATTATTGCAGCAGGCACATTTCAGACATGGGCCAGTGTACACATATCACTATGGCCAACCCTTATGTGCTGTGGCTGGGAACTTCAACCTTTATTTTTATGAATTTGAGCCATGCTCTGGGCAGAATAATCCACATCTAGCTGCAGGTGGAATCGAATAATCAAAAAGAAAAATTGTCAATTAGTTAAATAGAAATGTCTTCAGGGCTTTGCCAAAGGAGAAGAAAAAACAATCAGAAGAACACAGGTAAATCAGCATAGTATTCCAAAGGTGGGTGCCAGGTGCTGATTGAAATTGATCACCACTAGTCTTCAGTTTAGAAGGAGCAATTGCCAGAAGTGTGTTATCCTGCGACTGAGAAGGCCTGGTTAGAGAATAGCAACTAATCATGTGTGAAAATGAATTTAGAACAATCACATGTAAGCATTTAAAACAAGACACACCATCTTGGAATTGATCATTTGATTTCTAGGTAGAAAATGTAGAGAGCATCTATTAATAGAGAAAGGTGTCCATCACATGCATTTGAGCCACTTAAAATCATTGTAATTGAGTATCATCTATGTCAGAATATTATGAAATTCCATATTCAAGCCTGGTACTAATACAATCTCCAACAACACCAACCTGATCTTTTTAGACAGTAATGCAAGGATATGGTAGAGGAAGCTAAGTCTAAATAATACTAATTTCAAGACTACAATAACTTCAGATTTCAGACCCATGTCTGCTTTCCGGAGAAAGTCCAGGCTTTTGACCATGGAATTAAAGGATGTTTGGAGACCAATCAAATAGGGAGGTCTAAGGAATTGAGATGAGTTTTAAAGTTCATGTTTTGGTCCTAATAGCATCAGTTCAGTTTTATAAGGGTTGATCTGTAGACCGTTGAGAGCCATCCAGTCCTTCATTTTGTCAAGAAAGGATATGTGGCATTGGTGTAGGCTTGATGATCAATACCATGATTACAAAAAGAAAATCGTCATGAGAGGTTGAATATAAATATTAATAACAGGGATAATGAGGAACCTTGAGGGCCACCACAACAAACTGGAATAGCATCAGAAATAACAGGGGTCGTGATTGGACCCTTTGAGCCCTGTCCTTCAGAAATGATTGACATCACGATAGGGTCATGGCAGTAAAAAAACAGTGGTGTTTCACCACGATAATAAGATTTCATGGTCAACTGTATCTACATCTGTCAAAGGATCCAGCATAACCTTCTAATAAAGGTGCCCCTGATCATCATCCCAAAATGTTATCACATTAGACTCAATTCAATGTTTGGGATAAAACCCTGATAGTATAAGGTGAAGACAATGGAGCATTTCTACATGATGTTACAATTGCATAGTGACCACCGGTATCCCGTTATATTTTCGAAAACACATTTTCGAAATGCCATTTTGTCGAAACAAAAATGTTTTTTTTATTTTATATGTTTTATTTTTGTTTCGTCAGTAAAAATAAGTGTCAATAAAAAAAAAACGTAGGGTTGGGGGGAACCCCCCATTTAAAAAAATAAAATAAAAAAACATTCATTTTTTGGTGTCGAGAAAATGGCATTTCGAAAATATGACGTTTGAAAATGTCACTATAAACCGTGACCACCATCACCAGCAGCTTGGCATGCCATGGAGGCCAGCAATAAGCATCTCAGTATTTAAAACTGTAGGATCTAGAGATGGTTTATTTAGCAGCACCAATAAGAGAATGTTTTTAAGTAGCAAAGGAACCACCTCAGGGGACAGACAGTAATTGATGAAATCAGTAGGAGTTGAGGCTAATATAACACCATGGATCTGTGCTACCAAAGAAGTCACTTGTCCTCCTTCCACTTCCCTCTCCTGTACCGTCTGTGCACTTGCACAATCTGAACGCAGCATGCCTTGAAGATCATTTATGTTTTATTCCCTGTCTCCCCTCCTGCATTGTGGTGCCTCTATGCTCTTGGAAAAACAATATAATCGTTGCCAGACTTCTTTATTGTTATCTACACTGTTAATTGTATTACATGCACTTAATATGCCTGGGCAGACTGGTTTTCGTTCAGAAACTCAAGGGCTCTGAATGACTGTTGTTTTTTCTCCCCTGTTCCCTCCCTCCTTGAGAGCCTTGAAACACTCGCCTTGTGTTTAGGCGCTTTACAAATAAACATAACCACACCATACCATGCCATTTTAGGAATGATTTAATTGTATATTTGAGTGCAGAAATTATTGGAAGTTGTTTGGATGAAACAGTCTGGAAACCAAACCTCTAACTGGCACAATATACAAAGGCATGCAGTAAAATTGGAATTTACCCAATACATATTTGTAATTTTTGGTGATGTGCCGAAGCTGGGATTGGAACCGAGGTCTTGGAGTCCATGGGTCAAAATAGTAAAAACTGCAAATGGCTATTGTTGTGCCATAAAAGGACCAAGGGGAGTGAATGGTCTAATTAATTATTTCTTCCGGGAAATTACAATGGCTCAGGGGCGTTGCTAGGGGGGGGCTAAGGGGGCTATAGCCCCTGATCTTTTGCTTGTAGCCCCGGATAGAATCTCAGGAGCTACAGCCAAAAGACTAGCTAGCCCCCAGTCCCGACAGTACCGACATCAGCTCAGCCCCGGGTCTTTTCCAGACCTAGCAACTCCCCTGCAATGGCTCCCAAAAACACAGAACAATCAAAGACCATTGGTGTACCATGCTATGCATATGCGTGTAGTGCTCGAGAGCGCATGCATCTCCATAACTGGAACACTGACAACATGCCAATTGGACAGAGACATAACATGCAATGGGAGAGTTCCCAATTTGCACGGTAAACACTTTCTATACCACTGTAAAACACGATTTTTGATCACATTTGAACATTGTTTCATACTGTTTGGGTACAGCATTGCAGCTAGAAGTGACATGTGTTATTTTACCCTGGCAGATCAGGAGCACGAGTCATTGTTATTTTAAGAGCTTGCTTTTGTTTGAATGGCTTCGTTGATTGACAACAACCCAGCACGCTCCTTTAAGGGGATTGGGTATGTTATTTGTGATGTGACATATATTCCAGTGTTAGCTTAGACACATGCTTATCTGTTTTCTTTTCTGATATGTACATAGTTATGGAATGTAGACAAAGGGCCCGATTCCTGGATTTTTTTTGCACTGTTAAAAGTGAATTTGCACTGCTGAAAACTGACTTTGCACTGCCGGCACAAAGCCTGATTCATGGAACTATGCACAGTGTATTTTTACAGTGCAAAGTCGGTGCAAAGTCATTTTGTACTGAAAACATGACAAAGTGCTGACTTTGCACTGCAAAAATACACTTTGCACAGTTCCATGAATCAGGGTATGGGTCGGCAGTGCAAAGTAACTTTGAACCGTGCAAAAGAATCCATGAATTGGGCCCTAAGTGTTCACAAGCAACAGTGGTTAAAGAATGTTAATATTAGAAAAGAAGGTCAGTAGCAGTCTGAAGAGACTGGACGTGGGCGTAGGGGGTGCTTTAACGTGTGTACTTGAAATGAAAGGAAGAATAAAGAAGTGCGCCTCCTACATATTTAAAAAGTGAGGCTTGTGCTATCTATTTTGCAATGCTAAATAATGCTGAGTATATATTTCCAGGGACCATTGAAAAGTGCATGGGCCTGCTTTACAAAGCACTTGTCATGTTTCAAAATGCCTCTGGAAATCAGTCCTCATATGTCACTCTCCAAATACTCTGTCCCCTAAAACTCACAGAACAAATTGAGCACTTAAACATTGTGGGTCCCATTATGATTAGAGAGTGTTCTGTGGCAAAAAGTGCAATTCATTTAATCTGGAGGGAAGAGGGGGAAACAAAAAGGGAAAGAGAGAGAGAAAGGGGGTGAGACTAGATCTGTGTTTGGATTCGGCCGAGCCTGCCAGCCACCTGACTTCCTCTTAAGCAGGCACTACCCTGCCTCCGAACACTGCCGCAACTACCGAAGGGCACATCTAGAGCACAGCCCTTCCCCCTAGGCCTTTCAACAGGTCAGTCTTTGACCACTTACAGGTCTACAAACCAGACTTTGTATGGTTTGTCATTATTTTTACATTTTTTAAGTATCTCTTGTTCTGCACAAGCCTTCATGCCGTGCAGCAGTTTGTTTTATATGGTGCATATCTAGGACTAGAGACACAGATCTAGTCTCATCCCCTTTCTCTCTCTCTTTCCCTTTTTGTTTCCCCCTCTTCCCTCCAGAGAGACAAACCCAGAAGCCCAGATGAAGGCTTTTCACCAAGGAGCCGAAACGCCTGTGGGTCGAGCATAGACCTTGCTCTCCCATCCACCAGAACTTCCAAGGGGGCTCCTCCCCCTGGCGTATACCAACGGTTTGGTCCTCTGTGGGAATATCTAAACCATCCCATAGCTGGTTACTCTAGCAAGTCCTACCTTCAAAGCTAACTTACAACCAATAGACTAGCCTCAACCCTTTTTCAGATACAGTTCCCAAGCATGTTCCTGCTTGGAATCATTCCCAGGAAATATGTGTACGATTACTGTGTGCCCCTTGCACACTACTGTATACTCTATGTGAAAGCACTGTCACTTCTTTCTTTGTTTTTCACAATATGGTCTAAATATAATGTAATATTTACCACAAGCAGTACGAACACACCATTGATTCAGACGTTGTTTTTTTAAACTTAGTACCGTACCTAGTATTATGCTATTTGTATTGTTTTCATTTGATGAAGCATGAGTTCTATAGATGTTTGCCCAGACACAGGGCATGATCTGCTAAATAAAGCAGTCTCTTGTGCATATAAAATTGTTTGTCTCAAGATATGTGCATGGAGTAAATCCTTAAAAAACGATTCCACTATGGTATACTTAGCTTACTTTTGGAGCTCGAATACATAATGAAACTGATACCACGTAGTAGACACACAAATCGGATAGTAGTGTCATCAAACTGATATTTGGTTGGAGTCCCCCCTTTGTTTTCTACTACAGCACAGTTAAGCACAGTAAGTAGCACAACAGAGGCAGTCTTGCCATTCAGTGTGCGGGGAGTTTTTCTGATGAAACCTTGCAATGGACTCCATCTGCAGGGAAGAGGCGGTCTTTGCGGTTTGGGCTGATTGGCAGGTAGAGGTCAGGCATGACACTGCTAAGAAGCTGAAGGTGAGAAGTAAGTGCCTTAATCCAAATAATATGAGGCGGCATGGTTGCAGAACTGCTCCTGTAACTGCGAGATGTGCTGGTTTCTGCAAGACACGGAGAACCTCTGAGATCTCCCGGCATTGCGTGTGGAAGATGGGAGACTGCCAACAGAAGGCATCACTTTCCCCTCTTCTTTCATTCTATTGCAAAATATGACTTTCTGGCCTTGCATCAACAGGGGCATGTCTGCTTCACATGGTCTCATCAAGTCTGCTTGTGTTTTAATAAAGAGAAAGACGTATGTCATCATTGGGCGTATTATCACTTGCATGCAATCGACAAGGACCTTGGTTGTTGGTATAACTTGCATGTCTTGCTGTTGGTGCTGCTTCATGGTTTGCAGGTGACGCGAGTTGGACTTGCGCCAGCTCATTAAGCAAGTTTGAAGTTCTCTCTATTACTCTACCAACACTCTTAACTATTACGTTCTATTACCTGCATTCACTACTTTAAATAGAATTAATTGAACTTGTTCTTTTAGCAACCCACCTAACACCTCTCAAACAAGCACCCCAGCCCCCTGCGCGCCACCTGAGAGAAATTAAACTGGGAGCTGCACTAGGCAAATATGATTATGTAGAAACTGTACCAAATCGGTTTGGTTCATGATCAAGTGGTAACATTAAGTATTATGAACCTATGACTGTTTTGATTACTCTCTGTGAAACAAATAGTTTTAAAACATAATATAATGATGTTTGAAAGTCAGGCCTTGATACTGCTGAGAGCAGATATGGGGAAACGAAGGTGATGGATTTAGGGTCTAAAACTGCTGTAGGAGAATGGGGAAACTACCGAAAACACAATTTCAGAACATAAATAAAACATTGAATTCATTTATAGTGCGATTTCCGCCGGAATCCAGCCTGTAAGTGTGCCAACCCTATGTTGCTCGGAGTTATCTTGCTCCCAAGACACGCGTGTTGCCCCCGAGCTTGCCTCATGGCCCAAAGTCATTTTGGTAAGCAATGGGTGACTTAGAGAGGGCTGGCAAAATACCTTAGTAAATTAATTGTAAGTAATTCTAGGGACAGCAAAATGGGTTTGCTCGCGAATACTAATACCTAAAGTGAGACAGATAGTGAGCATGGTAAGTTTGCCAAGCTGTCAGGCTTTGAGGCCAAGATAGTAGTGGGCAAGGGCACAGGCACAAGCACAGGGTCTACTCTGAGTAACAATCATAATGGCATGCAGGACAAACATAAATGATACATTTAAAGTGAAGGCTGTAGCATGGGCGAACTTACATTAATGGAGTACCCCTGAAGGGAAAGAGTTGTATTATTAGGAAATTCTGCCCTTAGAGCTTCTAATTAGATTAAAAATAATCTGGACAGTATCTCTCTTGAATTAGCAAAATGAAACTCAACTAATAACATAGGAAAAGTTTTAAAAACAGATACTGTAACTTCTGTGAAGGGCCATAGTAATAAGGCCCTGCACCTTCCGCAAATCCATAAAAACCATCTTATTCACATAAGATTCCTCGCACCAGCTGAATACATCTCCTATGTTCCAGTGCATAAACTGTTTGTAATGACCAACTGTACCAACCAAAACAGCAGCTCTATGCCTGTTGAATACATATTGTACTGATGAATGCTTCTTTGCCTGTAACTAAGCTCTTGCAAGTAACAGCGCCTCAATGCCCATGGGTTACTTGCGCGCTATATAAATTTAAATAAATAAAAAAAAATAAAAAATAAGGAGCTTTGAAGTGGTCTGCCGGAGCTGTGGAGCTCTACAGTTTCTATTCCTTGGAGGTGTGTCCTGAGTGTTTGTGCACCTTGTATCAACTTCATAAACTCATAAAACCGCAGTACTTGGAGCGGTTAAGTGGAGCTTTGAAGTGGTCTGCCAGAGGACGTTGAGGGACGACAACTCATTTACACCCCTCAAAGTCTTCATCCTAGTTTGGTTTACAGGCCCTGTTGGCTTCAGGTACTGTGTTTAGAGTGCCTGCTAACCTTGCTCACCTTGGTATCGCTGCTTGCTGTTTGCAGTGCATTATGCAGGGTCTACGCAACAGTAGATTAATGGGGCTTAACTCAGTGCCGTTGAGGGAGCCTCAGTGACACTGCACCTAAAGCCTTGATGAGCTAATGTCCCCCCATTTGGATGCTCGAATGATGAACAAGGAGAGGGGGCAAAACGCCCATAGGGGGCCATCCTCTGCCAGCTGTGAACTCCCCTCAGGTGGCACCCCATGTAGGGTGTCTGTGACTGGCAGTAACGCTACTGCGCCAATCAGTGCTGATGGGTTGTGCTTTCTAACCCATGCAGATCTGGTGGACTTATTAGTCCATATGGGTACAAACTTTGTGTCAAATATGTCCATCTCGCCCCCGGTCATTTCTTCTGAGCTCGCAAAAGGAGCGTGGTTATCCCTGGGTCGTCGCTCATCGCAGTCTAATTTTGCAAGCCCTTTTTTTCTCTAGGCAAGGAATGAATGGGATTCAGTTGTTTGAGCCTCAATCAATTCAGTCTGTGACCTTGCTGCCAGAGGGCGATGCTTTTGTTATGATATGTCATGGCTCGCCTAACTTGACCGATGCCCATAACTTTTTTAATCAGCCTGGGCCTACCTCCGCACGTTGCTCATCACCTTCCTCTGATGTGATGTTTAACTACGACCTCAAAGATCGTTTAACTATGAGACATGATCGTTAGGCTCAGGAGGAGCCAGTGGTTGGTGCTTTTTCGTTTCCTGTTCTTTCTGGGATATTGGATGCTATGGACCGAGGTCATGATTCTAGCATGTATGAATTGAGAGAAGTGTGGTCATCCTTAAAAGACGTACTTGCGAAGGTCAATTTTATTGAAGGCTTAATTTTAGCCTTGAATGCTCCTAGAGTTATTTGTAAGTACTTCCTGGTTGGGGGTGCCCTTACTGTTTCAAATTTGGTTTCTGTTGCCATTGAAACCTCTCTATCTGACCATACACCATCTTTGGATCATTGGCGAGCCACTGACTGTGGTTGAGGTAACTCCACCAACACACAAGGCCTAGTACATAATTGTATTGAAACACAAGCTCCCATTTACCAATTTCCTGGGAAGAGTTTTACCTGTGCTGTGGCATTTAAGCACTACTTCATTGCCACCTCCGCCAGAGATTGTGGGGGTGGGAAGGGCAGTGTCTTCTGTCCTGGTAGTTACTGTTGGTGAGCCAGTAATGTCTGAGAAATTTCCATGAGAATATTAGTGCCAGTGTTTAGTGTATGTACTCTAATTTTACAATCTAAATGATTAAGACAAGGATATCTTTAGGGATTTTCTCCTTTGAATAAACGATATTTTCAAACATTTCTGAAAGGCTTTTTTCCTAAACTGTCAAGAAAATAAAGTACTGTAGATTAGTGCTGGGACTGAAAGATGGGTTGTTTATCAGCAACAACACGGCTGCCACATAAAGGAAAGCACCTTTATTTAAAATGAATCGGGTTCTTTGTGGCTTTATTTTGAAAGTTTGTAGACTAGCTGCCCAATTTCCATTCAATCATATATTTCTTCTAATTCTGGACACCTTCACAGTTTGGCCTTTTATATTTTAAGTAAGATGTACACAGATATTAGCCTTTCGAATATGTGTGCCTATGTTACCGTATTACTGGAATTATAGAACATTTTACACGTTGTGCAAAGATCTTCCCCACAAGATGTTGCGGTACTCAATTCTGGGAGCAGCCTTCTTGACTGTCAAAACGGGTCGTCCACCATTTCTTATACCATCTGCTCTGTTTGTGTGGACTGAAAGGACCTCCAATAACATTGGCCGACTCGCTCGCTTCAGTCTGAGGACAAATTGCTACTCAGAATTCCATCATCCTCCTCTGAATCTATTGGTGACCAGAGATTCCCAGTCTACAAACCGAAAGTATGTAATAGCTTGCCCTTGGATTTCCGGGCAGCAAAGTCGCTTAGCCTGTTTCAAAAAATGTTCCTCTCGATGATCCTTGATGATTCATCTGCACCCAAATACAATTAGGTTTGTCAGGTGTGCGTGATAAATAAATCAAATCAAAACTATCAAATCAATAATCTTGGCTAGCAAGGAGCAACCGATCCCTAGTACCACTAGAGCGCAAATCCATTCCGATCCTCACATTCCACATTCACTGGCAAGCATACGATCCTCTTGTTTTTCTGACCATGAATTATTTTCAACCCGCATTTAAAAATGGTGATTCGAGCAACTCTCCTCTCTCAGGGGCTCTCTGTTTGTGAAAAAAACTATTACTGCTCTTAGGGTATCCCCAGAATTCCTGGGAGTGTAATGTTATAACCTCGCCCTGTGTGTGTAATGATATGCCTTCTGGTCTACAGGAGTATAAGGATGAGTAGTGGCTAAACCACCTTCAGTGGTGCCAATCATAAAGGTAAAGCAGACCGATCTAAGCGATTGACCTCCTTCATCTTTATGTGGTAATGTGAGCAGAGGGAAGGCTATACTTGTGAATGTGATTCAGTAGCCACCCAAACAGCAAAGTATAACAGTCAAAATAAAGGGAATATCCAATCAAGGTTCTATACAAATATATATGCTTTAATTAAACATGCCATCTGTAAGAATGTCTAAATGGAAAAAACACTGTACAAAACCCACACCTGTGGAAAGAACAGGGAAGATGCAGAGTAAGAAAGATGCAACACTCAAATAAGAATACATGGGTGAAAGGCAATTTAACAACCACAATGTGACCTAATCTGTTCCTAGAAGCCTGAAAATGGACCAAGGCACAGTTATGGGTCAATAGGACTTTCTTGGTGGTTCAAAAGCATTGAACCATGCTCTGAGCTGTAGTGTGAATGATAAAAGTGAGTTCAGTTGCAGCAAGTCATGTTGACCAAGTGGTGAGCTGGTGTCGTCTCGGTTTGACTGCAGATGCTCAGAGTGGTTTGAAGGTAGTGTTTCAGCGAGTGAGGTCTGAATGCTCATCAGGAAAGGCTTTGAGGTTAGTCAGTCTGAGATATGTAGTAACCGCTGGGTAGGGTTGATATCGGACTCTCCACCGGCTCCAGTCAAAGTTTAGAGATGGTTTGAAGAGGTGATCCTGATGTTCTAGTGTGCGGTTTAAGGAAGTGGTGGTTCAAGGTCGAACTGGGTAGAGTTGTTCGGTAACTGATGGTTCGAGTGCATGAGTGACACTCCAGCGCTTTAAATTGGGTCTTCCGATGAGCAGGTGATTCAAGCTGCTCAGGTGATGGTCTCTGTGAGAACAGAGTGAAGCATTTATCTGGTTTGAAGTGGAGAGTATGCTGATTTGAATGTTTGGTTTAGTGCCAAAAGCATCACCAGAAGGTTCCTTTGCTTCGATAGTGGCGAATGTGGTTTGACCTGTTTGATGTGGCAGGACCAGGAACATTAGGTGATCTAGTTGCTCAGATGCTGGGAGACCCACTCAAGGGGATCTGGGACAGAATGTATCTGTTCAGGGTCTGCTCTTCAAACCTAGAGAGGTGTGTTGAAGAGTGGAAAGTTGTTGTCCACAGCAAGAGTCAGACACAATTTGACCTGGGAGTGGGTAAGGAGCAGAAGTTTCCTCTGCCTTGGACTACTCCTTCTTCACCTCAGTGGTTGAAGACTTTGGAAACATAAACTCTCACAAAAGAAGTTCAAATGTATTATTTCTCGCATTTTGTCCAAGAGTGAATCATTGTAGGAGTGTGAGACCTGTTTTTTTCTTTTAATGGCAACATTCTAAAGGGAATAGGTTTAAAGAAAGCCTGCTTTGGTGGTATACTCCCTGCCCCTGGACCAGGTGACCTTTGGCTTTTGACATTATACCTAAAGTGCTTTGTGTTAAAGAAAGTGAAGGGACAGGAAGGGTGAGAGCTATATAGAGAAACACGATAGTCACATTTTCTTCCAGCTAGTCTGAGCTCCTGGATCTACTCTATCACTGCTCCTTCCCTTGTCAATAAAATCAAAGGCCCTTCTACATCTGAGCTGAGCTCAAACCGCTGACACAGGTATGATAAAAAATGTAAGTGTCTATAGTGTGCATGGGAGATGCTAGCCACTGCACCCCAACTAAGGTATTGTTTATATGTACATTTTACGCCTGCCACCAGGATAGAAACTATCATAGTTATGTGGCTTTGGAAACAGGGATGCATATAATGAATTCAGCCCCTGTGCTGCAATGACTTGGCTGTCATTGCAGATGTCAGAGGCCACCTAGTCTCACTGATCCTTCTCTGTGCCACAGGGGAGCAGGCACTGCACATAAGGATACTGATATGGCAGGGCACAGGTGTACATTATGCTTTTGTCATAGAGTTTGTAAAGATGGGGGTGACCGGTCTGCAGACCACACTCACCAGCATCGTTTTATGAAATACAAGGGGGTCTATGCCCTTGCCAGGTGCCCATCCTGCACAGTGTGTGATTTCAGATAGTTAATTGCAATGAGAATGTTCCTGATCTGGATATCTTCATTAACACAAGATCTTATTGGTACGATGTGCTGGGGTTTGGGAACAAGGTGGAGTTTCCCAGAGTAGTTGCCCTGAACCTCAACTGAATTTGATTTGCATTGTCCTTATCTTCATTTCCAGTCCCTACTCCCATCCCGTCTTGAAGAAGAAGGGGTGATCTTGAGAGTGGTTGAGGAACTAAAAATCTGTTCTGCACTAGCAATAGGAATGTGGTTGATGCATGGTCAGTAGTTAGACTGTGGGTGGTGTACAATGCAACAATGTAACTTTCCCTGTCCGTTTTGAAAATAATCTTTAAAAAAATGTATTTAAATTGAAGAAGATGCTAGTTTGTTGCCATACTTAGCATATCAGGGACTTGGTTACAAAAATAATAATTTGATATTGATATCGTGCTTTGATCCAAAAGACTTCACATGTCACATTTCTGCATACATTTGTATCTAATCAAAACTGGTACTTACTTTATCAACCTAAGAAGAATGAAAGACTGAGTCAATCTTGCCAGGATTTGAACCTGCGACCAGCGGATCAAACATTGACCCCAACAATGAGCACTCAACCCACTGAGCCATTTTACTGGCTAGCAAGATTTGCAAAATATATTCTCATACCAATGAATGTGTTCCAAATGCCACCCGATCCCCCACAATCGAAAGACGTCTGAGTTCCAGGTGTTTAACAGGAAAATATACCTTTAAATTCACCATAGTCTGCAAAATGTTTTCAAGAAATATTAAGATAAACATGCACGGTTTACACAAATTTTCTTAAAGCTTTACATGTTTGCATTATTAAAGCGTTATAGCCTTGGAATAAACAAACTATTTAAGAATGTAAATGTAAGTGGACAACTTTGATGGGTTACGCCTTGGTCAGAATAATTTACAAATGTTTCCATAAACATGCACCTATGACTCTTAATATAGAAAGGTATGCTTATGAAGGCCAGGGTATACAAATTGCTAATTGACGTGGCATATGGGTATTTTGCCATTGGTGAAGATAGCTACAGCAGGCAATTTAAGAGAGACCCCTGGGAAGCAATGAGCTCTCAGCCCAGCCCCCCTCCAACATCCACAGGTGCTTATTTTAAAGTGTTGTAGAGGAGATTTTAACCTTTTCAGATGGTGGTGACCACCTCACCTAGCATCGATCCACAGCCCATCGGAATGCCAGATGGGCACAAGGTCGAGTTAGGAGCATCAGCATACTTTATAAAGTACTCCTGGGTGCCCATGCAGGTGGTGAGGCAGTGGGCACCTCATTCATCTAGTACAGGGATATTTAAAGTTTGGCTGTCCAGCTGTTTTCCACTACAACTTGCATTAACACTGTCAAGCACAGTCAGTGGTGAGGGATCATTGGAGTGCCTGTCCAAACCATCTGCAGAGCTGCTGAGACGTTGAAGAGTAAGTTATCCATAAATGTCTGGGGGAACAAAGATATGGTAAGGCAACAACGGCGCTGGTATCGCTACCGACACCGTTGCTATCGTACCGCCATACTAGGAGTTCTGCTCGCAGGTGCCCTTGCAGCCACCAGGTCTGACCTGGTGGACGTACCGGCACCCGCAAGCAGAACTTGATGGATGTACCGGGCCCCGCACCCACAAATGGACAATTACCGGGTCCAGCTGGACCGGAATAGCCCAGTAATTGCCCATTAGCGGTTCCCTGACCTAGATGCGAGTTTTGAGGTAGCCTTGCCAGTAAAACTGGCAAGGCTACCTCCAACCTCGTAATGAGGCCCATCATCTTTTCTTTTCTTCCATTGGTGATATGCAATGTGCAAACTATGAAAAATAAACTCACTTCAGGGCACAGTGTGCAACAAATGGGAGCAACCATTGGCAAAGCCAACAGTTTGGGAGTTTGTTTAGGTATGGGATAGGCATTTGTTAGGCACTGATATGAAAGGTACTTTCTGGCCAACACATCACAACAACTGGAAATAGTGTGATTATCTGGGCATATGATTTCAGTACCTGGCAAATCCCTATCTACCTCAGGCCAAAATGGTTGACTTGTTATTGCGTAATTTTACCGTTAGTGCAAAGAAAATATATAAATCAAGAGGCTGAAGGCACACTTGGTTAAGATGTTTGTATTGCACCAGTATCAGTTTACAGCTGCAATGAAGCCATTAACACTAAGTAGACTGTTTAGAAAAAAAAACTGGCATTCTAAAGCTTGATTGTACAACTTGATAGAGGGTGCTCAAAGAGATCGCAGGGGGATTTGTTTTGGGAAAGGAGGGGCAAGGAGTGGATGGGATTAGCAAAGCCACGGGTAGTGAATGGGTTGGTAAATAACCAAACAATACCCACACGCTTGTGTTCCTCCTCACATTGCCTCTCCCCCTTCCATACTCCAAAGCAATAGTTTTGGTTTATAGGTGGCACTTAAGTGCAACCTAACACCCCAAATTAAAAAGGGGAAGCGGGAGGAGTGGGAAAGTTTAGTGGGAAAACAAAGAAATTAGGGTGCTTGACTATGATTTTATTCGCGGTTAGACAGGCCCGTCGCCATTCCTGAAATTCATTGCTTTTAGGAACATAGGTGAACTACACACCAAGAAGAGAATCGTTCTCAAAAATATAAACTAGGGTTGTGAGCTCATTCCAGTTCCGGGTGCCACCCAGACTAAGCATACTCATTGATTTTGTATCTTCTCCTGCTGAGTATGAGCCTGTCTCTCTGATAGTCCAATAAGTGTGCAGAATCCTTCCTGTTAAGTCGGGAACCACAATAACTCTAGCCACGCAGAGGGCATGTTGCCTACCCCGCTGCTGCTATCAAGATGCTTCATTGTTTCATTACTTCCTGTTAGCCCTCCCCAATATGGCTGCCGCCAAGACATTCGTTAAGTATTATCAGCAATGGTAATCCGTTGTCGTATAGCTTGTTGACCGAGAAGCACTAGGGCGTGTCTGTTTTTGTTTCCAAACGCTCGTGGCATTAAACATGACCCCGAACGTGTGGTCTTGGGAAACTGATTAATGAAACTTAACTCATAATGTCTGTTGCGACATTGCAGCCACTCACATTCCAAACTAAAAGCTGCTGCCTGCTTTTTATGTCAGTTGCATGCCAGATGGACCGACAGTTGCTCCTTTCTTTACAAACAAATTAGCATGACCTGATTAGTCCTTACATGATTTTCTTCTGGGTACCAGACTGGAGTACATTGTTTTAAACATTTTATTTTGTGTTCTGTAATGGGCTATATTGCGAGCAAGACGCTTCAAGGCACAAAACAGAAATGTTGCTTTTGACAGCTACACAAAATCAGGTTCCGTGTTTATATACACTTTGTAAAAAAAAAAAATCTGAACGGCATATTGCTTTTACAGTTTTAAGTGGGTCACTTGATGGACTGAACCTCGTTTGAATATTTTATATTGTTAGGTTTTAAACAAGAGTTTTGATTTCCATATTGCATTTTGTTTTGAAATAATAGCATAGTGATGTATGTTTTCTGTTTGCAGGCTGGCTGTTTTGGGAAGCTTTAACAAAGCGTTTCCTACATGTCATAAATTAAAAAGGCAACTGTATCCACATGGAGAGGTGGCTATTCAGCTTAACATCTTTTACTCGGTAATTCTGTTAGTTTGAGGCCTGCACAAACATGTTATGATTAAATAATCAGGAAATATTTCCAGGCAAATGAAAATGTGTTAATTAATAATGTTTTTCTAACGCTCTTAATACTGGAGACCAGTCTCAAAGTGCAGGACCCGTATTCAAACCTGTGTTGCCCCCGAGATATGTAGTGAGGGTCAAACGGAGACACAAAATAGGACTGGACACATTAAGAAATCAAAAGATGTGACTTTTGCTAACAAACAGCCTCATTCCGATTAGTGTGAACAACAATGAAAACAAATAGGGAAACCTTATTTCTACATGTTTTTTACCACTTGTGGTCATTCCCATTATGCAAAGATAAGAAACTGGCAGAAAATCCACACCGGCGAATTTCCGTCTGATTGGTAGGTCAGAAAAGCCACATTCAGGGCAGAGTTCCGAGCTTTGGAAAAAAGAAGCATGGAAAGACAAAATTCTCCCCTCCTGTTTCCAGTATCAACTTTCTGATTGGATCGAACGGCTTGAGGGTAGCTGTCATTCTTTCCGCCAGCAAAAGCTGATAAAATCTATGGTTGTGGTGGCAGCGTGTACACTAGTGTCAGTGTGAGAATTCTGAAAAACGGTAACTTTCCTGATCATTTTTATTTTTTTTGTATAATTATTTTATCATTTTATTCTGTTTATTTATTTATTGTGCATTTGTTAGGCCCTTATACAACAATTAAATTGTGTTTCAAAGCATCCACATGGCAGCAGAGAGGGAACATGGGATTGAAAACAACATAAACACTGAAGTATAAAGTCAAGCCTAATAGGCCTTTCAAGTATCCGGAATGTGTAAGTGCGGAGAAGGAGGAGGGGAAGAGGGAGTGGGGGTAAGTGCTGGAATGTCCATGCTAGTGGTTAAGCAGCAGATTTAGGTGCCAAGTATGTTAAGTGCTAGGGAGTGTTGAGCTGCAATATTTGGGTAAGTGCAGGCCTACAGTGGAGCAGGCCAGTGGGTGATGAGGCAAGTGCTGTGTGTAGGCAGAGTCTGAGGTGATTGGGTGTGGGAGGCCAGGGCCTAAGGACACATAAGGGCTTTGGTCACCAATCACATTGACTGTGAGATTAGCAGAGAAGGGAAGGAGCAAGTAAAAAAGAACATCTTGAGGAGCTTCTGGAATTTGAGGAGGTCTAGCTCAGGGAGAAGAGAAAGGGGGAGGCTATTTCATAAGAGGGAGCCAGCTGTAGCAAGAGATCAGTCTCTGGCCCTCTGTTTAGCAAAACTCGTTACAAACAGAGAGTTGGTACCAGAGGAACGTAGAGGTCTAGAAAGACACTATTTGGTAATAGCAAGTTGCAGATAGTGTGGTCCCTGGCCCCAGACAGCCTTCCGGGTAATGCAGAGGGATTTTAATTTAATCTGTGGAGCAACTGGGACCCAGTGAAGAGTTTTTAGGGCAGGAGAGATGTGGTCCCTATGTGTGAGGCCAAGGATACATCTTGCTGCCCTTTTCTGGATTAGCTGGACGGGTTGTAGAGAGAAAGGGGGTTGATTCAAGAGAAGGCTATTACAATTGTGATGCCTGGAGAGAACCAGGGCTCTGGTAACATGAGCTTCTGGGGGAAAGTGAGAAAAGGAAGAATTCCTTTGAGAAGGAAGAGTTGAAAGTGGGACTTCTTGCTTGGCAGTGTCCTGATTTTGAGGGAGGAAGGAGAGAGAGGAGTCGAAGATGACTCCAAGGTTTTCCGACTTCAGATGAAGGAGAAGGGGAGAGCCCATAGAGGAAGGCCAGAGTTAGCGGAAGAAAGAAGGAGCAGGTGTCCCAATAGGACACATCTGAAGAGGGCCCAGTGCCCTCCTGACATTGGCAACTGTGGATCAGGCATGCAGAGTCTGGACACAAGGCAACGAGGCAGGGCAGGTTCCATGCGCCGGTTTCAAAACACCTTTAATGCATCTCAGCATCAGGAAAACATCAGCAAGGAGCTTTCATCATCACCTCCTTTTATACCATTTCAAAGTTGATGCAACTTTACAATTTATTGCACAATACAGTTTGATTGGTTCTTAAAACTAAAGACAAACCCTTTTTCATTCCAGGGATGGTTGGCTTGACTGCCACTCACCAGATCCACAAAACATGCCTGGGCATGCCTCACTTGAATGGCATACAGCAGTGAACTGTCAAAGAACTGTTATTAGATAATTAGTTAATTATTTCAGCATGACTACGGGTGTCATGAAACCACACCAACGCCCCCTTTCGACGTCCTGGTCCATACAACGATGTGCCAGAATGCCTTCCACCCCCTCACAATATGGCGGATGCCGCTCCCTGATCAGCGGTGTAGTTTTCTAGCTAGGCTAGATAGGCGCCCAGCCCCTGCGGTTTGGCGCATGTCAATCCCCTCACAGTCCTAGTCTGATTGCTGTTTCCCAGTGTTCCTTCAGAGAAACTATCCTTGTTTCCATCATGCCTCCGCGGTACTCCTTCCAGGACTGCTCAGCGGTTGCCATTAGACCACTTACCTCTGCTCCAGGATACCCGAAGTCTTCCGGATCCTTAACCGCAGCGTGTTCCACTGCCTCCGCGATACTCCTTCCAGGACTGCTCGCTATTACTACAGTCAGAGTGGCGTCAGAAGCCCGTCCTTACCTCCATGAGACCCGCACCTCCAAGGAAAGCTCACAAAGCCTCAACAGGTGAGTCCACAATCAAGTTGTGACAATGGGAAATTTCACCATCTTGTTTTCGGGCAACCATTTTAGAATCTGCCTGACCTTGCCTTAATATAATGCTCTGTTCAACTACAAAATGACTGACCACTCTGCTTTTAAGCAGAACTCATGTTCTGTTCAGTTCTCAGCCTAGACTTTCGATATTCACAATATATGTGTAATACATGCGATGCCCTCAACTGCATGAGTCATTCTGACCCTAAAAAAAATATTGTCACCCAAAAATCGGCTTTTTGGCCTAAAAAGCACTACCATTCTGATTTTTGCAATACTGGAACTATTGATCAGCTTGACAAGTTATCTGCATTCAGTTTGGGGGAGGGGTGTCTCAAGCACCTCCCCTAAAATTTCATAGGATCTTTCACATACAAACATACATAAAATGATGATCTAAAATGTTCATTGGTTACATATAAAAATCAATATAAAAAATAATAGCATTTACATTATCAAATCATAATGCATGTCATCTCATAAAACAGTGTGGCTAGTTACCTCTTGTTTGGCCATTTTTACAAGTTTCCCTTTGGCTAATACGCCAGTTCATACATGATAAAGTGCTATGTGCAATGATTTGTTGTCTGTATGTAGACAATAGCACCAGAAAGCATCACATTTGATCTTATCAAGATGCATTACAAAAGGGACTAACAATGTCATACACAGAGGACTTTGTGCCATGCATTCCTTACGTACCTGGTGAGTTTTTCAATTTTTCCAAGAATACCACACAGGCGACAGATCGTATCTTCCTTGGCAGAAGCGAGTTCAGGGACAATAAAGGACAGAACTGGACATTTATATATATGTAGCAAAAATAGAATTTATGCAGCACACGAGAAGGACATGTTTTTAGGTATCTTTGTGGAACTTTGAAATTATGATATACGTTCTCTAGCACTGTATGATAGCTTTTCAGAGTCATCAAGTGATTGTAATTTGAAGACCAGTCCCATCTATCCAATTTTGCAATACATTTTCTCCTTAACACATGGCCTCCCAATTCGGTCCCACTCTACTGCGGCAAAGGTCTTATTAGCCAGAGTGGAATATTTGCTGTATGCATGGCCCTAATTTCCTTTCCCAATAGTTGTAATAATGTGATTTTCTGATTTTCTGATTTATGAAAGTGTCGTTGAGCCTTGAGTCAATCAGCAAAGTGGTGCTGCTGTATTCAGAGACATTGAGTGTGTGTTTTATATTATATTTTATGAATGTAGCACCTAACAAATAAGCGCCTAAGAGCTGTACAGAGAACAAAATCACAGTCCAAAAGTTGAGGTAAATGCATAATAAAATAACGAAACAAACTTAATCGGAAAGAAGGTAGTCCTTCAGCTAGGATTTAAAGGGAAGGAAAGAGGAGAGTGACCTCTGAGAAAAAGTTAGAGAATTCCAATGTTTTGGTGCTAATAGTGAGAATGTACAGAAATGAAAATGAGAAGAAGGACCGCTAGAAGAAAGAGAGCATATGGAATGAATAGAATGAGGAAGAGTGTATGATGAAATACAAGAGATAAGAAGGAGCAAGGGCATGTAGATATTTCAATACTATACACAGGTAACTGAAAATCAGACAGGACTCAAAGGAGAACCAATGAAGAGATGGCAAAGAGACATAGAAAGAGTTACGAGGAGATGGTACAGAGAAAATGTAAAGAAGTATAGAGCAGACAGGGGCAAGCTGATAGGCACGAAGACCAAGAAGGAGGCTGGAATGATAGAAAAGATGCAAGAAAACTATGGAAGAAATTAGTAGCATTGGAGCATCAAAGGTAAGAAAGTGACGGGCCTTTGCAATGTTATAAAGCTATAGATGGCAGGGCTGAGAGATGGTAACAATATGCAAGGTAAAGGAGAGAGAGGTATCAAAAGTAATGCCTAAATTATGGGCAGAGGTGGACATTGAAAGAAGAGAAGGCGGGAAGGAAATAGACAGAGGGGGACCTCGAGGGGGAATAGTGGAAACTGGAAAGAAGAGTACCTCCATTTTGGATGGATTAAGGCACCTATGGTGTGAAGACATCCATACTTGTAAGGAGAGCAGACAATAAAACAGAGTAGAATGCATATACTCAGGGAAAGAAGAGACTGACAGCAAGACTTGTAAACATAAGGTCATTAATTAGTAACATGTCATACATGGATGTGATGCAGAGTAACTCACACACCACATAAAAAGACTGACTCATGAAGATTGGCAAAAGTCTCCTTCAACTGTTTTAATATCAATTGTCTAAAACAGGGAGTTATAATGGACATCAGCGGATGTTCGCTTAAGTTCTCTCAAACATTTCACATAAAAACACAGCTTTATACTAAATATTTGTCGTAAGTGATGTCACACTACGTGGCAAATAAGAAACGGAGGGAGTTGTGGCTGGACTAAGGGGAACATCTAAGTATACTTTCTATAAGGGATCAGGTTGTGATTGGGTCTCTACAGTCAGGTGGACAATTTATGCCCACCCCTAGTGCAAGGCATCCTCATCAGTTATTAGGTAGACCTATACTATTGGCTCTCAAAATATACGGCCCTTCATTATATGGCCCAAATTAGTTGGCACTCTTGTACCCTTCTCGAGCATTCGATTCACTAGCAGCACGTAAGCTCAGACCCCAGGTGTTGGGAGGTGGACTTGACCGTGTCTCCCCTCCCAATTAGCCCTACAGCCTTCATCAGTCCTGCTCTTCCACGAAGATTGCCTTTGAACTTGATCTTCAGTAGTTTCTCTACTCTTGAGAATAAAATGGAGTGTGAGTACATGCTTATCAATGTTCTGGTCTGCATGCCGACTTCTATTTCCATCCTCGACTCATGTGACAGTATACCATGCTTCAGCCTAATTTTCAGCATTTAGTTGTCTTGAATTAATACACTTTGTACTCATGGTGTTCTCTCTTTGCAACTTAACAAGAAACAATGTTGCTTCTCACATTTTACTGTCTTTGAGAATAGATAACCAGTTCTTGCCTGGCCCAGACCTTGGCACTGGGCCAGACAGCCCTTCTTGGTCCTTCCATGATTCTTAGCTGCTTTTCTTGCTGTGACACAGCTTCAGCTCTTGATCCTTCTTTCTCTGTGAACTTGAGCTTACTAGTATTGTGACATCGACGTCCATCTTTTATATAATGACAGCATCGCCTACAGTCTATTCACTACGTATAGCCAGCCTCTTTGATTACTTAGTCTACTTGTGTTGCTGCATCTGTACAGTTATTAAATGGCTTGCATTTTCTGAAGTGCTCTACATACGTGCAATCTTCATTCCGCACATGAAAGTTACTTGATTCTTTATTTTGTCATCAGATTCCATAAATAATATACATCCTCTTCTTTAGCCACTCTTCTTAGAGTGTCATGCTTACTTCTTGTGACATCACCAGCTTCTCTTTTTCCTTTTCATATCCCTTCAGGGACTTTTTCCAAGAGATTATCATCTCTTTGGCGTTACATCAGATAAGGTTTTCTCAGTGGATAGCTTTTCCCAAAGGCTCTCCACAGAATATGCACAATCATAGGTGTCATGCATGGCACGATTTCTGGCTTCCAACATAGTAGGTCGTAGAGGGGTGGGTCTTCCTGAAGAAGTATTTGGCTGCTCCTCTACACTTGTGTATCAATAACCTGACAGACAGAAGATGAGAAAAGGGTATGCAGCAGCCCAGAAGATAGGAGAGAAAGTGAATAATGGAAGATGCAATAAGTGCTGCTGCCGGCTGATCACTGTTGAGACTTCGTAGGACTTTGGCCTGGGTGAGATCTTAAGAGGAGACTTCATACTGGACATTCAGAAACAAATTAAAGACCTGGCAGTTCACTTAAAGTGAACCCGGATAGGAAAAGACCCAATATTTAATGATAAATAAACTAAGCAAAAATATAAATTGTTAAATACAGGTTAACTTTTGTCACATGTGTGTAAATACCAGACATTCCCAACAAAAAACACACAATGACTGATATACAACAGTACAAATTAATATACATACAAAGCAGACATTCTATCAGTACAACCCTGTATACTTTCCACGGGGTATTATATTGACATACATTAGCATCTATAAACTTAGAGCCCAGTGTACAAAATTGCCACTATGTGACATAAAAAGTAGCCGCAACTGTCTTTCAGCTTTCAGAAAACGTGGACTGCTGTAAATACAACAGCCTTCATCAGTGCAGGGAATTGCAGAGTAGGCTCTGAATAGAGCTTCCGGTGGTGATGATTGTGCTTGACTGAGTACAGTATGTGGAATCTATGCTTTCGCGCAGTGCATGGAGCCTGGACTAATCTGATCCCAGTCCCCTCCAAATGGATTTGATAGTGGAGTACTTACAATGAACTTTCACCTCATGGGAGTGGTTGTATCCCTGCAATGCATTATATTTACAGCTGTCCATGTTTGCTGAAAGGCCGAAACACAGTTGTGTCGACTTTTTATGTTTATGTGTAAGGAGTTGTATGAATAGGATGTCTGCACCTATGCTCAATCATCTAAGTGTACTGAAACTATTATACTTGACTTTCCAAGTACCCCCTAACGTCTCTCCCATTCCATCTTCTTATGCAGTTTGTTTCTGATCTATCAATGTAACGAGTGCCAAGAGATCCAAGGGATCAGCGCACTGTAACAAATGCAAAAATACATAAATAAATACATACTTCTGGGGTGTGGTGGGCAGGCCAGTGGGGATGGTGGCTAGGAGCTGAGGTGGTGGATGAAAAAGGAAACAGTCCACAATGTAATGCTTTGTTGAGAAACCACCCTCAACACAGGGAGTTCCTTCCCTCCCCACTCAAGAGGTTATGAAACAAACTATTTACCATAGTCTTTTTTTAGCCCTATCACAGACACATATCATGCCCCTTGGATGCCTCCCCACTGTGCTAATAATGAGCCAAGTGATAGAAATTAGCACTATGATTCCAAAAACTGCTTAATCCGTGGCACAACACAATCAACTTCTCTCAGCATAAATAAATAACAAAAGTTAGTTAAAAAGAACACCATCACAATTCTTACAGTCTGCGAATGCCACTTCACAAAATAATTACACTGATCAATAACAAAGGCACTTATATAATGTTGTGTGATTTTGATTTTCCTGCAGCCTTCAAAGGCAGTACGATTTCCAGATTGGTAAAATGAACAAAGGTTGATTAATCAGTTTGTTTTTTCAGATCCCCCTTGTTTTGGTCTATGTTGGGAAGTCAGACAGAACAATTGGAATGCTTTGGGGGAAATGTGGTTTTCAGACCCCCCCCCCACACTGAAAGGCCTGTGTCAGGGTCAGCTGAACAACAAGGATTACACATTAAATGTATAGGCTATAGTTTTCAGCACACACTTGTAAGTGAGCTTTGTTAATTGTGAATGTTAACAAAATTCAGCCCATGGTGTTCTGTCAAAAGGGGAATTAATTCCACCCATATTATTGGTTACACAGGGTAAGGATCTACACAGTTTTGCCCCTGCCCCCACCCACTATAACGTCAAAGGATTCAAGGCAAGCAGACTCCCCCCCCTTTTGGTTTCTCTGGGCTCAGTTCTACTTACATAGCAAGCCTCTGTTTAAGGTTCGGGAAAACCAGCTGCAACTCAGTACACTCTGGAAAGATAGGGCAGGGTTCTGGTTGTCACCCCACTCTCAAAGATGGCCACCCACTCTCCACCATAGGACCCAGTCAGCTTTGAGGCCTTGCTAGAGATATACAGCTCCACCCATATGCAATATCAACAATCTCCTTTGGTGTCTCATTACAGCTGTCATATGGTAAGTTTCAGCAGCCTACCTGATGGGCTGTCTCTTCTCTCTGTCCTCCTGTCTTTCTCCTTTTTCTGACCCCTGTTCTAGTGCAGTCCCCCTTATGTAGCAGCAATGAATCCACCAATTTTACAATTTTGAGGAGGGCCCTGCAATAATTCCTGTCACTAGCATTGGCCAGTTACCCTTCTCTCTCCTCCCTAACCCAGCTTCCAAGTCAGGATTGGTTTAGGGGTTGGGCGCAACATATGGCAATTCCAAATTGTCATCATCATTTGTTCTCCTTTCAACTTTTTGGCAAAAACGAGTTATTCATCACAACTTCATATTGTTACTAGCAACTGCCAGACTATACATATTTTCTGATTCAGTGAATCATTGGGAATTAGATAAGCCGACCCCCAAATCCATATCATGTAGCATGGCCATTTGGCACCTTTCTGCCGTTTCCATAGAAAGCAGAACAGTTATAAATATGTAAGTTATTAAGCATATCCCTAATCTCACCAACTCAAACATTTGGAACATATTCAGATCAGCCAGAAACCTAGTTCAACTGGCCATTACAGTTCCCACATCCACAGGAAGAAACATTTTATATACCTAAAATCACCTCCAAATTACGTAAAAATGCTACATAGATTAAATCCATCTGCCTTATGATGCTGAGAAAAAGGCCTAAATGATAATAGTCATTTTAAATAAATTGTGAATCTTCATGTAGGACAAATGGTCCTGCTCCTGCTTCCAGCCATTTGTTTTCACCGGTTCAGCCAGTGCCCGTTTCTTTTTTCGATCTCCTTTGTGTTGGAAGCATGCTCTTTGAAGTGAGTGCCACCATTTTCACACATATTAGGCATGCTCCAGCCAAGGGTAACTTTTGCTTTTAGAGCCAGTAGGTCTGGAGAACACTGATTTTTGATGACTTTAGCAGGACATTTTTATTGTTGTTGTTCATTAAATGGGAAATGTGACATCCAGGCTGGGAGCGGGTGTTTTCCTTGTGAAGTTTTGCCCCCAGCCAGCAAAAGTGTCTGTCATGGGCTGACATTTTTTTCATGAAGACAAAGTGGCTCTTTAATGTCACTGGAGTTTTGAGGGTGAAACATAATATACATTTTTCTTTGTCAACACACACACATCACATTTTGTTTTCCTGAAATTTTTCTGTGAGCAGTGATATATTTTTATCTTACACTTTTTCAAACCATTTTTATTTGCAGGCCATTTTTGTTTTCAATGTTTAAAAATTGTGTTTTCCATGTGATAGGGATCTTTGATTCCTCCTTCTGTTGTTAAATAAAATGCTGCTTATCGATTGGTTATGACAGGTAGGCCCCTTTCGTCATGGCTCTTTAATTTTACTTGAAAAACAAAAACAAAGGTCAGGAAGGTTTTGCTTCAGTGTTTACAATCCTGCCATTCATGTGAAAGGGACTTCTGTTTGGGGCCTTTAAATGCACCCCAAAGCAAAGGAACCCTGCCATGCTGCAGCATTGAAGTCAGGCACTGGTGGCAGAAACAACTGCTGCAGCAGTTAAGCAGATATGTAGTCAAGAAAGGGGCAGTGCAGGCAGTAGCCAGAGCCCAGGGCGAGACAGGGACAGCTCCACCACAAGCCACACAGTCTTCGGAAGATAGCGTATACTTATCAAGACTTCTCACAAGGCTTCGCCCAAGACTGCATGTTAATGCTTCCAGGGGTTGGTGAGTGGAACAGCGGGAGGGTGTGCCCAGCCGCCGATAGGGCAGACAAGAAGGAAACAATCCGGAAAGGAACTGAGACACTGGTGGCAGAAGCAGCTGGTGCAGCAGGTAAGCAGAGATGCAGTCTCTGTCAAGATGACAAGACAGGAGCAGTCCAGGCAGTAGTCAGAGCCCAGGGCCTGGTCCCCAGAGTCCCACAACACACCACATGGTCTCAATAACAGCTGAGATTAGTCAGTCTTCACCTGGGGTATTGCTTTGGAATGGGATGATGGGCGGAACAGTGGTAGGGGGTGGTCAACAGCTGAGTGGGCATGTGAAGTAGTCTGCAAAGTCCTTGATTATAAAAGAACACATTGATATTGATATTTTATTTGTATTGCGCTCATACACAATTGTTTCAGAGCGTTTTGAGGCAAGGGATGGGAACAAGGGAGAACACAACAATGATCTTACTAGGCCAGTGACATTGTGAATGTGCAAGTGCATGGGAGAGGGAAAGGTGAAAGTGCCTCGGAGGGGAAACGTGGAAAGTGCTGAGCAAAGGAATAAGAATACATAATATATACATAAACACATAATAAAGAGCAAAAACAGTGCTAGTGCAGCTAGCAGGTGTCAATTGTTAGGTTTAAGACAACATACAGGCTGTGCATGAAAAGTGCAGAAAAAAAGAGGGGCCTGTAGGTTTACAGATACAGGCCCCAGTGCAAGGGATTGCAAGGATGCAGTGCGGGTGGGTGGCAGGGTGAACAGGTACCTGGGCCTGAAAGTCAGAGGGTAACCAGGTGCACAATGCCGAGACATAACCGATCAACAGGGGAGAGGAGGAGTGAAGGAAAAAGCAACGAGGAACGATTTGAGGTGCTTCCGGAACCGGACACGGTTCTCCTCAAGTTCACCAATGGTAGGGAGGCTGTTCCAGAGGGAGGCCCCAGCTGAAGACACAGATCTACGCCCAGCTTGTTTCTTTGAAAAACAACGGACCCCTAGGGAGTTAGAGGTGGAGGTGCGAAGCGCTCGGGGAAGGTATTTACGGAGGGACAGCTGAATGTGTTTTGACCCAGGCCCCAGAAAGTCTTGTGGACAATGCAAAGGGTTTTGAATGTAATCCTTGCAGCCACTGGGAGCCAGTGGAGAGATTTCAGGGCTGGAGAGATATGATCTCAGGGCTTGAGGACAAGGACAAGTCTCCCAGTCCTGTTCTGGATAAGTTGCAATGGGCGGAGAGTAGAAGCAGGTAAATTTAGAAGGAGGCTGTTGCAATAATCCAACTGCAGAGGAAGTGCCAGGTATCATCTGCACACCAGCCACCCCCTTCCTAGTGCCAGGAACATTCACGCCAAAATATGTGACATATGGAGAACAGATAAATCATCTGAGAGCCGCAGTTGGGCTCTGCTCAGTGCCTATTGGAATAACAGCACCTATTGAAGTACCGACACCTAAGCAAACCTGGACAGTAAGGTACCCACTGAGAAGACCATGTCTACAGACAAGACAAAAGGATGTTTGTTAGAAGTAAATACCTGAAGAAGCCAAGAGGATACTAAAGGAAGATGAATGGTGACGTCATAAGAAATCAGACTGACGCACATATAGAATATATAATGAACTGAGAATACTGATAATGAGACGAAATACCATGGATAAGTGACATCTTGAGCCAAAGGTGAAACAGTTCATTTCAAGATGAAGAAAATTATGCCATATGCACGAGGAAGATATTAAGTCAGGTTAAACGTGTACAGATGCAAGAAACGTCAAGAAGCAAAGAAATCGTGATGCTTGCTTATGCTTAGTAATACATTAGATTGCGGCAAGCGCGAACTATACATATATCTACCTCAAAAGCACTTTATAGATGAGTGAAAATCCACTATGCACATGAGCAGAATTGAACAGAGGTTACTAAAGGTCTCAAGAGGAGAGTGTTGCAGCAAACAAATCGAGAATTAAGACGGAGAAAAAACCCAGCTGAAAGTAACCATGCAAAGAAGCCAATGTCATATCGTAATAGGCTAGCAATGGATACAATTAAAGAGAAAAAGAACAGAGTATCCTGTTCAGCAAGGTTGATATAAGCCACAGATGATAGACGACTGGCAGAATTAAATCAAATACACAAAATTGCATGAAGAAGAGGCCGATTTCATGGTGTCCTATTCACATGGCAAGGCAGGCAGGGATGAGACTTTCACATTTAGACATGGAGACCTGCTGTACCCACACTCCTTAACTTTCTCAGACCAAGATGCAGACTTAAGGCCAAACTACAAACACATGACCACTGAGGTGATGAATGGTTGTAACATAATTGGAGGGAGGCTGGGGTGCAGAATTACTCCCTGCACCTGGCTAATTATTCTGCACGCTGCTAAGCGCAAGTGGAAAAGTATGGGTGGGACTGATGCCAACCCAATCATAGTGGACCATGTAAGCTAGGTTCCTATAGAGAGTAGAACCAATGGGACATCGTATGTTTTGTGATGTTTTCAGTAGCCAGTTTGAAGGAAAGACTTAGTTTCCCCACCTGACATTTATTATCCAATCCCCTCACCCTGTTACCGTATAAAGATATAGTACCTATGTTAAAGTTACCTTCTTATAACCAATCAAGTTGCATGTTAGGTTTGTAAGATAACACTTCAATGATGATGAGTTTTTGGTATAAATATTGTGTTTTTTCTGAAATTAATTGGGAGTTTAAGCGAGAAGGAAGATCGAGCGGTTGATGATGTTCATTGAACTCTCCGTTTTCAGTACTTGTCATTAAATGGACTCCCTTTGCCAAACTATTGAGTTGTCATTATTATTTGGTGCAAGAGTACGAATCTGCATCCCCATCTATCTCAAGGGTGCTGCTGCTCAACTTAAAGGGCTGGTTGGAGATCCCCAGTCTTATGGGCCGGCTGGGGTCCTTCCAGTTCACTTAGTAGCAGAGATTAGATGGTTCAGATTAGATAAGACACCCATTGATCGTCGACATAAGTAACTTCGGGTCCTCAGCAATATCAAGAGTCCTTTGCCATCCGGCTGAAAGAACAAGAAGCTCCCCATAGATAGTGGGTAGTTTAATTAAAAATCCTGCAGGTTATGTCTAAAGGAACCTTTGTTTTCTCCCAAGAACTCCTTCCCACTTTTACGAGCAGTTGATCGGACGAGCAGCACGGAAAGGCGGTAATGAAGGCAGTAATCCGAGCATCCGGAGAGGAAAAACATATGAACGGTGAGTGAAAAAGACTGAATGCTTTGTCAAAAAGTTGCATGCCTTAAAACAAGTAAAGGGAAGGTAACAGAGGGAGGTGGGACAAAAATAACGTCAGTGTCAAAGTATAATGTATATATAAAGGGAAAATATTGACTCGAGGGTGGCCGGACAATAGAGAGAGATACCGGAGTAACTGAGGTAAACAGTATATGCCCATTTTCCTAGGTTTTAAAAGAGCACTAGAAGAAGCGCTTATTTAGGGTCCTGAATTGATAGGATGACGTAGGAGACCAGAATCGATTAAAGACGATCTGAAAGAAATGGGCTTAAAATCCATGTCGGAATACAATTAGGGGCAGAATTCATCTGAGGAAGCAGATGGCATGAGATTTGTGTAGCCGGCCGGAGTATGACTTGTCTGTTTTATGTTTCTTATCTATGACATCAGAAAGTAACATTTATTTTTTTTAAAAGCATGAAAATTGCACGATTGTGATAATATGATGTTGCATGGCATGTATCGATATTTGTAGTTAACAACATTCAAAGTGAAATTACTGTGAAAAATAAAACAGGATTGGAGCTTTCGACGATTGGTGCTCGCTCAATTGTTGATCTTGTTTGTGGAACGTAAGGCATAATAAAGTTTTATATAGAGGAGAAGATAAGCAGGTTAAGGATGGAAGACATTACCCCATTGGCACACATGTGCAAACAGATGCCGAAACATGCACCTAAGCTTAAACAGTACAGTGCAGAATGGGTTAAAGGAACCGCAGACAAAATGTTTATGCCATGGCCCCAAGGAGGATCGCTATCTAAAACGGACCCACAGCACATGACGACATATTTACACACCACGTAGACTGGCAAAAAGTTAGACAAATGCCGAGCTAGCTTACAACTTTGGAAGATGTGCTAACAAGAAAAGGAGGAGGAGCCACTGATAGATTGGATACTGAATATATGCACAGAGTGGGTAAAGAGCCTTCTGCGCCACCCACCCGTCTGAAACAAAAAGCGAGGCTAGTAAAGATGAAGGATTATACCTGTTGAGAGAACTCAAAGCAGCCACGGGATATAGCAACCCGTCATATGGGTCACCTACGAAAAGTAGTGACGAAAGCCCAAAGAAAGACAGAGACAGGAATATTACCTCCAAAGTCCCGAAGGACAAGGAGAGGTGAGAAAAGGAAAAAGGGGACCTAACACAGGAAAGTACATCTCTAGATACGGGAAGAGGGGGAAAGAGATGGAAAGGAGATGAGGATAGGACTGATGAGAAGGCATCCGCACAGAACGAATGGATGAAGGTTAGATTTTATTGAAATTCGATGGTAAAGGCATTGTGGATATGAGACAAAAAAGAGAACAGGACAAATTAGAAAGGAGGGAATAGGAAAACCGATCAAGAGATGAAGGGGCTAAGAAAAAGTATAGACAGAAACGAGAGCAGTTATATCTCGATGAACAGGTCAGAAAACAGGGAAAGGCAGAAGACCAAAGAAAACACGATCATAAGCATAGAACAGCTGTTGTTTGAGATACCATAGAACAAAGGAGAATAGAAGAAGAAGACCAAAAGATAGGGGAGAAGAGAATAAAAAGACAAAGGGATGAGGAAATGCAAAGGGCAAATGAACGAAGAGATGCGAGGAACAAGAAGAAGATAGGGTCAGAGAGGAAGCGAGGAAGCGTAGAGAGTTTGATGACGACATAGAACGTAAGCAGAGACAGAGAGCACAGGATCTTGAATATCTGGAAAGAGAGGTTAAAAAACTTGATGCAGTATTAGGCTGGGAAGATATAGAAGAATTCCTCACTGAGTACGATTTAGTACCAAGCACGTCTAGGGCAAATATTGAAGATGATTTCGACACCAGAAGCCTCAGAGAGACGGTTGATAGAATATATGATGAGATGGGGCTAGAAAAGGTACCCCAAGGGAAAGGAGAGGTTGAGCACCTTGAGAGCACTCAGTTGTACGATACTGAGGACACCTCCCAAAGTAGCAGAAATAGAGAGCTGTACTTGGATAGGCAGCCTCTAACCAGAAATGAGGAGGATGAGAGAAGTTGCACGAGTTGGGCACAGAAAATATCAGACACAGAAAGTGAAGAATGTGAAGAAAGATAAGATGAGAGAAGATCCGTAAAATGCTTCTCTAGGGCAAAGGGAATAAGATAGTCAGATTCTAGTGGGTCTATACCTAAGACATCAGAGTCAGCCACAGAATCAGACTGGGTCTCCACAACCTATGTGAGCAGAATAAGGCATGGTAGATGGCGATGCAGGAATAATACCGCTGCGGTAGACAGAAAAATTATGAGAGAAGAAAAGGGGTGTCATGTGTCACAGTTCCCTTTACTAGAAAAGGGAGGAATGAGGCCACAATATATACCCTGACCTCATATGGACAGAGAAATTATGAAAAATAATCTGCCAATGTTGACATCGGGAGCCTGAAAATGGAAACATGAGATAGAAAAAATGACAGGAGGGAACACATTAGCTGCAGGGGGTATTAAGGACCTTTTGACCGCCATACTTGGTGATAGAGCTGACGATGTGTGGCCACGGGCAGGTTACCCTGGAGTGACTACAGATAATACAGTGCATGACGGAGCGCCGTTTGCAGAACCGCGGAATGGAAAACGCTTCAAGTGCTATACCCGGACACTTCTGATATGGGAGCTGTAATGAAACGCAAGATGAAGGAGTCAGATGATCCTTTGCTTTACATTCATAATTTCCAAGACTCCTGGGTGCTGGAAAGTCTTTACCCATGATTTACCATATATTATGCCAAGGGCTGCCAGAACAGGTACAGAAGCAGCTCAAGAAAGTGGTAGGGATGGAGGCTAAGCCATGGTCTTAAATACAGTTGACCATTGCGCACTATTGCAGGTTGCTGCAAGAGAAGATTCACAAAAAGGATGCTGCACGAAAAGGTGAAGAGGCTAAATCGGTGCCGAAAAAAATATCAAAGTATGCCATTGAGGGGGCAATATAACTAACACAGACAGATCTAACGTGCAGCAGATCAATAATCAAAGACAGTTTGATCAAAACAATAACAGGCTTTACCCAAGGGAAGAGGCTTTCCAGGAATAGGATGGCAGAGTAATCAGGGAAGTTTTCAAAACAATCAAGGGTTTTCAAAACAATCCAAATGGAAACCAGAGTATGG
>CM030325.1:937697615-937875499 GCA_002915635.3 Ambystoma mexicanum
TCTTTAATGTCACTGGAGTTTTGAGGGTGAAACATAATATACATTTTTCTTTGTCAACACACACACATCACATTTTGTTTTCCTGAAATTTTTCTGTGAGCAGTGATATATTTTTATCTTACACTTTTTCAAACCATTTTTATTTGCAGGCCATTTTTGTTTTCAATGTTTAAAAATTGTGTTTTCCATGTGATAGGGATCTTTGATTCCTCCTTCTGTTGTTAAATAAAATGCTGCTTATCGATTGGTTATGACAGGTAGGCAGGCCCCTTTCGACATGGCTCTTTAATTTTACTTAAAAACAAAAACAAAGGTCAGGAAGGTTTTGCTTCAGTGTTTACAATCCTGCCATTCATGTGAAAGGGACTTCTGTTTGGGGCCTTTAAATGCACCCCAAAACAAAGGAACCCTGCCATGCTGCAGCATTGAAGTCAGGCACTGGTGGCAGAAACAACTGCTGCAGCAGTTAAGCAGATATGTAGTCAAGAAAGGGGCAGTGCAGGCAGTAGCCAGAGCCCAGGGCGAGACAGGGACAGCTCCACCACAAGCCACACAGTCTTCGGAAGATAGCGTATACTTATCAAGACTTCTCACAAGGCTTCGCCCAAGACTGCATGTTAATGCTTCCAGGGGTTGGTGAGTGGAACAGCGGGAGGTGTGCCCAGCCGCCGATAGGGCAGACAAGAAGGAAACAATCCGGAAAGGACTGAGACACTGGTGGCAGAAGCAGCTGGTGCAGCAGGTAAGCAGAGATGCAGTCTCTGTCAAGATGACAAGACAGGAGCAGTCCAGGCAGTAGTCAGAGCCCAGGGCCTGGTCCCCAGAGTCCCACAACACACCACATGGTCTCAATAACAGCTGAGATTAGTCAGTCTTCACCTGGGGTATTGCTTTGGAATGGGATGATGGGCGGAACAGTGGTAGGGGGTGGTCAACAGCTGAGTGGGCATGTGAAGTAGTCTGCAAAGTCCTTGATTATAAAAGAACACATTGATATTGATATTTTATTTGTATTGCGCTCATACACAATTGTTTCAGAGCGTTTTGAGGCAAGGGATGGGAACAAGGGAGAACACAACAATGATCTTACTAGGCCCAGTGACATTGTGAATGTGCAAGTGCATGGGAGAGGGAAAGGTGAAAGTGCCTCGGAGGGGGAAACGTGGAAAGTGCTGAGCAAAGGAATAAGAATACATAATATATACATAAACACATAATAAAGAGCAAAAACAGTGCTAGTGCAGCTAGCAGGTGTCAATTGTTAGGTTTAAGACAACATACAGGCTGTGCATGAAAAGTGCAGAAAAAAAGAGGGGCCTGTAGGTTTACAGATACAGGCCCCAGTGCAAGGGATTGCAAGGATGCAGTGCGGGTGGGTGGCAGGGTGAACAGGTACCTGGGCCTGAAAGTCAGAGGGTAACCAGGTGCACAATGCCGAGACATAACCGATCAACAGGGGAGAGGAGGAGTGAAGGAAAAAGCAACGAGGAACGATTTGAGGTGCTTCCGGAACCGGACACGGTTCTCCTCAAGTTCACCAATGGTAGGGAGGCTGTTCCAGAGGGAGGCCCCAGCTGAAGACACAGATCTACGCCCAGCTTGTTTCTTTGAAAAACAACGGACCCCTAGGGAGTTAGAGGTGGAGGTGCGAAGCGCTCGGGGGAAGGTATTTACGGAGGGACAGCTGAATGTGTTTTGGACCCAGGCCCCTGAAAGTCTTGTGGACAATGCAAAGGGTTTTGAATGTAATCTTTGCAGCCACTGGGAGCCAGTGGAGAGATTTCAGGGCTGGAGAGATATGATCCCAGGGCTTGAGGACAAGGACAAGTCTCCCAGTCCTGTTCTGGATAAGTTGCAATGGGCGGAGAGTAGAAGCAGGTAAATTTAGAAGGAGGCTGTTGCAATAATCCAACTGCAGAGGAAGTGCCAGGTATCATCCGCACACCAGCCACCCCCTTCCTAGTGCCAGGAACATTCACGCCAAAATATGTGACATATGGAGAACAGCTAAATCATCAGAGAGCCGCAGTTGGGCTCTGCTCAGTGCCTATTGGAATAACAGCACCTATTGAAGTACCGACACCTAAGCAAACCTGGACAGTAAGGTACCCACTGAAAAGACCATGTCTACAGACAAGACAAAAGGATGTTTGTTAGAAAGAAATACCTGAAGAAGCCAAGAGGATACTAAAGGAAGATGAATAGTGACGTCATAAGAAATCAGACTGACGCACATATAGAATATATAATGACCTGAGAATACTGATAAAGAGACGAAATACCATGGATAAGTGACATCTTGAGCCAAAGGTGAAACAGTTCATTTCAAGATGAAGAAAATTATGCCATATGCACGAGGAAGATATTAAGTCAGGTTAAACGTGTACAGATGCAAGAAACGTCAAGAAGCAAAGAAATCGTGATGCTTGCTTATGCTTAGTAATACATTAGATTGCGGCAAGCGCGAACTATACATATATCTACCTCAAAAGCACTTTATAGATGAGTGAAAATCCACTATGCACATGAGCAGAATTGAACAGAGGTTACTAAAGGTCTCAAGAGGAGAGTGTTGCAGCAAACAAATCGAGAATTAAGACGGAGAAAAAACCCAGCTGAAAGTAACCATGCAAAGAAGCCAATGTCATATCGTAATAGGCTAGCAATGGATACAATTAAAGAGAAAAAGAACAGAGTATCCTGTTCAGCAAGGTTGATATAAGCCACAGATGATAGTCGACTGGCAGAATTAAATCAAATACACAAAATTGCATGAAGAAGAGGCCGATTTCATGGTGTCCTGTTCACATGGCAAGGCAGGCAGGGATGAGACTTTCACACCTACACATGGAGACCTGCTGTACCCATACTCCTTAACTTTCTCAGACCAAAAAGCAGACTCAAGGCCAAACTACAAACACATGACCACTGAGGTGATGAATGGTTGTAACATAATTGGAGGGAGGCTGGGGTGCAGAATTACTCCCTGCACCTGGCTAATTATTCTGCACGCTGCTAAGCGCAAGTGGAAAAGTATGGGTGGGACTGATGCCAACCCAATCATAGTGGACCATGTAAGCTAGGTTCCTATAGAGAGTAGAACCAATGGGACATCGTATGTTATGTGATGTTTTCAGTAGCCAGTTTGAAGGAAGGACTTAGTTTCCCCACCTGACATTTATTATCCAATCCCCTCACCCTGTTACCGTATAAAGATATAGTACCTATGTTAAAGTTACCTTCTTATAACCAATCAAGTTGCATGTTAGGTTTTTAAGATAACACTTCAATGATGATGAGTTATTGGTATAAATATTGTGTTTTTTCTGAAATTAATTGGGAGTTTAAGCGAGAAGGAAGATCGAGCGGTTGCTGATGTTCATTGAACTCCCCGTTTTCAGTACTTGTCATTAAATGGACTCCCTTTGCCAAACTATTGAGTTGTCATTATTATTTGGTTGCAGAGTACGAATCTGCATCCCCATCTATCTCAAGGGTGCTGCTGCTCAACTTAAAGGGCTGGTTGGAGATCCCCAGTCTTATGGGCCGGCTGGGGTCCTTCCAGTTCACTTAGTAGCAGAGATTAGATGGTTCAGATTAGATAAGACACCCATTGATCGTCGACATAAGTAACTTCGGGTCCTCAGCAATATCAAGAGTCCTTTGCCATCCGGCTGAAAGAACAAGAAGCTCCCCATAGATAGTGGGTAGTTTAATTAAAAATCCTGCAGGTTATGTCTAAAGGAACCTTTGTTTTCTCCCAAGAACTCCTTCCCACTTTTACGAGCAGTTGATCGGACGAGCAGCACGGAAAGGCGGTAATGAAGGCAGTAATCCCGAGCATCCGGAGAGGAAAAACATATGAACGGTGAGTGAAAAAGACTGAATGCTTTGTCAAAAAGTTACATGCCTTAAAACAAGTAAAGGGAAGGTAACAGAGGCAGGTGGGACAAAAATAACGTCAGAGTAAAAGTATAATGTATATATAAGGGGAAAATATTGACTCGAGGGAGGCCGGACAATAGAGAGAGATACCGGGAGTAACTGAGGTAAACAGTATATGCCCATTTTCCTAGGTTTTAAAAGAGCACTAGAAGAAGCGCTTATTTAGGGTCCTGAATTGATAGGATGACGTAGGAGACCAGAATCGATTAAAGACGATCTGAAAGAAATGGGCTTAAAATCCATGTCGGAATACAATTAGGGGCAGAATTCATCTGAGGAAGCAGATGGCATGAGATTTGTGTAGCCGGCCGGAGTATAACTTGTCTGTTTTATGTTTCTTATCTATGACATCAGAAAGTAATTTTTTTTTTTAAAAGCATGAAAATTGCACGATTGTGATAATATGATGTTGCATGGCATGTATCGATATTTGTAGTTAACAACATTCAAAGTGAAATTATTGTGAAAAATAAAACAGGATTGGAGCTTTCGACGATTGGTGCTCGCTCAATTGTTGATCTTGTTTGTGGAACGTAAGGCATAATAAAGTTTTATATAGAGGAGAAGATAAGCAGGTCAAGGATGGAAGACATTACCCCATTGGCACACATGTGCAAACAGATGCCGAAACATGCACCTAAGCTTAAAAAGTACAGTGCAGAATGGGTTAAAGGAACCTCAGACAAAATGTTTATGCCATGGCCCCAAGGAGGATCGCTATCTAAAACGGACCCACAGCACATGACGACATATTTACACACCACGTACACTGGAAAAAAGTTAGACAACTGCCTAGCTAGCTTACAACTTTGGAAGATGTGCTAACAAGAAAAGGAGGAGGAGCCACTGATAGATTGGATACTGAATATAGTATTCGAGCGAGGCTAGTAAAGACGAAGGATTATACCTGTTGAGAGAACTCAAAGCAGCAACGGGATATAGCAACCCGTCATATGGGTCACCTACGAAAAGTAGTGACGAAAGCCCAAAGAAAGACAGAGACAGGGATATTACCTCCAAATTCCCGAAGGACAAGGAGAGGTGAGAAAAGGAAAAAGGGGACCAAACACAGGCAAGTACATCTCTAGATACGGGAAGAGGGGGATGGAGATGGAAAGGTGATGAGGATAGGACTGATGAGATGGCATCTGCACAGAACGAATGGATGAAGGTTAGATTTTATTGAAATTCAATGGTAAAGGCATTGTGGATATGAGACAAAAAAGAGAACAGGACAAATTAGAAAGGAGGGAAAAGGAAAACCGATCAAGAGATGAAGGGGCTAAGAAAAGGGATAGACAGAAACGAGAGCAGTTATATCTCGATGAACAGGTCAGAAAACAGGGAAAGGCAGAAGACCAAAGAAAACACGATCATAAGCATAGAACAGCTGTTGTTTGAGATACCATAGAACAAAGGAGAATAGAAGAAGAAGACCAAAAGATAGGGGAGAAGAGAATAAAAAGACAAAGGGATGAGGAAATGCAAAGGGCAAATGAACGAAGAGATGCGAGGAAAAAAGAAGAAGATAGGGTCAGAGAGGAAGCGAGGAAGAGTAGAGAGTTTGATGATGACAAAGAAAGTAAGCGAAGACAGAGAGCACAGGATCTTGAATATCTGGAAAGAGAGGTTAAAAAACTTGATGCAGTATTAGGCTGGGAAGATATAGAAGAATTCTTCCCTGAATACGATTTAGTACCAAGCACGTCTAGGCAAATATCGAAGATGATTTCGACACCAGAAGCCTCAGAGAGAAGGTTGATAGAATATATGATGAGATGGGGCTAGAAAAGGTACCCCAAGGGAAAGGAGAGGTTGAGCACCTTGAGAGCACTCAGTTGTACGATACTGAGGACACCTCCCAAAGTAGCAGAAATAGAGAGCTGCACTTGGATAGGCTGCCTCTAACCAGAAATGAGGAGGATGAGAGAAGTTGCACGAGTTGGGCACAGAAAATATCAGACACAGAAAGTGAAGAATGTGAAGAAAGAGAAGATGAGAGAAGATCCGTAAAATGCTTCTCTAGGGCAAAGGGAATAAGATGGTCAGATTCTAGTGGGTCTATACCTAAGACATCAGAGTCAGCCACAGAATCAGACTGGGTCTCCACCACCCTATGTGAGCAGAATAAGGCATGGTAGATGGCGAAGCAGGAATAATACTGCTGCGGTAGACAGAAAAATTATGAGAGAAGAAAAGGGGTGTCATGTGTCACAGTTCCCTTTACTAGAAAAAGGAGGAATGAGGCCACAATATATACCCTGACCTCATATGGACAGAGAAATTATGAAAAATAATCTCCCAATGTTGACATCGGGAGCCTGAAAATGGAAACATGAGATAGAAAAAATGACAGGAGGGAACACATTAGCTGCAGGGGGTATTAAGGACTTTTTGATCGCCATACTTGGTGATAGAGCTGACGAGTTGTGGCCACGGGCAGGTTACCCTGGAGTGACTACAGATAATACAGTGCATGACGGAGCGCTGTTTGCAGAACCGCGGAATCAAAACGCTTCGAGTGCTATACACTTCTGATATGGGAGCTGTAATGAAACGCAAGATGAAGGAGTCAGATGATCCTTTGCTTTACATTCATAATTTCCAAGACTCCTGGGTGCTGGAAAGTCTTTACCCATGATTTACCATATATTATGCCAAGGGCTGCCAGAACAGGTACAGAAGCAGCTCAAGAAAGTGGTAGGGATGGAGGCTAAGCCATGGTCTTAAATACAGTTGACCATTGCGCACTATTGCAGGTTGCTGCAAGAGAAGATTCACAAAAAGGATGCTGCACGAAAAGGTGAAGAGGCTAAATCGGTGCCGAAAAAAATATCAAAGTATGCCATTGAGGGGGCAATGATAACTAACACAGACAGATCTAACGTGCAGCAGATCAATAATCAAAGACAGTTTGATCAAAACAATAACAGGCTTTACCCAAGGGGAAGAGGCTTTCCAGGAATAGGATGGCAGAGTAATCAGGGAAGTTTTCAAAACAATCAAGGAGGTTTTCAAAACAATCCAAATGGAAACCAGAGTATGGAAAATGGGCAAATAATCAGACCACCGCCAACATGTTGGACGTGTGGAATGACAGGGTATCTAGCATGCACACGCAGAAGTCAAGGCATGGGGCAAAACAACCAACTCACAAGAGGAAGGATGGTGAATCTAAATTCCAGAATTTGACACATTTACCACAGGGACAGTCTCAACAGTAGCCAATGCAACTGTCACAAACAGCAGGTACAGGACAGTTACTGAATTCATAATGAGAAATGCCACAAGTGACGGGGGAAATCCGTTCACTCAGAATGGGACTAGATTATATATGGACTAGAATAGCTCACTGGGAGACCTGATGTGTTCTATCCTATCGAACCCTCATGAGGAACCAAGGGTAGATATATGTATAGGGGATAAAGAATATTCTTTCTTAGTTGACACAGGTGCGACACGCTCGTGTATACGTGAAGGCAATAAATACTCAGGGCTTCACAGGAGCAACAAGTCGTGTTCCTTTTACAAATACAAAAGAACTTCCAGTATCCATAGGAGAATGTGACATGCATGTGCCACTGCTATATTCAAGTCAAACCCCAGTGAATATATTGGGATGAGACCTAATGACAAAGTTAAACGTGATAATCTCGTTCACGGAGAAGGGCATAGTATGTTCAACTCCAGGAATGCAGTATTTGAATGTATGCAAAATAATTAGAGCATACACAGGACAAGTGGCTATGAGAGCTATTCCATTTGAACCAAAAATATTTGCTTATGGAGTGCACATATTAATGTCATGGCGACCAAGAATACCTATTCATGAGTTAAAGGGCACAAGTGTTTCCCTTGAAAATACAAACAGCCATAGTGCGAGGAGAGATGGCTCTGCTTGACGGTTGTGATGATGAAGGCAGACAATGGTGTGCAGTAATCGTCATTGGGGAAGGTTACAGATTGACTGACATCACTGATGACAATCTGTTTGAAGAACAAACAAGTGAAAATGAGATGACAGTTGAGGTTAATCTCATCTATTTGGTGAACATGAACAAAAGAGAAGTGCCTCAGAGAATGATGCTGGCACAAAAACATCCTGGATATTTTGATGACCACATGCCCTTATGACGTAGGCTTGCTGAAAGGAGTTGGAGAACTAAAGATCGCATTGAAACCAGAAGCAATTTTACCAAAATCCCAACAGTATCCCATGTCTAGGGAAGCAGATGAAGGCATTTTCAAGAAAATTTTGTCAGAGTCGTCATGCAATACTTCGATTTACCCATTGAAAAAGGGGGAAAGGGAGGGTCTTGGAGGCTCGTGCAAGATCTACGCCTGATAAACCAGATAGTCGAGGCTGAGTTCCCTCTAGTCCCTAACCCGTCCACGATCCTATGTAATTTAACCGCTGCAAGGTATTTCATGGTGATTGACTTGAAAAATGCATTTTTCTCAATCCCATTGCACAAAGACTAACACGATTTGACATTGTTTACGTTCAGACACGTTTGTCTGAAAAGCACAAGACTGCCTCAGGGGCACTGTGAGTCTCCTTCGATTTTCAACTGAGTCCAGCCGATGGACTTAAGCAATATTGCATTAGAGAGTGCTGTCTTGCAATACGTGGATAACATTCTGATTTGCAGCATGACAGAGGAAAAGTGCAGACACAATTCTATTCAGCTAGTGACTATACTGGCTGAGAAAGGATTTAAAGTTGGCAAAGAGAAGTTACAATATTGTCAACAAGAAGTGCTGTATTTAGGCCAGCTAATCGCACATGAGGGGAAAAAGGTTACCCCTGAAAAGCAGAAGCCATTTCAAAGACAGCCAAACCACACAGGATAAAAGAAATGCAGCTATTTCAGGGCATGGGTCTTTGACTACAGCTCCTATACCAGACCCTTGTTACAAGCCTTGAAGAAAGTACAGGCAACAAAAGAAAATATTTGTGGACCAAGACCATGGAAGAATGGTTTGTTGAACTAAAAAAAGCCATTTGCATGGCTCCAGTTTTAGGGATTCCCAATTATGCAGAGGAATTCTACCTTTTTTTACACCCGAATGGCGGTGTTATGACAGCAGTACTCACTCAGAGAAAGAAGATGGGGTACAAGCCCCTTGCATACTACAGTTTGAATTTGGACCCAGTGATGAGGGGTCACTTCCTGTGTGAACAGAGTTTGGCTGCCACAGGATTTGCCATAGAAAAGGCTACAACCATGGTGATGGGATGCCCAAATATGTTATTTGTCGAGCACGCACTATTTGCCATTTTAAAGAAACCAAAAGGCACATTGACATCTCAGAGAGCTTCTGCTTATGCACTGGTCACATCAAATCTGACGATTAAAATTGTTCAATGCAAAATAGTGAACCCAGCTATGTTTAGAGCAGAGCCAGTCACTGAAGGAGAGCCAATACATGATTGTGTGAACTATGAAGAATTCTATGATGAGATTCCAGGAGTGAAAGAAAATGCATTGGCAGAATGAGAAAAAGTCTTTTTGATGGTTCTTCGAGGATCGATCAAAATGATGGACAGAAATATACAGGTGCCTCTGTGATGAAAGACATAGCAAATGGGGAATTTCAAGTACTCATTAGTGCACAATTACCCTCACACCATTCAGCACAAGCTGCAGAATTATTGTCATTGATATTTGCACTCGAGAGTCACACAGCCCAGACAGTGATGGTGTACAGTCACTCTTCCTATGTGATGTCAACAGTATACGCAGGCCAAGCGTGCTGGAAAAGGAGGGGCTACCTCCGAGCAGACGGCACACCTGTGCAACACGCAGCCTTATTGGACAGGCTCCTTAAGGCAGTACAGCTCCCATTGGGCATAGCGGTCATGAAATGCACTGCCCACATGAAAGACACAGATTTTATCTCACATGGAAATCAAGCAGAAGACACAGAACCCAAGCCTGTGGCGAATAAAGACGAAACAATCATGAGTGTGGAAATAACTGATGTGCATGAGAGAATGATTGTTGCACGAAGCAAACCTGCATGCAATAACAATATGGCAGGAACTCAGTTAGTGCAGCTCCAAGGGGAGGCACCACAGGAAGAGAAGAACTTATGGAAGCGACAAGGGTGTTCTTTAAACCCCTCTGAGAGCTTGTGGCAACAAGAAAGCACTGGGAAACCGTTGATGTCTATAGCCTTATTAAAAATAGCACTGGAACAGTTACACTATCCAGCGCACATGACAAAAGAGAATCTAGCAGCAACGATTGCTGAAGACTGGTTCATACCAAACTTGGCAGAACATGTTGCATTTTTTATGGTGAACTGTATAATTTGCCAGCAGTTTACGGCTGGGCATACACTATGTGGAATTAGAAGAGTAATCCAAGGCCTAACGGGCCTTTTCAGCACTTGCATATCGATTATAGCGATATGATTCAAGTATGTAACAGGTACAGGTATCTAATTTTTGTGTTGTGTCCATTCTCTAGATGGATAGGCGCAGGTCCATGTACACACCCAGACTCTACCTGTGCATCTAAATTCTTGGTAAGGGAGGTGTTTCCTAGATGGGGAGTGTGTGTAGTCATGAGATCAGACAATGGTCCTCATTTTGTTAATGCAGTATTTTGAACAGATTAGCTTTTTGCTTGGTATAAAGCGCAATATTTCTTCGGTGTATTATCCTCAAGGGAATGGCATATGCGAGACAGCTTGTTAAAGGAAAGGATAGCCAAGTTGAAGCTTACTCTGAAGAAGGGATGGCTACACAGTCTTCCACTGGCACTGTATGCACTCAGAAACCATCCTGGTTCTGACCATCATCTCACGCTGCACAAAATCATGACAGGCAGGAGGATGCACACACCATTGACACCTCAAAATACAGGTAGATGTGAAGCCCAGCCAACAGGAGAAGGGTTAGGATTGGAAATGTAAAACACTTGTATTGCATGACATTTTGTCTTACTGTAATTTCATGACCGCTGCAGCAAAGACAAGAAGGGTGCGGGGCAGCACAGAACACAGTAGGAGATACTACAACAGACCAAGTTCCAAAATGATGTGTTTCTCCCATATTCCCTAGGGACACAGTCCTGGTGAGAAACCACACAAGAAAAAGTGCAACGAGTCGAGGTTCAACGGCCCCTTTAGAATGGAGGATGTTACACCCTCTGCAGTCAAGCTAAAGGAAAGAAGAGCTTGTATCTTTCTGGGTGACATCAATCCATGCATTGGAGAAAACCCCCTGCCTGCACCCCACTATGTGGAGACTACAGACAACGGGGAAGAACCACAACACATGCAGACAAGATCCATGACGAGGAAGAAGGACGCATGACCAGCAAAAGCAGAGACGAAGAACATTTTGTGCAAGTTGTGGCTTAGCTTTGGACACTTCCTTTGAGCAAAATAAGGGAAAAAAGGGATATAAAAACATGGATACTCTGTGCATCCTAGTTTCAGGGTGAAGAAGAATTGCACGTATAAGCCACAAAGTAGCTTGTTGACTTTGGACTTTGGACTGAGGCACACTGAAGCCTTGAGAAGAAAAGATATGCCAGATTTTGATCGAGGATATGTAAATTGGAAGAGAATATAGTACCCAGATTCTTTTAATACTGAAGCCTTATTTGGGCTTACTCATGGTGTCACACAATAGTGCCCGCACCAAAGACATTCTGATCTATTTCGAGTTAGTATTGAGGTCATACCCATTGTTGGTGGAAATAATCAAACGCATAACAGAGTTTCTTCAAGATCCTGAAAACGAAAAGACAATAGGGAGGCTGCTCACAGTGATCACAGAACAGTTTATTTTGCTTCCAAAATACAGCGAGGACAAGACAAATGTCCCTGTCACCAGAAGATAACAGACTAGCTAGTAATGTATTTTTCCGCTTGATTGAAGATTTTCCATAACTTGTGGGGAGACCTGCAACTGTTGATGTCCTCACTTTCATTAGAGCCCCAGTGAATTCTACACAGATGAGTATGCTCCTGCATGGTATCATAATGTAGGTCAAACTATATAATCATCAGCAGAATCACCAGAGAAGATTGTAAACTTTCCTTCGAGGGACAGATTGTGAAGGTGTTGCCAAGGACTTCACTCTTGTGTATGCTGACAAAGGAACAACATGTCATCTGGAGCGAAACAGATAAGAGACATTGGGCCTGATCACGACTTTGGCGGTAACGCCGGCGGTATTACCACCGGCAGTATTAGTCCTACCGCCGAACTCCCCAGCGCTAATAGCGCCGGATCACGAGTTTGGCGGTAATGTAATTCCACATTCCCCATTGAGCCCATTCGGGAATGCCCCATTCCCCATTGGGCTCAATGGGGAAAATGTGTGCTCTTACCGCCGGCGGATTTCCCGCCGGCGGCAATAGCGCAAATTTTCAGCGGATTTCCGCCCAGCCAAGAGCTGGGGCGAAATCCGCCAAGGTCCTGATTTGGGGGACCCTTAAATCCGGCGGTAATAGCGCGACCGCCGGATTTAAGGGTTACCGCCAAAGTCGTGATGAGGCCCATTGACTGGTAACTGGTCTATTTTGAACACTCAAATTAAAGACATGCTGAACTTGCCTCATTTGGAACTCACGTTTTAGAAAATTTTTTGTTTCTACAAAAAAGAGACAGTCTATTATTCAGACAAAGAGGATAAGCAGTCCAGCATCTGTAACCTGCAAACAGATACGACAGAATCCAGATAAAAGTGGCACTGTTTAGCATGTATTAACGTTCGTGTTGCTTCCTTAGATGATCGAGATGGGAAACCAGAGCAGTAACATTGTCCTCCCTCATGAGGCGAGACGTTCATATTGGCCAAGGAACAGATGTTGTAAACTAACTTACAAATGTATTGCTTGCATATGCATAGTATTCATTATCATATTACTGTCATTGATGATTAGAACTGCCTTTTTCATTGGTGCACAAAGCGTTCAGGTTCCCGTGCACCTATTTAATAATTTACGCATGACACCTACCAAGGTACCCAGACCTTAAATAGTCATTCCAGTTCCTAGAAAGAATGACAGAGTGTCTGAACTTGAGATGGATGTGATAAATAATGACACACTCACAAAACTTGGGTTAACAAATGAATTGCAACGCCGGAGACAGGGTCGGCAAAATATAACCAAGAAGGGGTTGAGGGAAGGTACACATACACAAATAATGAGTACATACACACCTGGTCTAGTGTCAATGAGTTCAGAATCACATTCCAGAGAATGGTGGAAGCTTGGACAAACAACAATGAGAAGTTCCACATCAAGAGAAGTTGAGAGACAAATGGAGAAAGCTGAACTTTTAAAGAGACAAAAGGCTTTAGCGGATAAGCAATCGGAGACAACACCTGCAAGCACACATGATCCTGCGAGACATGAGATCAGGGCAGTGCTTGGAGAGAAGAGAAGAGCAGAAATTATAAGAGACATATTCATGATTGGTTGGGATATTGAAAAAATGAAGCAAATCATGCACATTCCTACAAGAATAAGCCAGCATAAGGACATGCCTGGATCATTGATGGAAATACCTGAGAATCCCCTAGCAAGAGGAAGCTATACAGATGTGTTTAAGGATGTGATTATAGCAAACTACAGGAAGACCTTAAAGATTAGAAGGAGCTCACAAGAAGACATTAACAAAGTGAACGATTACTTGGCCAGCACAGCACACTTGGCAAGCAACATATGGTACCAACACATGAAGGAAGCTGGAAGACAAACTTCAGAGGAAGAATGCTTTGTGTGTGCACTCCTACCTTACAGCATGGGGAAGTCAAAAATCTTCGTAGCTGTTGAAGTAGATGTGCAGACAGCACGCTGTCTGTCACATATAGCAATGTGCATGACCAGAGGTTGGTTTATGGGAAGTGATGCTTCAATCAATTGGGCAACTGAAGCGACTGACCCAGATGAAGATGATTGTGTCCAAGGCATAAAGACAAGAAACAATGGGAACACAAAGATCATTCTGAAAAGATATGAAAACCCTGGAGTTAAAGGAGCGGAGATCAGGAGAGAAACAAACAAAAAGCTGAACGTCAAGGGGAAATTTCCAGAAGAAGCTTGAAGATGGAAGAACAGAGGTCAAATGCAAATGTGGGGAACAGTGCTTTCACCAGACAGATGGGAGAAAGGAGTAGTGATCTTTGGATACTATAAGGAAACCATTAACAATGCACAGATGGTATGCAAACCACTATGGCCGAGACTGGCAAGACTGCTAACATGGGTCAAAGATGGAGGAGGACCCTACAGATAGTGCCATTGGAGAATTCCAAACTGTGCTTCAGAAACAATGGTACAAGAAAAATGGGAGAAAATCAGAACTGTGGATGAATTTTCGATGCTACAGGAACGATACATGGTACTGCAGTGATCATTATTGGGCATGTGGATCCAAAAGCATATATTAGCTTGCCGAAGAATTGAGGAGGTATATGCACATAGGTGAATGTCCATGTTACAGCGCTGGTGATTCCAAAAGGTGATCTGAATATTGACAGTTTCCCGAAAACAGATGCACACATGAGGAAGAAGAGATCTGTGGAACTGATGAGACGAATGAAGAGAGACAATTACTTCTCTGCCAAATCAGAAGAAGCCTTTCATGCAATCCCATATGAACACAGGTTGTTCAGCCTGACCACATCAGTGTTCACGACAATCCTGATGCCAAGAGTTCAGATTGGAGCAAACACTAAATGGTTGCAGATAACCTGATGAAAGTTACTGCAGACCATCCACACAACCATAAAGGAATTCAATGCAATCAAAGAAGAGTTAAGAGTGATTTGACTAATGACTCTCCAGAACAGATATGTCCTAGACATGATGACAGCTATAGATGGAGAGGTTTGTGCAAAAAACGGAGAATCATGTTGCACATTTATACCATCTCACGATCACGAAAAAGGAACCTTAACAGAAGCCATATGTATGCTGACAAAACTACAGAATTCGATGATTGATGAAGTTGACGAAGTTGATGATGACAGTTGGTTTGAATCACTGTTTTCATCGGTTCCACAATGGATGGCAGACACATTCAAGTTCCTAGAGCCTTGTTGATGATGATATTGCTTGGATTCTGTGTTATCAAGATAATAATCTCTTAGAGCCAGAAAACTGCTAAAATGGCCATAGGGATGAAAATAATGATTGATGTTGAGTCAGGATTGAAGCCCAAAAACCTGACTGATGAAGAAATAACTTTGTCAAGGCCAGCATTAATGCACCAGAAGGAACAACATTTTGGTACCCGTAAAAACATAGAAAATATGTGGGAAAATGGATCAATTGCAATCCAAGTGGAGAATGTCAACTGATGACATGGAACAAAGGTGAGCACGTAAGAACAGCACAATGTTTACAGGGATTGATAAAGATATGGACCCCAAAGGAACATTTCTGCAGACCTAGATGTCTAGATCCAGAGGATGACAGAAAAGTGAGTATAAAGAAGGAAGTAAGAGTGGTCGATTAATCGCCCAAAGAAGGAAGTGAAGAGGAAGTGGCAGGTATCATCTGCACTCCAGCCACCCACTTCAAAGTGCCAGGAATGTTCACACCAAAATATGTGATGTATGGAGAACAGATATGCCCAGTGCCTATCGGAATAACAGCACCTATTGAAGTACCGACACCTAAGCAAACCTGGACAGTAAGGTACCCACTGAGAAGACAATATCTACAGACAAGACAAAAGGACGTTTGTCAGATTGAAATACCTGAAGAAGCCAAGAGGATACTAAAGGAATACGAATGGTGACATCATAAGAAATCAGACTGACACACATATAGAAGATGTAGTGACCTGAGAATACTGACAAAGAGACGAAATAACATGGATAAGTGACATCTTGAACCTAAGGTGAACCAGTTGATTTCAAGATGAAGAAACTTACGCCATATGCACGAGGAAGATATTAAGTCAGTTTAAACGTGTAGAGATGCAAGAAACCGCAAGAAGAAAATAAATTGTGAAGCTTGCTTATGCTTAGTATTGAATTAGATTGTGGAAAGCGCCAACTATACATATATCTACCTCAAAAGCACTTTATAGATGAGTGTAAATCCACTACACACATGAGCAGAATTGAACAGAGGTTACTAAAGGTCTCAAGAGGAGAGCGTTACAGCAAACAAATCTAGAATTAAGACATAGAGAAACCCATCTCAAGGTAACCATGCAAAGAAGCCAAGGTCATATCAGGCTGGACTAGGTTAGCAATGGATAAAATTAAAGAGAAAAAGAACAGAGTATCCTGTTCAGCAAGGTCGAGATAATACACAGATGGTAGACAACTGCCAGAATTAAATCAAATACATGCAATTGCACGAAGAAGAGGCCTAATCACATGGCAATGCAGGCAGACAGGGATGAGAATTTCACACCTGCGTATGGAGCCCTGCCGTACTCATACTCCTTAACTTTCTCAGGCCAAGAAGCAGACTCAAGCCCAAACTACAAAGCAGTAATTGACACACGACCACAGAGGTGATGAATGGTATAACATAATTGGAGGGAAGCTGGGGTGCAGGCTTACTCCCTGCAGCTGGCTAATGATTCTGCATGCTGCTAAGCGCAAGTGGAACAGTATGAGTGGGATTGATGCCAATCCAATCATAGTGGACCGTGTAATCTAGGGTCCTATAGAGAGTAGAGCCAATGGGACGTCATAATTTTAGTGACGTTTACAGAAGCCAGTTTGAAGGAAGGGCTTAGTTGCCCCACCTAACATTTATTATCCAATCCCCTCTCCCCGTTACCATATACAGATATAGTACCTATGTTAAAGTTACCTTCCTATAACCAATCAAGTTGCATGTTAGGTTTTTAAGAGTACACATCAATGATGATGAGTTTTTGGTATAAATATTGTGTTTTTTCTGAAATTAATTGGCGTTTAAGCGAGAAGGAAGATTGAGGAGTTGCTGATGTTCATTGAACCCCCCGTTTTCTGTACTTGTCATTAAACAGACTGCCTTTACCAAACTATTGAGTTGTCATTATTATTTGGTGCAAGAGTACGAATCTGCATCCCCATCTATCTCAAGGGTGCTGATGCTCATCTTAAATGGCTGTTTGGAGACCCCCAGTCTTATGGGCCGGCTGGGGTCCTTCCAGTTCACAACCTAGAGAGAACAAGGGCTCAGGAGACAGTGAGCTTCAGGGGGAAGGAGAGGAAAGGAAGAATACCTCTGATGAGGTGCAGTAGGAAGTTTGACATGAAGGTAGTTCTTAACAACGCCTCACAGGTGACATCATTTCACTTCTTTTTTCCTCACAGTGCCTGCCCTGCATTACTGACGGTTGTTACGGATATTGGTAGGCCATAAATCAGATAATGCAAAAGTTGAATATTTGATGCCAGGCTGCCTCATTTTCATTTAACAAAATATGATGTTTTTAAGAAAAGTGTTGTTCGTCCATAGAGAAACACTTTTCTATTTTCGCATGCCCCTCAGAAGTGGTCCCTGATTCTCTGTGTTCAAAACCAAACCGCATGAAAGATGCATGCATGTATAATCTAGATCATTGTGGTGCATGAATAAACCATGAGGATGAAATAATCTCCACTGGAAATTGATACCGCCTCAAACCAGTCACAAATGATAGATGTGGCTCACTAAAGCAGCTACACAGCAACTGCAACAAGAAAAGATATCTCCTGAAATAAGCACCAACAGAAAGCTGCCATGAATCATGGGAAGTAGGGGATAGAAAAACACTACAGCACCATTGGCAATAAGTGAACATGTCCCGAAAATATGACCACATGGAACCACTGATAGGGAAGAGGAATACTAAACTCCTGAGATTAGCCTCCTCCACGTGCTGCAGCTCCATGAGTGTAAATGCACAGAGGCGGATTCCAATGCTCATTGCAGCTGCCCTATTAGAGGAACAGCTGGCAAGCTCCACCAGCCTGACTGAGAAGAGCTCCTTAGCACTATTCACATCCCAGATAGTGCTAAGGATTCTCAAGTTCAGATTTGAGTGACCAGTCAGGGTAGCCATTTGCTCAATATTGGGGACATCCGGGATGGGATGGCCATGGACCCCGACAGAGATTGGAACTTGAATATCTCCTCCGATTAAGCTACTCACAGTTTTGCAAGTCTGCACCAGTGAATCTCTCCACTGCTCCATGCCCTTTTTTCCAAACTCCTTAAGTAACTTGTGGATACCATGCAGCATTGAGCAGTACACATCATTTTCTAGAAACCCACCTGCTCTAAGTGAAATCACATGCATTGGAAGTTTTCCCAATATGGTTGTGAACCTGAACTCTGCAGGCATGGCCCTTTTCCCACTCAAGGCTAGAGAGCAGCTGTTAAGGAGCAGAAGCATGCAGTGCAATGCCAATTAGCGAATGGTCTGTGTCAGAGACCTTTTGTTCACCAGCATATATGCAGGATTCTCAGGTTCAACACACCATTTGATGATCCTGCAGCAACAGTTTCCTGACCCACACTACAGTAATGCTGTGAGTTATTTGTGCATCATACATTGAATCGTTCATTTAGAGCTATTCCTTCCTCCTGTATCACATGTCTTGGTGAGTGGAAACACAGAGAAGACATCACCCAACATGCAGAACAAAGTCGCCTAAGGAAACATCTAATGAGAACAGCATCTATTGACATACTAATGGCCGTGTTTTCACTTTTGAGTACGCCGTTGATGCATGTAGGTGCATGGTGCAATGCAGCAGGGTAAACGCTTGGTATTCCTAAAAGCAACATTTTTCAAACCCCTTTGCTCCTTTTTTCAGGAGACTCTTCATACCCCGATAAAAAAGTGACTGATGACACTGGGCTACCAGCTTGTGAATCTGTCAAATTTCAGGTGGCAATGACTGTAACCCACAAAATTCCTGGACGTTGTGATCCACCTCCCCAATGTAACCAGCCCAGAAGATGACACACCTCCTCTGGAACTATTGGCACAGTGAACACAAATGCTATATTGATGACAACATAATAATACGAATAGGACAACCTGACTATGTATACATCAACAACAGCAGTTTAAGCAATGTCCTTACACTTTCAAATAGGTTCCTGGCATCAAGGAATGTGAAGAATTCGACCATCCGCACAGGGAGTGTGCTTTCGCCTGGGCTTTTTTGAAGTTTTGAAATAAAAATGCCTGATGGGAGATCAACTTCAGAAAATGTGTGGGGCCAAACCGAGCACATGGCTCACCGCACAACAAACACATAGTCAAATGTACTCCGGGGGACACAGCATACATGTGCAGCCCTCCCTGTCACATTTAGCTGGAATTTGACAGCCACAGATATACCAAAGCATCTCAGGAAGGGGGAAGGCAACACATTCCTCTGGCCATGGCCAGCATAATTAAAATATCAAATGCTCCATGGATCTGCCCTCTCTGTTGTCTAATGTTCTTCTGGTGGCAGCACATACTGATGAGAGTTATTTGAGGCAAACCTGCGGAAGGGGCATGTTCGCAGACCTGACAAAAGGGGGCAAAAAACCCAACACCTATTCGATATGCAATGTGTCAACTTGAAGCTAACTCCCACTCCTCTATATGAAGGCCAGTGAATGGCATATCTGGGACAACTATTTACAGTAGGTAACCCCTGCTGGGGGACTACCTTTCAGGGGATGAAGTATGTCATTTGAGGGAGACAGAAGTCTGTTCTCGCCACAAACCTCAAGGGAGAAGTGCGCTTTGATCAAGAGCCACAGAAAGCTTAATTAATCAGAGAGACACATTGATCCATAACAGACAGGACGATGAGTGGGACTTAGTACTACATGTTGTGACCCCTTACCTCTCCTGTTGCAAAGAACTCCGGTTATGACCTCACCCATTACATAAGATTGTTGGTGGGGACATGGGACCGCTTCCTTAAGGTAGGTTTAGCCTGCACCAATCACTGGGGACCTTTTGGCTTTAAAAGAGGACTGAGCTCCTCTCTTATTAGATCAACTGACGACCTAAAAAGGAGTAAGTAGAAGGACTAATTTGGACCCTGACTGAAGGTACAGTCTGCCTTACAGCTTCTATCAATGAATGAAGACCATGAATTGCACGAGGGAAGCAAGACCCTTCTCCTAAACATCTCCCGGGGAACAGAGGGAGATACCACACTCAGAGGCCCCCATCCATCAGCTCCAGAACCGGAACCCAGCCAGCACACAGCGTGCCCTGCGAGGTTCTGCCAGCAAACTTCTGACGTGGGAAGCGCCAGAGAGTCTCTGAACAAAGGACAAGGCAGTTGCCTGCAAACATGCTCCTCAGCTTTGGGCCGTCCGCCTTAAAGGATGACACAAGCCCTGCAAAGAAGCTACGAGGAGTGCCATTACAAGCATCAACCAGTATCCATCTTTTAAGGACATTTTGGAGACAGTCAAGCCATCAAACTGCGACTGGCTGCACCACTGACTATTGTCATGCTACAGTCGCAAAGGCCATCCAAGACGCCTCGACAGCGTTCCAGATCTGCCAACCAGCACTGAGACAACGATTCTTGACCCCGAGCCACTGTGTCAGCCAGCCTGCAGCTGTCCATCCAGCCTCACTTGCCGAACAGTTGGCGCCTGATACTCGTCGCAGTCTCTCGTCTTGAACTCTGTTGCAGGAGCAGCAAAGTGTCCTGGAACTGACTTGACGCTGTCAAGCATCAAGATCATCTCAAGCACCAGGTGTGGTTCTGTGCCCCTGGTCCTTCTCCGAAGACCCCTACTGACATTTACAACCCCTTGCTCCCTTGGTCCTGTAACCAAATATCCTTGAACAGATAAGACTGATTGCTTTACAGACTACCCTCCTGTCAGTATCCAGAGTGCATCCCTCTCCTTCGTGAAACTGTCTGTCCTCTGTGTTCCTTTAAAGGGTGGGTTGTATTTTGTAGTGTGCTAGAACTGTCTGTTTTGATAATAAAGTAGATATTTGTCTACAACCTTGACTGGACAGTCCCTTTTATCATTGGGTAATAATTGTATTTTCGCTGTGATGAAACTAACCAACGATCCACGACCTTGCAGAGATATGCCTGCCGTTCTGTCCACATTACCAACAATTGGAAAAGGAGGGTTATAATTAACTTGTGCTCCAATCTATTTGGACCCTTTCTGGGGTACTAGAGGAGTGGGGTTGATTGATGGTTTAGAAACCGATATTCATCCCTGGACCACTGGTGCCTCGGAAGTTGATTTGTCACAGGGAACTCCAGTGAAATATCCTGGTGCCTTACGTAAACCTAATTACCTATGAGAAACCAAGAAATAATACCAGGCAGCACGGATCCATGGCAATGTGGATTTACACGACTGTGAGACACTGTGTTCTTATCATTGAGTTTTTATACAGACAATAGAAGGGGAAGCACACGAAGGCCAGCACAAGAGGAAAAGGCCTTGCGTGCCGTGGCATCATACGTCACGTAGGTAATGTGAAAAAGAGATTATGGGATACTGCAACATTGGGAATCACCCAAACGCCATGGTAATCCATTTTAGTTCCTATGAGGACCGGAAATACTCTGAGTTCATCGGGGGCGCGCGTGCCTGATTTTCCCTAACAGAAACAAAGTTAACATCGGTAGAAGCAGGCAGCGGTCGGAATATGGGTGGATCACAGTAGAGAATGCATTTGTTGTGATGAAGAACCATTGACAGCCCTGCAGTGGGGATTACAATGAAGTCCATTTCAAGTCTGTTTGATTACTGCAAAATGCTGAATGTTACTTAATATATCCATCAGTCGCAATGTGCCCATGCTCCATTGGGAGTGTACACGGACGACCCTGATGATGAGATCTTGCAATGTGTCTCTTGAGGGGATCTATGAAGCCTCCACCATTTATCAAACCCCTGCTCCCCCCAACCCAACAACACAACCTAAATGTGGAAAAGGAAGCCATTGGCCTTTTGCAAATAATAAATAATAAACACCTGAAAATAAGGGTAGTATTTAAAAAATCTTCAGCAATAGGCGGGGGGTCTAACAAACATAAAATGTTCTCCAAAGGGGTCTGTTAAGAAATGAAAATAATGTTCAGCAACGGGTCGGGTACAACAAAGATATAGGGCCTCATTACACGGATGGCGGTAAGGGTTCACCGGTACCGGTATTTTAGCGGTACCGGTAAATCCTTACCGCCTTACTACGAGGTCCCTTTGCGGGTTGGGGAATTTAACGCCTGCTTTTTGCAGGTGGTAAAAACCAACCCGCAAAGGGACCAGGGAGCTAATTACGGTACCGCAATTTGCGGTACCGTAATTAGCGCCTTCCCCATTCTCATAGAGCCCCATGGGGTAAAAATGGGAATGGGGAAGGGCAATGGTGGAAGGGGGAATTACCGCCCCGCCAACCTTGGAATAGGGCGGTAATTCCCCTTTCCACCAAGGCGGTGCCGGTATTTTACAGGCATGAACCATGGCACTAATAGCACCATGGTTCACCGCCATCCGTGTAATGAGGCCCATAGTGTCCTCGGATGGTGAAAGGGGCAAACATAGATAAAGTGGAAGGTTTCAACTAGCAGAGCTATAGCAAGACTTGTGTTAAAAAAGGAGACAGGGTACAAAAATAAATCCGAATGTTTCAAATGGAATGGGAGTGAGGTCTCAAACAAAAATGTAATGTTTTAAGAAGCAACAATAAAGAAATCCCCCTTCCTGAGTAGTCGAGCTGCACTCCCACCACTATGGCATCACCCCCTGAGTGCCTCAGAAGGGTAGTGTGCTGAGAGGGCTGGGGTAGGATGGAACAGCAGAAATCTGGGTGCTCTTGCATCTGCAAAGGGCCTGCCTTGCAGACAAGGTCTGCTCCTGATGCATCAACTGCCCAGTCAAGGTGGCATGTAACTGTGTCATGTTGATCATGGATGAGGGAAAAACAGATCAGCTTGTGGATCACTGAGGCTATTTCTTTAGCATAAAAGCACTGAACTTTCATGGCGGCATGGCACTGGGTCCGGTCCGGTCTGGGTCTGGTCTTTGCCTCTATTTGTCAGGCATCAGTAGTTCCTTCTGTATATGCTCCAGTATCCGCTGGATATGGGCAAGCACCTCCACCATCAATTTGGACAGAGGAACCAGATCCCTCCCATTCTGATGTAGCTAACCCATTGATGACAGCCTTGCAATGATGGACTCCAACATAAGGCCTTGAAGGTGAGCCTTTGGAGAAGGTGTCACAAATGCAGGTGGGAGGGGGGCTGATTTGTTCCCAACTCAGTCGTGATGGGTGCCTGGGTTGCTGTGATGCGGTGTACCTGCCTCAATCCCTGTTATCATATTCTAGTAAATGTGTAATCTCACAATTGTTGTGTCGCAGCATGGCGCGGATAGTGGGTTGTTAGGTGGTGGTGGATGCACCATGGACATCTGGGAGCCAGATGGCGGAACAACAGGAGTAGAGGTGCCAATCTCCTCCAGGGTGGATTGTACAGGATCACTGACCCCTCTGTGCAGTGCTGCTCCAGTGCACAACTCTGTGGTGTCCTATGTGACACCTGTATGACATCAGAAGAGATGACATCAGCATGTATGCTGGCACACGTGTTCAACATTCAGACTAGTGGCGACAGAAAAAAAATTGTTGGTGCTACCCTTGTCCATTATTACTACTCCTCTCTGTGGATCCTTGAGTCAAAATCATTTTTCCAATTTGCCGTCATATCATAGATGACACAAGCAACCGGAAATTGCATGGAAGAGACATGTAAGACTTTCTATGGGCCTCATTACACGGACAGCGGTAACCATGGCGCTAATAGTGCCATGGTTGCTGCCGGTATTTTACCGATTCTGCTTTAGTGAATGGGGGAATTACCGCCCCATTCCAAGGTTGGCAGGGCGGTAATTCCCCATTCACCAAGGCCCTTCCCCATTCCCATTTGAGCACCCATAGAGCTCAATGGGAATGGGGAAGGAGCAAATAAAGGTACCGCTATTAGCGGTACCGGTATTTGCCCTGAAGTCCCTCAGCGGGTTCCTTCCTTAATGTGTGCTCTGGCCACACGTTAAGGACATGACCCGCTGAGGGACCTCGTAGTATGGCGCTCGCTAAGGTATTACCAGCACCGGTGCCCTTACCGGTGCCGGTAATCCCTTAGCGCCATCCGTGTAATGAGGCCCATATGTTCTAATTTGCATTGTGGGGGTACCCTGCATGTAAAAGATTAACTAGAATTAGCACTGAACTTCTTTGGTGCAGTCAGAGGCACCTGCAACACCTATATGAACTTGCTGTTGACCTCAAAATCTGGTAGCGTCCCATGTGAGCCCAATAAGCATAGCTAGAGTGTCACTGACTTTGACCTACAATTTCACTTGGTGAGAATCTCGTCTTCCTGGCGGATCTTTTTAGCGGTGGCGCGTGCTCTTGCTGAGGTGTGCGAGATTTATATTCCACCTGTGAATTTGTGTGCATTTTTCAAATGTCTTACTTTAAGTAAGTATGCAAATACCCCCTTCGCTAAGTTTAAGTACAATAGTGGATTTTTGACTCAGGGCAAATTTGCGCTATACATTTCTCACATAAATATAAGAAAATTGTACATTCTCTGTAAAAAATGAACTTTGACATCAACGTTTTTGTGACCAAATGTGACCAAATCATTGGTGCCACTAAAAACCGTATGCAAAACGCATTTGTGTGTACTTGCTTTTTGTGTGTTGTTATGAGGAATGTCAAAGCCACTTAACTCTCACGAGTTCAAGTGATCTCTTGCATCTCTTGGAAAATTAAGCTTCACTACATAACAAACGGTATTTACTGATCGTATTTCATCTAGGCTGCTGTCTTGATTTGTGGGGCCATTATATGACACCTGGCAAAACCAACATACACCATCAGCAGCACCTTCAAATGGTCAGTGACTGCCGATCTTATAGCAGTAACAATCTCATACACCAGGTATAGACATGGCATGTAAGGTAATGACTCACATATCTAAGCTTTGCCATTGTATACCAACTACCACCATCAAAAACGGTTCTAGGCCCATCCGTCATTTCCGGTTACCGTGTTTTAATCGTGGCAAATTTCACAGCGGCTATTTTTACCGTGGTGTTTTCACCTCAGATGTTTTTGGTGATTTTGTTGTTTTAAATATATGAGGGTTGGGTTTGAGAAGGAAATTTGAGTGTGGCAGGATAAGGTGTTGTTGGGAGTGGAGTAGATGGGAGGTTGAGGGAGAACCTCCAAATGAAAAAGGAAATAAATCAATAAATCCACACACATGGCTGGGTTAAACCACCACGGTTAAAATAGCTGCTGTGAATACAATGTTCTCTCTCTCTCTCTCTCTCTCTCTCTCTCCTCTCTCTCTCTCTCGCTCTCTCTCTCTCTCTCGCTATCTCTCTCTCTCTCTCTCTCTCTCTCTCTCACTCTCTCTCTCTTCAACTTGAATGTTAATGAGAGAGTTCTGTGGTTTATATGATTATAAGTGGAAGGTGAACAGCTGCGAAAAAATCATCCCTGAGTTGTGGCATTGTACTAAGACTGTAACCTGTCTCTTTAAAATTGTACAATGTCTGTGTACTTTTATCAATCCCAGTATATATTGTTGTCATAATAAGAACAACCATATACATTATTTTCCTACATGCGTGTATAATTGCATCATGGATAGTCAGGCACAATCGTGTTGTTTTTTTTTTTTTTTTTTAATGGCCATTGGAGAAAGGGAAATAGCACAAACAGCACCTGCCTAGGGTTTCCTTACATGCAATCAAAGAGCATTGTGGGAATATAAGAATCTTTATATTTGACAGATATGTCTGTTATAATAGGGTTGAATGCTTTAATCGCTTAATACATAAATGCACACGACAGTTGATGTTCATTTCATTTTTCACGTCACCCTCCATAACTTTAAAGTATTTTTTTAAAAAAATCTAAACCAACCACTGTCGTTTCCCAGGCTCTTTGCAATGCCCTTGCATCTCACTTTGTCTCAAAAACCCAGGACACCCTGTCGACCCTCTCCACCTCTCCCCCTTCTCTCCCCTCTTTGTCTGTGCTTGCTGACCCTCCTTCAGCCACCCCCCACCCACCTTCTCGTTCTCTCCTCTTTTCTCCCCTGATGAGGTCGCCAGACAAGTCCGATCTATGAAAGCCTCATCAAAACAGGTACATCCCTGTTCCTCTAAAACCATCAAGGACCACATTGACACCTTTGCTCCGACCCTTGCTGATTTTTGCAACCACTCCTTTGCCTCGGGATCCTTCCCCTCCCCTCTGAAGCATTCCCTTGTGCATCCTCTTCTCAAGAAACCCACAGCTGATCCTTCTTGTCCGGCTAACTATCATCCAATTTCCATTACTCCCGTTCTGGGCAAACCCCTGGAAAAGTTGGCCATCTCTCAGCTGAACCTTCATTCCAATTCTATTGGCTGTCTCCATAACAACCAGTCTGTCTTCAGAGTTGCCAGAAGCACAGAAACTGCTGTCCTAAACATCCATGAAGAACTGCTCTTCAAACTTGACTCTAAAATTCCCTCTGTCCTCATCCTCCTCGATCTCTCTTCTACCTTTGACACTGTCAACCATACCATCCTGCTTAACCGCCTCCATGATAACCTGGGTATCACTGATCAGTCTCTGGCCTGGCTGACCTTTTTCCTCTCTGATCGACTCCCAGGTCCAACTTGGGTCCTTCTTATCTTCTATTTTCCTCTCTACCTGTGGTCTTCCCCAGGGGTCTAACCTTTCAACCTGGCTTTTCAACCAATACCTGGCAACTCTCGCCCACTGCATTGTCATTTTCTGCTCAAATTTCCAGTGCTATGCTGACGACACTCAACCTATTTTCAGGCTGCCCACAGCCACCTCTTCTCCCTGTCTCATCTCTGATTGCCTAACTTCCATACTAGATTCGGTGTGCCGCCAATGATCTTTGTCTGAATGCCAGCAAGATGGAGATCCTCCTCATCGGCACACCTTCAATATTCTTTTCCCTCACTCTCTGGCCAGCCTCCCTTGGCCCACCTCCTACCCCCAAATGCGAGGCTAAGAACATCGGAGTCATCTTTGACTCCACACTTTCCTTCTCCGCCCACATCTCTGATGCCTCTAAAACGTCAAGCTTTCTATTGCTCCTCCTCAGAGGTACTCTGCCTTTCCTCTCCTTCCCAGAGAAACTCAAGCTCTCCCAAGCTCTTGTTCTCTCTAGGTGGGACTATTGTAACAGTCTCTTTATAAATCTACCTGCCTCTACTCTCCGCCCCCTGCAACTAATCCAGAACATCATTGCAAGACTTGTCCTTGGCTTCAAGCCCTGGGATTTTATCTCTCCAGCTCTGAAATCCCTCCATTGGCTCCCAATGGATGCAAGGATTGAATTCAAAACCCTCTGCATTGTCCACAAGGCTTACTGGGGCTTGGGCCTAAAATACCTTCAGCTACCGCTCCGCAAATACCTCCCCTCTCAAGTTCTTTGGTCCTCTACCTCTAACTCCATCAGAGTCCATTGTTTTTCTAAGAAACGAGCTGGGGGTAGATCTCTGTCTTCGGCTGGGGCCTCCCTCTGGTACACCCTCCCTTCCACTCTAAAACCTGAGGAGAACCATCTCCGGTTCTGGAAGCACCTCAAGACCTTCCTCTTTGTTTCTGCCGTTCGCTCCCCCTTACCCCTGCCGATCTGTTCTCTCTTGGCACCGCGCACCAGGCCACCCTCTGTCCTTTGGGCCCAGATACCTGCTCACCCTGCCACCTCCCGCACTGCCTCCAGGCCACCCCTTGCACTGGGGTCTGTATCTGTACCCATACAGCCCCCCCATCTTTTTTTCTTCCTGTACTTATCAGACCTACCCTGTCTGCTGTCTTAAACCCAGCACTTGCCAATTGCTGTCTGCACTACCACTGTTGGATTTCTTTATTATTTATTTATTATTATGTATCTGTTTCTCCTTTGCTCTGCACTCTCCACGTCTCTCCCCTTCCATGCACTTTTCCCCTCCTCCTCTCCCATACACTTATGCACTCTCAATGTCACTGGGCCAAGTAAGATTGTTGTTTTGTTCTCCCCTGTTCCCCTCCCTTGCCTTGTCATGCTCCGAAACACTTGTGTACGAGCGTGATAGAAATAAAATATCAATATCAATGTGAGTATCAAAAATACCCATTTTGACAGCCTCATTGATTGAATGTGACAATAAAATGTCTTTATATTTGACACTCCGTTGACGTCCGAGGGACACTCTCCTTTCTGCAGCCTCTTAAACATTTACTAGAGGATGTTCTGGGTCTCATTTTAAGGATTTCTGTGCAGCTGTGCCAAGGCCTAGTGCCCAATGCACAGCCAACCTTAGATATTTGTATTCATACGATAAAACTACCACATGCACATTTGCTAGAGCAACCGCAGCTGCTGCTGACAGCTGTGCAACCACTGAAATAACACACATATCTTGAATGTGGGGTAAGGAAGAGTGTTGAGTTTTCTGTTTCTAATTACAATGAGAGGAGCAGCAACAGAGGCATCTCTGACATATATGCAGACATACATTGTCACCACGTGTGTCATGGAGGACTATCACCATCACACTAAGGGCACCTTATCTGCCTCTGGGCAACTGAGGAGGCACGGTTCAGCTGAATTTACTATTCCCATGGTTTGTTAATTATTCATGTTTGTTTGTGTATTCTTTAACATAGCCACATAAGTTTCAGCAGCATTCGTACTCAATCAGTGACGAGATCACCAATTCAAACATTGGGCCTCAGGAGTTTTCCGGCTCGGAAACAAGGGTGCCGGTAAGGTCACCGGCACCCTTGTTTCATTGTTTTGGGATCGGCAAACTCCAAGTCTGCCTGCCGTGGCCGCTGTTCCCGACAGGTCTGACACTGCCGGGCGCAGCAGGCACGGTAGGCAGATCGGTCACGGAAGCATCAGCACCATTTGGAACAGTGCTGGTTCTTCCGTGCCCCCACTCCCATAGAGACCTATGGGACTCTATGGGAATGTGAACTTACATTTTACCGGCGCCTGACTTCCCGGGATGCTGTAGTTGTAATCTCCCGGTGGCACTGGGAAATCAGGCACCAGAAAATATTACACCGGCAGGGTTACCGCCCAAACCGTAATGAGACTGATTGTCTTGATGCTCAACACCAAAAAGGGAAATTAATAAATACAATTGGTCCTCCACCACAACCAGAGTCAGCTAATTAGCAGCACAAGTGCTCATATACATCATGAGTGCCATTTTAGCACTGACAATCCAGCATGTGAAACATTTAGCTCAAGATTTGTTATTACTGTTGCTCAGTGGTGAGGACCCTGTTAATATAGCACACACTTGCTTTGTATAGCACTGCATTTTTATCAAGGGTTGAAGAGGTAGTTCCAGCGCTACCAAATGGATTGCCTGGGGTAGTAACCTGCAAAATTGAGTATCTTGGTGGTTGCTTTCAGTTTCAGTTTCTAAACCATAAATCAGCCCCACATCTCTAGTACACCAGAATGGATCCAAACAGATTGGATTAAACAAGCATACAATTACAATTATAAACATCCTTGTCCAATTTTGGTAACGTGGATGGACCAGCAGGCTTATCTCTTCTAAAGGTTGTGGATCGCGGTTAATTGCAACACAACAAAAATACAATTAATACTCAATGATAAAAGGAGTGTCCAGTCAAGATTCTCTAAAGAATATCTACTTTATTATTATCACAACAGACAATCTAATAGCAATACTACTACAACCCACCCTTGTAAAGGAATGCAGAAAACAGACAGTTTCTAGGAATGAAAAATTGATCCATTCTGGATACTGACAGGATGGTGGTTGGTATGGTTGATAACCACACTCATTTTTAAACGTCTCTTAGCTTCAGCAAAAGGGAGAAAAGGTCTTAAAATGTCTCTAGTAGCCTTCTAGGAAGGACCGACAGGACATAATTACAGTGTATCTGTTGCTGATCGTGTTCTTGGTGCTTGGCAGGGCCGAGTCGTTTTCAGGTTACTTTTCAGGCTTCTGTGACAGAGTTTGACACAGGAGTTAGCTGCGTGCATTAGGCAGCAAGATGATCTGGTGAGAGAAGCTTGACGAATGGCTGCAGGTTGGCCTACATGGCAACTCTGGGTCATGAATTGTCTCAATCCTGTACAGCAGTTCTGAAGCCCATGTCAAGAAATCTTGGGTTTATGTAAGGGACTGCAGTTTGACAGCAGTCAGCAGTAAAGTCAGTTGCAGATTGACAGACTTGACTGGCTTAAGATATCCTTTAAGGTGGATGGCAGTAGATGCTTGTCGAAGCACTTCTCCCATTTCTCAAAACAAGTGGGGTGCATAACATATTGGGGTTAGCAGGTCTCTACTTATGTTAGCATCCAGATACATAGAACCCATGGTACATGGTCCAATGGCCAGGCATTCTATTTCTTCTTTCTCTCACTAATTTGCCTTCCTGTTCACCAAGTCATTTTCACTTGTCACAATCTGTCATCCTCTCCTTCATCAAAAGACCTCCTTCTTGTTTGTCCCAGTCCTTCCCCTTCACCCCAGTACTGTCCCTTCATCCCAGTCCTTCTACTATTCCTTTGTCCCATTCCAGACCATTTGCATTTGTCCTTTTCCTTCATTCCGTCAGCCTTAACCCCAGTCCTTCGCTCCCTATTCTAATGTGTTCCAGTGTTTTGCCTTTAAACCAGTCCTTTTCGATTTCCTGGAACCATAGTCCTCTTCTTCCGCATCCCAATCTTTCGCATTTATCCCAACCATTATCTTCTACCTTTATCTCAGTCATTCTTCTTTACACCAGACCTTCTCTTTTCTCACAGTGTTTTTCCAGCAAGCAGTCCTTCTTTTTCATCCCAGTCCTTCCTTTTCTCCTTCATCCCCGTCCTTCTACTTATCCTTCATTGAGATTTTCTTCTCTGTCCCACTACTTCCCCTTCAACTCAGTCCTTCTAATTCACCTTCATCCCAGTCCTTCTCCTTTTATTTGTCCAAGCATGATTCCTTTATTCCAGAACTTCTCCTTCAACTCAGTCTATTACCTTTGTTTCAGTCATTCTCCATTTTCCTTCTCTTCTCAGTGTGTCTCATTCTTCCCAGTCCTTCTCTTAGGTCCCAGTCCTACTCCTCAATTACATCTCTTACCATGTCTGATTCCTTCTCCCTCTCCTACATCCAAGTCCTTCTCCTTTGTTGCAGTCCCTCTCCTGCTACTTCAACCCAGTCCTTTGTCTTCATTTCAGTCCTTCTTCTTCATAGAGTTTGTCTCCTATTACTTTGCTGCAGTTCTTTTGCTTCTCCACTGTACCACTTCATCTCATCCTTCATCATAGTCATCCTCTTTCTCTTTCCTCCCAGACTTGCTTTGTCATCTAAACTCTTCTCCTTCATCCCAATCGTTGTGTTAATCCATATTCTCCTGTTCATTTGGCTCAGACCATCTCTATCCTATCAGTCTTTCTCCTTCTTCTCATTCTTTATAGTCCCAATCCATCTACTTTCTACGTGTTTCTCTCCTTCTTTTTGCGTGTCTCTCCCATTTCAGTTCTTCTTCTTCTACTTTATCATAGTCCTCACCTTTAGGACAGTTCTTTTCATCCCGGTTCTTCCCTTCTCATTCATTCCATTCAATCTCCTTCTATTTTGACCCAGTCCTCCTCCTTCTCCACTTTCTCAGTCCTTCTCTGTGTTCTCCTCTTTTTATTCGTACCAGTTCTTCTACTTCAAATTGTCTGTCCTTCTTCTTCATCACATTTCTACCCCTTCTTCATTTCATTCATCCTCCTCACCATTAATTCCCATTGTTCTGATTCTTCTCCTTTGTCACAGTCCTTCTCATTTATCACCCACATTCTCCTTCATCTTAATCCTGGCCCTTCTCTTCATTCCAGTTGTTCTCTTTCATCCCAGGCCTCATGATATGATACGATAAGGCATTTATAATGTGCCTATAGTCAAGTGTTTCAATGTGCAATGCGGCAAGGGAGGGGAAACAGAGGTAAGACAGACAGCGATCCTACTAGGTCAGGTGTCATTCAGATCGCGTAAGTGAATGGGAAGGGGGAAAGGAGAAAGTGCATGGTAAATGGGAGGGGACAGTGCAGTACATGGGTTTAAAAGAATAAATAACATTTGTAAAAGTAAGTCCAGCAGGTGGCAAGTGCAGGGGTAAGTGCAGGCATCAGGTGTCAAGTGCTGGAAGTGGGACTGTAGGGATACAGAAACAGTCCCCAAGTGCAGTGTTTTCCAGGAAGGCAGTACAGGTGTGCAACTGGCAGGGAAGGTGACCTGGGCCAGAGATCAGAGGGTGGCCAGGTAACCAGTACAGGAGGTCAACAGGGGAGAGGAGGAGAAAAATCAGAAGCAAAGAGAAAGGATTTGAGGTGCTTCCGGAACCAGAGATGGTTCTCCTCAAGCTTCAGGGAGGCAGGAAGGCTTTTTCAGATGGAGGTCCCAGCTGAGGAAAGAGATCTACCACCAACTTGTTGCTTGGAGAAGCGCTTGCACATGAGGGAGTTGGAGGCGGAAGAGGAAGGGCTCGAGAAGGAAGATATTCAGGAAGAGAGAGTTGAAGGTATTGAGGCCCCGAAAGGCTTTGTGTACAATGCAGAGGGTTTTGAACTTAATCCTCGCAGCCACTGGGAGGCAGTGCAGAGATTTCAGTCCTGGAGAGATACAATCCCTGGGCTTGAGGCCAAGGGCAAGTCTTGCAGTCCTGTTCTGGATGAGTTGCAGAGGGCGGAGACTAGAGGCAGGAAGATTTAGAAACGGCTGTTGCAATATTCCAGCCTAGAGAGAACTAGAGCTCTGGAGACAGTGAGCTTCAGAGAGAAGAAGATGAAAAAAGAATACCTCTGAGGAGGTGCAGCTGGTAGTGTGACTTCTTAGAGGCGTCAGAAATGTGAGGGGAGAAGGAAAGTGTGTAGTAAAAGATGACCCTGAGGTTCTTAGCCTCGCAGGTGGGAGCAGGAAGATGGCCAAGAGAGGCCGGCCAGCGAGAGACAGGAAAGGAGGGAGTGGGTGTGCCGATGAGGAGATTCTTAGTCTTACTGTTATGATACTGTTATGGTTATAAACTACGGTATGAAAGAGCAACTGTTTACCAACCTTGACAAGTTGAAGAATCCAATATGGAAGAGGCAAATGTGGCTGTGAAGATTTCCCAGAGGCAACCCTGACCCCCCCTACCTGGAAATAGAATAACCAGGGAAGAGGACAGGACCGCCAGGGAAACCCTCTAATGGGAAGAAAACCCTGGACGAGTCTGGAGTCTCGAGGTTCAGGTGGGTGTGGAGTGAAGATGTTCCTGAAGTGCTGTAGAAACTGATGTCCTCTGGGAGGCTTCCTCTGGATAGATGAAAGAAAGATAGGAAGAGGGTTAGAATGGAAATGGGAGTTGGAGGTTTAGTAAAGGGTGGAAGGAGGATCCTCTCACCGTTAATCGAGTCTAGGAAGGCTTAGACTTGACGAGATGGGTACTCAAAAGGTTTGCAGGTAAGTAACAGGAACTCTATAAGAACAGATAGTTAAGTGTTTTGATTGAAACTAAGAACAGGGAGTTCAAAGGAAATAGGGCTTACCCTCGCGGGTTTCTGGGAGGAAATGAAAGTCGGAGAGACTTCTCTCAAATTGGCTGGAAAATGATGGATAAACTGGACTGGTCTGCACTCGCAAGGAATGGGAGCTGAACAGAGCAACTGCAGAAAAGGACTGAGAAACAAAGAATCAGAAGAGTAATAAAGGATTAGTATGGAATTTTCTGCAAATAGGCAAGAAAGACGAGAGCGAACTCACGGAGTGTCAGTAGCAGAAGCGACGCAAAGATCCGTAGGCTTCGAGTCTGAAAATAGAGTCACGTCAGCATTCTGCGGCGTCTCGCAGGGACGTGGGAAGACTGAACTGCTGCTGTCCGTTCAAAGGTCTCTATGGGCGTCCATCTTGGAACTGTTCATCCAAAGAATACCACTCAAGCGGGCATGAGAACCATATAACCAGGTACGAGCCCATAGTGACCACTTACGGACATGTGTAACACTTACTGGCATTAAGGCAGAGGTAATCAGCAGCACACCACTCCTGGATGGCATACAGTCAGTGATGAGAGACGGGGAGGAGGCGGCAGTGGGTAGCCTGAAAATGAGCTGAGTGTAGTCTGCATAACACTGAAAGTTGGGGCATAGAGCGGCAGTGCGGTGGGCGAGAATTGGCAGGTATTGGTTAAACAGCCAGGGAGAGAGGTTGGATACCACATGTAGAGACAAAGATAGCGGAGAGGAAGGACCCAAGGGTCAGTCAGAGAGGAAAGAAGTCAGCAATGCCAGGGCCTGACCGTGATACCCAGGTTATCACAGAGAGTTTTGAGTAGGATGGCAAGGTTGACCGTGTCAAAGGCGGAAGAGAGATTAAGCAAGATGAGTACACGGGGTGTTATAATCAATCTTAGAGAGCAGGTATTCACAGATGTTCAGGAGAGCAGTTTCCATGCTTCTGGCAGCTCTAAAGCCTGACTGATGGTCATGAGAGGCAACCAACAGATTCAGTGTGGAGATTGAGCTGGGTGATGGCCAGCTTTTCAAGGAGTTTGCCCAGGAAGGGAGTGATGGAGATTGGGCGATAGTAAGCCAGGCAGGAGGGTTCGGCAGAGGGTTTCTTGAGAAGAGTGTGCACAAGGGAGTGCTTCAGGGGGGATGGGAAGACTCCAGGGGTGAAGGAGTGGTTTCAGAAGTCGGCCAGGGCAAGAGCCAGGGAGTCAATGTGCTCCTTGATGGTTTTGGAGAAACAAGGGTGAACAAGTTTGGACAATACTTTCATAGATCGGACCTGTCTAGAAACCTCACCAGCGGAAAACAGGGGAAAGGCAGAGAAGGAGGGAGGAGAGGTGACTGCAGAAGGGCCAGAGAAAGAGCAGGGAGTAGAGGGAGGGGGGGGGGAGAGTGAGGACAGGATGTCCTGAGTTTTAGAGATGAATGAAAAGCCAGTGCAGTGCAGAGGACCTGGGAAGGGACAAGAGAGGTAGAGACTGTGGCAGGGTTGGCTAGTTCCTTGCAGATCTTAAAGAGTTCAGCCGAGTTGTTAGATGCTGCAGAGACATGGGCTTGGATATGAACTCTCTTCTTGGTGAGGACAGAGAGCCGGTATTGCCTTTGGAGCTGGTGGAAGGCCAGTTTGTCATAGTATGTACATGAAACGCACCATTTTCTCTCAGCCCCCCTTATCCTATTTTCCCTTTCCTTCTCCCTCTCCTCTGTCACACTCTTTCTAAATATCCTTGTCTGAACCAGTATTCTGTTCTTCTCAATGCTTTTCCTTTGTCTCAATCCTTGTCCCAATCTTTACCCTAGTTCTTTTTCTTTATCCATCCTGGTCTTCTCCTTCATCCCTATACTTCTCCTTTATACCAGTCCTTGTTCTCCTTCACCCCTGTGCTTCTCCTGTCTCCAAGTAATTCCACTTCTCCTTTCTCCCAGTCCTTATTGTCCTCCTTCTTCCCAGATGCACTTCATCAAGTCCTTCTCCTTTTTCACAGTCCTTCTTTTCCCTCATTCAAGTCATCTCTCTCCTTTCTCCCAGTCCCTCTTCTTCATCTCAGTGCATTTCCTTTATCCCCGTCCTTCTCCTACTCCTTTGTCTCATTACTTCTAATATTTCCTAGTTCTTCTCCATTGTCCCTTCCAATTGAATCCCATTCCTTCTCCTTCTTTTCATTTCCCCTCTGCTTCCACATCTCCTTCATCCCAGTCCTTCTTGATTTCCTTCAATCCCAGTGCTTCATCTCCTTCATCCCAGTCATTCTCTTCAACCTTCATCTCAGTCCTTCTTCTCTGCAGTCCTTCTCCTTTACCCCAGTCTTTCTACATCCTCCCTTTCTTTCCATATGTCAGTCCTTATCCTTTGTACCCTTTTTTCTCTGTCCCCATTTTTCTGCTTGCCCTTTGACTGTACCCTTTGTATTTGTGACAGTACTTCACCTTGATCACAGAACTTCTTCTCCTTCATCCCAGTCCTTCTTCTCCATCATCCCAAACCTTCAGATTTTCCTTCAATTACGATTGTCTCCTTCATCCCAGCATTTCTCATCTATCGCAGTCCATATCTTTTATCCAAATTCTCCTTCACCCATGCTAAATGGATTCTGCTACCCTGCTCTGTTGTATGCAGACAACCATATTTCGATGAATCTGACACCTAAGGGTCTAGAATGCATTTTGGGATATAATGCCAGATATATTTAGGCACATTGCCTGAAGTTAAACCTTTCAAAGTCCAGAATTGATGTGCTCAGAAAAAATATTCCTTAATATGTATGGTCGATTAATAATGTGAACATCAATGTAATGGACTTATATAATTGTCTAGGGATTCTGTTCTAAAACAACTGCTGCTGGGGCCCACACCTTGGAATGGTGGAAAAAAGACTGCTGGCAGGATTGGGAGGTCTGGCTAGATTTTATTATAAATTTGGGGGTTGTCGCTGGAGTAAGTGTGTTAAGATACTGGAGGCCAAAATATATTCAGCAGCGCTTTATGGCTGTGAAATATAGGGCCTTATGGATTCTCCTACATTGAACGTATACAAAACATTTTCTTCAGGAAGCTACTTGGTTCTCGGCCTAGCATTCAAGGGGAGGTGCTGTAGATGAAGCTGGGAGTATTGGAAGATCTTTAGAATTCTTCTTAAAAGTATCCGCTATCAGCTCAGATAACCCAAATATTATAAATGCAGTGGAGGAAATGATGGCCCAGCTTCCACACTTAAAGTATCCTTGGATTCAAAAGTGTGCAGACTGGTGTAAGAAGTGGGGTGTAGATTACATGCCATTTAGTAATGGCAAAATAAAAAAAGCCTGACCTAAAGAAGGACTTGTGTGCTGGTCAAGTAATGCAAGGCTATGCTCTTGGGGGCCACTGAAGACATATTTCATTCTATGTGGATTTCCAGCTTGCTGACTGATCATAGGAGATGGTAGCTTAGGGGCTATTTTTTATTACAATATTAGAACTGCAGTGAAGACAAAATCATTTTTAATGTGTAAAGATATGATAGGCAATTTTAATCTAATTTTAAAATGTATTTATTCAGGTTGTATCTAGGTATTTTATAGGGCCATATTTACTGTGTTGTGTTGTATTATATTATATATTTTCATGTTAATATCAAAAGCCGCATAAAAATGGAGCCCCATTGGGAGTCGCTGCCTGCAACTATTTTGCATAATATATAAACAGCAAATCCAAGAATTGTTTGGTGGTCAATCGTGGGGCTCCCACAGTGCTAAGCGGTCTACATCTACAACATCATTTGCCGCTCTGAGGCCATATCCGAGAAGTCTTGTGGTTATATACCACCCCAGGCTTCTGGCAGAAACCATGCTGCTCACCCCTCTGCAGATTCTTACATCTACCCAGCAAGAGAATGACGAAAGGTGCAGGGAAGAAACACTGCAGCATTGAGCGATACTCCCATTCACTGCCTAAGAGTGGTTTGGTGCCTCCACTTGCAGCGGCTGCGGGTGAGGAGTAGCCGGGTACCCAGTTACCCATTCCTCCTGAGATTCAGCAGATTCATATCTCTATGCAAAGGGGCAGTCGACTGAGTAATTGGCAAATTGGGTAACGTTACAACCAATATCACATCCATGCTTACACAACTAGAGATAGACACAATGGATCACTGATGTGGAAGGCAGAATAAGCTCTCAAGAACATACCATCACCCCTATTCAAAGCATCATCAATGTCTTAGCTAAAGATATGAAGGACGTGAAGATGAAAAGTGACGATCTCGAATCACACTCCCGCAGAAATAACGTCTGCAATATTGGTGTTTATGAGGGCGCTCTCAGTGGCAAAATGGAACTAGCAGTGGAAACATTCATGTGCGAAATACTGGGCAACCCAATGCTTTTGTCGACTTTTACCATTGAGAGAGTGCACCTAGACCAAAACCTGGTGACTATCCATGCCCAATAATAGCACACATTCTGCTCGTTAGGGTTAAATATGTGCAGCTTAAAACAGGTTGGGAGAAAAAGGAACTCATATTTGAATCCAACACCATACATCTCTACCCCGATTATTGGATCGCAGCCCAGCAAGAGAGACACTCGTTCCTTGGTATCAAGAAACTGCTTAGAGAACGAAAAGTTCAGTATGCAGTGTTGTTTCCTACAGGATTACAGATTCATTTTAATAATAACACTCACTTCTTTACAGTGCCAGAAACTGCAATTTCATTTATTGATGCCAAGATCCCTCTGCCTAGGCCTTAGGCCACAAATGTGACTTTGCCATAACCTGGGAGTGTGTGAATTATACGTCCAATCGACATTCCTACTAGAGGAGTGGGCCTGTCCTCATCTTTTACTTATACTCTTGAGCCTGTACAATGCTATCCCCCATATGTATGCATTGTTTATTTGTATGGTGTATGGCCTTAGGAAGGAGGGGAGTGAAACTGGGGATTGAAAATTGCAAACTGCACTTGGTGTATGAGATGTGAAATTCTGCTTGGGTTGTTTGTCCTTTGCAAGTCAATAATTAACACCTCTGTTTTGTTGAATGGCTCTGTCACAAAAAGAATTAGAGGGAACTACATTCATTAGCTGGAATGCATGGGGGCTTGGTAACCCGATTAAGGCCCATAAGATTGTAAAGAGTTTTTTTTTTTTTTTCGATAATTGATCCAAAGCGTACAAAAAAAGGTAATCCAAAGAAGAGTTTACTCCGTGCAAGAAATAACATCGCTTTATTGGCCCACACAACTGGTAGAAAAAGTTCTGACAGTCCCATTCAACTGAACTTCATAATGCATATTGAAGCCGACCATCGCAACTACAATATTTATAGGGACAAACCACTAAATTGCAATAAACCCATTTGTTACATTTTGGGGTTATTCACATCAAATGATTGGGGGAGCGTCATAGAGCCCCTAAGGAACTCCATACATTACTTATCTTTGATTGGGCAGACAAATTCCCTGGAAAAAAAACCAAAACACCCATTCATGATGTCATGATCCTACCCCCCACAACCCTCAATAACATCATTAAGTGCTGACCAGCAGAACAACTCTCAATATGGATTAGCTGGCACATCGCATAATACAACTGGATAACTGGTTGAAAGCTGATTGGACCCTCGTTTTTTGAGAAAGCATGAGGCAATAATGTCCCACTGAGCCCAATAAATTGCATGCCTCACAGACATCAGCACGGCCATGGATGCTGCTACACCCCTGGAACACCCAGTCCCTTCCCCCTGATGGGGTCCATCAGTTCCTCTCCCCTCTGGTCCCTTTGCACCTGCTCCGTCACACAAACTCCCATGCTCTCTTCCCACAACATGCTGCCATCTTTACTCTGAAAATACTGCAAGGCACCATGAAGGCACCATGCTGGAAAATGAATGTCATGTATTTTATTAATTCTATCATGGATATTGTGCCGGGGCTTGTCTGCACATGGAACCTTGGCATTCTAGTTATCATCTGAAATGTGTTACCATGAAAACATTGTTCTTGCAAAAGTAATTGGCACTGCTTGGCATTTTGTCATCCTGACCTTCGCCGCTTTCACTTTGTTGCTCAGCTTGCAAAAATAAAACACAGCATGGAACAAAGCTGCAGCCTTCAATACACTCTTGCTTTTAATGCATTTTCTACCTCTGAGTCTGCAAAAACATGGCTACCTACTGCTCCGACGTTGCTCACAAAGACGCTGACAAATCTATGCCATAGGGCCCGAAACATGCCCCTACCCATTAGCCCCAACACAAGATAACAGCAAATGTGAAAGACATAGGGCCTCATTACATGGTAGGCGGTAACCATGGCGCTATTAGCGCCATGGTTGCCGCCGGTATTTTACCGTGTCCGCCTTGGTGGATGGCGGAATTACCGCCCTACTCCAAGGTGAGCGGGGGCGGTAATTCCCCATTCACCAAGGCCCTTCCCCATTCCCATTTTTGCCCCCATAGGGCATAATGGGAATGGGATAGGCGCTAATTATGGTACCGCAAATTGTGGTACCATAATTAGCACCAAGGTCCCTTTAAAACCAGCCATTAAAGTCCGGTCCCGCAAAGGGAACTCGTAGTAAGGCGGTAACGGTTAACGGTCACCGGTAGCATTACCGGTGACCGTTAACCCTTACCACCTTCCATGTAATGAGGCCCATAGATCCTTCATGTTATTCTTGCAGGAGACGCATGCACTTGGCTCCCAGGATAAAAACTTTGCCAGGGGGAGAACACAGATACGTCACATCTTACTTTTCCTGAGCCAGAGGAGTGATAACCTTAGTTCATAAATTGCACCATTTTCAGGCACTGGACACCAAGGTCGACATTCAGGGTAGCTATATAAGAGTACAAGGCAAATTAAAGCAGGCAGAAGTACTGTTAGTGAACGTACATGGCTCGAATATTGATGAGGGTGGATTTTAAAGGGAGGTCTTTGCTACTGCATTGGAAACCCTATGACTGCAGTGATATGGTGTGGGCACATTAATACTATTGAAGATAGTGGTCTGGACCACGCAGAAAGATCGAGCAAATCGCTGTCTAATGCTGCCCACACCATTCTGCAGAGCATGAAGGAGGGTGATTTTTTAAAAATCTGGAGGGTTTTACATGGTTCAGATAGGGAGTACACCTTTTGTTCCTCTGTACATGATATACATTCTTAAATAGATGTGTGGCTTTTGTTGTCCCAGTTACTGAATGTGGCTTTATCATGTGATATCCTTCCCGGTCTTGAACAGGATATTATATCGCGCCTCCTTTATTGTATAAATTGGCCTAAGCCCAGTCGCTGTGCGAAGAAATCCGCGTTGCAAGATTCTGACCTTAGATCGATTAAGCTGCCATTTTAGGTTCATCCGCCATTTTTATTCTTGCTCCAATGTCACCCTGTGTTCTAAAATGGTGGACAGTGTTCTTCTGTTTGTAACATGGCCATCTTGACCTCTGTATGCAAGTTAATGCCTAAACTGCCCGTAGGCCAAATGTTAGGGTCATGTAATGAGACCTTGGGCCTCATTACGACCTCGGCGGTAGCCATGCCGCTATTGGCGGCATGGCTGCGCCGAAATGGCATCCGGGTCCTCAGAATGAGGAATTACCGGGCCATTCCAAGTTCGGAAGGCCCGGTAATTCCTCCCTCCAAGGAACCTGGACCCGGTCCTTCCCCATTCCCATTTCAGCCCCCATAGGGCTGAATGGGAATGGGAGAGGGAGAAAACAATGGGCCATTACTAGTTGGCCTGTTGTTTGCTCCCTCTTCCCCTCACGAGACTCGGTAAGCACGCCTGGTTTGACCAGGCGTTACTTCCTGGTCCCGCGAGGGGTCCTCGTAATGAGGCGGTACGGGGTAAACGGCTCCGGCACCTTTTACGGCGCCGTTTACCCGTACCGCCAGGGTCGTAATGAGGCCCCTTGTCCTTCGTTGACCTATAGATCGAGGATTACCTGTGCCAACGTAACTGATCCGCGAGCATATATTAAGCATAATGATGTGTAAATACAAAACGTGAACACTTGTTGAACTGCATTGTATTAAAATATGTACTAAAGCTTATGTTAAATCCGAGAATATACTGTTGCCATTGTGATTTGTTGAACATGTAAACTGAAGGTGATCCATATGCATATAGCTGGGCGAGTCAGAGGTGAACCCGGCACAAACCCTAGATTGGGAATTATTAACGTACAGATGGGCTGAACATCATGTTACAAAACTGTATAAAAGAGCGAATATTCTGGTGTACAGTCCCACTCACTTCTCACATTGAATGGGCTGGTATTCGTTGTGATGTACTGAGGGCCAGATATCTATCTGTTACTTTGTTCCTTTGAAAACTGTTCAGTTAATTTGAATAAAGATCTGTGCATCTTTGTAAACCCGCGTTTGGTGTATTTCCTTTTGTGGTACTCAGCCTCGATATTTCCTTATGCTTTTACACCAGGACTGCCTCGGACCACCCTCCCATTAAACTAGCATTGGAATGATCGCAGGCAGTCGATCATGAAACCCCTTGGAGGCTCAAATTTGCTGCACTGTTAAAGTCAGCGTTCTTGATCAACATGTACAACGCGATTACTGAATTTTTTAGCACAGAGTAGGTTTGGTTTCCTCCATAACCTCCCTCTGTCAGACCTTTAAGGTGTCCATAGGTGGCATCGCTATTTCGACAGAATTCCGCATTTTTAAGTCAATATGGAAGGATCTCCACAATACTGTGAAAAGGATAAAAGGGATTGAAAATAAATTGAAGTAATGTCCCTCAGCAGGCTGCCGAAAATGCCTCGACGATATGGCGTAGAAGTGCTACACACCAATAAACATTTAAATACCAACTTTTATCAATTTTACCCAAATCTGTATGGCCCATGGCAGGCGATCTCTGATGCAGAAATGCAGCAATACTTGCTTGTTCTCCCCCAGAGACTCCCATGGCACTGGAATAATTAAAAACAGCGGTAGTGGTCGGGGACTTGCCCAAGGGCAAGGCACCTGGGTCAGATGGACTAGATCCAGAGTTCTACAAGGTATATTGGGAGCTCATAGCCAGCCACATATTTATTGGAGCTATGGGAAAAATCCCTCTTGAAAGGTATACTACCTGACACATTGAGGGAAGCCATTATAATCTTGCTCTTGAATCCCGACACAGACGTCTCTCAACTGCGGCTCATTTCACCCGTTGTCAAGATTTATGCTAAGGTGATAGCGTCTATGCTTCCAGCTTTCATGCCACATCTAATACACCTGGATCAGTCTTGGTTTATCCCATGACAGTCCACATCCCTCAATTAGTGCCGACTCTGCAATATACATAATCTCCTACAACCTGTGGTCAGGCAGTAGCCATCTCACTGGACATGCAGAAGACCTTTGATTTGGTGACGTGGCTGTTGCTATTTGAGGTGGTCGAGACATTTGGTTTCTCCCCCAGTTTCATAGCCTGTATCAGGCTGATGTATACACAGCCATATGGCAAGGTTTATATGAATGGGGTGTTGTTCCCGGTCCTCCACATAGCCAGAGGCATGAGGCAAGGCTCTGCCCTGCACTGTTTGCTGTGGTAGTGGTACCCTTGGAGGACGCCATTAGAAGAAAGTTGAAATACAAGGGCATCAGAATGGGTGGAACCCCTGAAATAATATCACTGTATGCAGACGATATCCTTTTATTCCTCAGAGATCTGGAGCAAAATATAGATCCCATAATACAGGTGATAACTACATACATACAGTAGTTATTCAGGCTTGTGCATCAACAGAGCCAAGTCAGTTCACATTAACGTAATAATAATAATAATAATAATAAATGGGCTTACAACACAATTAAATAGTTGGGTATAATATTCCCACATTTGCCCAACCATACTTTTGGAAAGTATATGGGCCGATTGAGAATGATGCTGGCAGGATGGTGCAATCTCTTCAGGAAGCAATTGAAGACCTTTCTCTTCAAATAACTAGGCTCTTACTACATCACTTCGGGTCGCTACTTTTGCTTCCCCTCTCGTTTCTTTCGTGTTGTCCCGTGAATCTCTGGTCCCGGAGTCTTTTCGTCGCACCCTGATGCTTGCGAGCTTCGGCACGTAATAAATAAATTAATAAATAATAAATAAATCTGCTGATGTCAATGGGTAGAGTATATATGTTTGTGAATATACCATTTGTAGCCTGGCAGAGGCTTTTTTTACATTACTTTGAAGATCTGATCTGAGTTTGGATGGGATCCAGGACCGATCTAAATGAAGTTGGTTAGACTAGTGATTCCATACACATCTAGGGGCCTTGCAGCTCCGGACTTTGAGTTGTGCTTCCTGGTCACACAGGCACAGTTTGCCTCATACTGCTATGGAGATGAGCTGGCTGCCGCCATGTTTGGTTAGAGAGAGTGTGGATAAAGGGAGTTGAGCTGCACACCCTACTATTACACAGATGTTATAGGCCTGACAACATTTTGTACTGAGGACTACACTCTTTGCATGGAAGAAGCTGTTTTGTTGCTTAAGGATGGGAAATTGCTATGATAGGAACATTCCTCTGTGGCGCAGCCCCGCCGTCATCCCCATCAGGGATTGCAAACGCTGGCAGGGAGAACTAGTTTCACGTTATGGGTCTCATGTTTGTGGATGAGCAATTCATAGACTGATACAGACTTAGAGGTAAGTTAAGAGAAGTACTGTTGCAAATATTATATTATAAATGCATGCGGGTAGCATCCAGGTCTCACTTGCCCTCGTTTTGCATGCCTGACTTACATAACTAATTCTGCAGTGACAAAAAGAGGGATATCCATTATGTACAGGTGGGTGCAACAGAGTGTAGTATTTACCGCCAGGCCTAAGTGGGGTCAGGACCTGCAGACAGATTACACAGATGAGCAGTGGACTAGTATAAACTTACAAAAGATGTGTCCTTCCTCTCTAGGTTTAGGTTCATCCACTTTAAAGTCCTCTATCATCCACATTGCACTCTAGCTAGAACTAAACTCTTCAATCCTGAGGATGAGGATGAATGCCCCAGGTGATAGGTGCCCAATGCGGACCTAATCCATATGTTTGGGCCTATGCATGAATGAGTCCTTTTGGTCAAGGGTGTGTGGTATTCTACCAGAGATCACTGGCCTCGAAGTGTTAGCAACTTCCCAAACATGTATGATTGGTGCCACAGGTAAAATCCCTGTTATGTATCGCAGGCTTCCTAATCTGGGTTTATTACTCGCTAAATGTTGTATATTGTAAAGACCAAAGAGAAAATGTACCCGCCCCCCCCTATCGCCTGAAAAGTGGATGTCCAGCATGGTCTGAGCCAATGACATGGAGGAACTGTATATCACTCTTCTTCAAATGGGGCACTCACACCAAAGACATATGACCAACCTTTTGGAACTATCTACACAGCTTAGAATGAGGTTAACAGGTTGGGATCACTTGTGGATCCGCAGTTACATTAATCATAAATAACCCTGTTGTGTTGTATTGTACCGCACTATGTTTTTTATTTGTGCTATTCATGGATGTGTTGTAATGTCCAATGTTTTTAAAAAACATGGATTTCTTCTTCCTTCAACTTTGTCCAATACATTTCCTTTTCCTTTGTCTCAATCCTGCTCTTTTAGCCCAGTCCTTCTCCTTCCTCCCAGTCCTCCTCCGTCTCCTTAATTCCAGTCCCTTTTCTCCTTCATTCCAGTCCTGCTCCTTCATCCCATTTCTTCCTTTCCTTTATCACTGTTGTTCCCTTTTCCTTCATCATAGTCCTTCTCATTCTCCATCATCTATGTCCTTCTCCTTCTCCTTCATCACTGTCCTTCCATTTCTATTTCATTCTAGTTTCTTTTCTTACCCCAGTCCGTCTCCTTTACCTAGTCCTTCTTCCATTCTCAACCTTCTTCTTCAGTCTAGTCAATCACATTCATCTTAGTCCTTCTCCTTCAGCAAAGTCTTTTTCCTTCTCCTTCCTTCGAGTCCTTCTCATTCATCAAGTCTTTCTCCTTCTCCCCAGTATTTCAACATCTCCTTTTTCACAGTTATTTTCCTTCTCCTTTACCTCAGTCCTAATCCTTCTCGTTCATCAATCTATTTCTTCCTTATCCTATACTTCTCCTTTGTCCCTGTGCCTCTCTGTTTCCTTTGCCCCAGTTTTTCCCCAAGAGCCTTCATCTTAATCCATCTCCATCATCACAGTCCTTCTCTTTTATTTGTTATTCCTGTTTTGCTTTCTCTTCCCATTCATTCTACCTTTTCGCCTTGTTTCCAGTCCTTCTCCTTCTCTTCCTCCCAGTTCTCCTCCTTTATTTAGTCATTCTCCTTCATCCGTCATGCTCGCCATTTTCTGTGTGTTCTTCCTCTCAGTCTTTCTCCTTCATCTCAGTCCATCTCCTTCATCACAGTCCTTCTCTCTTATTTGTCAATCCTCTTTTGCTTTGTCTTCCCATTCATTCTACCTTTTTGCCTTATTTCCAGTCCTTCTCCTTCTCTTCCTCCCAGTTCTTCTCCTTCATTTAGTCATTCTCCTTCATCTGTCATGCTCTCCATTTTCTGTTTTCTTTACATTACACATCCTTCTCCCTCCCTTTAATCCCAGCCATTCCACATCTAATTTGTTCAATACCTTCTCCTTTGCCTCGTCTTTCTCCTTCACCACATCTCATATGTGAGAGTACTTCTCAACCTTTCTTCCAGCTGTACTGCGTCTTCATTCTAGACCTTATACTCCTCTATTCTCCTCATTGGTCCCAGTCCAGTCCTTCTCCTTGGTCCCAGTCCTTAGCCTTCACACCAGTCATTTTCCATCATTTAATTCTATGTGTCCTTCTTCTCTATTTCATTTCTCCTCCTTCTCCTTTGTACCAGCCCCTTTTCTTCATCCCAGTCCATCTTTTTCTCCTTTGTCGCAGTCATTCCCTTTGCCCAAGTACTACTCCTTCTTTGTCCCTGTCCCTCTTTTCATTCATGTTACTCCTTTGTCTTAGTCAATTCCTTCCCATTCATGTCACTACTACTACTTTTAATTCATCCATTCTCCTTCGTCCAGGCCCTACTACTTCTCTGTGTTCTCAATCCTCTTTCTTTGGCCCAGCTCTTGTCCTTCATCCCAGTCTTTCCCCTTCAACTCAGTCCTTCTCCTTTGTCGCAGTCAGTCGACTGTTCGTTCTTAATCATAGTCATTTTCCTTCCTCTTCTTCTTCCTAGTCCTTCTTTTAATTAATTCCACGTCATTATTCTCCTTCATCCAGGTCCTTCTCCTTCTCCAGAATCCATTTGCTTTTCTGCCCCAGTACTTGATAGTCTTCTTTATTCTAGTCATTCACATTCTCCACTGTCCTTTTTCTCTTTCATCACAGTCCTTCTTCTTTGACACAGTAATTTGTCCCAGTCATTGCCCTTCTTAGTTCAAGTGCTTCACCAACTTTATTAGAGTTTTTCTCCTTATTCATCACAGTGCTTCACATTCTTTGTGCTCGTCCTTTCTTTATTCTTCGTCCCAGTCATTATCCTTCTCCTTCGTCCTAGTCGTTCTCCTTAGACAAATTTTTCTCTTTCATATTTGTACAAGTCCTACTCCTAGTCCTTTGCCCTAGTTTAGTCTGCATTCCTCCTTTTCTGCCTGTGCTACATGGTGTCGCTGCTGGATGTGCTATGCTCAACCCTGCTTTGAAGCAACCTGGCATATATTTGGCCAGGAGGAGCAAAGTGGCAAATTAAGTGTGAGTTAAATTGTTGAAGCAGTCTGGCAGTTTTGTTTGCTCTCCAGCTTTCTTGCGTATATGTGGTGTAATTGCTGGATTTTCTATGCTGTTCCCCTAGCACGTATTTGCTATGGCAATGTGAAGTGCTGCGCTAGGTGGGAAGCAACATTTTAAAGCAGTCTGGGAGTTTAGTCTGGCAGTTGAGTCTGCTTTTGTGCTTCACTGCCTATGTTACATAGTGACAGTGCTGGATTTGGTATGCTTTTTTTTTCTTTATGAAGACCATTCTGTTAATTTTCATGAAGTCTCTATTTTGTCAAATTTGCTTCTTCAATTCTAGGTGGTTACCTAACTCAGAAATTCTTTGATGATAAAGGTGAAATGCAGCATCTAATTAAACCTTTATTGATACTTCAAACTATTTTCACAGTTCGCTGTCTAAGTTTTGGACTCTGGCACTACCTTCGGTAGGGGTATTCCATGTATTTCTCCAATCTATTATGAAGCTTTATGACATCTTATTTTCATAGGTAAGAAAAACATTTACCTCCTGGAAGACCTCATATCCCGCTGCACTGGTGCTAAGAGGTTGTGTAGTGGGGATCCTGTTGTTGAGCAATCAGACACTGTCAAAGATGATACAAACATGGGCCCTTCTAATTTTGAGGAATATTTTGTAGGACAGCAACAAGGTTTGCAACAGGAAGCTGTAATTTGTGATCATTTCCCTAAAGCTTTTAATGTGAAAGAGCAAATATTCAAGTATCACATTTCTAATAAGAATTAAATTACATTTCCAAACCATAATTTACAGTCCATTTCATTATAAACTATTTGCTCCAACCGTACAATAATTTAGAGAGCTGCTTCTCTGCCTCCACCTGCAATGCCATAATTGCTAGATTGAGACCCACTTCTTTTACCCTCATGCATCTAGACCAAAATGCCTCAGCCTCCAATGACTGTTCATTAGAGACACATCTCTGAAAAATGTACATCCTTAGATTGTAAAAACAGGGACAGGCTATTTACAAATGTTTAAATGTTTCAATTGCACACAGAGATGAGCACAGTCGACCTATATGTGGTGACTCTGTTCCCTTTGTACAACGGCCCCCATAATTTCCAGCTTTTCCAGATGATTCTCTAAATTTATAGAAAGTGCTGCATACTTCTCTAACCGGAAGAAGATTTTTGGGTGGTTGCACGCACATGAATTCTGGCATGTGCTTATAATATGCTTTTGCATGAGCCAGTTTAGATATTGCCAGTGTATTCATGCCCCAATCCCACCATCCTGGCCTTTTTTTGATATAATTTAGCTGAATTATCAGAGAGTGTGTGAGGTTGCAGAAAAATGAAATTTCATCAGGAAAAAAAAAACAGTTTCCCTCTTAAATTTAGCTAAGAGTTACCTCTATTTTCAACCGGACAGACACAGTGTTTAATTGTGATAGCGTTCCTTTTAGGAAGAGGGCCTCTTTCTAGTTTTTGCCATCATTCCTTAGGAGATTAGGCCCAATTCACATCTGATAAGCCTCATAAGAGTAAAATTGACTAAACCAAGGCATCTCCTCCAAAATATTTCCCTTCCAGCATGTCAAGCTACCTACTTATAATCATTTGCTGCAGAGCACTACAGGGATACATTTTAGCTTGTATAGAGTCTCTTTTCTACAAAACCTTTAGGAAAAATTACTCCTAAGTAACAACAGTCCTGCTCTACTTCAACCAGGTTTGTGTAGCATAGCCAGGTGAAGCCACGTTTTATAAGATGATTCCCTGACTTACTAATGTTGGTCTTATTAAAGTTGATTTGGGGATGGAATGTGTTCAAACACTCTACCAAGGAATTGAGAGCAGATTGTAATCCCCTCTCGGTATGCTCAATGAGAATATAATTCTCATATGATAACCAGATGAAGTGTCCATTGCCCAATTCTGGTGATCTAATTGTATCTCGATTTAGGTATTTGTTAAAATATGCAAAACAGATATTAAATGAAAAGGGGGTAAGGGCACATCTCTGTTTTAGACCACAATACGTATGGATGTCTCTTGTGTAGAAACCCATCTTGTTTTGCCTGATCGTCACCCTTGTCTGGTTGTGCAGGCCTATGATACATTCTGGGAGTCTGTGATCTATTTGTGCTTTCTCTATTTTCATCCTTAGACAATATCAGCCTATCCTATCATATGCCACTGAGTAGTTGATCAAGGCAACACAAATCAGGAGTCTCTCCTTAGCCTGAGCTGATGTACAATGTGTATTTCATTTCAATAAGTTGTTGGCCATCAATAATTATGTTTCTGCATCCTGTCTAATTGTCATTCAGGATGTTCTTTTGATGGGTCCACTTCAATAGCTGTTCCAGAATTAAAGTGGCTTATAGTTTACTAATTATGTTAAGTAAAGTAGTGAGATGATATGCACCAGAGCAGTATGCAAGCCCTTCTATTAAATGGGCAGAATAACTGCATCTTGCCAAGATTTGGGGATGTTTCCTAAGTTCACTATCAACTTGAATACCTAAAAAAGCAGGCACACTTGAATATGCAGTTTTTAGTATCAAATTGGGTAACCCATTTTGGCCAGGGCCCTTTGAGTTTTTCATTATGCTTATCGTACCAGATCTTTGCTCTTCGGAAAACTCGGTTTTACTTGAGTTTGAGCAAATCCATGACTCTGCACAGGGATTGCAAAAAAGTGTGTCAAAATATACAGTTATGAATCTAGTTCAGTCTATTTCTGATATGGGCACGCATTGGCGATCTTCTATCAACTTTTTAATTTGCCTTCTGCCTGACAGCAATTCAATATGAAATTAACAACTTCTTATGGTTTACATGATTGTTTTTATACAGCTGGAGGAAGTCGCCTGAATTAAATATCTCCATTCTCAATGTTCTCACTTCTTTTCTATAAACCACATTCCTCTCAAATAAAATGGTGTCCTGATCATGCGTTTTAGTTTTTGAGAAGTAGAACGACTGAGATGATGAGAAGGAGTGACATGAAGGGAAAGACTTGGATGAAGCAGAATTATTGTGTATCTGGATTTTTCTAGAACATGAGACTGATAATCTTGCTATCAGGTTTTTTGAGTCCCCTAACAACTTTATATCAAGCTATTATCAATTGTATTTGCAATTTGTATTGGCTGAAGCTCCTGACCCTCAATCACCATACATTTTTTGAAGGCTTGAATATTTGTATTGGACTAATTTATGTTAGATCCATGAACACTAGTATAAACTTCTCAGACTTCAGTTACTTCATTGTTTTCTTTCCATATACATTTAATTTTCCAGGACAAGAAATCATGATCGCTGTGAGGCGTGTGTGGCACATTCAATGAAGTTATGAAGGCCGTGAAATTATTAAATTAAAAATAACAATCAAATTATTGATTCAGAGGCAGGGTCCCTTCTAGTGTACTTTCCCGGGAAGTCATTGGGAATACCACTATAAATCATAAAAATACCCCAATCCACTAAATGTTCTCCCCACAACCTGCCTTCTATATTACTTTATTTCTGCAGTAGGATGACTGGCAAAAGTGCATCTATTTTGGCATTAAATACCTTCTCTACATGGTTCCCAGGGCAAATGTTTGTGTTCAGATCCCCACAGAAATTTATAAGAGCGTCTGAGTGATCACCAAACAATTTCTCCATTATCAAAGATAGTGTATACTTGTTAACGCTACCTTAGAAAGCAGTTGTGGACCATAGGCATTGATAATTAAGATGCTCTTCAAGTTAGGTGAGCCCCCTTAATTTCTATTATGGTTGCTTGAAGAAAGACCAGGTAATATGGTCCATGTATGCTTGGGCAGACCATCTATTATTAAACCAGGTCAAGTGTAACGCTCACCTGATTCCCGTAGAGGCGCCGGTCTTGACTGGGCGTATACCGTATCTTCAAAGGTGATGTGTAACACACGGCTGGCTCTTTGGGCTGGACCTCTGTGCACTGTATGTCTGACTCGAAGGGTAAGATGTCTGCAGATAGAAAATATGGGATTAAGGAACTGGGTTATTGAATGTCTCTCTCTTCTTCCCTTTCTCTTCTCCTGTAGAACCCCAAAGGTTAACGCTCTCACCTTAGGTAAGTGAACGCTGTGCTCTCCATCTGCCTCGGGCACGGTGCTGTAACCAGTTTCTTCACTGGATAAGGGGAGCAGGCCTCTTGACTTCAGAGGACTGCTGTCCGTCGTTTACTGCACGAACGGTAAGTTTCGAGTAATTCTAATGTCTTTAAAGTCTTTAGTAATGATGTCTCTTGTTTTGCAGGGTTCCGGCGATGGCGGATGACGGGTTGAAGTGAGTTGAAGATGGAGCCCGTGTGATGAATAGAAGCGCCTGGAAGCACGTAAGTAAGCGCTTGTTGCCAGCTTCACGATGCGCTCTAACTGTCTTTTTATTTTGCAGGTACAAGTTCGGAGCGGCTGCAGGGTGCCGGAATACCCACTGGGTTAGATGTGGAAAGGAGTAATGGCACGTGAGTATTAAAGTTCCCCAATGTCTTTAAACGCACCTTGTTTTGTCTTTCAGATGCGGGATGCAGCGCCGAAGGCCTCCGGAGCATGCGAAGAGTTGGTAAGCTTTTGTCTTTCAGATGCCGGAATGCAGCGCGAGGCGTTGGTGACAGCCGATGGACCAGGTAAGTGAAGAGCTGTCACTGAAGACCGTAATGCTAACCTGTTCTTTCTTGTCTTTATAGGTGTTGCTGAAGACTGGATTCAGGATGGTAAGCCTTTTTCCTTAGGCCCAGGATCAGATGCAGAAGACACGATGAGCGTTCTGCTGCAGAGGATGCAGAATAACGCAAAGCAAGATTCATCCATCGGGTGTGGTTTAAATAGCCTCCTGTAGTGCTTAGGTGTCTCCTTCCACAGCCACGCCTAGGTAATAAAAGAGTTCCTGCTTTCCAGAAGAGTTCCAGTGTTCTGAATCTAGGGAGTGGCTCCTGCCCCACCCAACAGGAAAAATAGTTCCAAACAGAAGAGGATCAGAGGCTCAACTGGCAGGCAAGTAAGCAGCATGGTCTGCTGCAGGTAAGTCCACCCAAGCATTATGAGCCCGGCGCTTCCAGCGCTGGGACTGGGCATATTTATGAGCCTGGTGCCACTGGCGCCAGGACTGGGTCCAAAAGGTCCCAATTGGGACTGGTTGGCACTCGGAACCTGGGTTATGGATCTGCTTCCAAGGGAGTTGGGAAAACCCTGACCTTTTGGAAGCAGAGATCATGACATCAAGAGACCCACTCTAGGCCGCATTTTCAGCTTATGTTTTGCCAAAGAGCAAAAGGTTGCATAGCCATCCAAATGTATTCTTGATGCTAACCATGTTTTCCTGAAGAGTAATAATATTGTTCTCGGTTAACCACTTAATCAGCTATTGGTTCTTTAAAACCTTCTTATGGCCCCTCGAGTTACATGTCAACAGACACATATTGGGAGAGGTGGCTTCATTATCAAGATTGAGTCTCTCCCCAGGGATCATTCTAGTGATCTAGCGATATTTTAACAATACCTTCACACCTTTAGGTTGGTATTATCCTGGAACATAATCTAGTCAGTCTGTGCTGATGGTATCGTCATAACATAGGCACCATTTAGGGCCCTTCTACGACACAGGAGAATTTGAGCAGATATTGTTTTTCCCCAAAAAATGTCTTCCATGTAGATCATAGTTTGACCAATGTAGAGTTTAGAGTTTAAGTCAATCATATTTTATTTTCAGGGTCCTTACTAGCCTGACTGTTATTCTCACTAATTTCCCTCAGTTTTGCGGCCCTCTGAAGCTCATTGGGGTGAATTGTACTAGATGAGTGAACCAGAGTTGTCTAAAACATCCAACATTGATGAAAGATTAGTGCTTTTATCCAATAATTTGAAGAGGTCGATTTCTTGACCACTTCTGTTTTTATTTTTCCAGTCAATCATTTAATTATTTTTGTCCTTTCCATGTAGTGTTTAAAGGAGGGACACAAGATCATAAATGCCATTTTTTTGCGTCAGTTGATATATAATCATTACCCTTCTTTGATTGCAGTGGGCCCCTTGTTGCTTTGTCCCATGAGTGCCCTTATTATGCCTCCTCTGTAACTTAGTGTCCCTCCTATTTTCCTTTTTTTTGTGGAGGTGTCTGCATCTTCATTGGCAATTGGGTTAATCTGGAGCAAAGTGCTTCCCCGTGTTTCCTTCTCCAGATTGAACTTCTTCTGATGTTTGAATGTTACCTGCATGATGAGGCTCATCCAGGTCAGCGGTGGGTTGAATGGTTAGATATACAAGGGAGATGGGTATGTCATGCAGCAGGGCTGATTGCATTGAGCCTGCAGGTGAACATGGCAGAATTTCATGCTGCAGGTGTATTACCAACTGATTGCATAGCTGTTTTACTAATGGCAAGGATGCCCCTTGATGCCATTATTCTTTGGCCATTTGCTTGCATAGCTAGACCAGGGATTTTAACAACAGATGCAGCGCTCAAAGAGATGAGGGCACTGGAGTTAGCTGGCAGGCCACCCTTGAGTTAGAATTCCTAGATGTATCCATGTTTGGTGGACCTGATACAGCCAGTGTATTGACTGACTAATTATCCAATTCTATTAACATATTCTCCAGGGATTCCTGTTCAGTGGCTCTCGTAGGTGGTTTCAATATTCCTTCCAACCCTCTTTCCCCACCTGGCTTCCTGACAACATGCCAGATAGAGCTGCCCCCAACTGCGGTAGAGTTCATGTTTTTCTCCAAAAGACTGGGGCTTCACACCCCTGCTGGTCGGCCGGGGAGAAAGAGATCTGCGTTTATCTTTAACCCCAGGGAAACCCCCTTTAGTTTACTCTGGCTGATACTCTCTGTGTAGGCAACAGGGTGTCTTGTTTTATCAGCGTTTTCTGAATCCAGCGTCAGATAGCTGGATTGGTCAGTGGATATTGGAGTGCCATTGGGGGGCGGGGTTCCTGCATAGTTTATACCTAATTCTGTTCAAAGGTAAAGTGGTAGAAAACTGTTTACTAGATCAATCAGTTGGACTTGTACTTTAGTACTCACCATGGATCTCACCCCCTCATTGCCCAAACTTCAAAGCTTTGTTTTGTCATGCTTTGCACGCATTACTACTGCCAGATGTCTTCAAGTACGTCCAACCCTGCAACAGCTGGGTTAAAGGTACAGGCTCCCTTACCTCTGGCAGTGATCAGAACACTTGCCAAATGCTGCCATCACTATCTTATTTCTCCGCCTCTGTCACTCCGAGTCATTCTATTTCTTCTTCATTATAGTATTCTGCTTCATCGGTCCTTACCCTGTATCCCAGTTCATCTCCTTTATACCAGTTCTCCTATATTTCTCCTTTGTCCCTGTCCTCCTTCTTACCAGTCCTTATCCTCAGGCCTTCACATTTGGTGTGTCCTACAACGTCATGGCAATCCTTTTTACTTTGTACCAGTAGTTCTTCTTTGTATGTCTTTCTCCTTATCTTTCATCCAAGTCTGTCTTCTACTTCTCATACGTCCTTTTTGTTCACTGAGTCCTTCTGCTTCATCCATGTCTTTCCCTTCATGTCACTCCATCTCAATCATATCAGTCATTCTCCTTCTCCGTGGTCTCCTTTATTCTGCTTCATTGCAGTCCGTCTGCTTCTCACCTTTCCAAGTGCTGCTCCATATCTTTCAATCCTATCCTTCACCTTCTATTTTGTCACAGGCCTTCTAATGTGCATTGTACACAGTCCTTATTCTTCTCCTTTGCCCCCACTCTTCTTTCTTCACAATACTTCTCCATCACAGACCCTTCTCTTTGGTCCCACTGAATTGTCTTCATTCAAGTTCTTCTCATTCATCTCAGTCCTTTACACGTTCCTATTCTTTCAAATTGTTCCCACTCCTTCACTGTATTTGTTATCAAACTCCATCCCTTTCATCCCAATCTGTATTCTTCTCTTGTACAAGAACTTGTTATTCATCGCATTCCTTCACTTTCTCCTTCATCTCAGTCCTACTTTGTCAGAGTCCTTCCACTTCTCCCACACCCCAGTCGATCTTCCTCCTAATCCTTCTTGGTATTAGTATTTGTCCTTCTGCCACATCCTGGTCCTTCTTCTTTGTCCTAGCCTTTCTCTTGTATTAATTTCCCTAATTGTTGTCTTCCTCCTTCCTATCTGCCCAGTCCTCTACTCAGTCCTAGACCTTCCCTTTAGTCTTAAGCATAGCCTTTATTCATTAGGTCCATAGTTTTAGTGGTACTCCTCACTCCCAAACCTTCATCCTATTCCTTTATCTGAGTATGTATCCTTCTTTTTAGTCTTTCTCCTTTTCCCTAGTCCTAGTCAATTTCTTGTGCAGTCTTTCTCTCATTCTCATCTGTATCACCTGAACAAACCTTCCTTATTTTCCCTCAAGATAATCCCTTTTTCTTTTTCTTTCTGTCTTGTTTGCTCTGCCTTTTTCTCTCTTTCCCTATCTTTTACTGAGTTGTGTTGCCATTCAGAGTGGAGATAGTTTAAGATAAGATTAAGAATCAGGTAAAGGCAGCAAATAGAGTGTATAAGGTTGATGGATACTGAAAGCATAACATGTTATGCAATATAGAAGGATGTTGCTCTCTTTTGCAGACAAGAACACTGCTAAAGCCTTCATATGGCATTGTGTGTCATATTTCTACATTTCAGAAATGTGGGCCTGGCTTGGATGAATGACTTGAGGATTGCATGGAACCTAAGCTCTGGTACTTAGCATGAAACTTGCAGGAAACCTCTGAGTGGAACAGATGCTTGAAGTAAATGTTAAGGAATGAATTCTGCTCCGGTGTTTCTCAGCCAAAGATTGGCATATGGCCTTCACACTATTGGATGTGTAATGTATTAGTTATAACTAGCAGGCTGACATGAATGTTTATGCTCACTACGCACGGCATGGCTAGTAAAATGGTGATCGATGTTGGTATTCAACTCTTGCTGCAAATTATATCTCGTCCTGAACATGGTCTCCTAAAACATGCATGTCTGTATTATATTGCAGAGTGCTGTGGTTCTAGTTTGTGGGTCTGTAGGGGACAGACTGTCGGAGCTCATTGTTTACGCGGACATCCTAAATTCACCGCCTCTAAATGTAAAATGCAATGAACAATTCAAAAGCCACAAGAAGAATGATGGTAGCAGTGACAGAGGTGTCCCCAGAGGTGTGGGCTGGCCTGGTGTTTGGAGTGGTGGACAGTCATAATATCGAAAAAAAAATGTCGACAGACAAAAATGTCGACAAAAAAATGTCGAAAAAAAAAATGTCGACTTTCGTTTTTTTTAATTATATATTTATTTTAGGGGTTCGGGAGTTTAAAAAAAGGGAAAAATTAAAAAAAAAAAAAAGGGGGGGTTAGAGGGAACCCCCCATTTAAAAAAAAAATGCATTGAAAAAAAAAGTCGACATTTTTTTTTCGACATTTTGACTGTCGACATTTTTGTTGTCGACATTATGACTATAAACCGTTTGGAGTCATGCTGCAGGAATGTTCCCATCACACTGAAGACACATTGGCCTGAATGCAGGAGGGGAGGGTATGCAACATGACTGCAGCAGGTGCTGAGGTTCTGAAAGACCTTGTAAAAGAGAAGAGGACCGGACTGCAGGATCCAAAGCTGTTTTTCATTATTTTCTCTGTTTTGCTTAGTATTAGAGTTTGTGCATATTGTAACAAATCTACAGGACTGAAAGCCCTATTAAGCAATTTGCGACGGCATGCAGAAGGAAACATTACCTTGGTGTTCTTACTGAAGAAACAGGTCACCGTTTTTGATCCGCGTGGTACGATCCCTTCAAAAAAGGAGGACATTTTGAGAGACACAATGATGTGTACTCTACTTATAAGCACAAATTCTACTTTTAACAAAACAAAACACAGCTCACCCACATCCTGTTCGATATATAGCTGCTTTTCTATCCCAGTCATGCTTCTGTCAGCAACGGACGAGATGGCTACAGCAAACACACACTTGACGTCACCCAGAGAGGCAGAGGCATACAGTGAGACAGAGAGAGAAATAGTGCAGAGAGAAAGATAAACAGAGAGAGAGAGAGAAAGTGTTGAGACAGAGACAGAGGGAGAGCGAAAGGGAGAGAGAAAGAGAGAGAGAGAGAGTTGAGAGAGAGATAGAGGGAGAGCGAGAGGGAGAGAGAAAGAGGGGGAGAGAGAGCAAGAGAGAGGTAGAGAGAGACAGAGGGAGAGAGATAGAGAGAGAGTTGAGAGAGAGACAGAGGAAGACCGAGAGGGAGAGAGAGAGAGTGTGAGAGAGACAACAAGAGAGAGGGAGGGAGAGAGAGCGAGAGAGAGAGAAAGTGTTGAGAGATAGAGAGAGAGGGAGACCGAGCAGGAGAGAGAAAGGGGAGAGAGTGAGAGAGAGAGAGCAAGAGAGAGAGAGGGAGAGGGGAGAAAAAGAGAGAGAGAGAGGGAGAGAAAAAAGAGAGAGAGAGAGAGAAAAAGAGAGAGAGAGAGAGAGAGAGAGAGAGAGAGAGAGAGAGAGAGAGAGAGAGAGAGAAAGTGTTGAGAGAGAGACGGAGGGAGACCAAGAGGGAGACAGAAAGAGAGAGAGAGAGAGAGAGAGAGAGAGAGAGAGAGAGAGAGAGAGAGAGAGTCGAGAGAGACAGAGGAAGAGCCAGAGGGAGCGAGAAAGAGAGAGAGTGAGAGAGCAAGAGAGAGAGAGAGAGAGAGAGAGAGAGAGAGAGACAGAGAGACAGAGGAAGAGCCAGAGGGAGCGAGAAAGAGAGAGAGTGAGAGAGCAAGAGCAAGAGAGAGAGAGAGAGAGAGAGAGAGAGAGAGAGACATGCTGCTTGGTCTCACTCCTTATCAATGATAGTGACACATCAGGAACAATACGGGATTTACTGCGGTTATATGTGAATCTGAGGAGTCTAGTTTTCCTAATGTATCCTGTGGAATCCCTTCTGGTAAAAAGTTAAACTTTTGCTTTTTTTCCTAGCAGATGAATCTTTTTTATAAAATATCCAAACTTGACGAGAAAATAAGTAAGCATGTATTTCTCCATGAGTATCCTCCCTTGCACATTTGATTTTTGTTCTATGTATCTGTTTTTGCCTTTATCTGGGTATCCTCCCTTGCAGATTTGATTTTGGTTCTATGTATCTGTTTTTGCCTTTATCTGGGTATCCTCCCTTGCACATTTGATTTTGGTTCTATGTATCTGTTTTTGCCTTTATCTGGGTATCCTCCCTTGCACATTTGATTTTGGTTCTATGTATCTGTTTTTGCCTTTATCTGGGTATCCTCCCTTGCACATTTGATTTTGGTTCTATGTATCTGTTTTTGCCTTTATCTGGGTATCCTCCTTGCAGATTTGATTTTGGTTCTATGTATCTGTTTTTGCCTTTATCTGGGTATCCTCCCTTGCACATTTGATTTTGGTTCTATGTATCTGTTTCTGCCTTTATCTGAGTATCCTCCCTTGCACATTTGATTTTGGTTCTATGTATCTGTTTCTGCCTTTATCTGGGTATCCTCCTAGGTGCATTTTTTGTGCTTGATATTTTTTTTAATGTGAACATCCAACACATTAAAATTATGGAAACAATGTTAATCAGCTGATGTTTCATATTTGTTATTGTGTGTTGATTTTTGTATAGTGTGTGTTGTTTCAAATGTGTCCTTAGACTTATATCTAATGTCCGATTGATGTGCCTCTTAAAACACACAGGGGTCCGCTGGGTTACCACGCCTTTCAGTGATCGCTTCATGCGCAGCAGAGATCATCAATGGGGGTCAACACTCCAAACATGGGCACCTCCATGGCCACGTTCATGTTCTCTAGTGTGGCAACTCCCAAATGGCACATCTAACCCGGTCATATTCTGTGGACATGTAAACCTTTGGCTGGCACTGGACTTGGGAGGATCCCCGATCATCTAAGGTCTGTGTAGGAACACCAGTGCGGGTGTCCTGCTCAGACTTGGTCAGTATGGGCGGATGCAGAGGTAGTGCAAGGAATGGGAATGTCTGTGCTGGTCTGGGCTGCATCTCTACATCCCCACACATCAGGCAAAACCTGTAACCCCCAGCCATGCGTGCATGTTGCAGTGACTTGGGAAGAGTGCATGGGATCCACGTGTGATGCCTTAGTCTTTGACCTGCTGGTCCCCCATGCATGCTGATAGAATGGTGGCATTGGTGAACCAATTCTAGCTCAGAATGATGTTGGATGGGTGATGGTGTCTGCAAGATTCTCTGAATGTCTGCAAGGTCTGAACTGAATTGAATGAGGTTATCAGCTTCCTCAACTACATCTTGAACTGCAATTGCCTGCGCTCTGTACAAGTGTATGAGAAGTATATGGGTTGTATAACACCTGGTCCCGTCACATCTGCCACAAGAGCAACTCTCTTCATTTTAAGGCTCACGTGTATTATTCGCTTTTTATAATCTGCTATTGGATGTGGTTTACTCTGAGCTGTCTGCTACAGAAAAATATACTTTTGTAACATTCCCCAACTATTTCTCTCCAATACGTTCCAGATGTGTCATTGCATAAGGCATCGACCACTCTTACATTCAAGGCATGGACGAGTACCGGCAAGTTATCATACTTGTAAAGCACTCTGTTGCTTCTGAAGCTAGGTCCCCACTACATCGGTACCCTAATTATAATAACATGTTCTAAAATAAGGTAGGCAGATTGGACAGTCATTCCTTCTCAGAGTTGCAGCAATGTTATGCATTCATCATTCACAAACAGCCGATCGTAATTTCATGTCAATGGCCCTCATTACGACCCTGGCGGAAATCGGAAAACGATGGCGGAAATGCAATACCGCCATCGAATAGCGCTCGGTGCGACTATGACCCGTCACCGCAAAGTACGAAGCCATTAGCGACACCGTAGTGAACGCCAACGCTAACTGCACCAAGCACGCGCGCGCGCGCCATGCGAAACCGCAAACACCACCATGGCGCAAGGGTACGGCAATTCCGACCCTAGCGGACATGTACCTAACGCCATCAGGCATGGCGTAATGTACCATTCCGCCATGGTGAGAAGTACGGCATCGCGAATCAACCGTAAACGGCCCCACTGAGTGCCTGTACACCGCTCCCTGCCCACAAAGTACAACTCCCCGTAGGTGCAATGAAGTCACAATGCAACCATTGAAATGTACAAGTCACCCATGCATGGCAACGAACAAAAGAAACACAAGAGGGGCCAATGGGAGCTGCAGGGCACAGATGGCACGAATACAGAAACCATCCCAATGGACATGACCACAGTCCCCACCAAGAAACGCACGCAAACACAGGCACCTGTGACCAGCAATATTCCGAGAATCACATCATTCCACCAGTCCACCTGGCTGACCGGCATCTGTTACACAAAACCCAATCCCCGCCCCTGAGCATGACAACATTCAAACTGTCATATTGGCAGCCCCCATCCCTGACCTCACGGGCTTAGTAGGCAAACGCGCCCAGTACAGTACCACGCAACTAAACTCCGAAGCTGGAACCCAATGCAGATCTCCTCACAATACATCGCCCCCCAAATAGGCATATGCCACATCACATGCAATGAAAAACGCTACACGGGCCAAATCAGAATAGAAATTTAATGCACATCAAAGTCACCAAGCCCATACAGCCATCAGGCCATGAACTCCAAACACTAATCACATTGTGGGCTGCATCCGCAAGAAATGACCAGCCACTACTTGTGTGTCGCCCTGTTCCCTCATGGTACACAGAGCCACATTCACGTACGAAAAGGCAACATGGGAAGCGCACAGAACCGCAGGGCCGTCCCAATGGGGAGGCACTAGTCCAGCTGAAAGGCCGAAATGTTGCTCCGAGCACCAGTACTGCGTAAGGGCATGTGGGCCATTGGCGATCGTCCCATAAGATCGTAATGCTGCTCCACTGATTAACACGAAGCAGCAGGTGTCGGGAGTAAAACCCATCTGCAGGAGTGGCATACAGATGGCAGTGGCCAAAAGGGGAGGAGATACCTGTCAACCAAAAGAAAGAAAAAGAACAGAATGGCCATCAGAACCACATTCCAACAACTCACTTCAATGATCACACGAAATCCACAGCCATATGCATGCTAGCCCACTCCAAAGGATCATCACCACCCCAAAACCACTTGCGACTCATAACCATCTATATCGAGGTGCAAACACCATCACAAACGAGTGTACCTGTGCATGCGTCTGTCAAAAACAGATTCCATCAGATGGAATGTTAACGTGCATGGACACAAGTGTCTGAGGGCGCGTCGAGACAGGGAGGGCTCAACAAGGCCAGATAGACGATGTCCCACTATGGCAGCCCTGCATCACATAGCGTAGGGGAGGCGGATAGATCCCAAGAAGCCCTGTACATGGCAAACTCTGTATCAAATCACCTGCCCATGCATCCATTCATCATTCCCTCATCCCGGAATCAAAACGCCTGAATAATTACTCACATAACATTAGAAACATCCATTGAGTCTGTGCGTTATGCAGCCTGCAAAATCCACAGTGCCCCAGCCCGTAATTCCAGTGTAGTGAAGTAACATGTATTTGGGAACGTCCGGCCTCATCGCCCACGTAGCAATTGCGCATCCCAAACTATTCATATCAATCATTGCTTCCTCGCCATGGGCCCTGTCTCAAGGACATTGAACAATAGAACGTTATATTTGCAGTCAGACCTGTGGGCATCTCCTCGCCGCTAGCTGGAAACCGAAAGCGCCGCCCTTCGAATTCCTCATTTGCAACATCACGCCGAAAAGGCATCTGTGGCCGTTTGAAATCACTAATTATTCCATCGAGTGCGGCTGTGTGTGAAAATGGCAACTGCCTTCACCCACAAATGGACGCCCCGCCCGTCGTTGCAACTCGGTACAGTGATGCATGAGGGCCACCGTTACTCGAGTACTACGTTCCACTGACCCTTCACAAGTCTGTTCGCGACTGCACAGATAGTATGTGAAACAATGGGACCACAGCAGAATGAACATGTCAACCAATGTTACACGGCCATCGGGTACAAATACATGATTGCAATAGCAAGATGCCATTCCCCGAATTGCAGCGTTGTGCGGGGACGTGCCCGGCCAAAGGGGGAGAGCAGTTTGCACAGGTGGAATTAATCACCACAGGTGGAGGCCATACAGCCTGAAAACACATAAATTGCACAGCCAGTCTCCTCCCACAACCACACCGAAATGCTACCGGCAGGACTCGCGATGTTGGCCCTGGGGGACCTGATAGCACTGCAAGTACTCCAACTCCAAGAAGAAGACGAACACCAACTACAACCGGCCGCACGGAGGAGACGCAGGAGGAGGAGGAGGCCAAGGCAGGGCAGCAAGGGCCGCCAGCACAGCCACTACCACCACGCAGGCAGCCCGCAATCCCACGCCTCCGAGCACATCCGTTCAACCTCACTGATGAGCAGATCCACACCCTCTACCGTCTGACCGGGACACCATAGCCGCCATTGTGGACATGACACAGGCTGACCTTGTCAGCATGATAGATAGCCCAACCGCCATCCCACCCTACTGAAGGTGGTGTCTGTACTCCACTTCCTGGCCACAGGCACCTACCAGCACACAGTCGGACAGTTGCATGGCATTTCTCAGCCACTGTTCTCACGGACACTATTTCAAGTGCTCGATGCCTCCTGCAGCACGCAGACGACTACATCTCTCTGCCACGCTCGGAGCAGGAAATTACCAACACAAAAGTGGGATTCCATGCACTTGCCGGCATACCGGTTGCATTGGTGCCATCGACTGCACCCATGTGGAATTGGTCGTCCCACATGCCATGGAGGCCCAGTACGCAACCGAAAACAATTTCATTCCCTGAATGTACAAATGGTGTGTGACTCCAACAGGATCATTACACATTGTTGTGCCCGATTCCCTGGATCAACCCATGATTCTATGGTCTTGAGGAACTCTACAATACCACGCTACATGGAGCGACACGCAGGGAACAGATCCTGGCTACTCGGTGAGTCTCATTACATGCATGATTATGTGGGGTATGTGATTTGCAATGACCTGGCAGGAAGGGGCGGGGTGTGCGTACGTAGCAATGGCATTCCACATCATACGTTTCTCGTCCACATACAGGTGATGCTGGATATCCACTGAAGAGATGGCTCCTCCCACCAGTCCGGGAACCCACGGGACCAGCATGAGGAGGACTACAACCATGCCCACTCACGTACCCGTGTAGTCATTGAACAGGCATTCGGCCTACTGAAGACTCGTTTCCGCTGCCTCAGCAGGTCTGGCGGGGCACTCCTGTACCGCCATGAGAAGGTTGCAAAGATGGTCATGGCATGTGTCATGCTCCACAACATGTGCGTACGTAGAAATGTGCCCATGCCCCCTGACGCAGAACTGCAAGCACCTGATGATGGTCATGATGAGGGTGGGATGTGGCAGCACCTCATGGAGTCTGCGAGGCACCGGAGGGCCGTGACATTCGTCAGCATCTCATTGATGTATGCTTCTAGCACTCACGCCTGGTGGCTGATACATGGACATGGGACTCGTGGCACTGTGTGTGTCTGGGACATGCACAATATGGACTGTACGCCTATGATGGCCTAGTACACTAAGATCAATGTCCACACATCTCATTGGTTGATCGTGCACTTTTTATGGCATATGTGATGTCATGTTGAACACCCTATCGACCCGCCACCCAAGTGAGCCCAACACACCCCTCCACCCTCCTACCTCCTCCCGAACACCAGTGTCCAAAGATGCTCATTGTCAGTGGGCTGTCGCTATTGCAAGCCCCCTCTGCGGGTATCAGGGGCACCCCTGCCTGTGGAGCGCAGGTTCCTTCCAGATCTACGTTGGGGGCTGCCCTGGACGGAACTTGCAACGGATGATGTGTCTGCCTGCTCACGTCCATGCATGTCCCTAAGGGTTTGCGAGAGCTCAGTGAGCACACGGCGCACTGCGGCAAGTTCGGCACATACGTCTTTGGACGTCGCAGGCAGTTCCCCCCTCAGGCTCTCGGTGCTTCTCTCCATTTGGACTCTCAGGCTCTCGGTGCTACTCTCCATTTGGACTCTCAGGCTCTCGGTGCTACTCTCCATTTGGACTCTCAGGCTCTCGGTGCTACTCTCCATTTGTGCCCTTAGCGTCTCTGTACCTCTCTCCATTTCTGCCCTAAGTGTCTCAGTTGATGTTTCTATGTCTGCCTTAGTGCCCCACATTCATCGGCATGGTCCTTGAGGAGTGTGGCCAGTTGCTGCTGTTGTACGATTAACTGGTCGAGGGACTGTTGCCTCTGCTGGGCCATGGCCATTTGCGGGGGTGTCACAGAGGGGCTGTTGTCCTCATGTTGCCTTGCCACAGGGCTTGTGGAGGATGGCCAGTCGTCGTCTTGTGGTGCCCCTGCGTGGTATCCTCATGTTGTACGGGATGGGACAGACAGGGGGATTGGGACAGGTCATGGATGGATCTGACTTCGGCATCCCCGTTTTCTGTGTCCGAGCATGCTGCCATCAATGGGGTGTCACCTATGGTGCTGCTGCCACCAGAGGCAGTGCCTTCTGTGGCATCCATTGGGGGGACCTGTGGTGGTGGTGTTGTGGGCATGCTGGCTGCTGGGGTGCCTGTTGATGTTCCCTCCTCTGTGCTGCCACCTGATTTGTGCTGCTGCCGTGTCTTGATGAGTGCAGCTGAGGTGGAGGGTCTCTGGCCGTTGGTCTTGGCCCTCTTTGCAGGTGTGCTGGTAGGGGTGTCCTGTAGCTCGTCGTTTGGATCGGACCCTGTGGTGGAGTAAAGGAGGGCGAGGGTTATTGATGGGTCTGTGGGAATTGGAATGGCATTGTATCACATGCATTGGGGTGGTACCTGAGGGTGATTTGGGTCGGGTCCTTGGAGGTGCTTTGATTTGTGTGTGGAGTGAGGGTGCAGTTGTTTGGCAGCCTGCAGTTTGGGTGTGCCTGCTGCACGTGTAGTGCGTGTATTAGGGTGTTTTTAATTATTTATGTATTTATTGTGGGTTTTAACGTGCGCTATCAGGCCGATGTGTGTGGACGTTCTCCTGGACATGTGTTTCTGTTGCACTATGTGGACGCATGGTACTTCACATGGATGGACTGTGTGGATTTGGCATTGTTTTATCTGGCCACCTACCTGAATCTTCGGATGTCTGCACTCCTTTCTCCATCCCTCCGACTCCCTCTATGCTCTCCATTCCGATGGTGGAGGCACAGATTTCTTCCCAGGGGGTCAACTTGATGGGTGATTCAGGACCTCCCCGGTGGCTGTGGCAATGTTGCGGTTGGCAAGAGAGTATGCTGCGGACGCGTATCCGCAGGTCGTCCCATCGCTTGCGGCATTGCTGTGGGGTGCGGGGTGCGGTCCCCACCGCACTTACCCGCTGTGCCACCAGAGCCCATATGGTCTTCTTGTTTGCAAGTGCCGTTCTGGTCATTTGCGTGGAGAAGACGACGGCAGCATTCTCCTGGAGGGTCTCTGTTAGCACCGTGGGTTCCTCCCGGGAGAAGTGGACCTGCCGCTTGCGGTCGCACGCTTTCTTCGCTACTTTTCCCATTTGTCTTGGTTTCGCTAGGGTGGGTGACGGGTTGGGGTGTGTTTCAGGGTAGTGATTTTAGTGGTTGTGTGGTTTTAGTGGTTTATAGGTGTACGCCGGATGTTTCCCGTTCCGGGCCATGTTTTTTACTTCCGTTTCCGTATATTTCCGGTCACCGTACTTTCCGGTAGGCGCACACTGCGGTGACCGCTAAGAGGTGGCGGTATTGCACCTAGGGCGCCGTACGCGGCGGTGTGGGCCGTTTGGGGTCATTTCCGCCATCGCGGACTTTGCACTTCCGCCGTGGCGTGGTGCTCGTGCCCGATGGGTCGGAATGGGCCGCACTTTGCTCCTTCGTGCAATGGCGGAAACGCTATTTACGCTGTGGCGCTCCGGTCAGTCACTTTCCGCCAGGGTCGTAATGAGGGCCAATGCCTTTTGTTAAAATGCGCATTCATACGCACACTTTACTGGTATTAGAATATTCTATGATATCGCTTTCTGATTAAGCAACTCCCCGTGTGGTTGGATGTTTACACATTCCTTTTTCCCATAGGGAGAGGACTAGTATTTCTTTTGTTTAATCTGTTAAATACAGGGAAAGATTCGGAGCGCGAATGATTGACAAATTAATGATATCACCTCCGATTCGATGGCTGTGGGATTGATAGAAAGAGAGGAAAATCGAGTGACGAAGTGGAATAATTTTAATATTATTAGCGTTTGAAGCCAACGTGATATGCTAACATGATGTACCTCCTACAGAAAGGGAATTGCTGTCATGACGAGGGCTTGATTTATGAAATATTTACCTGAATGTGTTCATCGTGATGGCTTCAACAAAAGAACGCATGGGGGATTTTTTTTTCTAACATCTTAAGGATGAAGAATGTGGTATTTCAAAACAGCGACATCATTTAATGTAATGGTTTCTTTTATTGTGATAGGATTTAATGTAATGGTATCTTTTATTGGTAGAATATTATTTTTCCTCTGATCTTTTTGTAAACTGATCCCTGTCTCCATCGTGCTTATGTCTCCCATCTTTTTTTTCTTTTATTTGAATTCAGCTGAGTAAACTCAACTTTTTCAAAAACAATTTTAAATTACATACTTAAAATCTGCAAGTTTACAAATTTACAAATGACAGGATCAAGGAACATATAAAAGTGTGTGAGAGGAAAAAAGAAAAAAATTATATTTAAGAAATCGAATGGTTAAATACCACAAAACAAACACTAAAAGCCCATCTTAAACACCATTCACAAGTGGAGTTTAGGGATGGCCAGTCTTAAAGTGCTCAAGCAGAATTCTGGTTCAAACCTTTCAAGAAAAGTTGTGACCCGCCTTCAGGCATTTGGGCTTCCATAGAGGGGGCTTATGAGCCGAAAGCAGCCGATTTGGTAAACGTCCGATTCAAATCGAATTGGTTCAAGACATTTCAGGTCAGAGGCCCATACAGCTCGAAATGGGTTAAAATGCTTTTAAAATCCATGTGTATTTGAAGAATCGATGCAGTTGATTATCTGCACGCTTTTGGAAGATGTCATGAGATGTGTGTGGGCATCTCATGACTTGCACCAAATAGTACTTGCACCTGATTCTTAATTGGCGTCTGAATGTGTGTATCTGTGATGTGCACGTTCACATGCCCCTTCTCACGCCCTTTGCACACTTGTGCCAATAAGTAGCTGTTTCTGTGTATTTCAAGGTGCATCCCAAATCCAGAAAAGGAATCATTTTGGAAATGCACAGAAAATAGTGACATTCTCCTGTGCCTGTTTGGTATAGGAGAAAGGGAATTTGGAATGCATTATGCATTTTCTTTTAAATGGTGAAGAAGCAGTATGAACCACTGCTGTACCACTTCCACTTCCATCCCTGAAACAGGGATAGAAATGTTTTATTTTTTATTTTTATTTTTTTATTTTCATTATTTCCCAATGATGGGCCCTCTAAGGTCCAGTCACTGTGAAATGCGGTCCCATCACCCACATGGGTGCTGGCATCCTGAGATACATTATTGTTGGGAAGGCGCTAATGTATGCCTAATGCCTGGAGGATTTAATCAAGGAGGGCTAGTCAGAAGAGCTCCTCCTGTATGTTGGACATGTGGAAGGACAGAGCATATTGCACAAACATGTGGAAGCCAAGGGTATGTACAGAATGAGCAAATCTCAAGAGTGGGGACAGCTTATCCTCCAGCATAAAGCTCACAAGCTCGGGATGCATTTGCCCAAGATCATAGAGTGTATCAAGCACAAGCAGGGCAAATGCAACATACATGGCCACCACGGCAAGCACCATTGAATCCGCCTCAAGGGCAGTCAAAGCACAGACCCATGCAGATGCAGCAGAGTGAAAACACAGGACAATTATTGACACCTAGAATCGGGGGTGTCACTATGGTGGGAGGAAGTCCTTTTACTGGTATGGGTATACGTATGTATCCACAATAGGACAGCTCACTGGGCGAATTGATGTGTACAGTACTATCAGTGACACCAGACCCACAAGAGGAACCAAAGATTGATATTACCATAGGAGGCAAATCTTTTACTTTTTTAGTAGACTCTGGGGCTACTTGTTCATGTGTACGAGAAGGCAAATATCCAATGTCAGGAAATGCCATGAATGCACAAGGTTTCTGGAGCTACAAGCAGAGTACCTTTTATTGATGTATTACTTGTCTCCATAGGAGAGTGTGACATGTCTGTTCTATTATTGTATTCACGACAGACACTGGTTAATATTCTGGGCGGAGATTTAATGACAAAGTTAAATATGACAATTTCTTTCACTGATGAATGCATAGTGTGTCCCACTCCACAGACACATTATCCGAACGTGGATGAATTTAAATTGGCGTTTGCAGGGAAAATTACTCTGCAAGGAATGCCATTATAGCCAGAAGTCTTTCTTTATGGGGTATGCATTTTGTTGACATGGCTTCCTCGGCATAGTGGGAAAGATTAAGCGAATACCTGATGGGTTTTTGTTCAGGACACAGATACCTATGGACGGAGAGGGGGGACAGACTATTGCCCTAGGTTTAACTACAGCCATAGTGTGAGGGGAATTGGCCATGCTCGAAGGAACTAATGATGAGGGCAGGATATGGAGAACATTGAATACTATTGGGGAAGGGTATAGATTGACTGATGTCACTGACGAGGATATATTCAGAGATGATCCATCAGATGTTGACATAATATTCGAGATGAGTATTACTTTTGAATCAAAATAGAGAAAAGGGAAATCCCACAGCAAATGATGATCGTGCAGCAACGGCCATCATTTTTTGATGAAGATTTGGAAAAAATGCCAAACTCTTTATGGACTACAGGCCCCTAGGACATAGGCCTATTGAAGGGGCTAGAGGAGGTTAAGATTAAGCTGAAGCCAGGAGCAAGGCAGTACCCAATACCCAAGGCAGTAACCAGTAGCCAATGTCTTGAGAGGCAGATGAGGGTATTTTCAAGACTATGGGCCTCATCACGAGTTTGGCGGTAACCCTTAAATGTGGCGGTAGCGCTATTACCGCCACATTTAAGGGTCTGTCACATCAGGGGTTTGGCAGATTTCCCCCCAGCTCTGAGCTGGGGGAAATCCGCTGAACTTTCCCGCTCTTACCGCCGGCGGGAAATCCGCTGGCGAGAAGAGCGTGAAAATTCCCCATTGAGCCCAATGGGGAATGGGGAATTCCTGAATGTGCTCAGTGGGGAATGGGCAATACAGGTTCCGCCAAACCCGTGATCCAGCGCTATTAGCGCCGGGGGGTTTGGCAGTAGGGCTATTAACACCGGCGCTAATAGCGCCGGCGTTACCGCCCAACTCGTGATGAGGCCCTATATCTGCCCTGATGGAACAAGGTATCTTAGTGACATCAGAGTCACTGTGCAATACTGCAGTGTACCCTGTGAAGAAATCAAAAGGGGGGTCGTGGAGACTAATCCAGGACATGAGACCAATTAACCAGATTGTAGAGGCAGAGTTTCCTTTAGTTCCGAACCCAGCAACGTTACTATGTAGTATCCCCACAGAGGCACAATATTGCATGATGATTGACTTGAAAAATGTGTTTTTCTTAATCCCGTTGCATAAGGATACTCAAGACCTTACATCATTTTACGTTTCACCAAACTAAGCTGAATAGCACTCCTTTGCTACAAGGATATTGTGAATCTCCATTGATCTTCAATAGGGTCCTGCAGATGGACCTAGGCAATATTGATTTGCAAAGTTTTGTGCTGCAGTACGTAGTGGACATTTTGGTTTGTAGCACAACAGAAGATGAGTGCAGGCAAGATTCAATTCAGTTAATGATTATTCTAGCAGACAATGGATACAAAGTGGACAAGGAGAAGTTGCAATATTGTCAACAAGAAGTGTTGTATATAGGTCAGTTAATCTCACATGAGGTAAAGAAGTTACACCTGAAAAGGCTGAGGCGATTATGAAAACAGCAAAACCGCACCCGATAAAACAAATGCAGCAGTTTTCAGAATTATGCAACTATGTGAGAGCATGGGTATTTGATTATAGTTCAAATACAAGACCCTGAAGAAAGCACAAGTGAACAAGGAAAACATAGAATGGACTGAGAAAATGGAGGGAAGGTTTGAAGAATTGAAAAAAAACAGTTTGTACAGCTCCAGTTTTAGGAATTCCCAACTATTCGGAGGAGTTATTTTTATTTTCGCACACCAATGGGACAGTTATAACAGAAGTGCTTACACAGAGGACTACACTAGGGAACACACCTCTGTCATATTATAGTGGGATTTTAGATCCAGTTATGAGAGGACACTCTCCTTGCAAACAATCCCTGGCAGCAGCTGTGTTCACCATTGAGAAGTCTACCAGAATTGTGATAGGGTGTTCTATGATGTTATTTGTTGAACATGCTTTGTTTGCCATTTTTCATAAACCTAAGGGTACAATGATATCTCAGAGGGCTTCGGCATATGAGGTAGTCATATTGAATCCAGCAATCAAAATAATCAAGTGTAAAATAGTGAACCCTGCCACGTGTGTAGCCAAGCTTGTGGCAGAGGGTGAGCATCATTGCTCTAAATACGAGGAGTTGTATGATGATATCCCAAGAGCAAAGGAGACTGTGTTAGCAGTAGGGGAGGTTCTCTTTATTGATCAAACTGATGGAGAAAGGCATTCAGGTTTAGCTCTGGTAAGGCAGAGAGCTAATGTGGAATTTGAAGTGGTAGCAAGTGCAAGACAAACATCCCACATTTTGGCACAATCAGCAGAATTGGTGGTCCGTATTGTCACGCTCGAGAAACATGCAGGGCAGGAAGGAAAAATGTACAGTGACTCTGTCTATTAGACCTCAACCGTGCATGCACGGGTAGCACATTGGAAAAGGAGGGACTACCTCAGAGTGGACGGTATTCCAGTGCAACATGCAGCATTATTGGTCAGGCTTATCAAGGCACTACAACTCCCAGTAGCTATTGCAATAGTTAAGTGCGCAGTCTCTCACTGGAATGAAGCCTCAGATGAAGAGGCCTAAAGGCTTGATTAGTCACCAGATAGTTCAAGTTTTGATACTCCAAATGTAAAAGAGAAAGTAGTCACAATTATGATTGTAAATGAAGGGTATCATAATTTGTCAATAACTCAGTTGATGGAAGTTCAAGTCAGTGTACCACAGGAAGAGCAAGAATTGTGGAAAGAGAGGGGGTATTCTTTATGGCCCTCTGAAGCAATTGTGGTGACAGGACAGCACTGGAAAGCTGGTGATGTCTGTAGCCTTGTTAAGAGTAGTGCTTGAACAGCTGCACTACCCTGCACAGGTAACTAGGGAAAGCCTTGCAGCAGCTAATGTGGGGGACTGGTTCCTATAGAACCAGTTAGAAAACATTGCATTCTATGTAGTAAAATGCATTATACGTCAAATGTTTACTGCTGGGTACACATTGTGAACCTCAGAGGAGTGATTCCTTGAAGGAATGGTCCTTTTCAGCATTTACATATTGGCTATGTTGATATGCTGGAAGTATGTATTGGATATAGGTATATGATAGTTGGCGGTATGTCCCTTTTCATGATGGATTGAAGCAGGTCAATGCACACATTCGGATACCATTTGCGCTGTGAAGTATTTAGTCCGAGAAGTATTTCCAGATGGGGAGTATGTGAGGTGGTGAGATCTGACAATGGGCCCCATTTTGTTAATTAAGTATTTGAAACAGATTTGATTATTGCTTAGTATAAAACAAAAGTTTTCTTCTGCTTACCACCGCAAGCGAATGGAATATGTGAGAGACTCAACAGTCTTCTCAAAGAGAGAATTGCTAAATTAAAATTGTCACTAAAGAAGGGATGGCTGTATTGCCTACCCCTTGCATTACATACAATAAGGAATAAGCCTGGGTCAGACGGCCATCTCACATCCCACCAGTTAGTGACAAGGAGGCAAATGAGAATGCGCTTGTCTCCTCCATCGAGGAACTGCAGTGAAACCCAGATGACTTCAGAATTGTTAGGAAATAAGTTACGTATGTATTTGACATGTATGACTGCTAGTATCTCTGTCATTTCAGATCAAATCAAGCACAAGGGGTGTCAGTCTCAGGACACAGATGAAGGCTATTCAGCAAACGACTCAAAGAATTATTACCTGTACCTAAATTATTTATCAGAGATCCAATACTGGTGTACAACTTCACAAGGAAGTGGCACAAGCCCAGTTTTAGTGGAGCATTTATCGTCAAGAACATTACTCCCTCAGCAGTAAAAGTCCAAGAAAGGTATGCTTGTATTAACCTGGGTGACGTGAAACCAAATGCTGGTCAGAATGATGCACACCCCCAACTGTTGATTCGGAAGCAAGACAAGAAGAAGTAGTTCAGCACATGCAGACTCAATCGATGACAAGGAAGAAGGATGCTAAGATTGCTGATTAAATAAATGCAAGTGTACATTTGGACTGTGGTTTACCCCGGACACTCTTTATAGATATTTTAGCAGGACTGCAAAAGCAAAAGTTGTTGAGCCGCAGGAATCGTAGAAATTGACTTTAGAAAGTGTGGATGTGCTAAAAAATGCCAAATCTGGACTTCAAGGTAAAGAACTGGAAAAGGGAGCAGTTTCCGGATGCATTCCACACTGAGTTTCTCTTTGGTTACATTCATGGTTCTGTCAGATGTCGATGCCCATAGACTACTTCTTGCTGTCTTTATATACATACTCCAAGCTTACCCTGCTCTTGTTTGGTGTAGTACTAATATTTGTGAGTTCCTGCAAGATCCTAAAAATGGCCCTGCATTTATTTAGGAGGTTAAATGCAGCAATAGTGGAACAGATTCTGCAGCTTCCCAAGCATCTAACGTGGCTGCCTCATTAAAATGTTTTTTTTCCTTCCTTAAAGTAGTACACAGGCACAATGTGCACTTTCAAGAATAATGCAGTTCTGGAAAGTGAGCAACCTCAACAGAGTGTAGAGAATCGAAAGTGGTGGGGTCTCATGAACTGGTGCATAATATATGTGTGTTAACATTCATTACTGTTTTTCTGATTTTGCTGATCCATACTGCCTACTTCATTGGTCCCAAAAAGTTTGGAGTCCCCTTGATTCTTCCCACTCCAGTGAGGTATACAGAATTAACTGTTGCAAAGAGACCAAGGTCATATGTTATTATCCCTACAACAGTGACACATGTAAAGTCCATGATCATTATGCACAAGCTAATTTTGCCAGAGGGAGACACAAGAGAAGCACAAGGGAAGATGATTAAGTGCTAAACAATTATCTAGACAGTACAGCACATTTGGGGAATAATATGTGGTATTAGCACATGAAAGAGGTGGGGAAAAGACGCTCAGAGGAGACTTGTTATGTTTGTGCTCTCCAAACCTATGGTATGGGGAAGTCCAAGATATTCATAGCTATAGAAATAGCAGTCCAAACAGCTCATTGCCTGACTCACCTTGCACTCTGCCATACAAGAGGTCAGTTCCAGGGTCGAACAGTATACTTGGTATGGGTGACTGAATGGACAGCTCCAGAAGACGATTGTGTGCACGATTTTAAGACAAGAGTGAGAGCACACACCAGAGATCATGTGATAAGATACAAACACAAATCAGATGGGAAATAAATAAAAAGCTCAATTGTCAATGAAAGACTGATGAAGACATGTGAAGATGCAAGGAGAGAGGCCAGATGCAAATCTGGGGAACAGTACATTCTCCAGATGGATGGGAAGAAGGCATAGTTGTATGTAAAGCAATGGCAGTAACAGGACATCACAAACCAGTTATAGATCGTGTGGAAAAGGGATGCAAACCTCTCTGGCTGAAGCTTGCAAAGCTGCTAACATGGATTGAGGACAAAGGAGGCTGATTGTAGACAATGCCTCTGGCCAGTGCAGAGCTATGTTTTAGAAACAATGGCACAAGAAAAATTTCGGAGAATCAGCAGTGCGACCGCATCTTCGATGTACCAGGAATGAAAGATGGAACAGTAGTGATAATGGAGCACTATTTGGCCCATTTTCACTTTTTTTAACCAGCGCATACATGAAGTTGCCCAAGGATTGGGGAGGGTTATGTTCTATAGTACTTGTCCATGTTCCGTCATTGATGATTCTGAAGAGTGACCTGAGCTTTGGAGAGTTTCCAAAAGCAGATTGACACCTGAGAAAGAGGAGATCAGTTAGATTCCTCAATTGAACCAAGAGGGAGAACTACTTTTCATCCAATTCAATAGCAGCCTTCGATTCTGTTCTGTATGAACTAAGGTTGTTCAGCTTGACTTCGGCAGTATTCGCTACAATCTTCATGCCAGGGATCAAGATGATGACGAATGTGAAGTGGTTGCAAATCACTCGCTGGGAGTGCTTGCAGACGATCAACACTACCATAAACAGATTCAACACTATCAAGGAAGTACTGAGAGCCATAAAACTGATGATTCTTCAGAATAGATATGTCTTGGACATGATTACAGCCATGGATGGAGGTGTTTGTGCCAAAATCAGATAATCATGTTGCACATTCATACCTTCTCACGATCAAGAGAATGGGGCATTGACAGAGGACATAATGATGCTGATGAGCTTGCACATCAATATGGAAGATGAAGTAGAAGATATTGCAGATGACAGCTGGTTTGCGTCGATCTTCTAATGGGTTCCACAATGGTTGCCGAATATCTTCAAGTTCCTTTGTAGCATTGTTGGTGATGATCATGTTTGATTCTGTCTGATCAGAATAATAATCACACAGTGTAAGAAGACATCAAAGAAAGCAGTAGGAATGAAGATCAATATCAATGTCGAGTTAGGGTTTGGACCCAAAGAGCTGAACAAAGTTCCTGTATCTAAGGAACCTCAAGAAGTATTTTGGAAGATGGATCGATTGCAGCTCAAATGGACAATATAGTCTCATGACATGGAGTGTTGATGAGCATGTCAAATCAGCTAGATCTGTGAACAGAGTAATGTAGATATGGACTACAAATAAGCACTTTTTCAGACAAGGCTGTCTAGATGTAAAGATTGATGGGAGAGTGGTCGATGAATCAACCAGAGGGGGGAGTGTAGAGGAGGACCCGAGTGCCTCTATCGGAAGTCCTGCCCCCATGTTGCCTATATGTTGGAAACCAGAAATTGTGACAGAATGGAGAAACATATCATGAGCAAAATGAAGATTGCACATGCACAGAACACTGAAGAAAATACAAAGCTGTTTTATAATTGTACAGATGCAGTAACACAAGTAGAGTAAGTAATCATAAGGCGGGCTATAGGTAGTGAATAAACTGTAGGCAGTTCCATCAATATATATATAAGTGAGTATAGGATCTGGATGTTTTACATTGCATTTTAGCAAACTTGGAACTCTTGAATAGACGGGCTGAAAGTGTGGCACAGTTAAAGAAAACAGCTGACGGCGAAGGAAGATTCGAGAAAGGTAGTCTGGCCCGTTGTTATGGGTTGGGGCAGCCAAAAAACTGGTTATCTATTCGAGGAGATACAATGAACGTGAGAAGCAAGACAGGCTCCTGTTGAGGTGTAATGGAAAAACACTAGAAGTGCCAGGTTTTATTCATTTAATAGTGTTAAATGCAAAGAAGTAGCTGAAAACGTGGTCTTCTGTCACATGGTCAGATAAAATAGACTTTGGGCAAACTACACCGAGACTAGAAAATCAGGCCATGCTCACACTCCCTTTTATTCTCAGGCACAGTGATCCTTTGCAAGGCCGAGTTCAAATGACTAATTGATTGGCAGACAGCAGGAGTGATGATGGATGTTGGGATAAATGGGCGGGAGGCATAATCAAGTCCAACACCTCCAGCTTGCATGTTGCTAGCGAGTGCAATATTCCAGAAGGGTACAAGTGTGCCATCCAATTTTAGAGGGCCACGTAGCAAAGAGCCCTATAGTTTGAAAGCCAATGAAACATTGTGTAATTTTATGACATGGAAGATGACTTGCACTAGAGGTGGGCATGGCTGTCCACCTGACTGAAGAGACCCAATCACACTCCTTGTCTCCATAGAAAGTATACCTAGATGTTCCCCTTAAGCCTATCACAAACCCCCAAAGGAGTTTGTTTATTTTTCCACGTAGTATGACATCACTTATGATAAATATATGTTATAAATATGTTTTTCATATGCATCATTGAGACTTATGCTGTGGGTTGTCCGTTGACACCCGTTGTACTCCCTGTTTTAGACAATTGCAATTAAAAACAGTTGTGTTTGGACAACTTCCTGAGTCGGTCTGATTATTGGTGCAAGAGTAAGATCTGTGTCCTCATCCATCCTAAAGAGTGCCACCTCTCTCAAAGGGCCTACAGGGTCACATATCTGACTTGGGTGGAGAACGGAATGCCACTTATGTGAGTTGCAATTATGTAATGATTGATAGAATCGTTCTTTATCCATCTGCAACAGAACGGTTAGTGATCATGCAGTTCTTATTAGGATGTGGCTATTAGTGCCACAGGGGCAGTGGTTTAGGGACCTGCTAGATCTTGATCATTCTCAGGCGGGTAAAAGGCTGATGTGGATGGAACAAAACGTGGTTAGATTTTGTGAAATTATTTGATTTTAATTAAATGACCCTAATGCCAATGTATTATCTTGAACTGTAAATGAAACCAAGCATTTGTTGATTTTCTAGTCTTTAGATCCAGTGTAAGCAGGGGTAAAGTAATAATAAGGTCTGAGAAATAGATCACCCATTAATACGACCTAGAGATTAATATGGCAACTCTGTGCCCTATATTGTACTGATAACTTCCCATAGATGTAAGAACCAATACAGAAACTGGAGAGCAAGGAGGTGGAAAATGGGGCAGACGGGAAATTGGAAGAGGTTGTTAGAGGCTTTGAAGACTGGCAATGTGAGTAGTATGTGGAGGATATTGTGACTAGCCAGGAGTTCCTCCGATATGTTAATTTTAAACACGATTATGGAGAGGTTATTGTTATATTATATTGAGAACAAAAGGTTTCATGTTAAGAACATGCCCAATAAAACCGGACCACCCAATTTAACACGGCCTATGGAGTTTACTTTTGAAAACCTGGGTGGTCACTGAAAAAGCTAAAAAATTCAAGGGCACCTGGACCTAATGGTTGTCTGCGGCAGTATTAAAGGGAGATGTGGTCTTATGGGTGGGTATCTTGTGTCCTTGTATGACAATGTCGGTGTGACCAGGACGATACTAGATTCCTGGAAAAAATCTATCTTGGTCCCAGTCTTTAAATCCGGGGACTCGTTGGCCCCCAAAAATTATAAGTTGATGTGTTTGCTCGATATCACTGGCAAGTTGTTTGCTTCCTATGTTCTGGATCATTTACAGTCTTGGGTCAGTGACAATAGTATTTTACACCCCTGTCAGATCGATTTTCGTCTGGCGTCTAGTACTGTACATAATCTTAGAGTGCTTGACACAATACTCTCACAGGCGAATTAAGACCTAATGCCTCAGTGTACCTTGCATTTGTTGACTTTATGTCTGCATTTGACCAAGTGGACCGTAATATCCTCTGGAAAAAAATGCATAAGTGGGGTTAGCCCGAGTTGGCTTCTGGAAGTAATTGTGGCTTTGCATACTAAAATATTGGCGCAGATTCGGTTAGGAGATCAAGGCCTGATATCAGAGCAGATGAGAATTAGCAGGGGGGTGAGGAAGAGTTGTATGCTCGCTCCGCTGTTTTTCAATATTTACATCACTGATCTATTGGGTCATCTGATGAGTAGGGCTAGTTGTTCTCCCAAAATTGGCAACTGCTTGGTTCTGGGGATGTTGTATGCGGACAACTTGCCCACATTTGATCATATGCTGTCCGGGTTGAAGGATATGCTGCATGAACTGGAGTTGTATGCCAATGCAAATCAGCTATCGATAAACCTGAATAAAACAAGGGTAACACTGGCCTCTGCAAAAAAATAAAAATAAAAAAGAAACAGATGTAAAATGATGGTTAGTGTCGATACAATAGAATATACTGACTCATATAACCCCATACCCCGATAAAACCGACATCTCAAGACCAGATATTTATAATTGGAGCCAAGGTCACAAGGACAAGACAAATCACTTACATGACAAGAAAGTTCTCGATTGAACATGCTGGTTTTTCATTAAATGGAGTACTGGCTTCATATATTCAGTGGTTTTGCCCTGCAATTCTCTATAGGTTGGAGGCCCTGGAGATGAAAGATTTGAAGTGGTTAGATGTTGTGGAGGCTCCTTTTTGGAGATCTGTATTGGGGTTATTCAGGTCTGCCTCAATTGAATATGTGCGACTCAAGCTCAGGTTACTTTCAATAAAAGCACAGTTAACGTCCAGAAGCGGTGCCCTGATGCTAAAGGCAAAGACTGTTCTTGACTGACTAAAATTAGTGAGAGCTATGATCTCAACAAAGCTATGGATGACCTTGCCCCTTATGTTAAACGTTTTAGGGAGCTGTGCAATAAAATTGATTGGTTTCCTGATTTTAGTTCATGTTCAGCCTTTACAACGTTAAAAGGTTCGTTTGGCTGGTGTCTAGCAAAATGGGATTGGCAGTGTAACTATGACCATCTTTCTAAATTAAAGGGATATAGGGCAGTTTCACTAGTGGTACATCGATTTATGAAACCAAAACTATATTTGTTGCTCTGCCCTGATCCCGATGTATGTATATTTTGCCTAAAACTGCGCACAAATCAGCTGCCAGTATGGGCTTTTTGTGGAGCTAAATGAAGTTGCCTATAGAGGCCAAGGCCTTTATTCATGGATTATTTGCACTGGAAAAAACGGTATTTGTGCACCATTTTGCCCACAAATCCCTGTTTAACAAATGGGGATTTGTGGGCAGAATGGCGAACAAATCCAGTTTTTTTTCGGCGCAAATTATCCATGAATCAGGGCCCGTATGTTGTAGAATCTGTAAGGTAAAAGTAAACCAGGAGTAGCCAATCAAGTGCTTACGGAGTGCCCGCATATGGGACCCCGATATATGGTCAACTTGGGGCCATTTGTCCATGATTATAATTCGATTAATTCTTACGATTTCTGGGTGTTATGCTTAAATACAGATTCTAATAAAGACCATTTATAGGGTCTGGAGAGGGGTCTTAGCTTATTTCTGTGTGTGGTTGCAGGTGGTTAATCAGCTAAATATTCGATTGAAATTGTAATTTATGTATATATGGGGAAATTGTTCTTAGTAAAATGAAATTGGTATATGTGTCTTATGACTGTGTGACTGTGTGTATTAATAAGAGTGTGACTAACACTCTGCAAACTGGAGTTGCATTATGAATTCATTGCAAGTAAGTTTGTTGGTCTGAGTTGTAAGTGTGACTTTTCTATTTTTGTAAGTAATGTTAATTGTAAAAGTTCTTGTTAGAACTATGTACAATTACATAAATAAATACATACATAAAGTAACCATCTTCTACAAGTCAGTGAAACAACCTTGAAAATATCACCTTGTTCACCCTGTCAATAGAAACACAGACTATATAAATGGATCTGTCACCCATATATGGTGCCTTTTTTGTGTTTTTTGTTAGCAGAGTCTTTTTTTCTCAGATGCACTTACAATTTGCCTATTTGCTGTCATTGTATATGAGGGTATACCATTTGACAGTAGTCACGGCTATACATGTTATAGGCGTGGGTATTCGAATTTTATAAACTTGGAATCACTAATTTAAAGAGGTGGAAAGGTAGAGTGACAACAGGCTAGAGGCGAGGAGGGGGAAAAATACACTATGTTAAATTGTAGAGTCTAAAATTCAGTAAATAATATTTCTAAATTGACACAATGTACCTATAATCGAGGCTATCCACGGCCACCATTAAAGCCGTGGCTAGAGCATCCCATTGGCTCATCCTGCATTTAGCCATAGGTATACAGACATCATATCTGTGTGTAAAGGCACAATTCTTCTCTCTTTTTTTTGTATACCCATGGCAAGAATGACGGAGAATAGGCAATTTATAGATGCACCACAGAAAAATATACTGTGCTCGGGCAGGGAGGGTGGTAGGCATTATGGAGAGGGGGGGTCTAGGATGGTGGAGGGGCGCAGATAGAGTCTTTGTTGTATGTGGAAAGAAAAAAACTTGTTTTTCTATTTTTTACTATGCCTGCAGGTACACAACATGATACCTATCATACCCAGGGCTATTTAAAAAAAAAAAATACACACAACAAATTGATTTTGTTTTACACATACTGTATGAAATGGACCAAACAAAGGTACTTTTATAAAGTCTGTGGTTTTTATTGTCTATTTTTATAAATGAAAGGTTGAGGAAGAGGGAAGGGGGAACTTGGAAGGGGAGAACATTAAGGTTCACACATATAACAAGGCGTAAAAAAAACATTTCATTTTTTGTACTTGTTTTGTTTTTATTTTTTCAACAAAAGGGGGGAGAGTTGCCACTTCAAAAAAAATGCCCAGTGGAGGCAGTTGGCCTTTTTTGGAGAAACAGCCCGTGCCCACCGCCCTCCACTCATGGCCTTGGCTGCACATCATTTTGCACTGCCATAGATCAGGTGTTGACAGCAGTGGATGAGTTTGGGTGCTGATGGGTGGAGCAGAAGCTGTGATTGCTGAGGTGGATGGTGGTGATGTAGAAGTGGCAGATAGGGTGGCTGGGGCGCAGGTGCTTTCACCCTAGTGATACCTTCTGGCTGATTGTGGTCCATAGGCCTTCACTTTATGGTGGTACTGTGCCTTGCTATATGGTTTCTCCACTTTATCTGTATGGAATCGAACACGGTGCTGTATTAATGTGGAGGTTTCCAGGCTTTGTGAAGGTTTGTCAGATGGCCATCTACGCAGTACCTTCCCACAAAAAGTGCATTGTACCTCTTCCACCTTTTTCTTACTGTGGAGCGCCTTCCCCCTAAAATACTGCCATCTATCTGCCACAGTCTTCAGCATGCACTGCTTCTTTCTTTGGGATGACTCATGTGACACTCAACAACATCTTCATAGCTGCTAGACCCAGGCGTACTAAAATGTTGGACCAGGGAGGAAAAATGAAGAACGTAAAATAAAAACACAACACAAAAGGTATCTGCCACTTAAAAGGAAAAAAAAAACCTTTAACAAAAAAGAAAATAATAAGCTAAAATAAACAATACACAAAAACTACAAATGACAGGACAAGGGACCGATCTATAGGAACAAAATATGGTAAGAAAGAATAGTACAAATTAGGATTTTCCTCTTTTATAGTTCTTGGAGGCACCAATCAAGACACAAAAAAGCAATGAGGAAAAGTAAAGGAGCTGTCTCTGGGGGTGTTAAAAAACCCATGGTAAAAATCGCACAGGCCAAAAAGATACATATTCACTGCATTATTATTATTTATTTATGTGTGTTAGTTCAAAATGACTTTTACAAACCATCAATAACCATCAATTACTCATTCATCAAAAAGTCATAATTAAAAAACGATTCAATTAATTTGTTAATATAGTTAGTTAATAACATTCCCCATGTATCATTCCTATAGGATCTTATGTTTTTACAAATGACTGATAATAAACAGAAATATTTTTTATATCTGTTACCAATACCTAGGGTAAGTGCAAAATATGGATCAAACATTTAAAACCTTCAAAACACTAACACCCATACCAGAAAGTTACATCTGTCATGCATATAAAAGTTCAGAAGTAAAGAAAAGGAAAGCAAAAGAGCATGGCATATGCGTACTTGTTCAATATCCAACAATTACAACATTTAATATTTCTTAAGGTTTCGGTAGTATTTGTTTACGCAAGCAGAAAAGTGCAACGTGCATCGTCTCAGAGTTTGTGTTCAAGAAGTAGACCCAAAATTCGTCTGTCTTAATAGAGTCGTAGTGGCTCACAAAGCAGCCCAGGGCGCACATGCAGATGGAGCCTAGTTCTCTGAATTCAGGGATTACAATCCAGGCAGACTCTAGCTTATCTTTTAATCTACATATGTGACAACCTCTGTTTTCAATGTGTGTTTTAGTGTATATGCCTAGGGTCACTAATAGTGGGAGTTGATTTATACAAAGCCTCAGGACAAGGTTACAAACAGTTGGGTTGGGACTAGGTTATAACTATAGTTACGGTTTAAGATAATTATGCTCTACACAACTCTCCCATATTTAAAACTGTGTGGGTAATTCAAATATTCGTATTTATTACTCCAATCCCAGCGTTCGGCCTCGTATGTAAATATACTTTTCATGGTCTTGTAGCTAGTACTTCTGTCAAAATCTGGAACCCACTCGATGGGGTCTAAGCATTCTTTGTTGAGTTTGTGAAAAGCCAGACAACCCTGAAGACTCACAAGCATAGCCTATGGATTGAAGTGGTACAATTTTAATTTTGATCTCCAAAGGTTACCCTCCAGAACGTTTAACCACTTGAGCTCCCCCGTAGGCAGGGCTTCTGAGCCGCATAGTATTTTAGGGCAACAACATTGCTTGTAAAGCCTGAGTAGTCCTTCAATTGTAAAGCCCACAGTTTGATTAGCAGAAGTATTGATCAAAAAAGTTAATTGTCTTGCTTAAATTTGCTTACTTTCCCTAATGTTTCTATAATAAGCTTATGCCCTAAATTCCAGACCCAGATATGGGCATTGCTCAACGTACTCAATCTTTCCAATTTGAGTATCTAAAGCAACATGGTTCATTTTGTGTCCGGCAATGACCATAGCTTTCGTTTTATTCATATTTATACATAGGGCATTGCGCCTGGCATATTCTAACATGGCCTTGAGTCCACAAGCACCCGGTTGTCCTCATAAAGCGTACATGAAATGAAATTCGTTCCCACCTTCACTGGAGAGATCAACCATGTTCAGAGTCTTTGGTAAACCCAACAGGTAAAGATTAAACAATTGGGGAGCCAGCACACAGCTTTGCATAACTCCCCTGTGTAATCCTACTATTCTTGTTCAGACTCCAGCCACGTCTAAATGTACCCACGCTACTGTGTCGGTGTGCAAATCTATCAGGTTTGATAGTAGCCACTCAGGGCAGCCCAGTACTCTCAGCTTCTGCCATAGAATAGAGAGTTTTACTGAGTTGAAGGCTGCAGCTAAAATCAACAACGATCCTATACAGAACAGGGTTGCCTTTGGTTGCAGCCTCCCCCATCATCTTATCCACCAACCTAATGTTATGGGTGGTGGAAGATGCTGGTCGAAGGCCTGTTTATACGGGGTCGAGAATATTATTCTGAGCCACCCACTGCTGTAGAGCGGCAAGGACAAAAGCAGCAAATAATTCACTTGTCAAGTCTAGCAAAGAGAGCATTCTATAATTTGACCGCACCTCACTGTCTACCTTCTTGTAGACAGGGGGTAGGATTGCCTCTTTCCAAGACTCCGGTCTGATCCTTTCTTGGCACACCTCATCAAATTGGATTTTTTATATTCTTGACCAAAGCCCAGCATCTGCCTTTAGGACTGCATTTGATTGCCATTTTTGTCCCGGGTCCCTAGAACGTTTTAGCTGAAGTATAGCCTGGAAGATCTCGGCTTACCCCATCTGCAGGAGCCAGCCTCCCCTCTGAGCCCGCTTGGTTACAGTATCCGGTTTAATCCCCCTTTCATCTTTCAGGTGTTCGAGTCACCTATGTGCTCCAATGGGGTTAACCAAAAGATTTTTTCGTCACCCTTGACTGCTGAGAGCATACGACACATAGACGGAGGCTCTCTGCAGCAGAGGACAGCAAACAATCCCTTTCTGTACACTTGTTTTAGTCTGGTAAGTTGCCCTTCTCCTGCTTTTAGCATCACATAATCCAATGTTGCCTTCCTTATAATTCTTCTTAGCCTACGCTTTGCATCACGAATCTCAGGGTCAAAAGGATTCAGGTGTTCTACCGAGGCAATCACTTGACCCACTGCCCCCTTAGCCACTTCACTTGTCAGGAGTTTAAATGGACCATCCATTTAATTCCTGTTAAACTGTCCAAATGAGCAAGGACCATAAAGACTAATCTGTGTACCGATTGCTACTGACTGGGCGATGTTCCTCTGGGTCCAGCCCAAGGAGTTTCCTGAGTGGTTTACTTCCATGCCTGACCCTCCTTTTTTCTGCCAGGGGGTCTTTTCCCATTGTTAATGAGAGTGCAATATTTGAATGAACACTAAAGTCAATATCACATACCTTAAGGGACTCTTCGTGTCCTGCACATGCATTACTTCCAAAGTAATAATCCAGGGTGGATTTCTTATCACACATGCACCATGTGATATGTCCTGGACAGTCACAAATTGTTCTTCCATTGAACATAATCAGATCCCATTCGGCCATACAGTTCAACCACGGGAGCCCCTTCGGATTCCCTGCTTTTTGACCGTAGTGCTAGTAGACAGTATGTTCCTGTACTTTGCACATGGTGCTCGTACTCTACAACCTGAATTCAAGTCCCAACCTAGTAACAAAAATTCATGGCCCAGAGCTGACAGTCAGGATACAAGGAGTGCATCAATACACCCATGTATGTTGTCCAAGTTCTGCACATCAGGCGGGGCATAAACCGTAATTAGCAGCATTACGACAAGTGCCCCATCGCCGGTAACACCAACCTTGGTGTCCAAGACATTTGTATTGTTGGTATCAAGTCTTGTACTAGTTACATGGAAGGCTTGATTTTTCCCAATAATTAGGCCACTGTATGGCCTGCTTTTAACATCTTTATCTGCCACATTTTCCGAACAGTAAATACCCCTCCAATTGTAAAGGCGTACTATGCCAGGTCCCTTGCAAAAACAAAATGTCGTAATTATTCAGCAGAATCAAGACGCATTTTGCTCAAAAGAGTGACTGTGCTCCGACTTAGCAATTCATTTACAACTCCTTATTTGTTTGACCAAGAAGTGTTTAAACCATTCCGACCCCTGAGTGGTGCATCCATTAATTTAGCCAGGTCTTCATTGGTTTGGCACCCTTCCAAGATTTACTGCAGCTGACTAACATAGGTGGTTCGGGCTGTCTATCTCATTGCCCAGATTTCCTATATCCACCTGTTGAGCCTGAAATAGACAAGGTACTTTGGGCATTTTCCAATGTACTTGCGCAAAATAAACTGTGTTTTTTTATCACAGCTTTGATGCAGCTAAAGTCGTTAGAAGACAACACTCTCAGGGTTAGAACTTTTATGGCAAATCAATGGTGCTCTGTTAGTTCAATTTTCCGTGAAAGTCAATGGGCCGCGGCCAGTAGTGAACACAAGCGGATCAATTTCTTGGAATTTTGAAACGGAGGGGGCTTTTGAGCAAGGATCACTTTAGAAGTGACATCCGAGACCACCTAAGTGGCAGGCCCCCTCAAACCTTCAGCCTCCGTTGGACTCCATCAGCTTGATTAACAGTGGCTTTTACCACCTACCTCGACTGATCATCTCTTATAAGCCAGTTGGACAGTGCACCTTCTATCTCGACAGGCGCTTTTGCCGCCTGCTCACTTTCTTTCTGGCTTTCTTTGTGTTTGGGTGTTGAGCTTCGATAATGGTAGAGTTTAACGACTCAAGAGCTGAAGGTGCAGAGCCCACAGCCCTGTGGTTTATATTTCACACCAGGGCTGCCATTTTCTTAGCTCGTTTTGCCATGCGTCTCTCCCTTCTGGTTGTGAAGATCGAGAGGTTGTGGTGTGCAGAATCTCCACCTCTTGGCAATCTAATGTAGTTTTTGTTCTTTGTTTGCTTGTTTCCATGTTGTCTCGGGGGGCAGCTTCCTCAAGAAGAACTGCAGCTTGTCCCCAAACTGTGACCCCCAAACTGAGCAGCCTGCTGTCCAAAGTCACTAGGGCCCCTCCCTGTTTCTGTACCTCTTCTTGTATGGTACCGCAAAGTTTCAGGAGGATTTTAACAGCAAAATGTAGCACCGCCAGAGATGCCTTTGTTGTATCAAATAATCCAGAAGCCCTGCTGCTAATTGAGCTATTATCCCGGTTTTCGTCCTCATAGTTTCTGCTTCAGCTAGGTCTGGGCAAAGGTTTGGGGAAGCCTATAGGTTCCACCCCCCACCCTGAATGCTTGCAGCGTTCAGCCCCCCATGGTCAAACTCTCTTCTCCACCAGCTAGTTCACTCACTGGTTTAGCCTCAGGCGTGGATGCGCCAGTAACAATGTCCCTTATGTTGTAACACATTGCAAGCAGGGAAGTGTTGTCAAAATCCCTGTAATCAGAAGTAGACCCACTGATGATGCGTCCTGTACCGAGCTTCCCTTCCCCCAGTGTATTTGGCATATTTTTTTCCCCTTTAACTCGATCAGATAAAAGTCGGATCTTTTCCCCCGCTTGGGATATTTTGGGTTGTACCTTTGCGTCTGGGGTCTTTATTACCGTGTTTATAGAAGCACTTATCGTGTCCATAGAAGATTGGGTTTCAACAGTTTTTCGGGTCCCTTCTTTTTCATATGGCTTTCCCTTGCGCAGATTGTAATTCCGAGCCTTATTCATGACTTTGCCCGGCATTGGTCAAGCACTTTCGTGGCAATGTGGGTCATGTGGCTTGAAATTCAGAGGCCGACTTTTGGGGAAATATCCCTGATAGTTAACCAGTACAATGTCAACTGCTGTGTCAGATTCACAAACTCCTCCTGGAGACAGTGTCATAGGTGACTTCCAAATATTCAGAGAATGAGCCTGTTATCCCCCCACCACCACTCCCCGGCCTATGAGTGTGCAGCAGTCTTTAAACACCACCTCCTTCAGAAAGGAAGAAAGAGTAAGCAGAGTCTAACACAGGAACTCAGCTTGACAAACCAGCAGCTTTTGCTCCTCTCTCCTCGCTTTCTCCAAAACACACTGCGCACAGTTCAAATGCAGCACTTTGCACCGGTATTAGCACTATAGCAAACTTTTCCCTGTTGGAAAAATGCATTGAAATTGTATCTTTTTTGCACTATGGCAATTTTTGCCTGATGCATATACCATTACAAACTGCACTTGTCATGGTGAAGTAGTTTTCATATATGTACCAATGTATTTAGAAATAGGGTGAACTTTGACCTAGTGCTAATACTTTGCAAATTTGCACTTGCACCGGTGCAAAATTCTGTAATCTGGCCCCAGGAATTGAGCTTCGTTAACGCAACTATGCCCAGGTGCAATGACGCATACCTGTGCATACATAATTGACCAATCAGATTGTGCGCTACGGTTAAGCAAAAGAGCATGGCATATGCGTACTTGTTCAATATCCAACATAACACATGGCCACGTCAACAGGAAAAAACAATCAGGTGGCAAAGTACGTTAACGCAGCTATTCCCAGGTATGATGATGAATACCAACACATACACAATTGACCAATCAGATTGCATGCTGCATTTACACACCCAAATATGACACATAGGTGCGTCACTAGGAACAACCAATCAGGTGGCGCAGTACAATAACACGACTGCGGATAGGTGCGATGACGGGTACCTTGCGAACACTATGGAATAATCAAATTAGGTGGAAAATTAGGTGGTGCGAGGACATATACTTGCACATGCGCTATGGGTGATCCTATTTGCTAATGTCAAAAACACAGCTACAGGTGGAACACTTTTCTATTAATGCATATACAAACCATGCAATCTGACTGTTTGGCACCATGGTTATTCACCAACTCCTTCATGGTTAAAATTGCTTTTTGTGTTTGGTAGTGAGCAGTTTGTCTGTACACTCCAAGCACTTTTGAAAGTACATTTCTAATTTTCCCATCCTTTTTGCCCTCTGTAATTCCTACACCTACATCCCTTGTCCTGTCATTTGTTGCCATATCTTTTCTTTATTTTAGTGTGTTATTTTATTTTTTTAAACATATTTTTTTTTTATTTTAGTGGTATTGTATTGTCCTTTGGGTCATTTTTAATTTTGTTTTATTTTTCTTACATTTTACTCCATTGTCAGGCATTTTTCACCATATCTGGCCATAGTGGTAGCAGTGATGCCAATGTAATCTGGGTTACTACACCATGCACCCTGCAAAAGGTTGTGCAGGATGAAGAAGACGGCGGATAGTAGACAAAATTTCCTTGTGAAAGAGCACCACTCATGGAAGGAGATTGAGGAAGTGAAATGCATCTTCTGTAAACCAGTGTTTCGACGTGGTCCATCAAAGGTTCCGGCAAAAAGCTTAAGAACATCAGTGCTCCTCCAGCACCTGGTCTGTGTCTATTGGGACTAAGTGGCCAATCAGTATCGTCAATCCCACGACAGGCACATGGGCCTCACTGTGTATGCTGTCAACATTCTGCAGTGGCATCTTCTGCTTCTCCAGCACCCACTACTGCAACCTCCACCCAATTCTCTTCATCTGCCATTGCCACACCACCACCAACCACCTCTGCAGCCACAGCTTCTACACAGTCCACCAGTATCCAACCTCATCCACTGCTGCCATCACCCGATCTGCGGCAGTGCATAATTATGTGTTGCCAATGCCATGAGTGGATGGCAGTGGGAGATGCCACCCTAGATGGCTGGGCACGGGTCATTTCACTAGTGCTGTGAAATCTCTGCATTTTCTGTGGATCCGCGGCCGCCATTCCAAGATGGCCGCCCGAATCAAGCAGCTTGCCTACTTCCTGGAATAGGCATCCTCCAAACTGCTGACCTTCCTCATTGGCCCATCCATCCTTGAAACTAGGCAATCCCTAAGCCGGTAGGCATAGACGGCCTCCAGCAACAAGGCCTGCACTAAGGCCTCTTACCTGTCCCAGCCTATCCACGCCTTCCCAGCTGTCGGTCGGTTACTCTGCTCGCCGAAATGTTCCACAAGTTACATTTTACTGTTGCTTTCTAAGAGACTATGCGAGCACTGCTAACTTTCTAGCCCCCTGTATTAGCAATCTAACATAAGCACACATTTTGCCTGTCTAACTCTGCCTTGCCTGTAAGGTAATTCCTGCCTCTCCTGCAGTGCGACCTATATGACTATATAATGCTGCCTCCTAATGCGCCATACTACCATGCACGTTGTATAACTTTCACTTGCCTCCAATCCTTGTTCTCAAGTATAGTATGAACCGCCCCATGCTATCCATTATGTATTTGCACCACATTGACATCTGATTGTATGGACACGTTATCCTAAGGTATAGCAGTAGACTGCCTCCTATTACCTACTGTACTAATATTTGAGCTGAATATCAGCACCCACCATGTCCCTATTGTATACCTATATACCTGTTATAGTATTGAGTGACCTGGTTTCCTGTATTGTAACACCATCTACATGCTAGCATATTGCAGGCATAGCAGGAGTGTGTCTGTGACCCTGTATTAGAAACTGCATTTGTATCCCAGTATAGAGTACTTCCCATACATAGCACTATACGCCCTTCTGCCTTATTTAATTGATAATTGCACCAGATGCTAGTACAGAGCACAACTCAGCCTAGAATGTTTTTGACCTTTTGCATTGAAACCAAATCTAGTTGTTAGTACACTATAGGCCTAGCATGACAGAATCTTCACTGTGTTCTATACTGTAACTGCTCTCAGTTATCAGTACATAGAACAATCTAGTCATAAGCATTTCTGACAGACTGCACTAAATTTGAATCTAGATGGTACTATTTCCCAGATTTAGTACTATAGAACTTTTGTTGGATTTGTATACCATGACTGTAATCAGATATTAGCACATCGCATCTAGCCATAACTAGCACCTGCTAGGTATAGCACAGAAGCCTTCCCTACCACACATACTGAATTAACATTCAGATGTTATCATGACCCCAGCATAGCTTGAATATTTCCCTTACCTGCTCGACTAAATTAGCTCAGACTGTACTATTTACCTGTGCTATCCTTACCATTATGGCCATTGCTATCAAAACAAACCCTCCCAAGGACAGAAACTTGAGACTTAGGTCCAGATTGCCTCCTATCTACGAACCTAATAGAAACTACCCCAACAATGCTAATAAACGTACCACTACCCAGCCTAAGAACCCTCCTTCCACACTAACACAAACTACCAATACCATTGGCCAAACTTCTACTAAGAATCACACTATCCAAAATACCCTCTCACATAAAATCTCTCTAATAGCCAAACCCAACAGTACTTTAATGCTAACAGGGTCCCTCATTAATGCTAGATCAGTGGTAGCCCATGCTACTGAAATTGCAGACATCTTAAATAATGACAATCTCGATCTACTAGCCATAACTGAGACCTGGCTACATGAGGCCACAGGACCAACTCTCATGCTAGCAGTACCTGACAACTACCAGATCATTAGAGCGGACTGGCCTAATGCTAGACGTGGTGGCCAAGTCATCATCTTAAAAACAACCCTCCCTATTAGACTTGCCACCTCAGCTGCCTTCACATCTTGCGAAATACTCACCATGAAATTGCCCCTCTCCAACAACCGTACTCTAACTATCCACCTGATATATAGACCCCCTGGGCCACTAGGCACCTTCGAAGATGACCTAACCAGCCTCTTAGCCGGCAATACAAAAGATCACTCTCAAACACTACTATTGGGAGATTTCAATCTGGGTTTCAATGATACATACAACGAATATGCTGAATCAATTGCAGCTTTACTAAATGACCATGGCCTTACTCAAAAAGTCCTCTCCCCAACTCACATTAAAGGAAGGACCCTTGACTGGGTATCCGAACTTAACTGCAATATCAACATTACCGATATTGTCCCACAATCTTGGACAGATCATTACTTAATAAATTTCTCAGCCGCATTAGACCTTCTCAGCCCTAAGACCAACAACATGCTACTGTCTCTCCCGACCAGAAGTAAGAATGATATTACTGCTGAAAAACATATCCCTCATCTCCTCCCTTCTATCTCTGAAAAGGAAAATAACAACCCTGACATTCTAGTAAATACCTTCAATAATACAATGACCAAGGCACTGGACATGATCGCTCCTGTAAAACTGCGCAAAGCTAGGCAGGTAGCGCACTTGAATGCCTGGTTCACTCCCAACTTAAATCCTTAAGGTTACAAAAAAGGAAACTCCAAACTATTTAGCATCACTCCCCCTCTGAAAACAATAAAAACAATCTAACGGAATTTGCAAAAATGTACAAAAAAGAAATAACTAAAGCTAAAAAGAACACCTTCAACGACAGGACTGAGAAAGCTAACTCTAACACTAAAGAATTATTTTCCAACCTCCCCAAACTAGAATCCGCAATTCAACCGGTAGACAATGGGCCTCATTACGAGGTTGGAGGTAGTCATGGCGCTATTAGCGCCATGACTACCTCCAATACCGGTACCATGTCCGGTCCCGTTCAAGGGGGACTTACCGGTCTATTCCGACATTTGCGGGACTGTTAAGTCCCCATTGAAAAAGCCATTCCCCATTCCCATTTCAGCCCCCATAGGGCTCAAAGAGAAGGGGGAAGGTGCTAATATCGGTACCGCAAATTGCGGTACCGTTATTAGCTCTGAAGTCCCTTAACGGGTCCCTTCCATAACGCCTGGTAAAACCAGGCGTTAAGGAAGGGACCCGCTAAGGGACCTCATAGTAGGGCGGTAAGGGATTACCGACACCGGTGCCCTTACCAGTGCCAGTAATCCTATACCGCCCACCTCGTAATGAGGCCCAATGCCCCTAAGGATAAAGTATGGTGTACCGACATACACAATGCTCTATCGAATAAAATCGCTTCCCTACAATGCAAAATTGCTAAAAAAGGCCACATTGCCACCCCCTGACCAACAAACTACTCAACCTTTAGAGACTAGGACAAACCACACCCTTTAGATTCAAGACTATGGGCCTGATCACGACCTCGGTGGTAACCCTTAAATCCGGCGGTAGCGCTATTACTGCCGGATTTAAGGGTCCGCCGAATCAGGGCTTCTGCGGATTTCGCCCCAGCTCTTGGCTGGGGGGAAATCCGCTGAAAATTCGCGCTATTACCGCCGGCGGGAAATCCGCCGGCGGTAAGAGCACAAATTTTCCCCATTGAGCCCTATGGGGAATGGGGCATTCCCGAATGGGCTCAATGGGGAATGTGGACTTCCAAGTCAGCCCAACTCATGATCCCGTGCTATTAGCACCGGGGGCAATGGCGGTCGTGCTAATAGCCCCCGTGCTAATAGCGTTAGCGTTACCGCCGAGGTCGTGATGAGGCCCTATCTCAATAATTGACACAGAAAAATAATACTTTCCCTTAAACCTTCTCACTGTAAAGGAGACACTTGCCCAGCACAAATAATAAAGGATGCAGCTAGGGACCTAGCCCGCTTTATCTCTAAGCTTATAAACTCCTCATTCAAATCTAACACGGTACCGGCCAATCTCAAAGAATCGTGGGTCCTCCCGTTACTTACAAAACAAACCTTGGATCCTACCATCCCCACCAATTACAGACCTATCACCACCATGCCATTTCTACTCAAAATCTTAGAGCTGCTTACATACAAATCCAGGACTACTGGAGAACAGCTAACCGTTCTACGAGATCTGCCAACTCATTTATGTTGGAGATTCCTAGGTTCAAGCGATCGACAGCGGAAGGATCCAGCTTCCCTGTTAAAGCTGCACAATGTTGGAACAAGCTACCAGTTGACCTTAGACTAGGACAACCCTAAGCTAAATTACCTAAATATAGACATAAGGTACTCAAATGGCTACATACCAACGACACCTAACTGACAATCTTCACCTCTACATGACCTCTATCTACATGACCCCTGCTTCTGATGAATCACACGGTACTTTAGATAACTGTGCAAGTATGCTTATCTATCATGTTATATTTGTTTGTACTATGGATATATGACATCGTACATATGCTAGGTTGTATATGCGCACATATTGATGTTCACGTTAATGTTTCCTTGACTTACCAAGGCTATTGCTTTGTATTTTATGTATTTTGTATTTTGCTCCCACTGCATTCACTTGTAGTATGTACTCCAACTATGTTATGTAACTAAGCTATAAGATTTATTGTGTTCTGTTGCACCCCGTCTACCTAAGGGTTTGGTGCGCATTACCAAACAAATAAAGAAACAAACAAACAAACAAACAAACAACACAAGGTCAAATGCCACCACTAGGGATATTGTTTTATAAGTTGCAATTTTCACATCCCCCTTTAAAAAAAAAATTAAACCTCCCCCACAAAAAACAATGTTCCCTTTTTGATCCTCTTGTTATATGTGTCAAACCTAATGTTCTTCCATTCTTCCATTCCCAGTTCCACCCTCCTCCTTCCCTCTCCCCCAAGGCCACATCTTCAGTTATAAAACTAACCAATATAAAACAAATACTGTATAAATAGATAAATATCCCTTACTGATCCTTATATATAATATATATATATATATATTTATATATATTATATATATATAGTATGTTTCAAAAAGGCCTTTTATATCATTGGTGTTCATTACCGCGGTTATGATAGGCACCTTGCCGTGCAGCTGTGGGAATAAGCTAAATGTTTAAAAAGTGGATCTTCTTTTCTCTCTACATACATCCAATACCCTATTTATCCCTCCCTCAAACACCCCAGACCCATAAAAAGTGCTGCCCTCTCCCCATGATGCCCACTACCCTCCACAATATATTTTTCTTGGATGCACTTCCAATGTCCCTGTTCCCTGTCATTATAACTGCAGATATTCACTCATGTGTATAGCCGTGAATATCAGCAAATTGTGTCGTTTTAAAATTATTATTTACTGAATTGTATACCTTAAAGTTTGACAAACTGTATTATTTCACTCTCTCTCTCCACACCTCTAGCCTGCTGTCATTCTATCTTTACCATCCCTCTAAACTAGGGATTCAAGTTTTTAGAAATGGAATAATCATGGCTACAACACATAGCCACATCCACATCCACAGGTGCAACCAATTAGGTGGTGCGGTACACTAATGCGGCTATGCTCAGGCGCAATGCACATGCACCAAAAACCCAATGAGATTGTTATTTGTGATTGTTATAGCTGCAGTCATCGGGAAATAGTGTTGGAAAAGAAATGCTTCCCTGCATTCACAGACCTTACCAAGTGCTCCTCACCAAGTGCTCCTCTCCTGTGTGCCTGATCCCCCCATTCCCCTGATGGCCTCATCTGCCTTGACTTCTTCCATTCCCCCCACAACACTCGTCATTTCTCTGATGCAGTTTCAGTTGAAATGTCTGGCAGTCGCGGCTATATTCCAGGTCATAGCTGAGGGTATGTCACAAATATGTAAGCCTTGTGTTGCAAACTTCATCCTTAGACCCCCTCCAACTCCCAAATTTCACTTTGCGTCCTCTTGTATACTTTCCACATCTAGCCTGATGAAATTTGCATGTTTTTGCCATGCAAGTGTCATTTTTCTATGTTTTATTTTTCTGATTCCCCAACTATAACCTGGAGTATAACCGTGGCAACCTGTCGCATTGAGGAAAAAAAAAAAAAAGATAGCTGCTATTTTATTTATAAACACCCATAATTATCCGGGGAGAAATGGCTATTTATTTTGGAGAATGGGGCACCCCCTTCTGCAGAAAGTATTTTAATAATAACTGGACTGGATAACCCCAAACCACAAAATGATCGTGAGACAGTGCTTTGTGCACAAGGAATTGCAGACCTGGTCCAAATCTGTCCAGCAGTTTTGGCAGTGCAGTCGAGCTAAATTCACCTTGTTTGTCTATGGGAAAATTAATGGGGAATAGACTAAAAGTGCTTTTATTGATTTCTTAATAACTTGATTAGTTTTCAAAGATTCTTTCCCAAACTTTTCAGTTTGGGGGGTGGAGGTTCTGAATTGTCAGCAAAATTTCAAATAAATACGTCACACAAGTCAAAAGTTATTCGGCATTACTTGTTTGGATTTCCTATATATCTCTGACACATCTTAACTATAGGGCAGTGATTGCTGCCATGTAATCAATCTATCTATCTATCTATCTATCTATCTATCTATCTATCTATCTATCTATCTATCTATCTATCTATCTATCTATCTATAAGTTGCTGCTGTTTACTTTGATGCATTTACAGCGGTATGCATTTGCACTGGAGTAAATGCTTTGGTGCTAGAGCATAATTTTTTAAGTGTCGAAACTAAATGGGTGTCTAGGGTTTAAGGAGTATGGTTTAATAAGAAAGAAAAGGAGGCGATAAAGAGAACTTACGAGTGTTTGTGCCTGAGCACTGATGCATTTACATTGATGCACATGCAATAATGAAAAGCCCAAAAACCATACCTAGCAATACATTGATCTATCTATCTATCTATCTATCTATCTATCTATCTATCTATCTATCTATCTATCTATATCTATCTATCTCATTACCATCTATTGGTTTATTTATCCATCAATATCATTCCATGTTCTTACTTTGGCTGTGAAAGTGGAGGAAGTCTTTTATTAGCACAAGTGCAATGGTTGTTATGTGTTTTTTCCTTTACAGCTGGTTAACTCTAGTAACCCTTTTATTTTTTGTTCATTTTTAAATTCTCCCTTAAATTGTTTTAATGTTTTCATTTTTCACAGAAATAAACTTCAAAAAGTGTACTTTTGTGCCAATAAAAACACATACAGCACCAATATAATGATATGTTACCATATATATAAATGCCGGGCTTTGAGCGTGTCTGTCCAGGTTCTGATGAAGCGAAAGTACCTAAGGGCCTCATTACAAGTTGGGCGTTGTGGGTAAAATGTGGTGGTTTTACCGTATATTGCCACTTTACGGCACCACCCAACTATAAGCTTGCCGGAATGTTGAAGGATGCACCTCCAGCAATGAGCTGGAGGTAAATCTGCAAACTTTCCACCCAATTTCAGCAGAATTACTTCAGCGGAATTGCCACCACAGTAATTTTGCCGAAATCCCCTGTTGAGTCCAATGGACTGTAATAAATGGTGACTAGCACTCCCTACTACCACTTCTAATCTGGCAGTAGTACCGCTGGACCAAGTGGCGGTAATGGTATTATCATTTGCTGGTATCTGGGTGGTTTCAGCCATCACTTGGAAGCTGCATACAATTAATGAAAGACACCTTATGAAAAAAAAGAATATATTAAAAAAGAAATGTGTGTGGGAGAGTGCAAGCATTGGCAGTCTTCATCCACCGCCTGGACACACTCTGATGTGTCGTGTTGGGCCGTGTTGTGCAGCCCTGCTCGGGAAGTGTGGCAATCGTATTTTGCCACATTGGAACCATGAGCACCTGAAGGCCTTGCCAACATGGCTGCCACCGGCTACCTACATCAGCCGGGCACCACTTAAATCCTGTGAGCTGCATCCTGCAGCCCGATTGGGCAAAGCTGCCTTCTTCTGACCAATCAGGGCACCAGTAGGATTGAGCCGGCCCCAACTGAAGGTGCACAACAAGGCCCATGTCTGAGCCTGTGCAGGCCTGGCACGGCTTGGGAGGCCCTCAACCCCTTCTCTCTACAAACAATAATGCAGCCTCTCATGAACATCCTGCTTTAAGATGAAATTGGACCATTACACATTCACACTCCTTACTGCTCCTCATGTGAGTGATGGCTGAATTATCCACTGGCTTCTCATCCTATCACTTTTTCAGACAAATGTACCTATCCTTCTCTGACTATCCTCCTTAGCCACCTCATTTTCTGATCCCATTCTGTGTTTCACAAATGAACATTATTTTGCCTATGGTTTTTATTTTTCACTGCACAATGTCCTGCATTGCATCTTTGAACCATTTTAAAGATAATATATAGGTGGGTGTGCTTTACCTCTGCATGCTTTTGTCCACTGCATTCACTTGTGATCCATTTTAAAATCATATCTAGGTGGGTGTGCTTTACAACTTGTATCCTTTTGTGCACTGCATTCAATGGTGTCCATTTTAAAATTGTATCTAAGTGGGTGTGCTTTACATTTTGCATCCTTTTGGGCACTGCACTAATTGTGATCCATTTTAAAATCATATCTAGGTGGATGTGCTTTACATCCTGCTGCCTTTTGTGCACTGCATTCAATTGTGATCCATTTTATCAATCAATTTTCCACCTATTGCTCTGCATTTGTGCCCTCCTAAATACTAGGCCACATTCCAGTACGAGTCAGGACTGTGCAGTCCGCCCTCCTTTTTACTTTCCTTCTATCATTTATCCTCTGCCAATGTGATGACACTCACCATCTCACCTATCTACTCTAACTGCTACACTATCACCTATCCTCCCTCTCTCATGAAATCTGGAAGGGAAAAGCACAGAAAAGACATCCTGAGTGCAAGCCATGGCATTTCTGTTGCAGACACCTATGTCAGCACATCCTCCAAAGAAGTCTTCACTGATATCCTTTTCTCTGCCCACTCTCCAGATCTATGGACTCCTCATCTCATCTCTACTCTTTTCCCTTTCACATCCTCTCCCATTAACAGTGGTACCAGTACCAAGTGGGAAGTACTCATCAGCATTTTGCATCATTAATGGCTACAACAGAGGCACTATCTTGGTTCAGGGTCCTCAACCCGACCTCCTCCTCCTCGACCGGATCCTGCCATTCCTCATTAACTTCCTTCCTTCTCCTGCCTCTCCACCTACCACTCTCTCTGTCCCTCCCCCTCTGACCGGAGTGCCAAGACCCTGTATTCCATCTCAGAAAACCTTCAAAGGAAGAGACCTCCTCCACCTGGTGACTCTTAACGCCCGCTCAGCCAAACATCACTCTGCAGCCATCTGCCTCCTTCTTGAAGACACTGACCTCAACATTCTTGCTCTTAGTGGGTCTTGGTTAATTTCCAGCTTAGTCACTGCTTTTGACTCTCTCCTCTCTGATGGCTTCAAGATAATTTCCAAACCTTGACCTCACTGTGCTGGTGGTGGAGTTGCCGTAATCTTCCCTGAATGAGTTCCCTCTCCAATCTTACCCACCTAGCTCTACTCTTCCTTTGAGAGCCGTGTCTACAAGCTGGTCATCTCTCCCTCCTCCACTCTGACCATCGCTACAATTTACCGGCGCCCTGGCGATACCACCCTGTTCCTCTCTGACTGGGCTGTTTCTGTTCCTTCTTACTTTCAACCACCTTCAATCTCCTCCTATTGTCATGACTTCAGCATCCAATTGGACTCCCCTGTCATAGCATCCACTTGTTTCATTAAGCTGTGCACCTCTCTATCCCTCTCCATTCTCCCTTCTGGTACAACCCACTCAGCTGGACACAATCTGGACGCTCTCATACACTCTGACCCCCCCCCTCTTGTCACCCCTCTCTCTTGGTTGGAGCATTCTCTCCTCTTCTCCCACCTGGGTCCCTTCAGCCCTCCGACCACACCCCCTAAAGCCCTGCCAAACTGGCTCACGAACATCCACCCGATGAAATGAGTGACGGCTGCTGCTTTTGCTTCCACCTTCATTCTCCCTTGTCCCCCAACCTCAGATTCTACCACCGACGGTGCTCTCAGCAACTTCCACTTGGCCATCACCAATACTCTTGACATTCTTGTCCCAGTCATGAGGATCTGCTTGAAACCCACCTCTAAGCGTAACACCTGGTATGACTCTAACCGTGCAGCCATGAAAGAAAAGTGCAGAGCAGTGGAATGGAAGTGGCGAATCTCAGGCTCACCCTCTGACAAACTGCTCTTCTGCCTGCTCCAAAGGCAATACAGACTCTTCATCCATGCCAAGAAAAGGGCCCACATTCAGGCACAGGTATCTGGTGCATCCAACATCACGTCATAACTTTTGAAAATCTGCAGTGAACTGCCAACCCTTCCGCAGTCTCCTCCTCCCCGGCCCTCTTCAATGCACTGGCCACACACTTCGACACAAAAACTCAAGCCATCCTGAAAACCTTTGTTACTCACCCGACCCAACCCATTGTGCCTTGTGACACTTATGCACAGGCACGTTATAATTGCCATATCATATCATATCATCCCACACCCCCTTGTCTCCCTTGGGCCCTCACCCTCCTCTTTCCTTGCTCTACTCATTCACTCCTGTCCCACCTGAAGAAGTTACCAGAGTTGTCCACTCCATGAAGGTCTCTTCCAAACAGGTTTCCCCTTGCTCATCCAGAACCATCAAGGACAATATTGGCTCTCTTGCCCCCACACTCACTGTTTTCTGAAACCACTCTTTTGACACTGGAGCTTTCCCCTCCTCTCTCCCAGCACTCCCTTGTGCAACCCCTCCTGAAAAAACCTTCAGCAGACTCTACCTGTCCAGTCAACTACCACCCTATTTCCATCACCCCCTTCCTGAGGAAACTGCTGGAGAAGCTGGCCTTGCCCCAACTCAACTCGCACACTGAACTTGTTGGTGGTCTCCAAGACCATCAATCTGGATTCGAGCATTCAGAGGCACGGAAACTACTCTACTGAATATGCATCCCTGGACTCCAACACCCCTGCTATCCTCATCCTACTCGATATTTCATCTTCCTTTGACATTGTCAACCACCCCATCCTCAGACAAAGGCTCCACAATACCCTTGGTATCTCGGAATGGGCACTGGACTTGCTGACCTCCTTTCTAACTGACCACTATTCCCAAGTCATCCTGGGCACCTTCTCATCTCCTACTTCCTTCTCTCACCTGACATGTCCCCAGGGTCCTATCTTCTCAGCTGGCACCCCTCATCTCCTCCTTCTCTCCCAACTTCCAGTGTGAAGCAGATGACACACAACTCTTTTTCAAACTTCCTGCTGACCCTCTTTCACCTTCCATCATCCCTGACTGCCTATCTGCCACCCAGTCCTGGTGCACTTCCAACAATAAATGCCTCAATGCCAGCAACACTGAGATCCTTCCCATTGGGACCCCTGCTCCCTCTTTCTTCCCCTCACTCTGGCCTTACTCCATAGACTCTTCCCCAGCTCCTCCTTCTGGAGCCAGAAACCTTGGAGTCATCATCAAATCCTCTCTCTCTTTCCTCCATCACAATCAGTGCATTGCTAGGAAGTCCTACTTTCAGCTATTCCTTCTCAAAGGAATTCTCCCTTTTCTCACTTTCCCCAATAAGCTCAATGTTACCTGAGCCCTGCTTCTCTCTAGACTTGACTATTGCAATAGCCTCTTCCTGAATCATCCTCATTCCACTCTGAGATCCCTACAGCTAATCCAAAATAGGGCAGCAAGATTTATCCTTGGCCTTAATCCCAAGGACCGGCAGGCCATATTAAGCACTTCCCTGTCATGATGCCCACTCCCGGGGAGCCGGTTCAAGCCCTGCATCCCCAAAAGCGGACTTCCAGTCCCCAAGGAAGGACCCAGCAACCCCATATAGGGGCCCTTTGGACAGTGTCCTGGCGCCTATGGCGCCAGGCTCATAAAATACATCAGTCCTGGCGCCATAGGCGCCAGGCTCATTATGGGAGTGCTTGGGTGCACTTAGCTGATGCAGACCATGCTGCAGGATCCCGGCCCCCTTGAGGCCTGAAAGGAACTACTTTACCTGTGGGACTAATTTACCATCCGGGCGTGGTCGGGGAAGGATACATACCTGATTGGAGGAAGGATACATACCTGGAACTTCTTCCAAGGCTATTTAAACCCCACCCGAACAGCCACACGTGCTTCGCGTTGTTCTGCATCTAGCAGCTGGACGCTCACCGTGTCTGCTCCTGCATCCTGACTTCTGCCACGCCTGCCAGCATCCTGGATCACCTGCAAAGGAAGAGAAGAAGAGAACAGAAGAAGGAAAAGTCCTTACCTGCAAATACCGCATCCCGGAGACATCTCGCCGACAATCCTGAAAAGGAAGACTTTAATTTAAAATCTCATCGCGTCGATCGCTGCAGCGCCGCATTCCACTCACCTTTACAGGGCGCCTCCATGTTCAGCAGCGATCATCCGGATTCGCAGTCACGCCCCAGCGCCTAGGGAGAAAAAAGACCAGAACAAAAGGTGAGAGAGAGAAGGGAATAAGGAAAGCTAAATCTCCATGTTAAGACTTACCTGTTGATTCATTCCCTCTTCATTTTGGGTCCGCGCCGCATCCTGGCATTTCCGGACCCCGGCCCCTAAGGGGAAAAAGAGACATCAGCGTTAATGAGCGAATGAAAAGACATTACCAAAAAACGCTCATTAAAGACTTGCCTGATTTCTACAAGGATTTCACCTCTCATCTCGGGTCGGTGCCTGTTCCCCGGCATTCCGTACCCCAGCCCCTATGGGGAAAAAGACACTAGCATTAGTACATTAATGCATGGACACAAGGGGAACCTCTTATCAAAAAAAAACTTACCTGGAAGCCAAGCAAGTTTGGTTCTCACCAATCCGAAAATCCAGCGAAGTAACTGGATACCAACGCGCCCCTGCATCAGAAGCAGGATGGAGAGCTCGTCCTTCCAGACCCTAAGGTGAGACGCTACGAGAAATCAAAGAAGGGTTTCGAGGAGGGTGAGAGGGGAAAGTGGGAGGCCGATTGCATTACCCCGCAGACAGTTAATCCCCTATTTTCGCCTACAGAAGGATACTTCTGCGAGCCAGGCAAGCCAGATTTGGGGGCCCAGTCCAGTCCGTCTTCCGAACCCTGCGCATCACCTTAGAAGAAGTCACAGTAGCGCGAACCAGGCCAGCGCCTCCGTGGAAGTCAGGTGAGCGTATCAGAACGCGAAGCCTTCCTACAAATTCCCACCCAGGCGCTATGGAAAGTTCTGAGACTGATCAGTTGGCCTAATTACTGGGGGAATTACGGGCCGAAGTACATGCCGCTCGTCAAGAGACTAATGCCCTCAGGAAGGAATTAATAATATCAAAGGAAAGAACTGATGACCTGGCCAGACAGCTTTTGCAAGGTCAAGCTGGGCAAACTCCTCTACCCGGGTTCCGGAGGGAACCCCGCTCCTGTGGTTTCCAGTAAACCCTGTGCAGATTAATCTACCTGGAAACATGCCGCTGGCCCACCCGAACGCTTTTGCTGGGGACCCAAACGATTCGCCGTATTCATGAATCAGTGTCGTTTGCACTTCCTATGCAGACCTGGGGCCTTCCCTAATGATCAGACCAAGGTAGCCTTTGTATGTCATATCTCAGCGGCTGCGCTGCCGATTGGTCAGTTCCACTGGTTACTCAAGATGACCCGATTCTCCATGATTTTCAAAGGTTTCAAGCAAGCATGGAAAGGTTATTTGCTCGACACTCTCAGGGCAGGCTCTGGATGACGAACTTCTATCCCTGCGACAGGGCAATCAGGACCTCCTATCCTATATTGCAACCTTTAATAGACTAATTGTGGAAACGGGATGGCCAAGGGATAAAAGAGTCACGTTGTTTTATCGAGGCCTTCGCGGAGAACTTAAAGATGTCTTGGCCCAAGTTGTAAATCCGCCCCAAGAATGCACAGAGTATATAGACTTAGTGGTCCAATTGGATCACAAACTTCAAAACAGAAAAGCAGATCGGTCCAGGTTTGAGACCCGGGTGTTGGTCAAGACCCATGCTAATCCCAAGGGAGTTGATGTCTCTGAGCCTATGCAAATTGGAGGGGTTAAAGGACCCTTAACTCAAAAGGAACGTGAAAGGAGGCGGCAGTTAAAATTATGTCTTTATTGTGGGAATTCTGGACACTTTCTACGAGATTGCCCGGCAAAACGCCCCGAAAGGCGGTAGGAACCGCTGATAAAACCATGAAGACTCTGTTTCGGGAAAACGACTCCGCCCGACAAGTGTAGGGTCCGCTTGCTGAGCTTGAAAACTAACTCTCAGACCTCGCATTTCATTGGGCCAATGGTTCTCGTAGATCCAGAACAGCCTAAGCGGTTGCATGCAATAAAGGCATACATCGATAGTGGGGCTATTAGAAACTATGTGGATCGTGAATTGGTCTCTAGGATTAACCTCCCTCTCCGTCCTAAAACCAGCAAAGTTGTCATCACCACAGTCGATGGAACTGAAATTGCCTCTGGACCGGTAACACATTCCACTACTGAGGTGACTCTTATTGGTCCCGACGGCCATCGGGAGGGTGTTGTGTTTGATGTGATCAAGGCTCCACAGTTTCAGGTTATTCTTGGAATCCCTTGGTTAGAGACACATAATCCTCGAATTGATTGGCGAGCTAAGAGAATAACCTTCCCGGATTGTACACAAACCTGCTAACCAGAAAACCTGAAGATTAATCTAGCATCTGTAACCTCTGCCTCCATGCAACTACCTCCGGAGTACCAAGACTTTCAGGACGTCTTCCAAAAGGAACAGGCCAACACGTTACCTCCTCACAGATCGTACGATTGCCAAATCGATCTGGTGCCCGGTGCACAACCCCCTTGTAGCAGGATTTATGCCCTTACCGGAACCTGAGAATCTGCATTGAGACAATATTTGGATCAATACCTAGCTAATGGTTTTATTCGCCCGTCAAAGTCCCCGGCATCCTCGGCTTTGTTCTTTGTGCCCAAAAAGAAGGCGACCTTAGAAACTTGTATCGATTACCGCGCATTGAACCAGATAACGGTTAAAAACCGTTATCCTCTGCCTCTGATCCCTGAACTCCTTGACCAGGTGAAGGACGCTTGCATATACACCAAGTTAGATCTCCGGGGGGCTTATCATCTGGTACGAGAAGGCGACGAATGGAAAACTGCCTTCCGTACTAAATACGGATTATTCGAGTACGAGGTGATGCCTTTCGGATTGTGTAACACGCCGGCTGCCTTCCAATACTTCATGAATGATGTCCTTCGGGAACTCATCGATGTTTGTGTTGTCGTTTATATCGATGACATTCTGGTGTACTCCTCTTCGGAATCTGATCACAGAAAACACGTCAGGGCAGTACTTGAAAAACTGCGCCAACACAAACTATTTGCTAAATTGGAGAAATGTGTTTTCCATACCACAGAACTCGAGTTTCTAGGTTTCATCCTGACACCCAAAGGAGTCCGAATGGACTCAAGAAAAGTGGATGCCATCCTCAAATGGCCATCACCTAGCTCTGTAAAAGGGGTTCAAAGCATGCTCGGCTTTGCCAATTTCTATCGCAGGTTTATCCCGGAATTTTCACATGTGGTACAACCCATTACTGCACTCTTGAGGAAAAATAAACGTTTTGAATGGTCTGAAGAAGCCGAGCAGGCCTTTCAGGATTTAAAAGCTAAGTTTACCTCTGCACCCGCGTCCAGATCTCCCTTATGTCGTCGAGACTGACGCATCCAGCCTAGCCATGGGAGCTGTCCTGTCCCAAAGAGATCCCAAAACCAACCAACTGCATCCCGTAGCATTTTGGTTCAGAAAATTCTCGGCACCCGAGGTTAATTATGCAATCACGGACAAAGAACTGTTAGCCATTAAGTCCGCTTTTAAAGCCTGGTGGCATTATCTGCTTGGCGCTCGACATACCATCACAGTGATCACTGATCACCGGAATTTACAGTATTTGAAAACCGCCAAGGCTCAGTCATCACGGCAGCTCTGATGGGCTTTGTTTTTCGCTGAATTCGATTTCGTGATTACCTATCGACCTGGCTGCAAGAATGGCAAAGCAGACGCCTTATCCCGAATTGGAATGGGAGAATCTGATACAAACTCAGAACCAGTACCAATAATTCCCGAACAGAGGATTCCAGGCATGACTTTGCTACAGACGCTTGAAGACATTCAAGCCAGAGTGAAACAACTCCTGGACCCTACAACCTTACAGGAATGGATACAAAAGGGATCAGACTTTACCATAGATAATGGTTTACCTTATTTCCAAGGACGCTTATTCCTGCCACATAAGGAATTACACGAACTAGTTATTTCCGGTTATCATGATACATTAATAGAGGGACACCCCGGTATTGCCAAGACAGAGGAAAAGGTGAAACGACAATTTGGGGGCCCTCTTGGCGAAAAGATGTTAAATCTTTTGTGATGTCCTGTGGTGTTTTGCGCCCAAAATAAAAGTCAAAAGAAAAGACCAGCCGATCTCCTTCAACCTCTAGACATACCACCAGCACCCTGGCACACCCTATCAATGGATTTTATTACGACCTGCCTCCTTGTTCGGGTACAATACTATTCTGGTAATTGTGGATTTGTTTTCCAAAATGGCCACTTTATTCCTTTGAAAGGTTTACCTTCAGCTTCTGTCCTATCCAAAGAATTCCTCGAAAATATTGTTCGGCTACATGGATTCCCATCTATACTAATCTCTGACCGGGGAAGCCAATTCATTTCCCGTTCTGGCGCAAATGTTGTCAAATGGCGCAGATCGACGTAAGATTATCGACCAGTCACCACCCTCAGACCGATGGTCAGACCGAGAGGACAAATCAGACCCTTGAACAGTACTTACGGTGTATGTTACAGCAATCTGAAAGCAACTGGAAAGACATTCTTTGGATAGCCGAATACGCATATAATAATTCGGTACACTCTGGAACTGGCCACAGTCCTTTTATACTTTGTTTGGGCATCACCCTCGAACCTCAAAACCTTGACCCACCTCAGAACCTCGGAATGCCTGCAGTAGAACATCTGCATTCTACAATTACTCAAGCCTTCAAAGAGGCAACTACGCATTTACAACAAGCCAAGAGAAAATACAAGGAGAATGCTGATCTACATCGGAGTGAAGCACCTCCGTATCAGATTGGGGATCAAGTGTGGTTAGCTACCAGACATTTACCACTCAAAGGGCCTCGAACTTTTAACCCAAAATATCTGGGACCTTATTCTATTACGGCAATAATTAACTCAGTGGCTGTAAACTTGATTTACCAGCTAGTATGCTAATTCACCCTGTTTTTCATGTGTCACTTCTGAAACCAGTGGTACCCGGAACCCGACTACTCAAACCTCCAGAATCTATTCTAAAAGATGGGGAGCCCGAATTCGAAGTGAAGAACATTTTAGACTCAAAAATGTTTAGGTCAAAACTGTTCTACCTAATTGATTGGAAGGGGTACGGACCTCAGGAGAGGTCGTGGGAACCCAGCGACCATGTGCATGCACCTCGATTAGTCAGGAAATTCCACCGACTCTTCCCAGACAAACCAAAACCCCCGGGGGGAACAACCTTGGGAGGGGCCATGGGGGGGAGTGCTGTCATGATGCCCGCTCCCGGGGAGCCGGTTCAAGCCCTGCATCCCCGAAAGCGGACATCCAGTCCCCAAGGAAGGACCCAGCAACCCCATATAGGGGCCCTTTGGACAGTGTCCTGGCGCCTATGGTGCCGGCTCATAAAAGACATCAGTCCTGGTGCCATAGGCGCCAGGCTCATTATGGGAGTGCTTGGGTGCACTTACCTGATGCAGACCATACTGCAGGATCCCGGCCTCATTGAGGCCTGAAAGGAACTACTTTACCTGTGGGACTAATTTACCATCCGGGCGTGGTCGGGGAAGGATACATACCTGATTGGAGGAAGGATACATACCTGGAACTTCTTCCAAGGCTATTTAAACCCCACCCGAACAGCCACACGTGCTTCGCGTTGTTCTGCATCTAGCAGCTGGACGCTCACAGTGTCTGCTCCTGCATCCTGACTTCTGCCACGCCTGCCAGCATCCAGGATCACCTGCAAAGGAAGAGAAAGAGAGAACAGAAGAAGGAAAAGTCCTTACCTGCTACATCCGCATCCCGGAGACATCTCGCCGACAATCCTGAAAAGGAAGACTTTAATTTAAAAGCTCATCGCGTCGATCGCTGCAGCGCCGCATTCCACTCACCTTTACAGGGCGCCTCCATGTTCAGCAGCAATCATCCGGATTCGCAGTCACGCCCCAGCGCCTAGGGAGAAAAAAGACCAGAACAAAAGGTGAGATAGAGAAGGGAATGAGGAAAGCTAAATCTCCATGTTAAGACTTACCTGTTGATTCATTCCCTCTTCATTTCGGGTCCGCGCCGCATCCTGGCATTTCCGGACCCCGGCCCCTAAGGGGAAAAAGAGACATCAGCGTTAATGAGCGAATGAAAAGACATTACCAAAAAACGCTCATTAAAGACTTACCTGATTTCTACAAGGATTTCACCTCTCATCTCGGGTCGGTGCCTGTTCCCCGGCATTCCGTACCCCGGCCCCTATGGGGAAAAAGACACTAGCATTAGTACATTAATGCATGGACACAAGGGGAACCTCTTATCAAAAAAACTTACCTGGAAGCCAAGCATGTTTCGTTCTCACCAATCCGAAAATCCAGTGAAGTAACTGGATACCAACGCGCCCCTGCATCAGAAGCAGAATGGAGAGCTCGTCCTTCCAGACCCTAAGGTGAGACGCTACGAGAAATCACAGAAGGGTTTTCGAGGAGGGTGAGATGGGAAAGTGGGAGGCCGATTGCATTACCCCGCAGACATTTAATCCCCTATTTTCGCCTACAGAAGGATACTTCTGCGAGCCAGGCAAGCCAGATTTGGGGGCTCGGTCCAGTCCGTCTTCCGAACCCTGCGCATCACCTTAGAAGAAGTCACAGCAGCGCGAACCAGGCCAGCGCCTCCGTGGGAGTCAGGTGAGCATAACATTCCCCTCCACCAAACCAAAGGAAGTAAGTGATCAAGCATATCTGGTCACACGTCCCCTCGTCGCGATCACAACCTATAGGTTGATATCCTGTCTTTCAGCATTCAAAATAAGCATGTTACCTCCCTTTAAGTTCCCTTACCCTCTTCATTCTTGCTCTGATCAGAATGATAAACCAGTAGCATTTTTATCAATAGCATCCAGGAAGGTATGCAGCCTGTAATATTAATGCACGGACGTATGTAAAAGGCTTGTGTAACCCAGAATAGACAGAGAACTCACATTAGCTGCATCACAGAATGCAAAGTGCTCAAGTATGGATAGAGGAGACCAATTGGAAGAAAAGAGAAAGCTACACATACCACAGCAAAGCTAGCTGATGCAGATTAGAAACTACCAGGAAGGTGTCTGTATGCATACAGACTGAGATTAGAAATGGGACATGGTTTTCAACTAGTGTTGCCATTGGGGAACAAAGGAACAAGTGCCTGTGGTGTGCAATATATCGATGCTCACTTTTATACTGGAAGCAACACTATAGCCAGTGAAACCATGAGTGAGAATTTTTTGAAGATCATACCCTGAGAAGGAAGTCACTCTGAAGGGCTGACAATTTTAGGACGAGTTTAGGGACTGGCAATGTTCAGAGGTTAGTCAACACAAGATGAAATGTGATGCCCAGGATCACACATTGGTTAATGGATGCATCTGGCATGCGTGGAAACTCTGCAATTTCTGAATTTGAACACTTTATTTTCCAGTTCTTACCATGAACTAAAATAATCAAAAGTTATATAACTGACTTGGTAAGTACACAAATGACTTTACCAAACATGACCATTTTTAAAACAACATATTATAGAAGGGTGTTACGCAAAATGGGAATGATTCTAGCTTCATTCTCCCCATCATCAAGGGAAGCTTCTGCTGGCTCCATCTTCTGCCACAACCTTCCCCCTTTCTCTTCATCTTAAGTCTGACCTCAAATTCCAGAAGCTCCTTAAGACTTTTTTTTCATTTCCTCCTTCCCTCCTTCCCTCCTCTGCTAACCTCACAGTTACACAGTGATTGGTGACCAGGGCCCTTGTGTGTCCTTGGTGCCCTGGCCTCCCACGCAGGGGAGTTGCTAGGTCTGGAAAAGACCCGGGGCTAAGCTGATGTCGGTACTGTTGGGACTGGGGGCTAGCTAGACTTTTGGCTGTAGCTCCATAGATTCTATCTGGGGCTACAACCGAAGAATCAGGGGCTATATCCCCCTTAGCCCCCCTAGCAACGCCCCTGCTCCAACGCCCAATTGTCTTAGCTTCTGCTTATACACAACACTTGCCTCAGCATCCACTGGCCTACGCCATTGTAGACCTGCACTTACCCGTTTATTGCAGCTCAACGCTCCCTCATACTTAGTATACATGGCACTTACATCTGCTGCTCACCCACGAGCACGGACACTCCAGCACGTACCCCTATTGCTGGAATGTGCTATTCTAATCTTGCATATGATCACTGTAAGGACGGCATGGTATCAAACAGTGAAGACCGACACAAGTGATCACAATTTAAGGGTGTTTATTGAACTTCAATGGGTTGATTGAACACCTATCTAACCCTAATTCTAAGGATGGGAGAAAGCTACGATCATCAAATAACAACGCAGTCCTAGTGGAGTCTCTGTCAAAATAAAATGGCCTATACTAATAAACCTATTGCCAAACCTGATTTCTTAATACAAATGGTGTGGGAAAATGATTATGCAAAAGAAAAGTGTTCAAGAAACAATATATCAGTATAGTTGAGCGGTTGGCTTCCCTTCCCCATGTTTTCAGAACGGGACAAGATGCAACACCCGAGCTTAGCACAAACTCTGGCTTCTCTGCCCCTAGGATGCAGTTCAAAACATAGTTATCTGGGCCTTCTGCACCAAGGACTCTTTCCCAATGAAAGTCTCTTATTGCAGAGTGCCTGGAGTAACAAACAAGTACCAAAGCTCCTTTCTCATAATGATTTTCACATTCACAAGTTCTCTGGTTTATTGTTCACCGTGGGTCTCCCTCTGTCGGGCTCAGACCACCTTAAACACAAGTTCACAATTGGTCTCCCTCGATTGAGCTCAGACCACAGGTCTCCCTCAATCCGGCCCGGACTTTATAATCTCACTTTCTTTGCTTTCTTTTTGTTATCAAAATTCGAAGAATTTCGACTGTGTGATGGATTTTTCTTAAACCATCGTAGGACCACTTCAATTCACTTCATCCATAAATTTACTTCATTGCTTTTGCTTCTGCCCCTTCTTGGCTAGGTATATCACACAGAGACCTTCGCTTGAAGCACACCCTCGGTGCTGGGTCAGTCTATTACCTTGTCTCGTACCTTCTCCTATTCATATAAATGTTCAAACATTCATCTGCAATTGAACTGTACTCGCGTCTCTCATCGCACGCGTTAATATTTTTTGCTCTTGCACACTTCATACAATGTTGCCGCTTGCAACCTTGACTTCAACACAGACTGGTCCTGTAGCGGTCTTCCCAACTCACTGACTGTGCTGATTTCACTGGTGCTGCTTTGATCCAGGAGCCAAGGACGGTACCAAGCTGGCTGCTGCTACTCAGCCAGTCATGCAGGAGGGCCCCGGGTATCTCCGACACATAATGCAGAATTCTTCAGTCTGGTTTCCTGGCCTTAAACCTATTAATCTGAAGCTTTCTGGAAAGTAACGGTTTCTCACAGGAAGGTTCTCCCTCCTTGCTCTCCCTTCACGGGTTGCCGCCTTTCTCTCCTTGTTCAACTGCTTTCTGGAAAAACACTGTTCCTTCATGTGCTTTGCCTCGCTCAGAGTGTGCTCTCATGCTCTGTCTTTTATCTGTGCGGGGAAGCATAATGGAATTCAAGTGTCAGTTGTTAACAGAAATTGCCTGACACTACCTGACCATATTAGTGGGACCTGTCAGGAACAATGCTTGGGAATGAGTCTGCTTTCTCCCAGAGCGGGTTGTCTGTGTGAAAGTGTTTATGTAGGAAAGGGGGTGGGGTGCAGTTCCCAGAGATCCTACCTGGTAGGATTGAGTAAAGGTGTAACAAGGGGGATACCGCATTTCGCCATCAGGTGTCCCACTGCCTGAAGACATCTCACCCAGGTGATCCTCCGGCACTGGTCCACCCCCAGGCTCTGGATCCAAAGGCGATGGCCATGCCCTGGCTACCGCAGCGAGAGATCCCAGGCGACTAGTGGGAGAGATACCCTCTGGTTTCTCACAACACACATCTCTGCAATGAGTGCTTAACACACTGAGCTAATTTCTGTACCATTGTGGAACTCAATTTATCAATATAAATTTCAGGTTTGGGTATTGCACATGATCACCATAATTCCCACAGGAAGAAAATAATGCTACAGGAGTTGTGCAGTAGTGAACACACAGCCTATGAATACCAGAGTGAACACAGAAAGCATTGCATGATGAATTGTTCAAGGCAGAATGTACTTGTCAACAACCAACAGGCAATACATTTAGAGCCTCAGCAGCATGCATAAACTATCCTGATGTGTGCTATTTAAGTCTGGTGAACTATGGAATCCTACTTCTTTAGATCAGGAAGCCTTGTGGGGTCCCCTTCCATGGTGGGGCCCAGGGCAAGTGCCCTTTTTGCCTCCCATTAAAATGTCTCAGGGGACTGCATCTCTCCTGCCCTAAAAAGTATTCACTGGCTCCTGGTTGCTGCACAGATTAAATTCAAATCCCTCTGCATCATCCACAATGCTGTCTGGGGCCAGTGACAACTCTGTAACTCTCTCTTACTAAAAACTCTCCTTCTAGACCTCTACATTCCTGTGTAAAGCAGAGGGCAGGCGGTCAATCGTTTTCCTCAGCTGGCTCCCTCCTATGGAACAGCCTACCCACCCCTCTACGTCTTCAGGATTGTCTTAAATTTCGGACGATCCTCAAGACTTTCTTCTTTACCTCCTCCTTCCGTTTACAGGTTACACTCCTCTGTTAATCTCACAGTTTGCTGTGATTGGTTTCCTGGGCCCTTCTGCATCCTCTGGGCCCTGGGCCTCCCACACCCAATCACACCAGCTTCTGTCTACCTTCAGCACTTACCTTGACACACCCTCTGCCCTGCAGGCTCGCACTTTCCCACCCAACCTGGCTCATGGCCATGTAGTACTTACCATACCTTGCACCTCATCTGTAGCTCACCCACGGGCACGGACACCCCTGTACCTACCCGCACTGCCCTCTTCCTTACTGCTCTTGCACGTTCTGAATACTCACAGGGCATTTTTCTCTCCACTGTATTTAATGTTTTTGTGTTTTTTATGTGTTTAATTCCCATGTTCCCTCCCTGTTGCCCTGTGGGCACTTTGAAACAGAATGTACTTACTGTATAAGCGCCTAAAAAGCAAACAATAAATACCAAACTCGTATTGAGGCCCGATCTTAGATGGGTTTTAACACCTGAGTCATTTATAATAACGCTTACTTCCATGATTCAAGTGTACAGGTTAGTCTAACAGTTCATTTGTAAAGGGGGGGTCACCGCACAGTTAAAAAAAGTGTACATTTTATTCTAACAACTTTCTACTCCCCTTTACAAGAGAAAAATCATTGGATACCAAATGTGGGCTCAGAGCTGCCAGCTCACTCTGGAGACAAGCAGTCATGTTTCCAGTGTCGACGATGTGTCGGATAGGAACATATTACAGAAAATTGACTTCACATCGGCAAACCTTCTCTCAATACAATGCTTTTGATGACTGACACCTCCAGCAATTCATATGTAACGTAACAATCAGACTGACGTGTTTATTGTGGGTTATGCTATTCTTCCCTTTCATCGGACATCACTTATAAAATAAGGTCAACGTTTCCTAAAAAAACTATTTTTCCAATTTTGACAGATATCCCCGAGCATTACATTGAAAGAAATATCCTGACCTCGAGTATAGCTATACAATTATATATAAATAAAGCACTGTTCAGATAACCGTCCTAAGTGTTTCCAAAATGGCTTCCTTTGACGCACCAGCCCATTAGGACCTGAATCCCATCAACCTGTTCGGGGCCTTTATTTGAAAGCCATATTTGTTTCCTGTGTCACACAATGAAGACCGCAGTCACAATTCGGGCACTTGCCAGCGAAGGCCACTTAACTTTTTATTCTCAATAGAAGAGCAAGGTCAAGTTGGCATGGAAACTTTTGAAAATCAATATGATTTATTTCTCTTCTACATATATTTTTTTTTGTCGTACAAACGTTTTGATTCCTTTGCTCAAACCTATGGCAAATGGCATTTGACTATGATAATATTAATACAAAAAGCACCATGGAAAAAAGGTTGATACCGTAAACATTCTCAAAGGAGAGCACACTGGTATTTTATATTATTTTTTAAAATAGTTATGTGTATAATTATTTTGATTGTATTCCTTTATTCAGGTATCATGCAGATCTTTTTGTAAAGTAATGACACAAAAATATCCTCAATGACAAAAATGAAAATACATATATATATTTTTTTAAACACATTCCCACACATTTTAAAAGCCATTCGTCAAAACAATAGATAATACAATTACACATGGAATGTTTAAAACACTATGCTTGATTCAACTTCAAATTATTGCCCTTACTAAACCATGCACAACAAATAATAACTTGGTAGCAGCAAATGAGAAATTGCAATTTAAAAAAAAAACAAAAAACACACCACTGCTTCTATTTGTACAAGCACGCGCCACAAACTATATCACATCAAGACATGGACAACAGATATACCTGGAGCCAATTTACAGGTATACCATCATTTCATTGACAGGCATTTTTACGACTGCCTTTTTTACGTGGACACTATTACGAAAAAGTAATCTAAATTTTGGGGGAGGAATAGAAATGACAGATAAGGGGTTGGGGCGTAGGGAATAGTTAAAATAGGTGGGGGACCTTGGGGGGCGAACTCCCCCACCAAAAAAGAAATTCAATTACTTTTATCGTAATAGTGTACACGTAAAAAAGTCAGTCGTAAAAATGCCTGTCGGTGAAATGACATTGGACCGATTTAGAAAAGTAGACTTTTTAGAATCATTTGTACCATCTGTCTGTTACATTTGCATGTGGAGGTCACTTACAACTGGATGTGCTATTTAAAAAGTGCCTTGTCTCAAATATGTAAATGTAATGTAAAGTGGCCTTATATAACGTCCTTCTGCCAATAATGTTGACGTCACTGCGCATGGCTCTGTAAGAAAAGAGAGCTGGGTGTGTTACTTGGATAGTGGGAAGGCAGATATTGAAACTTTGCTGTTGATGGGTGCAGGTCGGAAGTACTTGCTACCTGTATGGAAATCCCTATGGGTATAGTGGTTGGTACTGACTAGGCAGTTTAGCTACATGGGCAGCCCGGATTATGGAGTGCAAGCAATGGCAACATGGGTGTTTACAGAAGATGCAAAGGGTCTGAATCTGTTGAGTAAACTAGACCTAGAGGTTGTGAGAAGGAGTTTGGGAGGTGTAAGGATGCACAATTTTAGTAGCGAGGAAATAGTTAAGGCAGTGGTCTTCAAACTTTTTTGGCCAGGGCCCCCCTGAGCAAAAGTTGGGCAGGTCGGGACCCCCCAGAAATGCCAAATGGACAGTATATATTGCGCGCCGTCACCTGCTCCCATCAAAGTCGCTGGGCTCCCTCATCCCACTCCTACCCAGTCGCTGGTCTCTCCCCACCCCATCACACACCCAGGGCTCTCCCCACTCTGCTCCCATCACTATCCCATGGTTCCCGCCCATTGTGCTCCCACCATAGTCCCTCGTTCCCCCATCCCGTTCCCAACACAGTCTGAGGGCCAGTGGCGGCTGGTGAATTTTTTAAGTGGAGGGGCATTAAGGGGAGGTTCGGGGGGTTTCCCCTGTGAATTTTTTTTTAAATAATAGGTTAAAATGTTGCATTGTAGAGCATACTTTTAACAAAAAATGGGTAAATAGCCAAACAGTTTGCAATTGTTGCTGGGAGTCCAGGGGGCAGGCATTGATATTTTATTTCTATCGCGCTTCGTACAACAAGTGTTTCAGAGCGTGACAAGGCAAGGGAGGGAACAGAGGAGAATAAAACAGCGATCTTACTAGGCCAGTGACATTGAGAACGCGCAAGTGTGAGGGAAAAGTGCATGGAAGGGGGAGAAGTGGAAAGTGCGAAGCAGAGGAGAAACAGATAAATAACAATAAATAAATAATAAAGCAACAAACAGTGGTAGTGCAGCCAGCAATTTGCAAGTGCTACGTTTAAGGCAGCAGACAGGGTAGGTCTGATAAGTGCAAGAAGAAAGATGGTTCTCCTCAGTTTTAGAGTGGCAGGGCGCTGTTCCAGAGGGAGCCCCAGCCGAAGACGGAGATCTACCCCCAGCTCGTTTCTTGATAAACGACTGACCCTGAGGGAGTTGGAGTAGAGGAGTGAAGAGCTCGAGAGGGGAGGTATTTGCGGAGGAATAGCTGAAGTATTTTGACCCAGGCCCAGAAAGCCTTGTGGACAAGGCAGAGGGTTTTGAATGATAGATGTCCGGTAAAAAGATACCATCCCTGTCCCCTGGCCCCACTGGTCCTAACACATGAACATGATTATGTGTATATGCAAGGCGCTGCACATTCATACAGCAATCACTCTATCATTCACATGAGCATCCATCACCATACACTCACTCATAACGCATCCATACACATGTTTAAATAAAAACAATGAACATAAACGTACCTTCTGCATTGGCCTGTGTGTGGGTGCTGAAACGGCCTGCTCCAGCTGCTCTGTCTGTATGTGCGAGGAGGCGCAGGAGCTCCCCTCGGACATACAGACATGCAGTGCCCCAGCCAGCATTTCCAATGAGCTATGCAATGCTGGCAAAGCAAAACGCCCCAGCACTTGCATGGCTCAGTGAGCATGTGCGGCTGGGGAACTAAACTGAACTGTCAAAGGGAAACAGTGTTTCCCTTTGACAGTTCAGCCAGCCCAGGAGCACTCCATTAGCTGGATAAAGCAGCTGAGGGAGTGCTCACTGTTTCACTGGGCTGGCTCCTTAGCTCCTCCATAATGGGTGAGGGGCCACTGGGTGGGCGCCTCTTGCCATTATGGATGAGCCGCCAGGCTCGGACAGGCCTATAGGGCAATGCCTGTACCAAAATGTAAAATGCTAGTTTGGGCCAATCAAAATGGGCCACCATTTTGGCCAATGTGGACCATTTTGATGAGTTACTTAACTATGCAGTTAGTAATGTTGACCATTGTTGCTGAATATATCACAATTTACTTACATTTTAACACAAAGCACCCCTTTGGGTACTATTGAAACAGTGGGCTTCATAACTACTCTGGCGGTAGCTGTGCCGGTAAAACCGGCACGGCTGCCACTGGAGTTGCATCCGGGTCTGGCACCCGCGAATGGGCAATTTACTAGGTCATGCCGAGTTAGGCGGACATGATAATTGCCCTTTCGAAGGTGCCGGTAGATTCCCATTCCCATTTGAGCCCCATATGGCTCAAATGGGAATGGGGAGCTCGGATGCACCGGCACCGTTAATAACGGTGCCGGTGCATCCGACGAGCTAGGTCAGACCTGGCGGGGCTGTCAAGCACCCACGAGCACAACTCTTACTATGGCGGAACGGTAGCAACGGTGCCGGTAGCTTACCAGCACCGTTGTTACTGGTCCGCCATAGTAGTAATGAGGCCAGTCTGTGACTAAAGGAATGAATATCCATTTACAACTGTGGGCCACTTTTTCATTGTTGCCTGAGACAGTTTCATGCTTCAGCCCGCCCATGTGGGCCACCCCTGCCCATTTCTTCCAATCTAAAAAAACAAAAAAAAACAAAAAAAAAAATCTTTTTTCCTGCTGAGCTCTCAGGGCCCCCCTGGGATGCACCCGCGGACCCCTAGGGGGTCGCGACCCACAGTTTGAATACCACTGAGTTAAGGGATGAGAGTGAGTAAGAAGGGGAGTTTTGAGGTTTGTCGCGTCCTGGCTCTTGGTCGTAGATTTCACTGAGATTGAGTTGCGGACCAATGTAGCACAGTAGAGCAGGGTTGTTTAACTCCAGGCTTAGATGGTTTTCAGGATATCCCTCATTAATATTCATGAGGAAAAATTCATATACATTTAGGATCATTATATACCAATTTATTTCATGAATATTAATCCGGGGTATCCTGAAAACCCGCTATGGATACTTCTCTCGAGGCCTAGATGTGGACAACACGGCAGTAGAGGATCCATGAATCAAATTGGTTTCCCACAGATGGTAGGGTCAAGAGTATCAAAAATTGCTTGTCATAAATTAGCCCAAGTTTCTGGAGCACTTTTTGTAATCGGTTGCTTTTATTACTAGTATTGTTATTAGTATTATTATTATTTTTAATATGTGCCACTTAATGCATGTTGTAAATTACACATTTGAAATTAGCAGGTAATATTATAACACATTTCCCTAGGGCAGCTCCAATCCCCTGTTTACCCTGTTCCCCAAGGCACTGTCTACTGCTACAAACAGGTAAGGTGGTAGGAAATGGGGGAACAACGGGTTGATGCAATTACTACATCCTGCCACCAACTATTACCTTTTCACTACCATACAATTCTGTCACTGTTTGAAAGCCTGCCTCTGTATTGCGCTTAGATGAATGTTTGAAGGTAGCCAACATATTGCAGTTAGATACATTTTTGAAGGTAACCAATGTATTACATCTAGATGACATTCGTTCGGCTGGCCTACTGAAGTACCTCTCAGCACCCATCCACTACATGCACTACTCTAAGACACATTGCACAGCACCTTTGCCATTTAGAATGCAGCTATCCCCCACAATAAAATGGGGTCTAGCTGCACACATAGTGTCTCTCTTACATAGTCACCTGTCTGCACCCATCCACATGCCTGCTTAACATGGTTAACTAGCATGTACCTGACAAACCCTATCTGCCTTCATATTGGCGAACATGCACACTCGCATTCTATAACTCTCTGATGAATTTCCCATACCTGGACTTCTGTCCTCCAAGATAACCTACAGCCCGTTGGGACTATACCAGTGGTGAAAGGCTCTATTCAAAAATGACAATTGCATTATATTACAATGCATTGGAACTCCCTCGTTTGCAAAATTGCTAGTTATATATGGATACATTGCATATTTCTGCATAAAATACTCAAAAAGAATGTCAAAGAAGTATAATTTTTTTCATGAACTGGTTGTAACTTGCTTTGGTAATAGTACTTAACATACAACTTTTTCATGGCATAAACCCTTGGTCTCTAAAAGCATAGCAGAAAAACTAAGTTATGAAGACAGGAAGATTGTAAGCACAGATCTCATACATCAAACGATGGATCATGTGCAAGAGTCAATCCCAGTAGCAAATGTTGGTCCCATCAGCGACTGTATGTAGGTGGGGAGAGCGTACATATGTCATGGAATTGAAACCCTAACAAGGAACTAGGGGGAGTATAGGGATGAATTGTCTTGCCCGAATACATAGGATTGAATTGTCTTGCCCGGATAGTAAGGGTCAGGCTCTTAATGTATCTGAAGTCCAAGCATAATATATCGAAGGTGACCGTTTGATGGGCATACACTCAGGGCAGAGATACATTCAATTGGGAGGCAGAGTCTCAGACTGCAGAACACTCATGATCCGCAATGAAGGCATATTGTATATGTGATTGCCTGCATCCTTGACAGCTGTCTGGTTTGGGTTGGTACAGCTATGTATACAATAGCACTGCCATATAAGACAACAGCCATTTTCTCACCTGGAGCAACAATGCATGCTTTATTGCTAATTTGGATAGCCTCAAAAATGCTCCGTGGTACAGCACAGGAGGTGATTTTCCAGGGGTGGCTACTGGGTGGCACTGTTGCATGTGCACTTGTTAGCTGAGCTGGTTTATTCTGCTCTCATTCTGCCACATCTCCTTCCTTTGCAATTGACAAGGCATCCGATTGGCATTCTGTGCATCCTATTGTGTGATTTAGGATGAACAATCCCAACACGACCTTTTAATGCTCACATAGAGGAAGTGGATTACATCTGTTGAACAGCCTCGATCTGTTCAATATACCATGTAGCAATACTCAGGTCTGTCGAGCCATCATTTCACATGATGGCTCGGTTTCATCATTTGTTGGCATCGAAGTAATTCAGGTGAAACGATGCTGAAGGGTCAGGGATGACAGTGTGGGGATTAATTACATGATGTGGGCTCACCATGGTTTGCCTGCATTCCTGCTGAGCACACTGACTCCTAGTCATTCCTTACTTTGTCACTGTTTCAGAACTCTCGAGGGGTCCTGTGACATGCACAAAAGCCTGCATGTGCTCTGCATAATAATGACAGCATATCTCCCATACTCTGAAAAGATACATGGATAGATTCAATAGACATTCAAAAGAATAGGGAGCGGGAGCTGCAGGGGATCCAGATGTGCTTATTTAAAGGGCTTTAAAGGATGTAGACTCCCCCAACCCTAACCAGTAGCCCCTGACCTTAAAAAAAGCACCATCATCGTTAAAAAAGGCTTTTTAATTAATAGGCGTGCGGTAAGCGCTTGTGCAAATTCCCTTGAAAATAGTGCTGGATTGACATCAAGTGGGCAGTACCGAGAGGAGGGGAAGCTTGCCCTCACAGGGGCTCATCCAAGAGCCAGACCGGGACATTTTGGAGCAGGCTATCTCTCCCATTGAGCACGATCATTGACAATGAGGGTGCCAAACGGGAAAGTGGTCCCGCTGGCAGGACAATAAGGGTGCAGAGCAGGAGCACAGTGTTCCTGCTCAGTACACTCAGTGTCCCGGCAGCAGTACAACTTTGCCCTGGGTACTGCTTATCTCACTTGAGCAGAGCATTGAAAGTGATGGGTCATTTTAGAGACCATTGTTTTGGACAAGACATTCTTAACGTTTGTTAAGAATTGCCAAGGAACGTTTTTATTTTAAAAGTACAAGTTAGCTGCTTAAAACATATGACCTCCTCCAGGAGCGTTTAAAACATGTTTTGTGTGATATTTCATTATCTGCCTTATTTTCACAGGTTCCTGTTTAAACACACCAAAAAGTGGCTGTTACTGGTAGATGTAACATTTTTCTCACCTTATTTATGAAGCTTGACTTTCTCAAACATTGAAACACAAACAGGGAACAGGTTTCACACACTACCTTTTGTTAGGAGTCTTTTAAGTCTTGAAAGTACATTTCCAAAATCCACACGTAATTTTTTGCCTTCTACTAAATTGCATTCTGGTATTTTTTATATGATGTGGCATTTATAACGCACCTATACACAAGTGTTTCACGTGTTTTGTAGTCTTCCATTTAAGGTGCTGGGAATAATGCTGCAATTGTGCACGTTTTGCCTAGCATATCTCTATAAGGAGCTATAGATTTGTGTAAGTACTTTACTGTAGTGCGTGTACTTTTTAAGTCATCTTAATAAAAGAGAGTATGGTTGAAATCCAAACATGGCGGTGAGGACTCGAAATGATGAGTGGGCAATTGAGTCATGAGTATTTTCCCAGGATGTGGCAAGAGATGGAGACTTGAGGGCTTATTTTCCCTGGTTCTGCTCCTGTATTGATTTCGGGGCACAAGTCAAGCATACATGTGGGTGGATATGTCTGTTTCACTTTTTTTTTCTGAGGGCAGACCAGCCCCATTGGGAGTTTTTGAGGCCAGCATTAAAAAACAAGTTTGCTTTCTCAAGTGTTCTGCAAATAGCATTTCACTCCAGGCTACCAGGCTTCCAGTGCAGACTCTTACCCCCAACACCACATACATGTGTCATTAAAGCACACGTCTCTCATTTGGACTTTGTTTTCCATGGAATATATCATCATAAATTGTTAGATTTAATAGGTGGACACCTTTCATACTATGTCAGCATAGGTATTGGAAACTCTCCTCTCTCTGATTATTTTTCCGGGCTGATTAATATTTTTGAAAGGCAAATGCTCCTTTGTCTTCTTCACTTTCTTCACACGTATTCATACCAAACCCCCCTTGATTAAATATATTTTTTGTGCTCACCACCACCTAGGTGTTGGTCTGCCTAGAGAGCCCAAAGGATGTCTGGGGGGCAGGTTTAAGGTGAGTGATTTTAATAGAAAGCATAGGTATTAGAAAATCTTATATTAAAAACAGCCATCGTAAACCCTTTTTAAAGTGTCTGGGGCACCCTCTGGACATTTAAAGACCACTGTTCTAATGAGAAAGGTCAATTGAACTACATTTGTATATTTCACATTAAGATAGCATTCACTTACTCTGCATATAATTATGTGTGGCAGTTTAAAAAAATAAATAATTGCTACAGGGGCAGAGGTTCCCACACCGAGTCACATGAGGGGTCTGTGCAAATCCCCAGGTCGAAACAACACATTTTGTAGTATGAAAAGGAAACAAGCCATATGTCTAAACATATAGCACCCAGCAACAGTCACCTAACCTGATGAGTTGTCTTTGCATGCCCACCATCTCTAACCAAGGGTCTGGTCATCCATTAATGAGGTTTCCTTCCCATTTTAAAGTGAGCAGCACTTGCACAGGTTTGAAGATGCATGCTAATACATCCATCACCAAGTTTGAACCCAGCAGGAGAGGAGACAGGAACACTGCCACAGCCAGTGATCTAGATGCCTAGAAAATAACATAATGCCACAGTAAGAAAGGGCTGGACTGGCTGCTCCAAATGCCACTCTAGCCAAGAAATCACACATAACATACTTGATTTAAGATCAAGTATGTTATGTGTTTTTACTTGCCTAGTATGGCATTTTGGGGCAGCCAGTGCAGTGCTTTCTAACCGAGGCAATGCATTTTTTTCTGGGCATCCTGTCTGGGACACCAGTTTTGGTGTTTTCTCCTGCTCAGCCTGGCTGCCTATAGAACAGCGATCTGGAGCATGACACGAACAGCAGGGTGGCTGTATGCTTATGTTCTGCACCCTCCATGTACATATCAGGAGCTCATTCGCCCCACTCCAGGGCATTGACTGCACTGCAGGCCTAATAACGGGCATAGACAGATACAGAGCCAGAGCACAGAGCTCCATGTCACACTCTTGTCTGAATGTTGCAGGGAGAGGGTAGGGAGTCAAGTCATTCTATGGGGTTGGAGGGGGCGGTGGACTGGATCTATTTGTCAGTTTTGGGGAAAATTAGCAGGACTATTTTCCTGGATCACCCCCTGGCCCCCAGCTGTGGCAATGTTGGATACTCCCCTGCCTATGCAGGCTAATACCAGCCCTTGGGTGCCACATTGGATTGTCATAGCCATCTATAAATGAAGTATTAGCAGTGGTATCATTTCATTTCATGAAGGTATTAGATTTAGCAAAACAGATATTGATCGACCCACAACTCCTCAATGACTTCCCATGAAATCACATCACATAATCTGTGACCCGGAACATAGTAAATTGTATGTTTGTTCTAAAATATCTCCATTGAAATACTTCAAAACTACATATACCCCTAGCAATTGATATTAAGAAAGTTGAAGGCATTTGGAACTCCTACTGATTAAGTCTCAGGGATGTGAAAGTGGTCTTCATGGGTTGCAAAAAGTGAGTGCAATGACAAATATAGCTATTAAGGAAGTAACATTAAAGAATTTGAAGATATACTACCTTGACAATAAAGCTGTTCAGTAATGGTCTTGTGGGGTTTGTATCTTCAGCAATCTTAATTCAGCATCCTTTACTGCTTTATAGGAGAACCGATGAGTGCTTTCGGAACTGAAACAAGGTCTTAACTGGGAGGATGTGTGCACAATATCGACGCAGGTTAGGTAAACTGGAACAGTGAAAGACCCATAGGAGGTGAGTGCCTCAAGTGTGGCAAAGGATCAGTGACTGATACCTAGTTAAGATTAACTTGCTTATTGTACTGGTTTCCAAAAGAAAACTCTTGTTAAGAGACATGATCATATAGTGACACTTCTTCATCTCATCTGGACCGCCATAATTACTCCGGCCATCTACAACCATGAAATCACACATTCATACCATTATTTATTCTGAAAATAATTTACAGATATTTTTGCAAGGGGTGAGGAGCTTGGTTTCGGCACAGCCAGGTCCCCTGAGCAACTTGTCTTTGTTCAAGGTTGGGCCTGCAGCCCAGTACATGGTTTTGTTAGGGAACCAGGCTCCATGGTTCCCAGGAAGTTTGAGGAGAGAGGGTGGGTTGACAAAACCTAGTTGGTTGGTGGCGCTGGCAAGGGGTTGGTACCCCTTAGTTACTACTCAAATCAGTCCGAAGATGTTCTTGTGTGTGCAGGCATATTTATTATTTCAAGTGCAGCATAACACCTGGGCTACAGTGTACCAGGTTGTTGAACCGTAACAATAGAAAAAACAGCCGACGCGCGTTTCAACCGAAGTCTTTCTCAAGGCATTGAAGTTGGGGTGGGGGCTAGAAACCACCCGAACGCTCACGGACCACCGGCCCAGGAATCTGCTATCCAGCATCTACTCAACGCCCTACTCAGGGTTCTTCTACTTATGTTCCAATGGGAGCCCAAACCCAACTTCAATGCCTTGTGAAAGACTTTGGTTGAAACGCGCGTCGGCTGTTTTTTCTACTGTTACGGTTCACCAACCTGGCACACTGTACCCCAGGTGTTATGCTGCACTTGAAATAATAAATATGCCTGCACACACAAAAACATCTTCGGACTGATTTGTGTAATTTACAGATATGTTTACATTATTAAGAGTCAGAGCCAATCTTCTGGTAAATTCTGGATAGCAACATACTTTCCAACACATTAGCAAGAGCATTAATCAGTTTGAAAGATGTTTTGATTGTCATATTTATTTCATAACTGCATACATTAAGGACAAATGTCAATCCCCCATCCTGAGCTCAAAAAGACTATAAAGTGATACAAATCTTTAAATGGAGTTTACCAGGATTCCTGTTAGGATTGTGTACTGGGGTATCTGATTTTGAAGTTTGGAATACAAGGTTTTTATTTGGAATAGAACAGTAATACACATTTCAAAAGTAGTTAAAATTGATGATTGGTGATAAAAAAAAATATGCTTAACCTCATAGGGCATGCATATGAAAAGATGTCCTTTTACCTTAATGCTCCTTTGCAGATCGGGCAGTGATAATAGTAGTGTTTATAGTGGTGGCCATATGTATCTGTAGAGATATTTTAGTGAAATAGTGGGACACATTCTTTGGTGTCTGCTCTTTTCTATTTTGTTGGATTCATTTTGCTCCCTATTTCGTTTAGGGTTGGAAGCATTGCTTGTTTTTAAGGAGTAAATGTAGCAGGTTTGCTGATTCGCTGTACGCCTGAATTCCGCAGTCTAGAGACAATACAGTTTGGGTAGCTAATAAAAAGTAGCTTCATGCACACAGGTATGGATTTCTCAAATTGATGATGATTTTAACTATGTTCCCAGAGACCCACTATGTCCAATCAGAGAAGAGTTCAAATAATCAATTAAATCTATCAGGAACTCAAGTGTAGGTTTACAGAGAAGGAGTTCACAAACAATTGCAACAAAAGATTATTGCCCCAATAGTTGTACATGGTTGATTTCTCTAACTTCCGGCTTCCGGATATCCTTAATAACTGTGGCACTGCAATCACTGTGCAAGATCCGTTTCTCAATCATGTACACTTGAGAACCCAGGAAAGGTGCCTTGAAATCCCCACATAAAATTAAATGTGGAAATCAAGAGGTAACCAGTGAAGCCGAGCTTAATTGGATTTGTTTTATCAAATGTATGAACATACAGTACAAACCGTGCCGTAGTACATGAAGTCGATTTTTGACACACGAAAAGTAGATAGAGAGCCACAAAGAACAGCATTTCTGCAATGCATTTTTGAAACAACCAGTGACTGCAGAGAATTTCGAAAATGGTTTGTACTTTTTCATCCATTTCAAAAATGGATTGAAGAACGGTAAGAAATTGAACTGGATTATTTAAAGATGATAGCGGTGATAACGATGAATGCCAATGTTGAAAATTTGGGATGGAAACAAGTTGAGTGCATCAACCAAAAAAATATTCTTAAAAGGATTGAACTCAGAATAAATGTTCAGATATACAGAATACAGTAGGACAGAGAGAGTGCCACATGTTGGGGACATCTTCTAAAGATGAAAACCTTTTATAGAGTTTGGTGTTGTCTGAGTACTGGTGGATGGAGACTTTGCTCCCCACAATAAGATCCACCAGTGTCTTCAAGTAGATATTAAATATCATGGGTAACAGTATTCATCCCTGAGGCACACAACACCTCAAGGGAATGGCGTTGACCATGGTTAGGCCATAAATACCGCATTTTCAATAAAGAACATCACGAATGCTATTTTTGATTTTTTAAAAAACACTTTGTACACAAGACATTTGTTCTTTAACTGTTTGAAAGGACTGAAGTCACTGATGCATGGAATAGTTTTAATAACATTGCTGATTGAGACTAAATAACGACTTCTACTTATCACCACACTGATATAAACAAGTGGTAATGTCAATCACAAAGTGGAAACAAGCACTGCCCAGAAAGTACACCTCGTTTACCGCTTTAAGGTCGTATTGGCAGAGAGCAGGCAGTATTCTTCAGGAGGGATGTGAGCTAGAACAAAAGCAGAGTAAACAAAAATCTTACTGTTGCACCAATGTACCAATGTAAAAGAATGTCTAACCAAACATGTATAAAAAGCAGGATACATCAAACAAACAAAAAATACAAACAACACACAAAACACTACAAACCACACTATAAACAAAGACCAATAACTTGCAAACTTTGTAAATAAAGGGGCTACTCTGGGTCTGAAGACAGAGGTGCATAGAATATCCTTTCACAACCAATGTCAGTTCACCGAAGATGTTAAGACTGGGGTCAGTTCTTACATGTCACTTGGGCACTTTAAATAGGGATATGGTCAGAACTACTTCAAATACATTTAAATGATTGATGTTGGGATCAGCAGCATCATAACCGTCTTCCTGACACTTTAAATGGATCAGGTTGGCATCAAGACATGTTTGAGTTTCATAAAAATGTCTCAAAGCAGTCAAGATGGCTCAAATACCGATTGAAGCTGGAAAACAGTTTCCAGAGTGCTGTTTCCTGACACTTAGGTGCTAGGAATCTAAGGGTAAGGTGTGAGTATTGCTCTGCACTTAATATTAAAGAAGGTCTTAGCAAGCACTTGGAGAGGGTTCTGTCACCTCCAGTGAGCAGGTTCTTGAGTAGCTGTGGTCTCAGCTGCAGTATGTCTTCCTCAGCTCGCAGATCATCCCAATGTTACTCAGGGATGGTAAGTTTAGGGTCTTTCTCCCTCATTGGAACTTATACTTTACTTCAATACAGAGGTCTTTGAAGCATACTACTCCTAATAACAGATCCAGGTGTATTTTTTCTTTAGATGTCCAAAGATGATTCAACTAAGGGGTGGGGTTGCCCCCTAAAATAAGCAATCCGCTTCTGCAGATTAGGTCCCTTCAAGTCTTCTGTGAGGGGTCGAATCCTAGCTGCTGTTTCAGAATCGTCTGCAGGTGATATTATATCCCAAGTGCTTTGTTTGAAAACTGTGGGGCAGGGTAATGGGAAGTTTGTCATAGTAGAACCGTGGTCTTTCTGGAAATTCCGATCCTGTGCTACTCTACTTGCACTGTGCCCCTGTCTTCCTACATCAACCATCTCTGTTAATGACCACCCTGATATGATTTCCTTTGGCCTGGCAGAGCCTGTCCTTTGAAGCACTGGACCTCTTGGTGCCCACATGGGCAGTTTCTGTCTTCCTAGGTCGTGACAGCCCTTTCACAGGAAATCAAAGACTGGTGCAGAGCCCAAATGACCTATTTTGGGTGAAACACAGTCCCAGGCAGTGAATACACAGGAGGACCGTCCAGGAACAGAACTTTTAATCATGTTGACAACAAAATGACACCAACAGGTTTTGGCCAGTATAATTGTGATTGTCATATACTAACATGCCATATCCAGACATGGCTTTCATTTAGATTTGTCATCTGCAACCCAGTTCTCAGCGCATAGATTTTTTTTTTAGATTTAGGATGCCCTGGTTTACAATCATATCTTGTAGGTGGAGCTTTATCTCCATCAGATAGCTGGTTAAAATGCACATTACACTTTGTTCTGTCATATTGCCAAACCACAAAGCAGTTGCCGGGAGTTGCGAGTAGATTGGCAAAGCAGAGATATTTTCTTGCACTATGCTTTTCAGAATGGAGCATTATGAAAGGGAGTCAGATAAGCCCATCTCCCTTTGAGAGACATAATTACCAGCATCATTGTATTATTAAACATCAAAAGGATGCATGATATTGCACCCTCACACATATACTATAACAAAAGGGATGTATAAGTGGATGATGTGAAGAGAACAACATTCTCGGAAAAGTCTTTCATGTAAGAAACACATAGTGCATGTATTGCAGGCTCCAAATATGTATTGTTGCAATTTGTAGAGGTCTTGTGCACATGCAAGTGAAAAGAAACATAATGTGCACCCCCTTTTCAGAAAGGGAACTTGCATTTGTGTAACTTCTGACTTACGGAGTACACTGTAGCCCATAAACACTTTGAGTTAAAAAGGTGTGCCCAGAGCATGAGTGTTTCTGTACTGTTTTCTTATCCGATTATATTGACTAGGACAGGATCTGAGTGAACGTTAAAGCATTGTTCTTATGAATGTGCTACATACATTGCAGTGTGAGCATGAATCCTACCCTTGCCCATGAGGGTGCTGTGAGCAATTACATAACTATGTAGTGCACATGCCCACTTGGCTCTCCCCGTGACTAGTAGACATAGGTGTTGCCATGTGATGGTCTACGTCATGGGTGCACAACATACGGCCCGCGGGGCAGTTGCGGCCCGCCATGCCCTTTGACCGGCCCACGAGGCACAAAGACTTTCCTAATGGAGGGCGGCCCGCACGGCCGCCCTCCATTAGGAAAGTCTTTGTTGACTTCCAGGCCGGTGAAAACACTGGCCCTCATTGGCTCAGCACACACACGCATCACGTCGCTCCTACGAGCCACGTAATGCGTGTGTGCTGCACCAATGGAGGGCCAGCACTACGGCTGGCGTGGTCCATAAGGCTTGATGCCAGAAGGCATTTCAGCCTTGGACCATGCCAGCCGTAGTGCGATTCCAGCGACTTCCAGCTTACCTGCCTGCCTTCCAGCACGTCTCCGGTAAGTGGTCTGTTTGTGTTTGTGTGTCGGGTTTGTTTTGCTTTATGTTTGTGTGTATGAATTTTGTGTTTGAATGTATTTTGTGTGTATGTTGAGATGCGGGGTGGGGGGGTGTGTCGGATGTGTATGAATGTTTGTGTTTGAATGTATTTTGAGTGTATGTTGAGATGTGGGGGTGGGGGGGTGTCGGATGTGTATGAATGTTTGTATTTGAATGTATTTTGTGTGTATGTTGAGATGTGGGGGGTGTGAATGTTTGTATTTGAATGTATTTTGTGTGTATGTTGAGATGCAGGGGTGGGGGGTGTCGGATGTGTGTCGGATGTGTATGAATGTTTTGATTTGAATGTTTTTTGTGTGCTGAGTTGGGGGGTGGGGTTCGGGTCTGTATGGGTGCTTGTTTGAGAGTTTGCTGATTTGGGTGGGTGGGGGGTTCGGGTCTGTATGGGTGCATGTTTGTGTGTGTGCTGAGTTGGGGGGGTGGGGTTTCGGATCTGTATGGGTGCATGCTTGAGTGTGTGTGTGCTGAGTTGGGGGTGGTGGTTTGGAGTTGGGGGGGTGTGGGGTTCGGGTCGTATGGGTGCATGTTTGTGTGTGTGCTGAGTTGGGGGTGGGGGTTCGGGTCTGTATGGGTGCATGTTTGAGAGTGTGCTGATTTGGGGGGTGGGGGTTCGGGTCTGTATGGTGCATGTTTGTGTGTGTGCTGAGTTGGGGGTGGGGGGTTCGGGTCTGTATGGGTGCATGTTTGTGTGTGTGCTGATTTGGGGGTTCGGGTCTGTATGGGTGCATGTTTGTGTGTGTGCTGATTTGGGGGTGGGGGGTTCGGGTCTGTATGGGTGCATGTTTGTGTGTGTGCTGATAGGGGGGTGGGGGGTTCAGGTCTGTATGGGTGCATGCTTGAGTGTGTTTGGGCATAGTGTTTGGTTGGGGTGAGGGGGCCATGGGGCATAGTCTTTGGTTGGGGGTGAGGGGCCACGGGCATAGTGTTTGTTTGGGGTTGGGAGCCATGGGCATAGTGTTTGGGGTGAGGGGGCCATGGGGCATAGTGTTTGGTTGGCGGTGAGGGACAGGGGCATAGTGTTTGGTTGGGGTGAGGGAGCCATGGGGCATAGTGTTTGGTTGGGGGTGGGGGCCATGGGGCATAGTGTTTGGTTGGGGGTGGGGGCCATGGGGCATAGTGTTTGGTTGGGGTGGGAGCCATGGGGCATAGTGTTTGGTTGGCGGTGAGAGACAGGGGGCATAGTGTATGCTTGGGGGTGAGGGACAGGGGCATAGTGTTTGGTTGGAGGTGGGAGCCATGGGCATAGTGTTTGGTTGGGGGTTAGGGGGTGAGGGGGCCATGGGGCATAGTGTTTGGTTGGGGGTGAGGGGACATGGGCATAGTGTTTGGTTGGCGGTGGAGACAGGGGGCATAGTGTTTGCTTGGAGGTGGGGCCATGGGCATAGTGTTTGTTGGGGTTAGGGGCTGAGGGGGCCATGGGCATAGTGTTTGGTTGGCGGTGAGGAACAGGGGCATAGTGTTTGGTTGGGGGTGAGGGAGCCATGGGGCATAGTGTTTGGTTGGGGGTGAGGGGCCATGGGGCATAGTGTTTGGTTGGGGTGGGGGCCATGGGGCATAGTGTTTGGTTGGGGTGGGGGACATGGGGCATAGTGTTTGGTTGGGGTGGGAGCCATGGGCATAGTGTTTGGTTGGCGGTGAGAGACAGGGGGCATAGTGTATGCTTGGGAGTGAGGGACAGGGGGCATAGTGTTTGGTTGGAGGTGGAGCCATGGGGCATAGTGTTTGGTTGGGGTTAGGGGTGAGGGGCATGGGCATAGTGTTTGGTTGGGGGTGAGGGGGCCATGGGCATAGTGTTTGGTTGGCGGTGAGAGACAGGGGGCATAGTGTTTGCTTGGGGGTGAGGGACAGGGGCATAGTGTTTGGTTGGAGGTGGGAGCCATGGGGCATAGTGTTTGGTTGGGGTTAGGGGGTGAGGGGGCCATGGGCATAGTGTTGGTTGGGGTGATGGTCCATGGGCATAGTGTTTTGTTGGGGGTGAGGGACAGGGGCATAGTGTTTGCTTGGGGGTGAGGGACAGGGGCATAGTGTTTGGTGGGGGTGGGGGCCATGGGGCATAGTGCTTGTTGGGGTGGGAGCCATGGGCATAGTGTTTGGTTGGGGGTGAGGGGCCCATGGGGCATAGTGTTTGGTTGGGGTGAGGGGGCCATGGGGCATAGTGTTTGTTTGGCGGTGAGAGACAGGGGGCATAGTGTATGCTTGTGGGGTGAGGGACAGGGGCATAGTGTTTCGTTGGAGGTGGGAGCCATGGGGCATAGTGTTTGTTTGGGGTTAGGGGGTGAGGGGGCCATGGGCATAGTTTTGTTTGGGGGTGAGGGGGCCATGGGGCATAGTGTTTGGTTGGCGGTGAGAGACAGGGGGCATAGTGTTTGCTTGGGGGTGAGGGACAGGGGGCATAGTGTTTGGTTGGAGGTGGGAGCCATGGGGCATAGTGTTTGGTTGGGGGTTAGGGGTGAGGGGGCCATGGGGCATAGTGTTTGGTTGGGGGTGAGGAGGCCATGGGCATAGTGTTTGGTTGGGGTGAGGGACAGGGGGCATAGTGTTTGCTTGGGGGGTGAGGGACAGGGGGCATAGTGTTTGGTGGGGGTGGGGGCCATGGGCATAGTATTTGGTTGGGGTGGGAGCCATGGGGCATAGTGTTTGGTTGGGGGTGAGGGGCCCATGGGGCATAGCGTTTGGTTGGAGGTGAGGGGGCCATGGGCATAGTGTTTGGTTGGGGGTGAGGGGGCTATGGGCATAGTGTTTGGTTGGGATGGGAGCCATGGGGCATAGTGTTTGGTTGGGGATGAGGGGCCATGGGCATAGTGTTTGGTTGGGATGGGAGCCATGGGGCATAGTGTTTTGGTTGGGGATGGGAGCCATGGGCATAGTGTTGCACTCCAAGAGTGAACTCAATAATAAAGCTAAAACAGGCACAGTTAGGAGATTTACATCCTTTGCTTTTTTGAGGAAACCTGACTCAACGAAGGCCATACTCCTCTTGGTTAACCCAAACAGCAAACTATAGCCGTCCAAAATAACGGAATGTCCAATCAAGGGTCAATAAAATATATATAATTTAATTAAACAGACGATATACAATAACTAAATTGAAATAAATGATAGCAACGGAAAATGTGTAGTACAAAATGTAAGTTTGAAATGCAATAAAAATTGTTACCCCTCAAAAACATATCTTTTTCCATGTCTTTAATACAAATTGGGGGTTGAAAAAGCCTCCTGACATGTCCCGCCTACCGCCCCGCCCACTTTTCGGCCCACTATAGCCCTCATGTAAGGTACTTTCGGCCCTCTGTCAAAATCAGTTGTGCACCCCTGGTCTACGTTCTTCTTATTCTTATGAGCAATTGCTTTGGAATTGGGGTTTGTGTCATCTTGGATTCAGAAGATGGAATTTACTGTGAATTTAATTATTTGTGTTTGCACACCTCCACTTCCCCCTTGTCTATGTTGTTTTGTTTAGTTTAGTTTCTTTATTTATACCATCTTAAAGTTTATGAACATTATTTTGTTCCTTATGTGTCTCCTTGTACGTTCTGTAGAGATTAATATTTTAGCATTGTTTTAACTGCACAGGGTTATGATTCAGAAATGAATACTTGTGTTATTATTTCTATATTTTTGCTAGATTATGGGATCTGCATACAATTCTCTGAGCAAAGTATCTCATAGAATTTAAAGCACTAAACATGGAAAGATTGTCAAAATCTCAAAATAGGAATGCAAATTACATATGTGAATTGATGAGAACAAGCTTCATGTGGCCAGGTACAGACCCAGATATAAAATCTTGAATCGAAGCTTATCATTTTAAAAGAAACCTGTATGACCTTAAATGAATAAGTAAAAAGGTCACAACTTTGCTTGCACTGAGCAAAATAGCTGCCAAACTAAATTATAAACCCACCCAATTGTTGGGGTGCCCCCCTCAAAAACAAATATTGAGTTGACTGGCTCAAATCTTGAAACTCAACATGAATAATTTCGAGTTTGTTATATCCAACAAATTACAGGAAAAATTGGTTCGCTTTAATGCGACTCTGTCGGGTTGACAACGTGGTGGCAAGATAGTGTGAATCCTAATTTTTGGAGTCCACACGACTCCATGGGTATTTTGGAGGCATTGCAGCACATATTTGGTGGTAAAGTTTAGGATACACCCCCAGCATTTTTCCGGAAGGGAATCGTCCACTTTACCTCCAAACTCAAATTGTGGCGGTGCAGTTAAATCAGCAGTAATTTTGTTGTCAATAAAGAAGTGGCAGTAGGGGAATGTGTGCCACTTTTTTACTTCACACCTGAATTTGTGATGATGCCCAAGTCTACACAAGTAATCTGTGTGATCAAATAATGATTCTGCTGTTCCTCACCAGTGGCTCTGGATGCTTTGCCCAACAACTGACCAGACGCGTGTACTATCTTGTATGGGTGGCAATGAGAGAATTTGAAAACATTTGAGTGTGCAAAATGAAGCACTTCTTTCAATAAAGGAAATGTACAACCATGGTTCTAATGCCGGGAAAATCTTGCATTGGTTCCCCACACATGGTTAAGGATGCTTAAAGTATTATGTTTCATTATCAAATTTGTCAACACAGCAACACCCAAGGCTACATCTGAAATAACATTACAGTTCTTAGACCAAGGCAGTGATCTGTCACCTACAGCTTTCTATTGGTTTTGGAATAAAATAATCCCTGATCATCGACAATGCTGTCTATGAATGATAGAATCTGAATTTCAAAACAACTGGAGAGGCAGAGGTTGCATGTCTGTGTTCAATGGACCCAGAAGTTCCTGCTATGGTAGAGGTACTGGAATGACTCCAATTCAAACTAAATGATAGTAGACAAGGTGCAAAGCAATGTTCAGCTTTATTATCATCCAAATAAATCAGGGACAACCTACACGCATCAATATTTTGAGTCTCTCCCCAAATCCATACAAAACAACACTTTAACTAGCTCTGACACATCATCGTTCTCGTCATACTCCATCACAGTTTTACAAAACCTACTTAGAATGGGGTTTGGTTTAGGGAACACTTGAAACACTTGTGTATAGGCGCGTTACAAATGCCATATCATATCATATCATAAGGGATGTGGCCACATATGAATCATATAAGGGTTACACTGTTAATTTGGAAAATTATATCTGACGGCTCCTCCTGAGACCATCCCAAAACTGATAAAAGTAAAAATACATCACTTCTAAGAAAACTAATTGGCTGGAATACTACATGCTAGGTGGATTGACACTAAGGAATTGTATTGGTTGGCTACTTGCTAACCAGCCTTGGACCTTTTGACAGGTCATCAAGATAAGTACCAGACAGGTAGTAGGGGGAGAGGCCCATGAACTGTCTTCTGTTGATTAAATAAATTACCATCCCACATTCCTTAGACCATGAGCTTGGGCAATATCTATGATCTTGACCTTGGTTCTGTGTGTGCTTTTACAAAGGTTTCCTATATTCTTCTGCCACCTAATGAATAGCCTGTGTTTTCCAATTACAAGTACATGCTGTGTATGGAGTGAAATTACCTCCTGTGTATTGAGACTTCAGCTATTATTACTGCATGTGCTTTGTATTCTGTTGCCTCTGGGAACACTCATGAGTTATTCTCCATGGGGTCCATTTGCCGCACTGTGCTGTTGCCTTTGGCTAACAAAGGTCGGTTGTGCTCCTATAAGCTTGAATTAATTGAGAAGTATCCTGCCTATGTCCTGGGAATCACAATCTTGTGCCTTTAATCCGCCGTTCCCATCCAACCTATCTCCTTCTGTCCTTAGCACTAAATGCCAACTAATGCATCAGCTATGCAGCTCTGTATTTCTGCTGATTCAGCCTTCAGAGTTCTCTGAAAGCCTCAAGGCTTCCATCTATTTAAAAGCATGTTGTGTGGCATCTATTTTTTAGAAGATGGCTGCCCTGTTAATCTCTTATTGTTATGTTAAAGAGCTATACTTGTGTGTCATTCATGTTGCAGTCAGCTTATAAATTGGTTATGTTAGTGTTCTTCATGTCTTGTGGTTGCTGTGTTAATATTTATCATGCATAAATGCTCATTTTACCTAGTGTATAAGTTCTTATTGTGGAGTGCATATGTATTTCGTGTCTAGTGTGTGCGCCTATTGGTGTTACGATGTCTGCTTGATTGCTTTACCATTTTCAGCTTAGATTGTCTCTATGTCTTGTTGTACCTGCCTGGGATAAGGGTGTATGGTTGTCTGAGTGAGTAACTCTTCTCACCTGTGCGGTATTGAATTGGGGGCGTGGCAGATGCTTTTGATGGTGTATTCTTCTGCCTCCCAACACCCCTGCCTTGCACATTGAGGTGAGATAAGATGGTACAGCCCAATGACTAGATATAAGTAGAGTAGCAGCAACAAATATTAGTTTGTAGGCTCACAATGGGTGGCAGCCTTCCTCTTTAAATAAGATCCATGAACAACGGTTTCACTCATAATCAGTGAAGATGTATTAAACAAATCCATCCTCACAGAATATGAGTGACCTGATAGCCAACCTGCTGATGTGACTGCTCATCAAATGTGTTGTCCACATTTTATAATTTGGGGTGAGACATGCAGAGGAAAAGGATAATGATTGGATGGCATAGAAGAGGAGGTAAGAAGAGAATGGGTGTGGGCAGGGGTAGATTTTTGGAGCAGACGATGACACAGGAAAGAGTGGACATGGGGAGGAATGGAGGCCTTCAGTGTGGGTGTACTCCTTCTTGGTGGGAGGGATCAGGGGATAGGGTATATGGGAGTCAGAGGCCCCAGGGAGTCCATAGCAAGCAGAGGAGAGGTGAAGAGCTGTGACGCTTGAAGTGATTTGTCAAAGAGGGAAGGTTGGAGGGTGGGATTTCGTAAGTCAGGGGTCAATGACTCATCATTCAAGTTTTTGCGATTTGGCACAATCAGATATCTGAATGATCTTCACACATTTTTGGAAACAATTGAAGGCTATTTGAGAGAAGTTTGCCTGAGCTAATAGTTTGCTTTTTGATTTCTCAAATGGGAAGTAGGTTTTTAGCAATAAAGGCTACTCTGGCTCCTTTGGATACCAGTCTATCTTTCCTGAGGATGGTGTAACTGTCCGGGATGGCTATGGAGAGGGAAGGGCCAGTGGCTGGGTGCAGCCATATTTCTGTGATTGCAAGGAAGTACAATTTGTTGGTGGTAATGGGGTCGGATAGGTCATGTGCATGGGTGGCGAGGGATCTGGCATTGAAGAGCGATTTTAACCAATTTCTTTCCAAAATGCTATGCTGGGGAACCCCCTCAAAATCTACATATAATGTGTGGGTTTGCTTTCATCATGCAAAATGGGTCAACTAAGCACATTTTTTACTTTGTCCCCTTCTCGCTCCCCATGCATTTCCACATGCTCGGACTCCTCTTGACACCCATCACCCTTGACTTTTCATCTGTGCAATACATCTGCCCTTCTCTTTTTGATTCTAATGTCCTCACATCTTTTATCTTGCATTTTGTTGAAGTCACTAGCAAATGGTTCTGCCCTTCACACAGGTTCCTTAGAATGAATGGGTTGAATGAATACAAAGCCAACAATTAAATATATGTCAGGCCTTCTTCTTAGTGGGGGGCAGGGAGGAGCACAAAAACGTGTGCCAATAGTGTGACATCTTCCAGACCAGAGCCTTTCATAGGAAATCCCTAGATGCTTGTTTTCGCACTCACCAAATTCTAATATGTATAGTAGGTGAACGCATTACTCACTACATTAATCTAGACCATGAGATGCATATGATTTTTGGAGCACCCTGATCTACAGGAGGTGCTGAGCAGGACGAACATCACTTGCTAGTTGCCCACATATGATATGATATGACATGGCATTTGTAACACGCCTATACACAAGTGTTTCAAATAGTGAGACTGCACATTCAAGTTGAACATCCTAACTATAAGGAACCCATCAAAGTGTCACATGTTTTTGTGAATCAAATTATTGCTTACTGCATGCTGGGGGAGGAGAGTAAGCTTGGAAACCTCGAGGGCTCAGGTTTGATTAGCCTGGCTGTCCAGTTCCAACAATATTTCCTCAATTTTAACGAGCATTGTGCAAACACTGGTAATGCTTTGTCTTCTCTTACAACTTCTGTGTGCATATCAAAGTAATCTTGCGGAGGGACACATGGGGGCTTCAAATGAGTCAGTCATCCAGTCGTCAAATTCTCCAAGAGAACAGGCTCATCTGTGTTAGACAGGGCGTGACATGGATGCGTATGTTGTAAATATATTTTGATTAATATGTTCATATTTAAGGCTGTTGATTAGGTGGAACACCAGATTCCAGACCACTCATGTACAATTGCACCTCACAATTCAGGGCAAGAAACAGGACATTGCTAAAACATTTGAATGCATTGAAAGAAAGAAAAGAGAAGATTCGCAGCATAGGTGCTCTCCAGCATTAAGCAGGGCCGGTCACCACAATGCTACACAATCAAAGACAACTGGTCAACAAAGACAGAATTTACCTTCCTTTCTCAATATTTCTCACAATAAGCATTCTTTCCATGGTCAATTCTATACCATATTAAGTTCTGAATAATACTAAACATTCGAATTATATGTTCTACCACTTGTTAGTCAGTATATCGAAATCCTTTACTTCACTTTAAAACATTTCCATCTTATGCATAAAGTCACTTTTTTACCAATTTGAAAATGAATCAAAACCATTGCTTGCCCCAATGATATGAATACATGCTAGAAATAAAAACATTTCTGGATTGATTCTTCTCAAGTAAATGTGGTGCAATTCGCTACTAACATACATGTGCAATTTGTACTATGCCTACAATAAACATCCGTCAGCATGTTTTGGTTAAGGAAGTAATGTTTTCAAATTAGTATGCACAGACTATTTTGACTTACCCATGCAGCCTGAAGAAACGATCTTCAGATTGAATTGAACACATATAAATTCCAGGGTTTCGAAATTGAGGGGATCTGGGAGCTATTTAGCTCCTGCGTATAGCCTTGAAGAGCCTGGTTAGCTTAACACTAACAGCTACCAGGAGCTAAATTTGGCTCCCCAGGCAAACTGATGTTGAAGCAAAAACACCTATGTGATTTTTAGATCTGTGCGTTTTGGACAACCTATAAATAAATATTGGCACACATCTATATGATATTTAAAAGCATAAGGGGCCATAAATACTGGACACGATGATAGGTTTCCATCTTTTGTGGAACAGTATCCCTATCTTTTGGTTCCCCAGTGATCACTCCTGGTCACTGGTTAATGCTGAATAGAGCTACCTTAGCTCCTGCTTATCCAATCTTACGTTCAAGCCCTGAATCCCCTCTCCTTTCAAATTACATATGAATCTCACTATATCATTTCAGAATGAGGGGCAATATGGAATTACAGTCACATTATTTTTAGAGGAATATAAATGACTCTTTTAAACATTCTCTCTATTTCAAATTAGTTTAAGTAACTATGGCCTTCAGAGAACACATATTATCAAACAGAAGCTCATTAGGCTCTGCTATCAATGTCATCACATCACAGCCCAATGTAACTATTTCTGTGAAAACACTTTTAGTACAATGTTATGAGATTATGTTATTTATACCCTTCTACACACAACGCAGAAAATATTTTAAGTTGTATTGATGTAGTGAGACTGCACTATTTTCCATTTAAATAAATGTATTTTGATATCACCTTACCAAACCACCCACTTCAATGAGACGTAGCACAATAATAATTATCAAGAGGATATATAAATTCTCTTTGGGGGAATCTCATCCTCACTTTTGGTTAGTCTTTAGAGGCATGAAGCCAGTATAAATCCTCACGTGTTCACAAGGGAGTCAGTCATTATCGGGTTTCCCTCTGCAGATCCCCTTGTGAACAAGCATCATACCTGAAACACGAACTGTCCCTTCTGCAGCCATTAAACTGGCCTCTCTCTTTAGTCCATCCAATGGGAGTAGGTGGTGTCTGTCCTATCCTGCAGCTCTTGCCAGTGTCAAAATCCCTCTCCTCTCTACTCACACTGTTTTCAAACATCTCCATAGTTCCCAATGTATGACTTCTCTATAAACCAGTATGTAATTGGCCAAGTCTTTTCATTGGCATATCTCATAGTTAAGACACTTCTATTGAATATACACCGAAGACTTCCTTGGATAAGTTGAATTTGGTGTGAAATCAGAGAGGAACAATTGATGATGAAAACACACTTAGTTTCATGTTCCTATGTGTTATTGTTTAGATGTTCTGAGTAATGTTCACTTTTTCCACATGCATTCAATGATTAATATGTTGAGCTTTAATATCAAGGGACATATGCATAACCTACACTTGTCCTGTATATGCCCTGGGAGAAGCTCTTTGTGATGATGTTAATTCATGATTAATTTTAATTGACAGGGTTCTTTTGTTCTCATAAATGGGCCCAACATACAAGTTGAATTTCATGGTGATCACGGTCAAAAGGTTGTCAACTAATGCACTATTGTGCCTTTGAGTTGGCCATAAAATAGAATAGGCCTCAAACATCTAGTAACTTGGGCCTTGATATTTGGGATGTTCAGTTCAATTTTGGCAGACACAGCTCTCCAGGAATGCAGATTTCACTTAAAGTTATTCAAACCTAGCCTTTAGGAGCGATGTACTCAAAGGCCCAATATATTGAGTTTATCTCTCAGTGTTATGCTCACCTGGCTCCCACAGGGCGTCGATCTGAACTGGACAGCTGCGGTCTCCACCAATGTGACGCGTAGTGCCGAGATGACAGACTGGACTGGCCCACCTAGCTTCGTTTGCTTGGCCCGTAGGAATATTCTTCTGCAAATGGAGAAAGAGAATTAACCACCCGTGGAGTTGAGCGTTAATCCCCCCACTCCTGCTGTTCTCCCCACTGATCACCTTTGATGTCCCCTCTTATAGTCTCACCTGATGGTTTGGAAAGATGAGCTCTCCATCCTGCATTGAGCGCAGGGGCACGTAGATAACCAGTTGCTTCACTGGCTCGAAGGAATTGGTGACTTCCAGAACAATATTGACTCTGAGATTCCCGGCAAGACGCCCTAAGTATGTAGTTCATAAGAGTTCAAATGTCTGACTTTCACTCTTGTCCGATTCCTTGCAGGTTGCAGCTTGACCCTAGCGAAGAGTTTCGTCGTGGCAACCGGTAATATTCAGGTAAGGATTTGTATTATCCAACACAGTTCGATAAAATAATGTCAATATGTAACCTGTTGCTTTCTCCCTTATTCAGGCGCTGAGAGAAAGTATGAAGTCTCGGGGAATAATGCCTCCGGCGGTAAAATCAGGTAAGTCTATTGTGGTGAGGAAGTTTCCCCTTGTTTGTCCCTTGGTTTCACCTTGCTGTCCTTTTGTTTCCCCTTAGGGGCCGGGGTTCGGCGAGGATGCAGTGAAAGCTGCGCCGACCCGTGAAGAGGAATAGTACCCCCGGTAGTAAAATCAGGTAAGTCTATGGGGAAACTAATATTGCCTCTGAGTATTCCCTTGGCTCATCTTGCTGTTCTTGTCTTCCCCTTAGGTGCAGGAGTGTGGCGGGAACATGCAGAAGGATGCGGTGGAATGTGAAGATGCTGCGAAGGCCGGTGAGTTCAGCGCGGCGCTGCAGCAGGCGAGGCGACGCGCATAAAATAACTTCTTTCTTCCAGCTCGAAGGCTCAATGGATCGGGAATTCAGGTAAGGATCAAAGGTATTGCTCTTGTTCTAACCTTTTCTCCTTCTTTCTCCTTTTTCTAGGAGCTCCAGAACTCGAGGCGGGCGTGGCAGAAGACTGGATGCAGACTTGCAGGCACGGTGAGCGTTACGCTGCTGGATGCAGAATAACGCGAAGCGTGTGCTGCTCTTCGGCGCGTGGTTTAAATAGCCTCCAAAGTAGTCCCAGGTAAGTATTCCTCCCCAGCCCCACCCCAGTAAAAAAATAGCCTAGGTAAAGTAGTCCCTTCCAAGCCTCTTTTGGCTTGGAGCTCTTGCAGCATGGTCTGCATCAGGTGAGTTTGCAGCATGGTCTGCATCAGGTAAGTTTTAATCTATGAGCCTGGCGCCTATGGCGCCAGGACTGACTCTCCATATGAGCCTGGCGCCATAGGCGCCAGGACTGCACCCAAATAGCCCCTAGCAGGGGTTGTTGGGCTTGCTTGGGGTAACTTGATGCCTGCTTCCGGGGTTGCTGGACTTGGTCTGGGTCCCCGGGGGTAGGCATCATGACAGCACTCCCCCCAAAGCCCCTCCTAAAGTCGTTCTTTCCTGTGGTTTCGGTTTGTCTGGGAAATTTCGGTGGAATTTTTTCACCAATCGGGGTGCATGAACGTGGTCACTAGGTTCCCGTGACCTTTCCTGTGGTCTGTAACCTTTCCAGTCGATTAAATAAAAAAGTTTTGACTTTATCAGCTTGGAGTCCAGGATGTTCTTAACTTCAAATTCGGGTTCCCCGTCTACAAGGATGGGGTCTGGTGGCTTGGTTAGTCTTGTCCCTGGTTGCACTGGCTTCAAAAGTGACACATGAAAGACGGGGTGAATTCGCATATTAGCAGGTAAGTCCAACTTGACAGCCACCGGGTTGATAATGGCCTTAATAGAGTAAGGTCCCAAATATCTGGGGTTAAAGGTCCGTGTTCCCTTTAGAGGTATATGTTTTGTGGCCTAACCATACTTGGTCCCCTATCTGGTATTGTGGAGTATCACTTCTATGCCGATCAGCATCTTTCTTGTATTTTTCTTTCGCCTTTTTTAAATGTGCAGTTGCTTCCTTAAAGGCTTGTGTAATCATAGCGTGCAGATGGTCCACTGCGGGCATTTCTAAGTGTTGGGGTGAGTCAAGGTCTGAGGTTCGAGGATGGTGCCCATATAAGGTATAAAAGGGGCTTTGTCCAGTTCCAGAATGTACTGAATTATTGTATGCATATTCGGCGATCCAAAGAATGTCTTTCCAATTACTCTCAGTCTGATGTAACATACAACGCAGGTATTGTTCGAGAGTCTGGTTGGTCCTCTCCGTTTGACCATCGTTTGGGGTGGTGACTGGTCGATAACCTCACATCGATTTGCGCCAATTGACAACATTTTTTCCAAAAATGTGAAATGAATTGACTGCCCCGGTCAGAGACCAATACGGACGGAAATCCGTGTATGCGAACAATGTTTTCGAGGAACTCCTTGGCCAGGATTGAAGCTGAAGGTAATCCCTTTAAAGGAATAAAGTGGGCCATCTTGGAAAAAAGATCCACAATAACTAGAATGGTGTTAAATCCATTGCATGGGGGTAGATCAGTAATAAAGTCTAACGATAAGGTGTGCCATGGTGTAGGCGGAATGTCTAAAGGTTGTAAGAGTCCAGCTGGTTTTTTCTTTTGACTTTTGTTTTGGGCGCAAATGCCACAAGACATCACAAATGATTTAATATCCTTTCGCCAGGTGGGCCACCAGAATTGTCTTTTAATTTTAGCTTCAGTTTTTGCAATACCTGGGTGCCCCTCCATTAGGGTATCATGATAACGGGAAATGACTAGCTCTTGTAGTTCCTTGTGTGGCAGAAATAGCCGCCCTTGGTAATAAGGCAGATCATTGGTGACAGAGTAGTCCGGGCCTTTCTTTACCAGTCCTGCAGGGCTGTAGGATCAAAGAGTTGCTGGATCTTTACCTGAATGTCCTCTAGTGTCTGTAGAGTAGTCATGCCAAGAATCCTTTGTTCGGAATTATAGGTACTGGTTCTGGGTTCACTTCTGCCTCTCCCATCCCTATTCGGATAAGGCGTCTGCTTTACCATTCTTACAACCTGGTCGATAGGTTATCACGAAATCGAACTCGGCAAAGAACAATGCCCATCGGAGTTGGCGTGACGATTGGGCCTTGGCTGTCTTTAAATACTGTAAGTTCCGGTGATCGGTGATCACAGTAATGGTATGCCTGGCACCGAGAAGATAGTGCCGCCAAGCCTTGAAGGCGGATTTAATGGCTAATAACTCCTTGTCGGTAACCGCATAGTTTAACTCGGGTGCCGAGAACTTTCTGGACCAAAATGCTACTGGGTGAAGCTGGCCAGTTTCAGGGTCCTTTTGAGACAGGACAGCTCCCATGGCTAGACTGGATGCATCAGTTTCCACTATGTATGGAAGTTCAGGGCGCGGGTGCTTTAATACAGGTGCAGACGTGAATTTCGCTTTCAGCTCTTGGAAGGCATTTTCAGCTTCTTCAGTCCACATAAAGCGTTTATTTTTTCGCAAGAGTGCTGTGATGGGATGTACAACATGTGAAAAATCCGGGATGAATCTGTGGTAGAAAATGGCAAAGCCGAGCATGCTTTGTACTCCTTTAACTGAACTTGGTGATGGCCACTTAAGGATTGCGTCCAACTTTCGTGACTCCATTCGGACTCCTCTTGGGGCCCAAGGAATTCAACTTCTGTGGCATGAAAAACACATTTTTCCAGTTTTGCATATAGTTTGTGCTGGCGCAATTTCTCAAGGACTGCTCGGACGTGCTTCACATGGTCAGATTCTGAAGAGGAGTATACTAGAATATCATCGATATATACGACAACACAAACGTCAATGAGTTCACGAAGGACATCGTTCATGAAGTATTGGAAGGCTGCTGGTGCATTGCACAACCCGAAAGGCATCACCTGGTATTCGAATAACCCATACTTAGTGTGAAAAGCAGTCTTCCATTCGTCGCCCTCTTTTACACGTACCAGATGGTATGCCCCCCGGAGATCTAACTTAGTGTATATGCAAGCGTCCTTCACTTGGTCTAGTAGTTCAGGGATCAGAGGCAATGGGTATCGGTTCTTAACAGTTATCTGGTTCAATGCGCGGTAGTCTATGCACGTTCTGAGGTCACCTTCCTTTTGGGCACGAAGAACAAAGCTGAAGATGCAGGGGACTTGGATGGGCGAATGAAGCCATTAGCAAGGTACTGGTCTAAGTATTGTCGTAGGTGAAGGTTCTCAGGTTCCGTAAGGGCGTAGATCCTGCTACAAGGGGGTTGTGCACCGGGTATGAGATCGGTTTGGCAATCGCATGATCTGTGAGGTGGTAAGGTGTTTGCCTGTTCTTTTTGGAAGACATCCTGGAATTCCTGGTATACTGGAGGTAGTTGCACGACTGCTGTGGTTACTGTGGCCAGGCCTGCGTTCAGATTTTTCTTTGGGTAACAGGTTTGTGCACAATCCGGGAAGGTTATTCTCTTCTCTCGCCAATCAATACAAGGATTATGTGTTTCCACCAAGGTATCCCCAGTATTATTTGGAACTGTGGGGCTTTGATTAGATCAAACACAATAGTCTCTCGATGCCCATCCTGAACCAATAGTGTCATCTCTGCGGTGGAATGAGTTACAGGCCCAGAGGCAATTTCAGTTCCATCGACTGTGGTGATGACATCTGAGGTGGTTTTTCGGCAGAGAGGTAGATTCATCCTGGAAGCCAATTCGTAGTCCACATAGTTTCCTATGGCCCCGCTATCAATGTATGCCCTTACTGCGTGCATACGCGATGGCTGCCTGGATCTACGAGGACCATTGGTATGATGAAATGCGAGGTCTGAGTATCCTTCTTCAAGCTCGGCAAGCGGACCTCTACGCTTGTCGGGCGTGGTCGTTTCCCGAGTCTGACTCCATATGGCTTTTATCAGCAGCTCCTACCACCTTCTTGGGTGGTTTTACAGGGCAATCCCGTAGAAAATGCCCAGAAGTTCCACAATATAGACACAATTGCATTTGCCGTCTCCTTTCTCTTTCCTTCTGGGTAAAGGGTCCTTTAACCCCTCCGATTTGCATGGGTTCTGAAGCATCTGCTCCTTTGGGGTTAGCGTGGGTTTTGACCAACACCCGATTCTCAAACTTGGCTCGATCAGCCTTTCTGTTCTGAAGTCTGTGATCTAACTGGACCACTAAGTCTATATATTCAGCGCAGTCTTGAGGTGGGTTCACGACTTGAGCCAAGACATCCTTGAGTTCTCCTCGAAGCCCTCGATGAAATAACGTGATTTGTTTTACCTCAGGCCATCCAGTTTCCACTATCAACCTATTAAAGGTTGCGATGTAGGATAGAAGGTCCTGGTTACCCTGTCGTAGGGACAAAAGTTTGTTATCCAGGGCCTGTCCTTGGGAGTGCCGGGCAAATAGTCTTTCCATGCTCGTTTGAAAGCCCTGAAAATCCCGAAGAATTGGGTCATCCTGAGTAACTAGTGGAATTGACCAATCAGCTGCACTGCCGCTAAGATATGACAATACAAAGGCTACCTTGGCTTGATCGTTTGGGAAGGCTCCAGGTCTGCATAAAAAGTGCAAGCGGCATTGGTTCATAAACACAGCAAACCTTTTGGGATCTCCGGCAAAGCGTATGGGCGGAGCTAATGGAATATTTCCTGGTAGGTTTATTTGCACAGGGTTACTCGATGACACAGGAGCTGGATTTCCCCGGGACCTGGTAGGGGTGTTTGTCCAGCCTGGCTTTGCAGTAGTTGCCTAGCAAGGTCATCAGTTCGCTCCTTTGACAAAATCAGTTCTCTCCTAAGGGCATTTGGTTTCTTGACGGGCGGAATGCACTTCAGCCCTCAGTTCCCCTAGTAATTGGGCCAATTGGTCAGTTTCTGAGGTATCCATAACGCCCGGGTGGGAATTTGTGGGTAGGCTTTGCGTTCTGTTACGCTCACCTGGCTCCCACAGGGGCATCGATCTGAACCAGACACTGCGGTCTCCACCAATGTGACGCATAGTGCTGAGATGACGGACTAGACTGGCCCACCTAGCTTCGTTTGCTTGGCCCATAGGAATAGTCTTCTGCAAATGGAGAAAGGGAATTAACCACCCATGGAGTTGAGCGTTAACCCCCCCACTCCCGCTGTTCTCCCACTGATCACCTTTGATGTCCCCTCTTATAGTCTCACCTGATGGTTTGGAAAAGATGAGCTCTCCATCCTGCATTGAGCGCAGGAGATAACCAGTTGCTTCACTGGCTCGAAGGAATTGGTGAGTTCCAGAACAATATTGACTCTGAGATTCCCGGCAAGACGCCGTAAGTATGTAGTTCGTAAGAGTTCAAATGCTGACTTTCACTCTGTCCGATTCCTTGCAGGTTGCAGCTTGACCCTAGCGAAGAGTTCCTCGTGGCAACCGGTAATATTCAGGTAAGGATTTGTATTATCCAACACAGTTCGATAAAATAATGTCAATATGTAACCTGTTGCTTTCTCCCTTATTCAGCACTGAGAGAAAGTATGAAGGCTCGGGGAATAATGCCTCTGCCGGTAAAATCAGGTAAGTCTATTGTGGTGAGGAAGGTTTCCCCTTGTTGTCCCTTGTTTCACCTTGCTGTCCTTTTGTTTCCCCTTAGGGGCCGGGTTCGGCGAGGATGCAGTGGAAGCTGCGCCGACCCGTGAAGAGGAATAGTACCCCTGGTGGTGAAAATCAGGTAAGTCTATGGGGGTAACTAATATTGCCTCTGATGTATTCCCTTGGCTCACCTTGCTGTTCTTGTCTTCCCCTTAGGTGCCAGAGTGCAGCGGGAACATGCAGAAGGATACGGTGGAATGTGAAGATGCTGCGAAGGCCGGTGAGTTCAGCGCGGTGCTGCAGCAGGTGAAGCGACGCGCATAAAATAACTTCTTTCTTCCAGCTCGAAGGCGCGATGGATCGAGAATTCAGGTAAGGATCAAAGGTATTGCTCTTGTTCTAACCTTTTCTCCTTCTTTCTCCCTTTTTCTAGGAGCTCCAAACTGAGGCAGGCGTGCAGAAGACTGGATGCAGACTTGCAGGCACGGTGAGCGTTACGCTGCTGGATGCAGAATAACGCGAAGCGTGTGCTGCTCTTCGGGCGTGGTTTAAATAGCCTCCAAAGTAGTCCCAGGTAAGTATTCCTCCCCAGCCCCACCCGAGTAAAAAAAATAGTCCCTAGGTAAAGTAGTCCCTTCAAGCCTCTTTTGGCTTGGAGCTCTTGCAGCATGGTCTGCATCAGGTGAGTTTGCAGCATGGTCTGCATCAGGTAAGTTTTAATCTATGAGCCTATGTGCCAGGACTGACTCTCCATATGAGCCTGGTGCCATAGAGGACTGCACCCAAACAGCCCCTAGCAGGGGTTGTTGGGCTTGCTTAGAATAACTTGATGTCTGCTTCTGGGTTGCTGGACTTGGTCTGGGTCCCGGGGTAGGCATCATGACACTCAGGTGCGCTGGTGATTACCCGCACCCCGCAGGTGCACCTTTGCCCTGATGGCGAGCAAGCAACAGAAATTGTAAACCAAATCTTACCATTTTTTTCTGGCACCTCTCTCATTTAAACTTGAAACAGTGTCCATTGGTCTTTTATTTTCCCTACAGTTTAGCCATCTGCCTCATACTTACAATGAGCAGTGTAGTTGGCAGTATTTGGCATCCCTTTGTTTCATTGGAATAGTCTTGAGATACATTTTGTTTTTCAGCATGTGGCTCATTCCTTTTATCACTTGAACAGATTGCTTTCATTTACCGAGATGTGGCAGAATACCAAGCTAGCAATGCATGCATTCTGCAACATCAAGGTATGATCTGGCAATCACTAGGAGGGCACAAGCCATTTCAAGTAATCTCCTCGTAGGCACAACAATGTGTCAGTGGTAAGACCCTATCACAAGAAGCCTAAATATCTGCTCCAATGAGAAAAGTCCCATATTCAATAAAATACATGGTTGTCCGAAAAGGGGATGCATCTCCACCTGCCCACCCATAAAGCCCTCACTTATTGTGGTAATGATGGCCATGACACATGTATTGTACCCTGAAGGTATACACTGCATTAACTTGAACAACAGGTCATCACATTAAGTTAACACAAAGGAATAGGTGTTTCCTTTAATCCTAGAGGCATTCTGACAGGAAGATGTGCTAGTTCTGTTGGCCCAGGTATGATGAAGTGTGCAAAGATTATTATTATCTTGTATTAATAGGCATTGAAGGCTTGCAGAATGAGATAGGCTGATTTGGGAAATTGTAAATAGCTAGCCATCAGTGGACCTGTTTATGGTCATTTGCTTTCACATATCTTTAACATCATTGACCAGTAATACCTCCTACTGCTGGCCAATCATGCTTGACCTTCTGTCTCAGGTGTTCTTCCCTGTCCCTGCCCTCTGATTGACCCCACATTTATCAAATTACATTTAACCAATTTTGGGAATGCCATTCTACTGTGGATATGCCACCACTGGCTGCCCTTCCAGAAACGACTGCTCTACACCACTGTTCCAGAGCTGAAGAGAGTGACCACTAAGTGTGCCGAAATAACATATTTGAGTTATTCGAAGTGGCAAGTGATGCAGAATAAAACACTGTATTTATTTAATTGTAACATTGCATAATTACAGAGCAATTGAGTGACAGTGACTGATATTAATGCTGTTAGAATAAAGCTTGAAGAAAATCTTGAAATTCTTCTGCCCACTCATCTATAAGAGGGTTCCCCAAAGGAGAAGGTGGTTTACAAGGACATGAAAGACCTGTCAAGAAGTTGAGAAAGAGCACCAAAAAAGCAGACACAGAGCCATGTGATTAAAATAGGGTTTGCATTATTGGTCAAAGAAGTGAAGGTAAATATTTGAAACAGGGTTCAGCAACAACAGCAGGATGGATTCTGTTTGAGTTCCATCTCCAAAATCTACTCTGGTGATCCTCCAATCACCTTCTTTAGGTATGCTCCATTTATTGTCCTATGGCATCTTACAATCTCCTATGTAGTACTTCTTTCCACTTTCCTCTAACGTTTATGTCTTCCTATGGTTTCTTACAACCTCATCCTTGGTACTTCTCGCCACTTTCCTCTTAATTATCTGTCCAACTACCCAACCATTCTCCCTCCCTCTTCCCTTACAACTCCTGATAGCCTCCTCACTGGTATTTTCTCCAACCTTCGTCATAATAAACTCCCCCTCCTTCCTTCAAACAACTCCTGCCAACCTCCTTACTAATATTCTCCCCAGCATAGCTTTCAATACTCTCTCTTACATTCTCCTCACAACACCTGCTAACCTCCTTTCTGAGGTTTTCTCCAATTGTCCTTCCAATTTGCTCCTTCCTTCTCACACCTCCTGCCAACCTCCTTTATCTGCACTCCATCAGCCTTGATTTCTCCTTCCCCAGCCACCACCTTCTTGCTCTTGTCGTCTATGTGTCTCTCTTACTAACCCGTAATCCCCACACCTAAGATAAAGAGTTGGCTTTTTTGATTTCACTCTAGCCCCTCCCTCTGTGTCCTGATTTATGGGGACAATTGCATGATTGAGCAGTAATTCATGATTCAGGATGTGCTTATGCCTTGCTAAGTGTCTCAATCGCTGCAAACCTAGTTACAATGTGAGACTTCAGGGCTGAAGATTAACATGGACCAAGTTCGAATAATGCTTGTCTGACAGCTTCAATTGGAAATGCCTGGTTCGCTCACAGCTGGGCATATATTAAAAAATAATTACATACTAGTTGTCTTCTGAATGGTCATACACTGAAAATAAAAAAATAATAAATAAAAAAAAACACATCAGCCTGATGTAATTATTCAGGTATAATAGGTGGCCGGCTATTGATGTGAGGAGAAGCTGGCCGGCCTCAGATGTTTCCAACATACAGATAGCCCTCTGGCCATGTTCCACCATTAGGGTGATGCAGAGGGTGAGCTGGATTGTATGCTGACGAAATATCATTTCCTCAATTGACCTGAGTCTTATGCTATTTCTGGTGGGGTGGTCCAAGATATGTCACATATGCCACCTCCAGACCCAGAATCCTGCCACAGTTGGTGACACCCAGGCCGTGTGGCCACCCCATTCAATACCCCCAGGGACAGACAGGGGCCTTACTAAAAGGCATCAGTGCTAATTCAACTGTGTGTTCACAGTTCCCCCCCTAGATGAGTGTACCATGGCAGATAAACCATGTGGTTTACCATTTCATGGCGGACAGTGGAGAAGCATAACATCTTAGTGCTTTCTCCCTCTGGGGTGGCTTTTCCTTATCCAAGGCATGATGATTGAACCAGGGGTTGGGGTGGTTACGACCCCATAGTTTGTACCTTTGGCAACTGTTTATATAGGCAGCATCTTATCTAAAAACCCTCCCTACTTGTTTCCCAGGGAATTGTAGGGTAGTGGACTGGGACACCCTATATTTGGAAGTCTTTTTAACAATAGATTACCAGGCATTTGAGACCCAAGTGGGGACAATGTAAATTATGAATGCTAATCATTGCTTTACCCTTTGAGCATAGTTGAAAGCCCTTGGAGTTATTTATTTTTGAATGGTTCATGCCCCCTGTACCCTCAAGTTGTCCCATTTGAGGTGCCCATCAACGCTGAAACCAAGCCCACAAGAGAAAGTGTATGTCTGATTTCAGGCCTATTGCTGGAAGGCCAAAGCAGTTTCTTTCAAGTAGCTTTCAGGGGGATCTGCCAATGTTCCACTACCATTGGATAGATGTTTGGGCCATGACTCTGAAAAAGAATACACATTTCCAGCGTCATGTTCTGCTTCACTTTAATGAGGCCACGCAGACCAAATATGTCAGTGCAATCTGGGTATTAGTGAAAGTGGGATCAAATTGATAGCTGATACGCTAAGGGTGCCAGAAGAGTAATATTTGCACCTGCATGACTCACTTCAGAGTCTGCAGAAGGCTTTGATAAATATGCCTTTTCTAATAGGGAGGTAAACCCGGCTTTATTTACCCAAAACGTGGGCAAGGCAGAGGCTGTCGGTAGGATGACTATGGATCTAATCAAAATCTGTCCCACCGATTTCAGGACCAATGCTATACAATCACGCTAACAGGCAGGTTTCCACAGGTGGAAATTGTAGACAATTTTAAAAAAGGGCTGAAGGAAACCCCAATAGATGATTGAAATGATCGAGCTCTTTCATGGAAAATGTGTCCAGGGGAACAGGAAGAACTTCTCGCTTTGGTGTGTGTGTCCGAAGACTGCATTCCTCTGATTTGACCACCCAAAAATACCTTATTTTATGCAAAGTCAATTATCAAATGCGATACACAGTGAAAAAAAACATACGTAAGCCTTGATAAAGTGCCAACGTGTGAAACACTTATCAACGTTTCAACCTTTTTATTGATTGTTATGTGTGCTTTCTAAAATCCCAAATGATGGGAAGTTGAACATATCTCTTTGCATGACATCACACCTGGTATGTAAGAGAAAAAAAAATATTTCATACAGAAGATTTCTGACTGCCGAGCCATTCTGATAGTGGGGCTGACTTGTTAGATTGAAGATATCAGCAAAAATAAATTCTTTTGATGAAGGCATGAGAGATTTGTCGAGTCCCAAGCAATGGAATCCACCACTGGGAGTAGGTGGAAAAAAATCATGTATAACCAGAGACCTTTTATCCGGGTGCTGTACAAATACCTAACTATGATGTTTTCTGGAGGTAGGGAACAGTACCGCAATGCCATGGAGCACTGAGGTAATCAGCGCACTTCCAACTGCCCTGGAGTGTGGAAGTATCACCTAAGAAACCGTGGCGGGACTTAGTGTTGACAGGTTCCCATGGAGAGCCTGGAAAATCTGGCGAAAGATGAGCATCAAATAATAAGCTAGTTTCAACTGGACAGAACTAAGGGTTGAAAATGACTAGAACAAGAAGTAGACCCCTGACAGCCTTTCCTCAGTAAGGACAGATTGTAAAAATGTGCCGCACCTACGCCCAGTTGCATCACCATCCATGTTTAGGAAACACAACTTGATTGACTGTGTTTGGATATGAATGGTCTTGTGATGGGGCCTTTTTGAGTCGCCTTCATTATAAATGATTGTGTACGATCATTTTTGTAACGGCAACGTCTATGGAAATGATTTCGAATTGTATTGCAGTGAGAAGAAAGGCTGAGTTGTAGAAAGGCCAATGTGCAACTGTGCCCTTCAATTTCCTGTTGCAGTTTGTGCTGTGTTCTGCCTAGATTTGTGCTGTGGAGCTGTGTTCCTTGAGAAGACAACAGTAGAATCCAGCAGCGAGCTCCAACGTGGAATGTATCCTTTGGAAACGGCGGTTGGTGATAGCTAGAAAGTTGGCTGAGAGCTGGGGGGTTTGCTGTGAGGAACTTATCAAAATAGCACCATTACGAACCATTACTCGTGAAGGACTCATCATTGCAGATTTCTTTTGTGACAATGAATTGGTGACAGCACATATTGCTTGATGAAAGTATCTAATTCATAAATATTAACAAGCATTAACACGACTTATGACACCAGATCTGTGTGGAACATTGAAGGTGGACAGGTTAGAGTTGAAGAAGAGCCTTTGCTTCCACCCTCGTTATTTCGGATCAGGTAATAAAATCGCCACAAAAATGTCGCTGGTAAAACAAAAATAATGCAAAAAATGCTATTGTTTGACCTTGTAAAGGTGTACCCCATTATACCATTTAAGGGAGCGGGGTTGTGGGGGTGTCCCCTGCATCCTTTACATGATTGTGGCGCAAAAAACCACAGCATTTTTGCCGTGATATTTCGTATTCACTGCCATTTTTCCCGTGATTTTAAGACATGGAACCGTTATTTCTTAGTACATTTCTGATCTGCTGGGATTAGCGCTCCGCCTTGTGGTAATCAAGGTGGTGTTTCAGTTATGCACTCCTGAGGGTGGTGAGGAATTCCTGTCGGCAGAAATCCCCATCAGTGATAAGGCTACTTCCAGCAGATGCATACCACCACAGCTGACAAGAAATGCACACCAGGTGGTCGACGCAAGTTGCAGAAATAAGAAAGACACAAGAAAATAAGCAAGAGGGAAAATATCAAATTATGGAAAGCATAACATTGACACATCAGCATACATATAGCTCTCTGCTCAATTTATTTATTTTTCTGGCCGGTCCAGTTTGTACTCCCAATATTTTGTTACTTTAATTTTTGTTAATGATATACAGTCTTGATATGTTCCAGCTGGGTGTATTATTATTTTTGTTTTTGCATTTAAGAATGTATGCTAAGAATTATGCTTTGTTTGTTTGTTTGTTTGTTTATTCATTTCTAATGCGCACCAGACCCGAGGATATCAGGGTGCAGCAGTACAGGATATGCAAAGCTTAAGTAACAGGTTACACATCAGAAGAGTACAAGGCAGGCACATCTAAATACAGTGCACTCAGGATGACCAAAAACATGAGTTGATGTATGCACTTGAAATAAGCTGAGTGTCAATCAATGTGTGATCTGGGCTGATGTTCCAGTGGGACGGCCCTAATCTTCGTATGCACTTAACTAAAACAATTGTTCATTGTTTAGTGCAATGCCATGAGATAACAGTGTTGCATAACTTTGCTAAACACATCCCAACAAAACCCCTGACTTCATTAACTGCAATCGGCAAAAGTAAATGTACACAGCTTATCATCTCAAGGCAATTTTCAGAAGGCAATTGTAAGACCCCCCTTTCGATATCAGCTCGGCCTCACTCCTCAGTGCTATGCTAATCATTTGGTCACACTTGAGCAAACATAAGATTATGCATCTTTTGTCATGTAAAATTTCTCTGAAGCTTCTGTCCTCTTTGCGGCGTCTCTTCAAAGTGCGCTGTTTGGAGCCAATTCCCGCTGAATTGAACGCTTTACAAAATATCGATGGAGTTGCTGGAGCCAGGCTATATATGTATTTCTTCAATCTTCAACTTCAAATTGTGTTTGAAAGATGTGGATAAGACAGAGGTATCCCTCCTGAATAGCATTACATGTTGTATTCAGTGGCAGAGAATACGTCAATCGTGGGAGGATAAGAACTGGACATAACGGGAGAACACCGTTTCCCTCCACCCGCTCATATTTACAGATGGACGTTCCTGCTTTGCCGATAATACGGATATGCTACAGGGCGCGGGGGAAGAGAGGCGTTGAAGCATGAGAGAGAGAAATAGGAACTAAAAATGAAGGTCGCTGTGGATGACAAGTCCGGCAAAATGAAGTGTCAATGCAAGGGGCACAAAAAGGAACCCCTGGCAGGTCGAGAGTGGAACGGCACAGCGAGGAGGCCGATAATACTCTGAACCTCCAAAAGTCACTTCATGAGCATCTTCCTTGTCAAGATCCTGGCCATGCACTTAACATGATTTACCTGTGGTCGTTAACCTTCTCCTAAGCATCTTAATTTGCTATGATAGGGTATTTATAACGAGCCTGTACACAGCTTAATACACAGTCCTAACTTTATTGTTTGTCATTAGCTATTTTTAGGAGTTTTCACTCTGATGTGGTGTATCTATTCATAATTCAATAGTGTGTACTGCAAATTGAGGCTTGCTTTGATTCATGAAGTGCTCCGTCACTTCAATTGCACTTTCAACCCTTAATCACTCACCCTTCTTGAAATAATACAAGACATCACTTCTTATAATAATACAGATAGGTCAAAAATGTGTTTTGAAGACAAGAGTTAATTTGTGGGTGTCCCTTGAATTCAATTCCATGTCAAAAGGCTTGGTTTTGCCCTTTGTTCTCGAGTCCACAGTGCCCAGCCCCCTGACTTCACAGTGGCCAAGATACCTTGTGACAGTTAAATTCTGGCTGCTTCTTTATGGTGGTTGCCCATTGAGAAGAAGGACAAGGGTTACACATTTCATGGTTAGCAGTGTTCCATGATCAGCGGTAGACTTTCAGGGTCTGACTAGGTCATGGAACCGGGTCTGTTTCCCTGCACTTGCAGGGTAGGAACCAACACTTGTTCTTGATATATTCCAGTAGAACCAAAGTTAAATTAATGTTCAACCTTAATTGGAATTTCATATTTATATTAATTGTGTTCGGTTTTCGAAAAGCAGATCCTGCTAGTTTAATCACAGGAACGCTGGTGGCGGGTTATCGCCTAATATAGTTTGTTACCCATGCTACGCAGCTTTATACGATGTACTGCTCCATTATAGTTAAGCCCTGGTATCTGAATTTGTAGGTTTTTCTCATTTACTATTAATTATCTGTTCTATTCAACTACTCTTAATATTCTCAATATGCCCCGGAGCTTTACCTGGCTCAGTAATGCCCCCGCATTGAGGGGCTTATTGCTATTAGTACCCGGCCCGCAAGTCCGGGTTATTCAGCCAGATCTCGCGTTTAGACTAATTGTGTAAGGTAGCCTTAGCTTGGTTTTAGCACTTTTGTGTTAGTCAGCCATATCTCACATTTAGCCCAATTGTGCAAGGTACATAGATGGAATCCAGGATGTAGACGTTGGTGTATGTACAGCTACCCATTTATACTTCCGCACACTGTACCTTCGCAATTTAGAGGAATGCACAGATTCACTCCACATACTCTGCACTCACAAATAACACAAACACTATTGCACATCACCTCTGCCATCAGATTTAAGCCACTGTAGCTTCTTACATAACTCTCTATCTCCTTAAACAGAATCCCCCCTTTAGTCAATAGTATACCTCTGCTGCACCCATACACACTCCATTTTGTCATGGAGACTAGCAGGTTCTTGGCCACTCTCACATAACTTTAATAGCTGAAATGTACACACACATAATAGCACCTCCCACATTCTCCCACATTTTTGGACTCCGGCCCCTCTGAGGGTGTTCAACCAAGAGCGTATTGGGACCATAATTATGGTGAAAGGTGTTATAACAAACGACAACATGAATTAATGAATGAATAAATTATGACTTTGGCAGTATTATAGGAAAGTGCAGTAACATAAAGAATGCCAAATACCACACTGCCATATTCTGTGTTGGTAGGGAACGTGGAGGAAAAAGCTCCAGCACATGGTTGGATGTCTTTTTTTCTCTACATTGCCTCCAGAAAATGGAGGAAATACCACTATCAGAATTACCCAAGTGGTAATTCCTGCAAACCGCAATGGAATCCTTTGGAGCTCCCGACTGGGGAATAACGGCACATTGAAATCTGGATGATGTAGATCCAGTTCTCAGGCAGTGATCTGGCAGTAAGTGTAACAGGGTAAGGTGGATTTACCAATGGTAATTCAGTGATATGTATCATGAGGCCTCGGAAGCCATTGACGTTGTTTCAGTGCAGAGGTCATATGAGATCCAGGTGGTAGTTTCATCATTATCCAAGCAGATATATGCTGGGTTCTTTCTAACTTCCTGAGGCTCCATTCAGGGGGGCACAGGTACCAAGATGCATGGAATTGAAGCAATAGAATACTGAAGTTACATAAATCCACAGTTACTTTACCTGGTAGTTAAACAAATAAAAAACAATGAAGTATTTTAGAATTCTGAAAAGATAAAAAAGAGGATTGAACTCTCTTACAGACTTCAGCTCACACAGAGAGCTTGCCATTTTGAATGACTCCCAGGCTGTAGGTTTCATCCATAGGGAAGGGTTATACACATCTGACTTTCCCATAGACTAATGTGTTTGTAGCATATTATGACCTCCAACTTTCCAGTGTTAAATTTGAGTCTGTTGACATCTATCCAGTTACACATGGTAGGTGTGTACTCAGAGAATTTGTTTTCAGTCGTGTTTGGTCTCCATTCAAACAATGTAATACTTGCATGTCATTGGCAAATGTAGAGGGTGACATTTTTAAGGAACCATGTTTTATTGCGAGAGGCTCTAAGTACAAACTAAAAAGTAGGGGAGAGCCCTGAGGTTCTCCATATATGAGGTTGTGGTTCTTGGCGGCATAAGGTGTCAATCATATAGGTTGTTTATGGTGAGAAAGGAAAGACATAATCCAATTGAGAGCTCTTTCTCTAAATTATAAAATGGTTAAAATGGTCCAGGAAAACAGTGTGGTTCAAAGTGTCGAAAGCCATGGGATGGCTTCAGAACGACTGGTATCAGTCGATCTCCTGATGCCTTCCATCATTGAACCTACCACTTTTTCAGTTAACATTGAAGTGCAAACTTTTGCTTAACAATCATTCAAGATGTATTGGTTTCTACAAACCCCAGAATCTATCCTCTTCTAAGTGGTTCCTGCATTCACAAGACCCGATGATAGATCAGAGGATCAATTGATGAGAAAGAAGATTTCTTTTAGTAGCAACAAGACTTGGGCTGATTTTTGTTCCATTCATGGCCTGTCGAGACTTTGGTCGAATGCTGCTTAACACACTAATTAATGTTAAATAGGGGACATATCATTTAGAAAATGTTTGCTGTGCATGCATTGCTAGGTGAACCTGACTAGTGTAGCATGTTAAGGAAGCATATAAACTTTGTGTTAGCCTCCAGTTAAAAAAAAGGTGTTGCAAGTCGTGTTTAAAGTGTTTCAGGTCATTGAAATCTAGATACGAAATATGTGTATTTTTTTTAAACGGAAAAACAAATTGTGGAACATTTTCAAAATACTGAGCAATAAAAATCCACTGTTTGAGAAATCGATTCATGTTTGTTAAAAATCGTCCTTAACAATTAATGAAATTATGTTTGCAAACCAAATGTTTTGATTTTCATGAGAGCAAGACATTGAGGTAAATAGAGGTGATTCAATTAAACAGCTGATGTAGATTTCGTCCAAAAGCCATTGAATTCTCGAAAAGTGAATGACTTTGTCAATCCCTAATTTAAAGTGTGAAATGCTTTAGGAGGAGCTTGCCCATCATGGAGGTAAGTGGTTCTAGGTGAATGATCTTTCCTGAAGTGGCTTAGGTCAGGGTCCAGGCACACAGACACTAGCGAGGAGATCAGAAAACTAAATGATCCTCTAGAGAAGGATTACCTCGTATAATTGAATCCATAAAGTCCATAGTCAGTGTTGGAGGTCATATCCAGATACGTTTGATCCACGTTGGTATGGATGATTCTGTGTCCCTCACTAGATTGTGTGCGGATTTCAGCTCATGAATTGTGGGTAACTTACAACCAACAGAATCAATCCAAATCTTAGGGGATCACTTTAATGTATTAGGTCACCAATCACCTCGGACTAGCTCTGCAGGACTATCTCAGTCCAGGGCTTGCCAAATCAGGAGATGTGTGGATCTTTCCAGATGTCAAGCAATGACAGTCAGTATCTGGATGTGCTTCCTATGGCAATGGCTTTACAGGTACACGTTGGGATCTCTTCAGTCTCGGCCAAAGCAGACAATAAGGCGGTCAATATTGAAGCAGCTCAGGCCATGAGAGGCAAAGGGGCTTGAATGGGACGTCGGGAGCTACCACTCATTTATTCTGATGTGTCAGGCAGAAGGTGCTCTGGATTGTTTAACCAACTATAGACCTAACATACTTGTGTGCCTGTTCTTTTGAAAATTGAAAATAAATCTAACGAAATAGAGTTAGCAATGTATTGAAGCATATGTACCACATGACCAGCGCTACCTCCAATTTCACTGGAGATTGCTTGCTGGCAGCAAGAGTGACCATTACTGGGAATTGAAATCACCTCATCCTGCTCCTATAGTTGAATGGTGGACAACAATGAGATATGCATTAGCGATGGATGAAATATCTGCCCTTTTATTGAATACTGTACCAACATGTCAAACGGTGTGATCTCCTTTTTATCTATTTGTTGTGACTAATCATTTCCCACAGACACATTTTAATCTATATTTCTCTGTATATTAATTATCAAATATATATATATATATATATATATATATATATATATATATATTATATATATCATGTTCCTGATATTATTTTTTTACTGTAGTTACATGTTTAACTGATCATGATATACCCTTTGTATCATGCATGTTTGGACTGTAACTGTGTCATTAGTCATCCTTGATGGCTCTCGTATGAATCATTTTACTGCAAATAGTAATTGATACTTTGTCTGGTTACCTGCCTGTCACACACTTCTGTATTGTGTTTTGTCTTATGACTGGCACATCACCAGTGTTCACTTTAAACTCTATTGTAAAAACTGTAGAGAACAAAAAGAAAGACATAGCATAGCTTTGCTCGGGCTCTCAGCAATACTATACACTGTATTGACCACCCGTGTGTTGGCCACTCCCCTCACAGCCCACTCCATCCCTTCTGCACAATACCAAGGTATGCCACCAAACCTAATCCATATGCCTGAATGACCTTCTTCGCTGCCTGGTAGTCTGATGAGCAGGCAGCTGCAGGCTACACTGTGAAGGTGACTTTCCCCATGTGCATGTGGGAGATATGAGAAGGTTTCATGGCCCGTGGGTGGAGAGGAAAGATGGGGGCAGCTGCCACTTGTGGGTTTGGGCTTTTTATTAGGAAAATGCCCAGTAAACCAGGTGAGGTGCCAAAGCCATATCCCAGAAAGGAGAAGAGCTAATCCCAGTAGAGAGTTGGGTTAAGGGGGGCTGGGAGCATATGGAAGAGTCAAAGCAATGAGCTGGCATCTGTCTAGCAAGACGAGCAGACTTGGAATACTAGATTCTATAGATTTACTCATACCTAAGAAAGGGAGAAGAATTGACCAGCTGGGAACAAACCTCTAAGGAAGACAGAGTAAGAAATGCATATGCCCCTAATGTATGAGGAGGAGGAGAGATTATCGAGGCAGTGCAGTTGTTTCTTTTTCTTTTGTTAAAGTTTAAGTTTAATACCATTGTGTACATTGCCCCCACAGAGTCTGTGAGCCTCATTACAAGTTGGCTGGTACGGAAATAAGGGTGCTGGTAGCAATATACTGGCACCCTTTCTGGACCGGCACACGGCCCTGGAAAGCAGAGTTGTCATGGAAGCACCGGCACCGTTAGCAACGGTGCCCGTGCTTCTGAGTCCCCATTCGGGAATGGAGACTTACCCAATCCGCCGCCTGACTTGTCATGTCCTGGTGGCACCGGGAACTCAGGTGGCGGATTAGGTATTACGAGGACGGCAGCAACCCTCCTGTAGCACCGGCGGGTTACCACTGTCCTTGTAATGAGGCCCAGTGTATCCCTTCTCAATCAAATTCTTACACCCTAATTTCAAAGATTATTTCTGTGAATGGCATTACAGCTGGAAATATACAGTGTTTTAGAGGAATCCATTTTTAGATTTGTCTATTGGGTGGTGCTGTAAGCATTTCCTACAAGTCAAAACTATTTTGTGGGCAGCAAAGCTGGAACAATGATTGGCTGTGAGGAGGAACAAACAGCCTATGAGTGTAGTTTAGTAGTTTACCCACCCATTAGCCACCTATGGCAATTCTAATTCCTGTGGTTACTGTCACCCTGATCTGCCCCTCCAGGACCAAAACACATGTCCCAACAATCCCTTTGAGATAGCTAGGCTTTGTGCTTCCCTAATAGTCTTCTGAAAGATAATGGCTTAATTGCAGCAACAGAATAATTGCTGATGATTTCCAGAATGCAAGGATCTGGTTACATCACCTGTGTTTCATCTGCGAAATGACACTGCAGGACCTGCCTGTGCTTTTTTGTCTGCACCGTTTGAAAGAAGAAGAATGCACTTGTCTAATTCTCCCCATGACAAAAGGGCAGGAATCTGCACTAGAAGGACTGGAGGGAGTGATGGTGAAGGACAGTGCTGTGGGATAAATACCCGGAGCAGGAGGACGTTTCAACATCCCTTTGTTGGCTTGTCCCATCGCGCATGCGCGGTTCTCCCCGCATCAGTGACCTGGGGATGTGTTTAGGTCACTTGGGATGCTCTTGAACTTTACCCAGAACATGTTGGAGTGATCGCAAGTCATAAAGTATCCAAGAAAGGCGGGCAGTAAAGATGATAGTTTGGCACCAGTGGTTCCGGGCACAGCTTTTGTGGTTATAAATCCCCCCGATGGTGACCTGCCCCCTCTGCTTGGCGATCTCTGTATAGCCCTGTATAGCCCTCTGAAACTCACAGCTGACCAGTCCATCAGTCTGAACAATAAATATGGGAGGTCCTTTTTTAGAAAACGCCCGCCAGCTATAGCTTTTGTTTTATATGTCTAGAAAGAGAAACTTAACGTCTTACTCTTTATTTAGGGCTGCACGTGTAGAATGTTTTTTTTTATTTTTTTTTTATTCAAAAGCTCGAGCATGTTCTCCCTCTCACGCCAGGAAAAGAATACATATGACGTATGTTTCTGATGTGGGGTGAGTGTTGCAGGTCACACTGCACTGTGAAGGCTGGCTCAGACCCCACCGGGGCAGTGGGTCAAGCCTAGGACCGTGTGGTATTTCACTGCCTCTACAGAGCCCATCCACCCGCAGAGGGCACCCTCCTTACAAATGTTTGAGCTCCTTCATCCTATAAAGCAGGTGATCTGTTAATAGGTAAATGGCGATTCCTCATGTCCTTGAACTAGTTTGAGCAAGGATGATGGTAGCCCCAAACTAAGTTGGCTGTCACTAAACATGTAAGAAATATTTAGAGATTGTTGGGGTAATACATCGCTTCTGTGGCGCCAAATAACTTTACATCCTGCAATAAAACCATATCATTACACTGCTTAGTAGCAAGAGGAATCTGGCATGGAGTGATTCATAAAACATGATGCTATAATTGTCATAGTCCATGTTACAGGCTGTTCACGCTTCTAATGTTTGATCTTGGTGCCTTCTCATCAGATGTTGGCCTCGTATAATTTTGGAATAAATGGTTTATTTCACTTGATTTCCGCTTGCAGCATTGTCCTTGGTCTACAACACAGCTATATTGGTGACTGTTAAACTGAGAAAGGCTTTCTACTGCTATGCACTCAGACTCTGACATAGCATACCAACTAACATCAGGTTGGCCCCTGCTCTCCTCGTGGCCCCTTAACCCCATTACGCTTTTGTCCCTTCACTTACTCAATCCCGCCCCCATTCCCTTCCTTGCCCATCTCTCTCTAGATTCCCCTCCTTTTCTCTTCATATCCTTGATGCTTTCTGGCTATGGTTCTGCGGTATAAATCCCATAGAGATACACATAGGAAGTATTATTGTGAGAGTGACTACCTTTATACATTGACCTCACCTCTTATCCCCACCCCAGCATTTTGGTGGACTTTCAAATGCTCATACTGCTCATGAAATGGTTTGGATTTTATGAATGGAGGCGTTGGAAAAACCATGGGAAGCTTGTGTGGCATTCATGAAGATGACATCCTTGAAGGCCTCCCGTCATCCTCCCTTGTGCACTGAGAAGTGTTCAACACACGGTTGCAAACCTCATGAAGGGTCTACGCAGATATGACCACATCACCCCGCCCTCATCGACTTTCACTGGCTCCCACTGCACGCACAAATCACCTTCAAGTTTTGCTGCATCATCTATAAGGCAGTCACCCTCATTTCACCCAGGTACCTCGTGGCGAAATGCTGCACCTCCGGCGGACAGCGCACCACCAGATGCCAGAAACCGTTCAGGCTTGTAAATCTGTTGCTGCAAAAAGTAAACGACCAGAAAACAAGCTTTCTCTGCCCACGCGCCAAGACTATGGAACATCCTCCCCGTCAGCATCAGACTTGCCTCCACGCTCCTACAATTCAGAAAATAACTCAAGACACACCTCTTTAAGGAGTCTTTCCTCTTGCACACCTAGGCCATCACGTCGTCCCTCGCGCCACCTGACTCGCAAAAGACTGCCCGCCCCATTCCTCCCTGCCACCTTGACAGCTGTCCCCCTCTGTATCCTACCCTTCCGCCGCTGCATATCTGTTCTGTTGCTACCACTGAAAAGCGTTCCGTTATGCATCTGTAATGTTGTACACCTCTGTAAAGTGTTCCGTTATGTATTTGTATTGGTGTATACCTCTGTAAAGTGCTCTGTTGTTTCTTGAAGCTAGGTCAGAGCAATCAAAGGGTCACCTGTCACTGTCTTTAAGGTAGAAACTCATTGGGGGATGTGGTTCTGACATCAGTGGTTTATATCTTCACTGCTGGGAAACAACTCATTATTGGTTTTACTAGAGGTGCGATGCATGCATGTGTTGCCCTTGTGCAATGTGTATTTGGCTGCGTGCATGGGTTGCTGTGATATCTGGGCTTTGTGTCTCTGCCCATTGTATCTCTATAAGTGTTGTATCAATTGCAGCCTTATATTTGTTTTTGACTAGCATTGCCTGATTGTGGACAGGGGGTTTGGTATGGGGCCATTGAAGCAGAGTTGTGTTTTAGCCTCATGGTGTGACTGATGCTTGTATTTCATTGGCCAAACCTATTCTTTCTCTATAGTGCCTGGGATTTCAAGGTTTCATGCCATATTTGAGAAGCACCAAGGTTCAATTACACTGTTGATTGGCATGGCTGCACATGACTAGAGGACTATCTTGGAAGAAGGGATGCTGTTTCAAATGGCTGAACTATGCTGGCAACTCCTTAGGTTCAAAATAGCAGCCCAGAGTCTATGCTCAGGGCCACATTATCCTATTTGTAGACCACGGAAATGAAAGAGAGTGCAGGGCTATGTAGAGCCAGCAATGGTGACTCAGTCATGCAAGCAGCTACACATGATCTAGCTGGCATGTTAAAGCAAATGCTGGATTTTGGACACGAGTTGCCAGCATCAGATGGTGCCCTCTCAACAAGTGCCCCATTTCCATAGAAAGTTGCATTGAGGTGTGTGTGAGACAACAGCTCGCCCAGGTCAAGGCCCTGCAAGTCAATAGGCCAACAGATACACTGCGAGGGAAGCAGATCACAAGGGATCTATGCAATGCAGCGGGGGGCTAACAACGGGGGAGGAGGAAGGTGGGCAATTGGGCAGCAAGGAATTTACAAGCAATAACAGGAGGACACTGAGCAGAGCATATATCCCTGTCTCTGTTCAGATGGGCAGTAGATGGCGCGATGACCTAGATGTTAAGGAGGAGCCATTCCTTCAAGAGGAGGGTCTTGAGATGCTTCCTCCAATGTAGAAGCGAGGGAGCGAGTCTGATGGAAATGGATCTATGGGGGTCATTACGACCCAGGCGTTAACCATGGCGCTATTAGCGCCATGGTTGACGCTGGAATCCGCCATGGTGAATGGAGGAATTACCGCACCATTCCAAGGTTCTCGGGGCAGTAATTCTCCATTCACCATTGGCCCGTCCCCATTCCCATTTTTGCCCCATAGAGCTCAATGGGAATGGGGAAGGCGGTAATTACGGTACCGCAAATTGCAGTACCGTAATTACCTCCAAGGTCCTTTTGCGGGTCCCTTCCTGAACGGCTGGTGAAACCAGGGACCTCGTAATTGGGTGGTAAGGAATTACCGGTACCGGTACCCTTACCGGTACCGGTAATCCCTTATCGCCCGGGTTGTAATGAGGCCCTATGTCTTTTTTCCGTCAAATTTTACTGGACCGTCAAACTAATAACAATGGCCAGGTTTTTTTTCTAGTTCAATTAAGGGTTCTTTGGATGGATCCCATGCTTCCTGAATCCTTCATGTTGGTGGTGATATTAAGGTGCCCAAAGTGACCCATGACTATTTGGAGATTTATGTAAGGTGACAACTGCCTATTCACCTTAGCCTAAGAATGACCCAAAATAAAAAACACATAGGTTTGTGTATGGAGGATTGGCCCAAGAGACCCCCCCCCCTGCATCATCTCCCTGTGAAGTCCATGGCTCGTCAGGGTTCCCTCTGCCACCAGGCCCAGGTGGTGGGTGGGACACTGGCTGAAGACATTGACCAAACATGCTGCATTTAGCTAGGCCCTGGAAACTATTTTGTGAAATAAAGATGGTTTGAGCGCTGTGCACCACAGCGCGGCCCCACCTTTGAGAGTTTCACTTATCCCTGTGGCCGCAGCTCTCTGGCAGATCCGCTGAGAGCCCGTTCCCACGAACAGACGGACATGAGCTAGTGTTAGATACCAACACTGTAACATTTCACCTTCCGCAATGTATCGCTGTTTCCAGTATGACCGGCCAGCAGGGCCGGGGTGGAAAAGAACTGTAAAACGGTCCCTGACAAAAGCAGAGTCCCCAAATATTAATGAGCAAACCACCTGTGATGAAACTTTTCTCTCCACGACCTTTCTGACTAAAAACCTGTAACCTCCATGAAGATGGCAGAATGTTTGCTTATATGACATTCGGGATGAAGTACCCACATCCCGTAGCTATGCGCAAATAGCAAAAGTGTCCGGGGGTTTTCCATGTTTTGTGTTTCACCAAGAAGACTGCGCCCCAAGGTCCCATGCCATAACTGAACTAATGCTGCTAGAGTGCAAAGGAAGACAAATGCAACCTATTAGGAGCTCACGTAAGGGTACACGAAAATGCACCATATGTATGTCCAAGCTCACTATGTGTCACTGCCGTCAGTCTTATTGGCGGGTTGTTCCTGCGCGCTCCACCAACTTTACTACTACCTCACTTACCGCACATGTATAGAAATGTAACAAAATGTTTTGGTTGTTAAATACTTAGCGTATAGGTAACGTGTTTGAAATGGCTATGTGAAAGGCACTAACAATGTCAAAAACATAAGCTTTGAAAAGACTCAATGAGTATTGTATATTATGTGAATGTTTATGTCTCTTCCACTTAAATCTGCAACACACGAGGAAAATACCTTTGTGAGCACATGCAAGGCCATTCCCCCTTCCTCCCAGTGAAGCCTGCCAGACGAAAAAGCAGAGGCCTGTGCTGCACTGCTCCACCTCCCCCAATTCGGCTGGAGCCGCTTCAAACATTCGCATTCCCCCGCAGCACCCAAGGCCACGGCTTGCCACCTGAATTATTTACAACCCAGCAGTAAACCCCGGCCTTAAAACTCAGATCCAAAGGCGCCTTTTCTTAGGCTCCACGACCCACCAGCTCACCTTAGGATTAATGGCCCCTGTAAAATTAGGACACCCAATATTATGGCAACACTACAGGAACACATTCATAATGACTTCTAACGAGACATGATAACCCGGACAGCCGTCCCATGCCCTGAGACCCAACCTCGCGACCTATGATACCCGGTCAACAGGACGATGGTAACCATGTATTGATGTATCACCAAAAAACCCCACTCTAGGTGCATTCCTCCTGTGTTGCATTAACCTGTAAAATAACCTATTGGAAGATTTACCGGGAAGATAATATTGCAATGTTGAATGACTGCGGTGTGCGTGGCCCTAGGGCAGAAGGCCAGGAAAGACATTCATCACTGACACTGGTCACGGCTGGCGCAACAACACCGTCCGGATGAGCCCAGCTGACCTGCCCGGCCCAGCCCAACCCACGAGGGTAACCAGTGATGTCCTCCAACCACCGGCAAACCACATCGCAGTAACACCTATAGTTTAGTCGTCGCCACCAAAACCCACAAACTTGTGCCCCCTATAGCATGTAGGGTCTTATGACGGTTTTGTAATATATACGCCTGTCTTTGCTATTGTCAGACAGAGCGCTCTCGGAGTTTGCAGAGTCCTTTGCATGCCCTATTCTGATTGATAAACTCCCATTTAAGCTCACCCGCACTTTGTCCTAGCCTATTCCATCTTGGGAGAGTCCATTATTGTCTCTCATTGTGGGGAGGATCGTGCTATCTGGGGACGCTCGCCTTCAGTGGTGACCCGAAAGCGTGATTATTATTTTCTGCTAATATATATATCCCTACCGTCCCCTTTGGCACGAAAATCTCTGTTCTAAAAGGGATACGCACGGTGCGCCGGCTCTGGAAGGCTGCCCGCCAACGGCGACCGTACGCTCAGAAGTGCGCACTCAACAGAGAGAGGGTACGGGATCCCGGTTGAAAAATCCCCTTTGAGTACCGCTCCCGGAGCCGGGGCTGACTGTTGAGCGTAACGGCAACACTGCCTGAACGGACCCAGTTTCAGAGACTCTCGGTTCAAGACGGGCACGTGAGTATTAAGTATCGAGCGACCATAAGGGAGTAGGGGAGGAAAGATAGGACAGGAACGAGGCTGCGACTACTAAGAACCACTCTAGACTTTCTTTACTTTTTCTTTGCATATGGCCATTAGGATTAAGAGGTGAAAAGAGATAAAGAGACGGGAACCTTGGTCCACGAGGGGTAGAAGGAGGCGCCGCATAGTGCTATCTTGACTACTACTGGGAATATATGAAGAAGTGGAAAATGATATAAAGGTGTCTGGTAAAGGAAGACACGGTGAATACATTAGTGACTGCTATTCTTTCTATTCTTCGCTCTGGTTTACGGGAAAAAAAAACAGGGTTAGTACAAAAAAAAAAAGGAGAATAATATAAGTAGAATAAGACTAGGAGACAAATTCATATCAGAGTAATACGGAAAGGGACAGCTGGCAAGGGAGAAAAGGAGTACAAACTGGGCTATGAATAGAGTGTTGCCTATGGGTGTGTGAGCATCTTATGTGTCAGAACATATTTGTCACGATGAATGTGTAGAGGTGGTCATAAATGCATAATTATGGTGTGGTTATGGTAAGTGTGACCAGAAGAAATTCTACAAAGAAGAGCGTAATGCAGTAAAGTGATTGTTTATTTTTGATTTGTTGGATAACATTGTTGAAGATATTGATGGTGTACGAAGGGTGGTTTGCCTTTTGTATGTGCCTCCTAAAGTATATAGAATAGAGGCTGTGCGCGGCCATTCTTATATTGTCCAGGTGGCGGAAACACACAGGTCCCCGCGCGCAGTAATACACAAATACTTAGATACATCTGGTGATAGCCTTATGTAAAAGATATATATAAATATACATCAGTATCGAGCAAACCAAAATATTAGGGGCAGAAACACCCTTATCACATATTTGTAAGAATCTACCTGGTACGCTGAACGCATTAAGAAATATCATGATCAGTGGATCACAGAGCTGAAGGGGGAAGGATTACCTCAAATATTGGCCGAAGGGGGATCATTTAACCAGAGTGTCCTAGATATGGTAGCTAATGGCATTTGTTTGAAATACAAGGGGAAGCAGCACACAATAGGAGAGAAATATTAGACCTATGGAGACTGTTAGAAGAAATACCCCCGCCTAAGAAAAGGGAATTAGGTACTGATCTGCCATCTACCACTGACAATCCATTACTGATACCAAAAGATGACAAGGTGTTGCCAGAAGGGGAGCCACCAGGAGAGATAACTAGGTTGTACCCAATACTAAATAAGCCAGTGCCCGCAGAAGGATACAGTGACCCAACATATGTACCCCCAACAACAACCATTATCACTCAAGGGCCAACAGCACCCCCACCATATGAGAGTCATAGAGAGCGAGACCAGGTAAGTACACCAATAGTGAACATAGAGAAACTAACAGAAGACCTAGAGTCCAGGCTCTCTATAGCAAAAGATGAGCTCTCGAGGATAAAAAGTATATGTGTACAGACTGCGATTAATGCTGCTAGGTCAGAGGCCACATCAAGAGCGCAGAGTGAGAATAAAACCATTGAAGAAGGGTGGGAAGAAGGGGAGATATTGTTTAGCATACAGGAAGAACCGGCCCGAATATTTGAACTAGAGGGGAGGGGGAGCACTGATGATGAGACAAGGACTACAGGAGGTAGAGAGGAGCTATTGTGTGATATAGGAGAAGACTTAGAGGAAAGTGAAAGGCTAAGCATGGCAATGGGAGGAGGAAGTGAGGGTTTGGATGGCGCATGTTCAGGGAGAACCATGGAAGAAGAGTGGCAGGACAACTAAGGAATAGGTTGGGGAAAATGGCACCACTAGGAAAAAACGGAACAAAGGTGAGTGCAGATACAACAACAAAGGGAAGGTTACAACTCCCACTAATACACAGGGGAGGAGGGAGGCCAGATTACATACCTTGGGCTCAGATGGATAAGGCCAATTTGTTAAAGTTGTTGCCCCCGCTATCAGGAGGGGCAAGCAAGTGGATATATGCATTCGAGAAAAACACAGCCGGGGTACCGCTAGCAATAGGTGATGTGAAGAGTCTGCTAGTATCAGCAGTGGGGGATCAAGCTGACAGAGTATGGGTAAAGGCTGGCTTCCCGGGAGTAACGTTAGACTATGATGGCGCCTCTTTTAACACAGTACGTACCAGGGTGTGGGACGCCTTTAAGAGAGACGTTTCCAGACACCCCAGATTTGCAGTTCAGTAATGCAATGTACATGAACGACGGGGAAGATGCTATGGATTACATTTTTCGGGTCCAAGAGATGTGGAAAGCAGAAATGGGCAAGCCCCCGTATCAATCAACATCATTATTCTACTTCATAATAAAGAGGGGGCTCCCTAAAGAGGTACAAAAAGCACTTGACAAAATAGCAGGTATTGAAGCAAAAGGATGGCCCGAAATACAAAGCATAATAGTTCACAACTGTAAACGAATAAAAGAGAAGGAAAAGGAGATAGCGCAGAAAAAATGGCAGACGAGGCACAATTAGTACAAACAAGCTGGTGAAGGTCGCTGCAGCGTAGCCGCGCTCCCACACAGCAGGAGGGAGAAGAGGAGGAGGAGGGGCTGGTAGCAATACAGGGGAGGATGGCAATGAATTGGGCAGGATCAGGGCAACGGCAGTGGAACGAGCAGGAGCAGAGTGGAGGTCCGCAGTGGCAAGAGTGGGCCCCTCGAGGGGACGAGGTGGTTACAGGTGTCGAAGAGGGGGTGGACAAGGGTATGGGGGAATTGGAGGAAATGGGTGGCAAGGTCCAAGAGGCACGCAGGGAAGCTGTTGGAACTGCAGGAGGTGGGGCACTTTTCCAGAGAGTGCAGGAGTAGAACAAACAACAGATTTCCAGAGACAGAACACTATGGCAACCTCACCCGGGAAGCCCATATGGTCTCCCAATGGGGCAACAACAAAGGGAATAAGAGCAGGGGTTACCCAGAGCAAAGGCAAGTGCATTCACTACAGACACACAAATCACCCACAAATAACAACACTATGCACTACACCCCAGGTAACCCTTTCGCAACGAATGCAAATGGAGCCCCAGCACCAGCCCCCTATAGTGGTGTATCAGTAGTTTCAGGAAGTGTGTTCAACCAGGGAGGGACAATGAGACAACCAGCATAGGACAAGCCACAGAGAACACTTGCGTGTCCTGTTCTATCTACAACCTACGATGCAGCGAGAAGAACCATTGGTAGGGGCGCAGATAGGAGACAAGCAGTTCATATTCATGGTGGATCGGGGAGTGGAAAAATCATGTATTCGGGAGGGCCGGTTTCCGTTATCTAACAGGAAGTTAGAGACACAGGGGTTCTCTGGGGCTGTAATTGAAGTTCCTTACACAGAAGCTTCGGATGTGACAGTGGGGGGTAAAAACGGTAAAGACACCCTTACTATACTATGAACAATCACCAATAAACCTGCTCGGAAGGGACCTTCTTAGCAAGCTTAACATGGACAATATAATTTACAGAAAGAGGAAAGGTGTGATCGACACCAGGAATATGCCCATTACGCGTAATGCTAGTGGTGTAAATTCTGCCCCGAGTGAACAATATCCATTGTTCCCGTGAAGCTGAGGAAGGGATAAGAGAGACAATAAATGCATTGTTAGCACAGGGATAATAGTGCCTTCAAACTCCCCATGTAACACCTGTATCTACCCGATCAAAACAAAAGGGAGGGGCTTGAGGATGATCCAGGATTTACGCCCCCTAAATGACGTCATACAGAAAGAGTTCCCTTTAGTCCGAACCCTGCTTCAATATATATGCAGCATCCCAAAAACGGCATCACATTTCACAGTGGTTGATTTGAAAAATGCATTCTTCTCCATCCCCTTGGCAGAAGAGAGCAGATACCTGACAGCATTCACATTAGGGGGAAAAGAGATACGAACATTGCAGATTACCTCAGGGATACTGTGAAAGCCCAAGCATATTCAACCGCATACTACACGAAGACCTGGGTAATTTATCAGTTGAAAGCACGAATCATTCAGTATGTAGACGATTTGCTCGTCTGCGCACAGAATGAAGAGACGTGCAGAAAAGACTCAGTAACACTTCTGACTGCTGCTGGCGAATAAAGGGTACAAGGTGGACAAGGGAAAGCTACAATACTGTCAGGAAGAGGTGTGTACCTGGGGCAGCTGATATCAAGAGACGGGAAAAGAATAATCCCTGACAGAGTGGAAGCAATAAGGTCAGTGAGAGAACCCACAACAGTGAAGGAGATGCAGAAATTCTTGGGAATGTGTAACTATTGTAGAGCATGGATATTGGATTATGCAGCCTACACCAGACCATTACTGCAAGCACTCAAGGAGGCCCAACAAGAGATATGGAAAATAGTGTGGTCAGAAGAGATGAGCGACTCATTTAAGTCACTAAAAGAGCTGATTTCGAGTGCTTCAGTACTCGCCAATCCTGATTATGAGCGCAAATTTTACCTGTTCTCACATGTAAGGTGTACTGACACAAAAAATCTCCCTAGGACACAAACCATTGGCTTTACTATAGTGGCACATTGGATGCGTGATGCAAGGCCACTTCGCCGTGCGAGCAATCTCTCGCCGCCGCCGCGTTCGCCATTGAGAAAAGTGCCACAATAGTAATGGGGTGCCCTGTCACGTTGTTCGTGGAACACTCATTATTTGCAATACTTGAAAGATCAAAAAGTACACTGACCACACAGCGAGCAACTGCCTATGAAATAATATTGTCCAGCGCCAATATTCACGTGGTACGGTGCAGGACAGTAAAACCCAGGCAACATTCATCACAGAACCGTGCACACTAGAGGACCTGCAAGAACACAATTGTGCAACTTACACAGGGGAAACAGGGAGGACACAGTGGTGTGCGAAATGCCCTGAGCGAGGGAGAGGTGTACTTTGTGGATGGGTCAGCGTCGATTGACATGGACACAGGAGAGAAAACATGTGGGACTGGCAGTAGTGAGGTTAGAAGAAGGTGAGTATGAAGTACTAGTACAGTATCGCCTTCCATCACATTTCTCAGCACAAGCAGCAGAACTTATTGCCCTAATAGAAGCATTTACATGCAGCTAAAGGATGTGCAGTAACAATATATACAGATTCAGCCTACATGACGACGACAGTACACGGAGGTCTAGCCCGGTGGGGGCGGAGAGGGTTTCGAAGGCAGATGGGACCCAGTGCAACATGCTGAACTACTGAAGGAATTGATTGAGGCCCTAAAAGATCCAACAGTGGTAGCAATAGTGAAGTGCCAAGCACATACGTCCAACACAGACGTTGTGTCTTTGGGGAACGCAGCAGCAGACGCTGCTGCCAAGGAAGCTTCATATTTTGAAAAACATGGAACAGGTGAGTACATATTACAGCACAAGACAAACGAAGAAGCTCCCAGAAGGATACAATGCCATGCCCATATCACAAATACTAGAGCTGCAGAAGGGGCCAGTGGTGATGAAAAGATGGTGTGGGAAAAAGGGGGTGCAGCCAATCGGCAACAGACTTATTGTGGCGCCAAAATAACTCAGGAAAAGTAGTAATGCCCATCAAACTGTTAGAGATAGCATTTCAGCAATTACACTTTCCAGCGCACAACACCAAACAACACATTGCAGCAGAGATACAAGAAGACTGGTTCGTGCCCTGTCTCCAGGAGCACATATCCAGATTGACAATGGAGTGCACAACGTGCCAGATATATAACTCTGGAATGACACTACGAACCCTCAGGGGGACAATTCCAAAACCCATAGGGCCCTTCAGAGAACTGCACATTGACTACGCGGATATGGGGGAAAGGTGTAATGGGGCACGCTACATGATAGTGGTTGTATGCCCATTTTCGAGGTGGGTGGAAGCAGGCCCATGTGCACGACCTGATGCTAAAAGCGCTGCAAAGTTCCTAGTAAGGGAAGTGTTCCGCGCTTGGGAATTTGCGACGTAATTCGCTCAGACAACGGCACTCACTTTGTGGAACGAGCTCTTCAAAGAAGTGACCACATTATTGGGAATAAAACATAAATTGTGCTCGATTTATCATCCTCAAAGTAATGGCGTTGTCGAAAAGATGAACGGACTGTTAAAAGGGAGACTGTCTAAATTGTGTTTTTCGTTAAAGAAAAACTGGATCTACTGTTTACCCCTTGCGCTGTTTGAGCTGAGGAATCAGCCGAGCAAGGACCACCATCTGTCCCGCACGAAATTGTGACAGGAGACGGATGCACACTGCACATTCCCCACTACGCCAACACTCAGACGCACACAGAAGCGCCACGATATTGGGAGATGAGTTCACAGAATACCTGAAGAAAGCTAACTAGGGCAGCGCGTGCAATCTCAAAGCAGCTCTCACCACCATTCACAAGGGAAGAAGGAAACACAACAGGATCCCATGTAAGAACATGAAGTACAGGGACAATTAATGCCAGGAGAGTTCATTTATGTCCGGAGCTTTGTGCGCCGGTGGAATGCCCCAAGGTTCCATGGGCCGTACGAAGTGGATTTTGTACCCCTACAGCTGTAAAAGTAAAGGGGCTCAAATACTGGATACATTTGACAGATGTGCGAAAGGCATATAATAGTGTACAGGAAGAGGTGGATGAGGAGGCACAGACAACAGCAAACAAAAATAATGAGAATGATGAGTGGACGTGAACAAGTGAATGGAGGACTGTAACTGACAAACAAAAACGTTAACGAAAGACATTATATTACAGGTTATCGATCGAGATAAATGATTAAAAAAAAAAAAAAATATGTTCAAGTGTAAATAACAATGTGAAAAATATGCATATTGTCTGCTCCCTTCTCTGTATATTTTCTACCTTCCCCCTCCCCTACCCAACCCATCTCCCTTCCATGACCTCCTGGCACAAACAGTGCCAACAAAAATGTTTACATGCATGCACTTAATGCACTTTTATATCTCAAACAGGAACTACCATGGCAACAAACGGGCAGCCTGCAACGGATAGATTTGTTAGATATAGAGAAGTTTTAGCTGAAAGATGTAGATATTCGTATGAGTGTGGATTGTCTGTATGCATTACATTATTTTTTACAATACTGTTTGGGCTGGTTACGTATTGGTTTATAGCGTTCATCTCTATCGAGATGAACGAGGGGGGAGGGAATAACGGGATTAATGTGACAAATGAAACAACAATTGTAAATACTAAAGAAGGTGATTTTTTGGTATGGGACGGATCTAAACTGGTATGGGGTTATTACACGACACCACCCAATGTTGCTATCTCGCCAAATGAAAGATTGCAGGAAAAAATGCAAAACAGCACAACTTCCCCGCCAAAAGCATCTAATTACAATGCCCATAGTTTAAATGATCGTAACCCCTCTGTTATATCATGGTTATACAACACCCCCACCAGCGTGCCCACTCCCGCAACAGAAAGCACACTGCTAGATAGCATGAAGAAAGAGAATGAAAAAATGACAGTGAGATATGAAGCATTATATGATGACTGGGAAAAGGGGGGCGAAGGGGAGAAAGGGGGGCCCACACTGTTCCTCGCCCATGAAGCTGGGAAATATCTTAGAAATAACAGAAGGAAAAGGGAGGCGGGGAGGAGGAAATATGACGAATATTACGGGTTGGGATTGGACAAAATGGAAGACCCACGACACCCCCACCAGACAAATAAATGGTATGCGGACATGAGTGCAACGGCTAAGCAAACAACAAATGAGAGCTGTTATGTCTGCTCCCTCATTCCCCATGCTTCAGGTACACCCAAAGTATTGCTGCCCAAAGAGTTGCCTATTGTCGATGCCCAATGTCTCCTTCATCTCACGTTGTGCAGAATTAAGAACACCTTCCAGGCACATGAGGTAACTTTTAAAATGTTGCAGAATGAGAAGACCTGTTATCCGAAGGCGGTAGGAGTGATATGTTTGGAGGAACCATTTTTTATAATACAAGGGACACTATTTTCAGAAAATAAGTGGAAAGATGAAGAGATAATGTGCAAAGCTGAAGCGCTGCGAGGTGTGGCACCAGAGAAACTGCAATGGATAGAAAAAACTTGCACACCAGTCTGGAAGGAGCACATCTCAAAATTGACTTGGGTGACGGCCATTGAAAAGCCCTTCAAGCTACAGAAAGAAATAAACTATGAACTGTGTTTCAAGGGAGACGGGAAAATCCATCATGGGGTAAACAAAAATTGCAACAAGACCCTCACCATCCCAGATATGAGAAAGGGGACAGCGGCCCTCATGGACACTTATTGGGTATGTGGCAACCAGGCATACCTGCACCGCCCACAATCCTGGGGTGGCAGCTGCTCATTGGCCACCCTACACTCCGCACTAATGGTGATACCGGAAAGCCACATTGATGGGAGCAAGAAAATGCGAGAAAGACCCTCAGCAGAATGAGGCCCAGCCAACTGCAGAGTCACAAGTATATGTCCTGTCTTCCGGTAACAAGGAGGAGGTGCTGTCACGAAACAAACGATCATCGAACTACATATCAAAAGCATCATCAGAGCTGCTGGCACAGATCCCGGATAGATATCGATTATTCAGCTCTGCAGAAACTTTCTTTGCCTCACTCATCCCTAGCATCCAGGCACGAGCAAATGCAAAGTGGCTCCAAATCACACGCTGGGAGCTGATCCAGCTGGCGAATGACACTGAAGAAGGGTTTAACGTAATAAAGGTGGAACTGCGAGCACTGCGGCTAATGACCATGCAAAATAGGTATGTCTTGGACCTGTTGACAGCAATGGACGGAGGTGTTTGCCGAAAAATTGGAAGTGCCTGCTGCACTTTCGTACCTTCCGAAGACGCGGATAATGGTTCCTTGTCCCATGTGATCGAAGCAGTACATAACCTAGGAGAAAGAATGAAAATGGAAGGTGGAGCAGAAGAAAGCACATGGTTCGACAACATCTTCTCCTGGGTCCCATCGTGGTTGGGAATGACTGTTAAATTTTTGATGCCGGCAGTAGTGTTCCTCCTTTTTATTTTTTGCATGGGCCAGGTGGGTCTTAGATGTTGTGCTAACGCAGTACCAAATGGTGCAATGATGATGGTGACAATGGGCAACGCCCGCGGTACGATACAAACCATGCAGGAAGTACATGTACAAACAGGAACAGATAACACGTCAAGATTCCAGATGGTGCCCATATACCACGACAGGGATATAGTAGATAAGCTATGGCACACTACAATTAAAGAGCCCCGTATACTTGAATGGTATGAGGAGGTGTGGGTGGACTTAGAAGGGGACAGCGGTTGTATATATCTGACCTGCACCCCGGACGAATTTGCTAGGAGAGGAGAAAGCCTGCGAGGAGTGTGCAGGGCATGGATGCCCATAAAAGGCACCCCCGCATGGGATGACGCTATAGCTGAAGAGGAAGAATGCAAGAGGTTGGAGGATTTAAAGTATTCGTTACTTAAGTAACGAAAGGGGGGAAATGTATGGGAGGATTGGTCCAAGAGACCCCCCTCCCCTGCATCCTCTCCCCTGTGAAGTCCATGGCTCGTCAGGGGTTCCCTCTGCCACCAGGGCCCAGGTGGTGGGTGGGACCACTGGCTGAAGACATTGACCAAACATGCTGTATTTAGCTAGGCCCTGGAAACCATTTTGTGAAATAAAGATGGTTTGAGCCCTGTGCACCGCAGCGCGGCCCCCACCCTTGGAGAGTTTCACTTATCCCTGTGGCCGCAGCTCTCTGGCAGATCCGCTGAGAGCCCGTTCCCACGAACAGACGGACATGAGCTAGTGTTAGATACCAACACTGTAACATTTCACCTTCCGCAGTGTATCGCTGTTTCCAGTATGACCCGGCCAGCAGGGCCGGGTGGAAAAGAACTGTAAAATGGTCCCCTGACAAAAGCAGAGTCCCCAAATACTAATGAGCAAACCACCTGTGATGAAACTTTTCTCTCCACGACCTTTCTGACTAAAAACCTGTAACCTCCATGAAGATGGCAGAATGTGTGCTTATATGACATTCGGGATGAAGTACCCACATCCCCGTAGCTATGCGCAAATAGCAAAAGTGTCCCGGGGGTTTTTCATGTTTTGTGTTTGACCAAGAAGACTGCACCCCAAGGTCCCAAGCCATAACTGAACTAATGCTGCTAGAGTGCAAAGGAAGACAAATGCAACCCTATTGGGAGCTCACGTAGGCAAGTTTCACACGTGATAGGCCCTGTGCGAGTGGGGTACGTGTATTTCGGGGGTGCAGGGGAGTCCTACACGTGAATTGTCATTGTGGGTCCTCCCAGGTGTTCCGTCTACACCCTCCACGGCCCCTGCAGGCAGACCACACCACAGGGGACTTCATGTCCTGCAGGCAGCCCATCCACCATGGGCATGCCCCCCCAGCCAAGCCACATGTCACCTTGCACTAGTGATCACCAACGCATACCCCTTGCACACCCCACCACACAGCAGTGCAGGGCACCTGCCAACAGCCACACTCATCTCACCCAGCACCCCAACCCCCCAGCAGTGCAGGGCACCTGCCAGCAGGCCTCCACTCATGGCCCTTGCACACCCCACCCCAGCAGTGCAGGGCACCTGCCAGCAGGCCCCCACTCATGTACCACTCATGTCCCTTGCAGCCCCACCCCCAAGCAGTCAGGGCACCTGCCAGCAGGCCCCCACTCATGTCCCACTCATGTCTCCTTGCACCCCACACCCAGCAGTGAGGGGCACCCTGCCAGCAGCCCCACTCATGTCCCCCTGCACCACCACCCCCAGCAGTGCAGGACCCTGCCAACAGGCCCCCACTCATGTCCCACATTGCACCCCCAGCACTGAGGGCACCTGCCAGCAGGCCCCCACTCATGTCCCCTTGCACCCCCAAACCCCCAGCACTCAGGGGCACCTCCAGCAGGCCCCCACATCAGTGGTCCCCTTGCAAGCACACCTCCAGCAGTGCGGGGCACCTGCCAGCAGCCCCACTCATGTCCACTCAGTCACCCTGCACCCCACCAGCAAATGCCGGGCCCTGCCAGCAGCCCCTCACCCATGTCCCTGCAACCCCCACCCCACCAGCAGTGCAGGGCACCTGCCAGCAGCACCCCAATCATGTCCCCTGCACCCCACCCCCCAGCACTGAGGGTCACCTGCCAGCAGGCCCCCCACTCATTCCCCATTGCCACCCCCAGCACTGAGGGCACCTGCCAGCAGGCCCCACTCATGTCCCCTACACCCGCCACCCCCCAATAGTGCGGGACACCTGCCAGCAGCACCACTCATTCCCACTCATGTCCCCCTGCAACCCCCACCCCCAGACAGTGCAGGGCACCTGCCAGCAGGCCCCACACTCATGTCCCCTTGCACAACCCACAACCCCAGCAGTGGGGGGCACCTGCCAACAGGCCCCACCATGTCCCCTTGCACCCCCCACCCAGCAGTGCAGGGCACCTGCCAGCAGCCCCCAATCATGTCCCCCTCAAGCCTCCCCACGCCCAGCACTGAGGGACACCTGCCAGTAAGCCTCCCACTCATGTCCCCCTTTGCACACCCCACCCCCAGCATTGCGGGCACCTGCCAGCAGGCCCCCACTCATGTCCCCTCTGCACACCCTCACCCCCAGCAGTGAGGGGCCCCTGCCAGCAGGCCCCACTCATGTCCCACTCATGTCCCTAGCCACCCCCACCCCCCAGCAGTGCAGGGTACCTGCAGCAGGCCCCCACTCATGTCCCACTCATGCACACCCACCGCCCCCTCACGCACTGAGGGGCACCTGCCAGCAGGCCCCCACTCATGTCCCCCAGCACCCCCCAGCAGTGCGCGGCACTGCCAGCAGGCACCCACTCATGTCCCCACTTAATGTCCCCTTGCCACACCAACCCCCAGCAGTGCGAGGCAACTGCCAACAGGCCCGACACATGTCCCCTGCACCCCCACCCCCGGCAGTGCGGGCACTGCCAGCAGGCCTGAACAATGCCCAAGCCAACATGGTCATCAAAATCTAGATCCCTGGCCCTTATGGCCAGCTCCACATGCCAATACCACCCAAGTATTGCATCCACCCACATAAAATGCCAATGACATGACACAACCCCAATAAAAGAGCTAAATGAAGACATGTCCCTCACCACACACACAATGGTGCAAGTGAATCTCAAAACACATATCATGACATGCATGAAACCAATGAGATAATACCACACATCGAAGTTTTGAAGAAAAAAAAAGTATTAAAAAAGCAAACATGAATGGAATTAAATCAAACAAACGACAATGGAATTAAAAACGAAAAGCTGCATGTCCAAAAATAATAAAAACAAACAAATCAAAAAAATCCAAAAGCAATGTCCAAACCCTCGTCCACAAAACAAATCAAAGAAAAAAAAGTAAA
>CM030325.1:937875519-937981910 GCA_002915635.3 Ambystoma mexicanum
AAGAATGTCTAATGTACTTACTACAAGTACTGGAAAACAAAAACATACCTATAAATGAAATCGTCCAGATTTCATACATGTGGAACATAAATGCACTCTCTGCAACAATGTGACACAGAACAAATCCCCAATGAACGCTTAGTATATATATCAATATCTAATTGTGAATTCATTCCATTTCAGCAACTTGTACAAAATGCAAACCATGGTAGACTATGTTCTACCTGCAATTCACTTAAGCGCTCCACGTTAGCAATACTTACACATGGTAAATACGCAATACTAATGCTTCTATGTTACAATGCAGATGGTACTACAAACAAGTGCAAGCTGACTGGATTCACACATGGTCAAATATCACTTGGTAAGAAAACCTTCACAACAATAGGTATAATCTACCACGCAGGAGCCACAACCAATTCAGGGCACTACACTGCATATATAAAAAAAAATGTGCATGGTCTTAATGTATTGATAGTACCATTACTCTAAGGCAGAGATTACCAGCAAATCATACAAACGCTTATTTAATGTTCTTAAAACCAAAATTTGATAACTAAACTGTACTTAAACCTTAAGTATACTTGTAGTAAAAAAATATAAACTGTTAGAATATTCCAAAAGCTATCTAACCGACCAAAGATTTGACAACAACTAATCAGATAAATGAATACCACTAAATTAGAGCAAAAAATAGACAGTTAGAATACGCCAATTGGTATCTAACTGTCCCAAAATGTAACAATATCCAAACAGATAAATCAATGCCACTAAAATATAAAAAGAAATAGACAGTTAGAATACGCCAATTGGTATCTAACTGTCTCAAAATTTAACAATAGCCAAACAGATAAATCAATACCACTAAAATATATAAAAAAATAGACAGTTAGAATACGCCTAGTGGTATCTAACTGCTCCAAAATTTTACAATATCCAAACAAATAAATAATATGTTACTGCTCCAAAAAAATGCAACACGCCAAAGTATAAAGCATTAGCCAGAAACAACAAGTGAACACTGAAAACAAACAAACAAACTGTAGCATAACAGAAAAAGGTTTTTTTTTTAATCCAACATGGATTTTTTTTTGTCCCACATACCCAATGATTTTAGCAACGAACACATAAACTGAGCAAATTGCACAGTTCTCTGGTTTGTAATCTACTAAATATGAGGGTAAAAAAAAATGTTCATTATACAATGTAATAAGTCATTACAAAATACTAATACTAACATGCTATTTTCTTTTATCACAGAAATGAACAAGAAATACATGTACTCCAGTTACTAAACCAAACATTAAGTATATTATACACTCTATGCCCTGGGCACAACCAACGCAGCATATAACACCCATAGTATCTTATGACTTTGTTCCTTATAAATTTGTTTTTGACCCAAAGTTATAAGCAACTATAAGTGTAATATGCTGCGGTGGTTGTGGCCAGGGCATAGAGTGTTGGGTGCATGGCCAAATGGCCATGCACCCAACACTCTATGCCCTGGCCACAACCACCGCAGCATATCACACCCATAGAGTCAAATATATCAACTATGGCCTATGGAAACTTTTAATGTCCGCAGACATTATGAGTGTTCTTAGAACACTTTCAACTTGCCAGCGAACAATACGGACAGCATCTTCAGGACACCCCCTACGAACATTTCAGGACAACGCAAGAGTTCTAAGAACACTTTCAACTTGACAACGAACAATACGGACAGTGTCCTCAGAACACCCCCATTTTGTTTATTCATGAACATTTCCGGACAGCGCAAGTGTTCTTAGAACACATTCAACTTGACAACGAACAATACGGACAGCGTCCTCAGAACACCCCCATTTTGTTTATTTACGAACATTTCTTGACACCGCGAGAGTTCTTAGAACACTTTCAACTTGACAACGAACAATACGGACACCGTCCTCAGAACACCCCCATTTTGTTTATTTGCAAACATTTCAGGACACCACGAGTGTTCTTAGAACACATTCAACTTGCCAGAGAACAATACGGACAGCGTCCTCAGGACACCCCCATTTTGTTTATTTATGAACATTTCAGGACGACTCGAGAGTTCTTAGAACACTTTCAGCTTGCCATCGAACAATACCGACAGCGTCCTCAGAACACCCCCCTTTTGTTTATTTGCGAACATTTCAGGACACCGCGAGTGTTTTTAGAACACATTCAACTTGCCAGAGAACAATACGGACAGCGTCTTCAGAACACCCCCACTTTACGAACATTTCAGGACAACGCGAGAGTTCTTAGAACACTTTCAACTTGACCACGAACAATACGGACAGCGTCCTCAGAACACCCCCATTTTGTTTATTTCGAACATTTCAGGACACCGCAGTGTTCTTAGAACACATTTCAACTTGCCAGCGAACAATACGGACAGCGTCTTCAGGACACCCCCTGCGAACATTTCAGGACACCACGAGAGTTCTTAGAACACTTTCAACTCGACAACGAACAATACGGACAGCGTCCTCAGGACACCCCCTACGAACATTTCAGGACAAAGTGTCCTCAGAACACACCCCCATTTTGTTTATTTACGAACATTTCAGGACACCGCAAGAGTTCTTAGAACACTTTCAACTTCACAACAAACAATGCGGAAAGTGTCCTCAGGACACCCCATTTTGTTTATTTACGAACATAATACCGACAGCGTCCTCAGAACACCCCATTTTGTTTATTTAGGAACATTTCAGGACACCGCGAGAGTTATTAGAACATTTTCAACTTGACAACAAACAATACGGACAGCGCGTCTTCAGGACACCCCCTACGAACATTTCAGGACAACGCGACAGTTCTTAGAACACTTTCAACTTGACAACGAACAATACGGACAGCGCCTCAGAATACCCCATTTTGTTTATTTACGAACATTTCAGGACACCGCGAGAGTTCTTAGAACACTTTCAACTTTACAATGAACAATACGGACAGCGTCCTTAGGACACCCCCATTTTGTTTATTTACGAACATTTCCGGACACCCCGTGTGTTCTTAGAACACATTCAACTTGCCAGCGAACAATACGGACAACGTCTTCAGGACACCCCTTACGAACATTTCAGGACAACGCGAGAGTTCTTAGAACACTTTCAACTTGCCATCGAACAATATGGACACCGTCCTCAGGACACCCCCATTTTGTTTATTTACGAACATTTCCGGACACCGCGAGTGTTCTTAGAACAGTTTCAGCTTGCTTGCGAACAAAACGGACACATATTGAGTCCTAAGAACACCCCCCATTCAGTTTATTTAGAACATTCAGAACACCTGTGATGTCCGCAGACAAATCGAACACAACAAGAACGTCTACCACATAAAAAAACACAACTTTCAACCTATCTCATACTCTCCCACCCTCCCCAAACACTCCTACACACCAACACACTCTACTAAATACAAATTTTGGACCAAGTTTCATCGCGCTGTCCGCGGACGTCTGTGAATCCAAGATGGCGGGCGCTACCGAAAATCTGACGCGCTTCACTCCACACCGTCTAATCAGCGAACATGTCGCCTGTCCACGGACACCACGCAAACTGATTGGCCAATCAGGACACTGTCCACGGAGTGAACAGGGAATTGTGTCCGCGGACCGAACACAGATATCACTAATTTTTTATGACCTACTTTTTGGTCTTTTTTTGAAAAACTACTGGACGGATTATCACCAAATCTGCAAAAGCACGCTTTCGGGACCAAGCCACTATTCCTGGTCTGAATTTGGTGAAAATCCGTCCAGTGGTTTGGGCTGTGGGCGCGAGCAAAGTTTTTTCCCCATTCAGTCTATGGGAACCCCCCCTCTATAACTTTGCCCCCCCTGGACGAATCCTCACCAAACTTTGCAAAAAGATTCAGAGTGGTCCATATACTTTTTTTTGCAAATTTTGTGAGGATTCATCCAGGGGGAACAAAGTTATAAGCCGCCCAAAAAGTGCTCTTCCTATGGAAACACCAACTTAACCATAACTACATGGCCACTATCGTGGCCATGTAATATATATTGCTTATGAGTTTCCCCTATGCACAGAAAAAACAGGAAGGCAGTGTGCTTTTTGGAACACGAGAACTCACTTACTCAATTAGATAATAAAACTGGCACTTATCTGAATGTTTATTAACTCAGATAAATGTTACAGAATACAAGAAAGGATTACATCACTGTTGGCCTTTGCTTGCACCAATTCATCTTTTGCAAGAACTTTACTGGACAGCTTTCAAAACCACAGGTTGGCAAAGAGGCACTTGCCACGGTAACGGACTAGATAAGAAGATACATCTAACTTCTCTCAGCCAGCAGAAGCAAAAGTGACTCTTTCTTTTTTCAGCCTTGTCTGATATTTCCCACTCTAATATACACAATTACAATTCCAGAGAGGTCAACTGCCAATACAATTTCACAGCTACCCAGCCGGTGTATGCTGCGGAATTCCACTAACATGTTAACACCCTCTGTTTGGCATAGGAGCTGAGAGAACTTGCTCTCGGCTCGTTGCAGAATGCAAAACAAACCTTGTCTGAAGACAAAACAGTTTTTTCTTTTGCTTCAGCAAATGCAAACAGTTTTCATAAATAAGCTTTCACTGAGGGTTGGAGTTAAATGTTCACTTGTGCACTGAGTTGCATTTCACCCAAACTCCATCTTTCAGTCAAAGATATTACATTTTTAAATGTAATACATTCCAAGCCTGGACATTTAACTTCCATAGCCCAGTGGCATTAACTTGGGTTTCTGAAATCAACAAAGCATCATAGCTAAGCGAAAATACATTGCAAACAACAACAAAACAAAATCACAATCATCAAAATAAAAACATGCAAGCTAGGGCATAACATAGGGTTTCACCAATATTTGGGATCCATGAAAATAGCCAATCCCACCAGCTCTCAGAATGACAAAAAGTAATCTCCTTTGTCAGATTTTTTAATTTCCAAATATGGTTTTGCACAGACTGACAATGGTCCCTTAAGATAAAGCAATGCACATTCCTTCAAAAGCATTACACCTAAATTAAGCTTCAATAATAAGTAATCAATAGCAGCTCTATTTTGCAAAACTGCTTTTCTCATAACTTTGGTATCTAAAAGCAATTCTTTTAAGGCTTGAAAGGTATGAATCAACCCTCTCACTAGCAAGCATGCTAACTGAATTAGGGATGCATAGCCCCCAGCAGCTAATCCCTGACTCCCACCAAAGAGTAAGCAAAAGCTAAGACCTCTGGCAGACAAGTATCTCCTTTAGCGCTATTATAGGTGTAGACATGAGATAGGGCTTTCACTTGTCATTGGTTTCCTGACAAAAGCCAAAATATTCATTAACTGAAAATAATGTATGGACTCCTTAAGGTTTTGTGAATCTGTTTATTCTTGCCTGCTCAGACTGGTATGTTGGCGTTGGCATGAAGTGACTTATGAATCAAATTTTACATTGATCCTTTGCACAAATGTGGCATTTTGAATTAGCTTCTCCATTATTTGATCTGTTCCTTCTAAATGGAGACTATAAATATGTGCACTTACACCAGCCAGGCACATCGGGTCCACAATCTGTTAAACAAACCAGAAAAAGGCATATCAGTGTTGATAATTATTCTCTTATGTAACATTGTTCAGCTGGAACATAGTTCCATTTTTACTTGCCAGGCTCCATGATCAGAACTACTTGGTCTCCGCCTGATGATTTAACATCTGCAGGAACAGGTGGGCTCCTACACTTGTCTACCCACCCCTTTGCACCCAGTACAATGTGGTCTGATGAACCAAAACCATGGTCCCCCGAGTTGTTAACACTGTAGGGGGCTCTCCCTTTTTGATCATGGACAGTTTAAAAGGTATGACAATCCTATCTCCTACATGGATAGGCAAACTTGTATCTCCACTGTTCCTTAAAATTGCTTCAATTTCTCCTTGATAATCAGCATCTATCAATCCTCCCCGCACGTGATTGCCCTTCCAGGCTTATCCAGATCTAGGGGGAATCCGTCTGATATTTTTCTGAGAGAATTTGTACTCCAACCCCAGTCTCCATGACAATCATTTTTTTGGGTTCTAATCTGATTTCTCTCTGAGCAGGCAAGTCTTACTCCTGCAGATTGTGGAGTTGCTCGGTAAGGAGCTAAAGCTTGTGGTGTAAACTGCCAGTAAAATAATGTTTTTGTAGCTAACTGATGTTGCATCTGCATCATAGGCGTCAGCAGGCGTGTCAAAGGAGTCTCACACACAGCCACTGGGCGATTATCCAGCACCTTGAACGGATCACACACTCACGCCAACTTGCCAGGCTTGCATTTCCTGACTTATGCACGTGGCTCTTTCAACAGTCCAATCATTCTGTCAATCAGGGCCGCCTCTTGTGGGTCGTCAGGGACATGACAGTTCCATTTCAACACTAGTCTCTTGACAATACTCCTGAATTAGCTTGTCATTGAAATGTGTGCCTTTGTCACTCTGAATTTGCAAGGACACTCCATAATGCAATATAATCTGGTCTAACAACTTAATGGTGTTCAATTGTGTGGCCCTCTTGCATGGCAACAACATCAAATATCCTGAAAAAGTATCCACAATGGTGCATGCAAATTGGCAGCCTTTACTGATTGGCATAGGACCGATATAATCGATCTGCCAGATTTGCCCAGGTAACTTGCCTCTTTGCAAAATGCCCTGGACCATATGAGGGATGGGTTTATGCTGTTGATGTTGACAACCGGGCATTGAAAAATGATTGTTTTCACTACCTTTAAAAGACTATTGATCCCTCGAGCTTGTGCCCACCTGTGAGTAGCTTTTTCTCCAAGGTGCCCACATTTCTGGGGAGCCCGCTTGGCCAGACCCTCCAAATCGTCCTCATGCGCATCTGCGTCTACAGATAAAATCTTGGTGTGTTCATCTGCAACAGAATTAAACCAACATTCTAATGAGTCAGTAGTACAGTGTGTATCCACAAAATACACTGATACTTCACTTTGTGAAAAAATGTCCCAGATATCCTGCCACAGTTCCTTTCCCCACTATTCTTTTGAATGGATTGTCCACCCATTGTTTTGCCATGTTGACAGTCTAGTCCATTGGCCACTGGCCATGAATCTGTGTACAAATGATATTGACCAGGTGTCTCTTGTTTCAAAGCTTGATAGACTGTATAGAGTTCTGAAAACTATCTGCTCTTCCCTTTCCCTGATGTCATTAAGATCTGTTTTGTCTTGAAATGTGTGCCTTTGTCACTCTGAATTAACCAAGCATGCTCTGTCTGCTCCACCCTCAGATCTTCATAAGGTATTCCTCATTTCACTGGAGACTCAGTCACTTCCTGTGGTATGCAATCAATGGATGGTATATTGGCCACTTGTTCATGTAATTTTGAAACTCCATCCTTTCCTGATTTGGCTCTGTCTTGAATGCACCATTTCCATTTGATTACACTGTCCTCTAGAGCATGTCCTATTCTGTGAGTCTTAGGAGAACTTGACACCCATTGCATAATTGGGATTTTGTGTCTTTTCAGTACATCATGACCCACTGTCAATAGTTCTGTGTCAATAAGAACCCAATAACATGCAAGCAATTGCTTCTCAAATGGAGTGTATTTATCACCTGCCTTGGGTAATTTACAACTTAAAAATGCCAATGGGACTCGCTTATTGCCTTACTTCTGCCACTAACTCCAGTTAGCGTAATTTTCCTACACAGACACGTTTAGCTCTACTTCTCTTGACTTCAAAGGCCACAAATCAAGCACACGTTGCACTGTGTCATTTTCCAAGTCAAATGCTCTCTTTTGCACTTCACCCCATTAAAATTCATATTTAATAATAATTTGTAAAGTGGCGCTAAGATTGGCCCTATATGTGGTATATGCTGGCTCCAAGACCCAAATAGCCCTATGAAATGCTAACTTGTTCTTGTCCACTGGAGTAGTAAATTCAAGTATCTTTTGTTTGGCTTTTAGCACTATCTCTTGGTGCCCATTGTGCCATTGAATTACCAAAAACATCACCGTCTCAGCTGGTCTATGAATCTTGTTAGGATTACTTTCCTAACTTTCCTTTGTCAATCTCGCAATGATTGCTTCCAATTGATTTTGAACACATCACTCATCATTGCCCTGAATCAGAATATCATCAAAGTAATGTGAGATCTGCATATCAGGTTTGCATGGTACCTTGTCTAAGTGTTCTGCCAGCAGCCAGTGACAGAGGGTGGGACTATGCAAGTACCCCATAGGCAATCTTGTGAAGGTGTACAGACGCCCACCCCAAGAATATGAGAACTGCTCCTGGCACTATTTGGCAATTGGCACAGAGAAAAAAGGCATTTGAAAAATCTAGTACAGCGTACTATATTCCCTCAACCTTCTGTATGTTCTTAATCAAGGTAACAGTATCTGGAACGGCAGGAATAAAACGGGGGAGTGTGTTTATTTATCTCTCTATAGGCCACAGTCTTCCTCCAGCTTCCATCAATCTTTTTAAGAGGCCAGATGGGATTGTTCCACGCAGTAGAGACTGGCTGCAATACTCATGCCTCTACATATTCTGTAATGGAGTCTGAGATTACCTTATGCAGCCCAGGAATGCAGTTTTGTTTCATTGACACATGCTTCATGATCAATGGTACGTCCACTGGAGGGATCTTCAATTTACCCACAATAACCGGTGTACAAGTCAATGCATTTACTCCAAATATATATGTTTTACCTCCTAACCCTAAAAGTCAACCCTTGCAAAATGTCATATCCAATAATGTGCTCAGGTATCGGGACAATCAATACTTCATATTTCTGTTTTTTCAAATTGCCTATCTTCATTTCCACTCCTGTCTGTCCTGCAGGTGTTTCTTTTCCACTCAGTCCAGTAATGAGAAAGTGTCTATCTTTAAATCTCAAAGGATTCCCATGAATCAATGATGCCTCCGCCCTGGTGTCAATTAAAGCTTTGACTTCTTGTGTGTTTCCAGGCTTTCAAAATATGTTTACATCAACATGAGGTCACCTGTCAATTTTTTATGTGAGCTGACACTGCCGGGGCTTGGCCATAATTCGATTCAAACTTTGAGTGAGTTTATCCAGACCCATCCTCCAACATTGCACTCACTGTTTTTTATTAACTCAGCATATGCTGACTGGTACTGGGAAGGAATCCCAATAGACCTTTCTCCCTGATCCTCCTCAGAGGGGACTGATGGTGAAGTGTCACCTTTCTGCTTCGACACCTTTTGTATCTCAAATTGCTCATAGCACGCTTTCCCAGCAAACTCTATCTTTTTGTATTGCTCATCCATCTCTCTGGATTCAATACCATCAATTTCTTCCCATGACACACCATCATTCAATAGTACCAACAACATGTCCTTGGTTGCCACTCGGGCATCTCTGCTATCTTGTCTCCTGCCCACAGTTCTCTCACTTTGCCCCTGCCTCTCACAAAGCTTGTCTTCCTCATTGTTCCATTAACTCAAATCTAACAATTGCTGTATGGCATCCACCACTTTATCAGTGGGTTTGCCCATCATACCGACTAGCAACATCATGATGACACTTTTATATGAAGGTGGGGCAGTTCGGATAATCATATTCCTGGTTGATACTGGCAGAGGCACCACTCCCATGTGCCCTTGCTCACCTACATGCACTGCTTTTTTTCATAGTATGTTCCCTATTCTTTTTAATCACTTCCTTCAAAGTATACCATCTTTTCTCCTCAGAGAGCCGATCAGTGGTAATTGGAAACTTTCTATTAAATCCCTGAGCTGCAAGGTGCAATAATGACACCTCCGAGGCTTGCCCATTGGCATCTGGGCAGTTTAGCTCACACTACTTCCTGAATATTATTATCCATAGATAAAGGTAAGAAGCATGGAGAATCAGTTGAGTCTACTAATAATCCTCCGACACCGGCATCATAAATACTCAACATCACACACTTCTTACTGAGTGAAATACTCCAGTGTGGTTAAATCAACAATGCTGCCCCCAGGTGTGGGTGGATGAAGCCCTGCTCTGCGTCTGGTTACTGATGCACAGTTACATTCTTCTCATCTTGTTTCAGTGCAGATTCCGCCTTCACTTGCCGGTCAGAATCAGTGCTTCTCAAAGAGGAACCCCAAATATTGACATCCCAAGAGTCCATATCCCACTTTGTATCAACAGTGTAAATAAGAGCAGCAACTTTGCGCTTGTCAATCTGTCCTCTGAGTTCTTTATATTTAAACCCTAACTGCCACCGTCTCCATCTATTTATTGATATTTAGAGGTCTTGTAACTCCAATTTTATAATTTCAACTGCTGCATCAAAGAAGCTTGTCTTTCAGTTGCCAATGCACTTTGTTACTGCAACATGTCTGCTTCTAACTGCACATTCTTTTCATGTATCCTCAGGGAAGCATGGAGTAAAACTCATCCTCTTCTCCCCAAAGCAGCTGACTCACTCCCTTTCAAAACCAGAACCTTTTGTAAGCCAGAAACCATGTCTGCAGGCTCTGCCTTGGCAAGTAAATCTTCACATAGCTCACACAAACCTGATCCACACACAAATTAATTTGCTAATGAATCATAAGGTGTAACATTCCAACCAGGAATTATTACTTCATTTAAGTCCCTGCCATCAAGAAAAAAAATGGTCTCTCGCCTTTTAAACAATTAATGCATTGTACTGCAAAACACTGGTTAAAATAGAGTGAATAAATCACTGCTGTCACTTTAAAAAGCTAATGTAAACACTTGCAAAAGACAACACTCTACACACTGCAAAAGAGAAGAAAACGTTAAAACAAACAAATTTAAAACACCGTAACTCAGAACACATGTAAATGAAGTCTTGCGTTCCGCAGCCCCAACACAGATTGCTAGCTGCCAGGGAATTAACAGCTCAAGGTAGCCGTATCGTGACGCCAATTTGTTTTGCTCTCCCAAGACTCAGTGCTGATGCATATATGTATCAATATATTGCTTATGAGTATTCAAAAAGCACACTGCCATCCTGTTGATTTTGTGCATTGGGGAAACTCACAAGCTATATGTACATATACATGAGCACTGAGACTTGGAAGAGCAAAACAGGCACACATTCAAGACATTCAAGAGAAGTGAACATTAGAGACACAGGAACCGTGGGACAAATATATCACATTTATTACCACATTTTGAGTCAGGGACTCCCTGAAGAAGTACATAGGACATTAAACAAAATGGTGGGTACAGAGGCAAAACCATGGCCATGGATTCAGTTAAATATTGTTCATCACTGTAGATTGAAACCAGAGAAAAAAAGAAAGAAATATAGAAGAAGCACAGCTAGTGCAAAAGATATTATCAAAACATACAAAGTAAGGGGCTATGATAAAAAGCGTGGTAGAAAACCATGACATGCAGGACGCACAGGAAATGCAGCAGGGCCCAATCGAAATTTTTCAGGAAGGGGCTCAATATAACTATTACAACCAGTGATGAGGGTTTGCGCCAAGAGGTAGTGGCTTTGAATTTCAAGCTCAGCAAGGAGGGGGGTTTAACGGAGGACCACCGATCTTTGGAGGACAACCACAAGTGTTGGAAATGCAGGAATATGTGGCACATTTTATGTCAATGCAGAAGCAGGAGAGGAATGCAACAGAATTGGCAACAGACAGGCAAGAGGAGGACAGCATGTCCCCCACCATACAGTACAGAGCCACCAGCGTATTATGACCAAGATCACATGCAGTATCAAGCACAAGTGCCATAAATACAACAAACACTAAAGGGAATGCCTCTCCAAATGAAGCAAACCCCAATGCAGACACAGCAGCACTTATGCAAATGCAGCAAGCACCAGTAAAGGCACTGGCACCTACACAGCAACACTCAATGATATCATGGACCACAAATGCATTGCCACAGGCATCTACACCTAAAATAAGGGGTGTGTGAGTAATGGGAATTAATCATTTTACAGGCACTGGACAAAATATGTACCCGCCATATGACCGCCACAGACAGACTTGATGTGTCCCATCCTGTCTGTTACATCAGACCCACAAGAGGAACCATGGGTCAGAGTTACCATAGGTAACAAGAAATGTTCCTTTTTAGTGGATACTGGGGCTTCTCGATCCTGTGTTAGATTGGGTAAATGCCCATTGTCAGGTATATCATGGATGCACAAGGATTTTCTGGGGTGACGACAAAGGATCCTTTAACAGATAATTTCACTGTAACAATAGGAGAACAAAACTTAGCCATGAAGTTGTTATATTCCCATCAGACAAAAGTGAATATATTAGGGAGAGACTTGATGAGTAAATTACACATGACAATATAATTTATTGACAAAGGGATCATATGTTCCACTCTGGGGATTCATTGTGTGAACGTGCAAAAAATCCTAACAACATTATATGGTAAGAGGGCACACAGGAGGGTGGCACTCAACCTGGAAGTGTTTCTCTATGGAGTACACATACTTCTAGCATGGCCATCAAGAATCTAGGACAACATATTGAGGTTGCCAGCATAGTTCTTATTTTGCCCAGAAGTACCCACAGACCTAGAAGAAGAGCAGATAATTGCACTTGAACTAGAAGCAGAAATAGTGATGGAAGACAGCAATTTTACATGAAATGAAGGAGTGAATTGGCGCACAGTGATAGCGCTTTTGATGAGGCACACAGGTTGACTAACTTGACATGTGAAAGTTGTTCACAAATGAATACTCAGATGATGAAGTAATGTTTATCATTTGTCTCACATATCAGGTGGCAGTCAAAAACAGGGAGATTCACCAGAGAATGACATTAGTGAAGAAGGTCCCGTCCTGTTTATGTGAAGACGTAGTGTATGTACCAAGTCCCCTATGGACCAGTAGTCCATACGATGGTGGGCTATTAAAAGGGGTACAGGTACATTTCAGTAAAAATTAAACTGAAGAAAGGACGATTTTACCATGAGTATCCATGTCAAAAGGAAGCTGACAGGGGTATCTTTGAAACTTTCCCCACCTCAGTGCGACTGGGAATATTAATGTTTCCGAATCAACATGAAACACAGCTGTTCATCCTGTGAAAAAGCCCACAGGAGGGTCTTGGAGATTTACACAGGATATTTGCCCCCTGAATAATATTGTTGAGTCAGAATTCCCATTAGTGCCAAAACCAGCCACGATATTATGTAACAACCATCGAAGGCTGAATATTTTACAGTGATTGATTTAAAAAGTGCTTTCTTTTCAATTCTCCTTCACCAGGATTCTCAATATTTGACATTGTTCACTTACCACGGAATTGTATTGCAACATACTTGTTTACCACAGGGGTATTGAGAAACATTGTCAGTCTTCAACTAAGTGTTACAGATGGACTTGTGAAACGTACAACTTGACAGTGCAGTCATCGGTGTCTAGTCAAATGGTCGACAGACAAATGGTCGACAGACAAATTGTCGATACAATTTGGTCGACAGGACAAATGATCGAATTTTATTTTTATTTATATATATATTTTTTAGGTTTCATTTAGGGAAAAAGGGGTTTTTAGCAAAAAAATAAGGGGTTGGGGCGACCCCCCAAAAAAAAAATGTGAAAAAACAAAACATAAAAATTCGACCATTTGACCTGTCGACCTTTTGGTGTTGACCATTTGTCCTGTCGACCATTTAGATTCGACCAAATGACCTACAACGCAGTCATCCAGTATGGGGTTGACATTTTGGTGTGTAGCACAACAGATGAAGAGTGCAGAAAAGACTCATTGAAGCTTATGCCAGTATTGGCAGAGAAAGGATATAAAGTGGACATGGAGAAAATGAAATACTGCCAGGAAGAGGCCCTATATATAGGCTAATTGATCTCAAACAAAGGAAGTAAGATAACACCTGAGAGAGCAGAAGCAATAATGAAAACATGCAAGCCAGAGACAGCGAAAGAATGATAGCAATTCTTAGGCCTTTACAATTATTGTAGAACATGGGTGTTTGACTATATTACATATGTTGGGACATTTGCAAAAGGACTGAAAGAAGCACAGAAGGGCAACATTGATATAGCATGAACAGGTGAAATGATAGATGTCGTCTATGAGTTAACAGTAGGAATCAACATAGCCCCAGTATTAGGGATCCCTGATTATCATTTTCCCATTCAAATGGAGTAGTTATGATAGCTGTCCTCACACAGAAAACTACCATGGGACACAAATTATTATCATTTTACAGGGGGCATTTAGACCCAGTAATGAGAGACCACTATCCATGTGAGCAAGCATTAGCAGCAGCATCTTTTGCAAAAGATTAGTCTGCCAGCATAACTATGGCTTGTGCAGTGACATTATATGTTGAGCACACTATGTTTTCTATACTGGAAAAACCCAAAAGCACACTAACCACACAGAGAACATCTGGTAATGAGGTGATTATATCAAGTTCCTCTATCAAAATTGTCAGGTGTCGAGTTTTAATCCCAGTCAGATTCAAAGCAGAGCCAGTGGAGGAGGGAGAACAAGTGCATGATTGCACAAACTACACTGAATATCATGATGAGGTACCCCATGTTTGAGAAAATAAACTAGTAGGGGGCATTCATTGTGTGAACGTGCAAAAGCTCCTAACAACATTATATGGTAAGAAGGCACACAAGAGGGTGGCACTCAACCTGGAAGTGTTTCTCTATGGAGTACACATACTTCTAGCATGGCTAGAAGTTGGAAAGGTAGAGGCTTCCAGAACATAGACGTCACACCAGTATTGCATGTGGCATTATTGGACACTCTTATAGTGAAATTCCATTGGCTAGTTCTGCAGTGAAATTCTCAGCACACTCCAGAGGTGTGGACCTGATTTCTTGCTGTGATGAGGCCACTGAATTAGAAGAAAAACAAGCAGCATATTTTCCCAAAATAACAGACATTGTGACTGCACCAAACACATATATATGTGCATGCAACATGTTGATAAAGGAAGGTTTCAATACACTGTCCATAGCAAAAATAGTGTAATTAAAGTGAGGCATCACCAGAAGAACAATAATTATGGATTATCCTCCCCAGATTCAATGTGATGGCAGGTCAGCACCAGGAAACATGTTATGCCCCGGTGGATGCTTAAAGTAGCATTAGAGCAATGGCACTACCCAGCACAAACACCAAGAGAAAGTATTGCAGTACTGATTTCTCAAGAATGTTTTGTTAATAAATTGGCTGAGCATGTTGCCAATTTTGTGATTAACTGTGTGGTACATCAAAAAAATACAGTTGGTCACACTCTGAGAACTCTGAGAAGAGCAATTCCTTGTCCAACTGGAGCATTTCAACATTTGCATATCAACTATGTGGTTGTGCTCCAAATTTTTAACGGCTACAGGTACATGTTGGTAGTCATATATGCCTTTTCTCGATGGATTGAAGCCGATCAAGCACACATCCAGATGCCACATGTGCAGTGAAGTTCCTCATACATGAGGTATTTCCAAGTTGGGGAATTTGCAATGTATTACATTCCAACAATGGACCACATTTTGTAAACAAAGTCTTTGATAACATAACTCTCCTATTGGGGATAAGGCACAAAAATGTGTCCGCCTATCACTCACAAGCAAACAGTAATTGGGAGTGCCTCAATTGCCTCTAGAAGGAAAACATTTCCAAGTAAAAGAGAATCTGAAAATAGCTAGTTACACTCTCTTCCCATAGCCCTATTTGCCTTGTGAAATCAGCCAGGCTCTGGCCATCACCTGACTCCACATGAGCTGGTTATGGATGCAGAATGCCCATGCCCTTTGCTCACATGGGCTCACACTGATGCAGAGAATGCTGCCATTGTGTTAGGAAAGATGCATGATTATTTGACAGCTACAAACAAATCTCTTAAATGTATATCTTGAAAGATGTAAATGCAGCAGGGGGTACAAGGAACACAGATTAAAATGTTGCATTTCTAACCCTGACTGTTTATTATGACAAACCCTGCTTTACTCTGGTGATAGAATATTATGCAAGAGCTTTATCAGGAGATGGTATAAATCACGCTTCGGAAGACCATTCATTATAGAAGCTCTCCCTCCAGCTGCAGTAAAAATCGAAGGACACCATGCCTGCATCCATCTCACAACATAAACGTACAGAGCAGATACCCCCCTCTCCTCAGATACTGAACCCGTAAGTGGAGAAGTCGTTTGACAACCACAAATGTGAGCAGTGACAAGAGCTAATCAACAGCCAGAGCAACAACAAGAGTCACAGAAACCAACATTTTCCAGCATTAGAGCTTTGTTCATTCATCATTCGTCAATAGAGGCACTCACACTTACATTGTTCGGATCCTCTCATTCCGAGTGAAAAATTATTTTCATTCAGGAACCTGAAACTTCAAATAATCTGCTACATTGTTTAAAAATGTAAAAACATTGATTATTTTAGAACATTTCTATCACATGATTAGCAAAAGTTGCCCTGGTAAGAACAAGGGCACAAACCTTTTCTTTGGTAGAACCGTGCACGCATTAAACACAATTAGGTATTCCCACTTAGCACGTAGGGGGAACTATGCACCTAATCATTTGTAGAAGGTAGATTCGCTTGACATTATGTTTGTAACAATGATATTCACGTTTTGTGGCCTTTATTTCCTCATTTCTGTTCCATTATGACAGCTGATAATTTGTAATACACCCAAACCAGTAAACATGAGCACAATTCTGGTTTTAATGATGAGTGAAATCACCCCAGAAAAATTCCATGTAAGCACATAGATTAAAAGGATGAAAAGGAGTGTGCTAGATGACTCAAAGCACCTTAGTACATATATGGATGATTCTGCCCATGTCACCAACAACTTGTGGTATCAGCATATGTGCAAAGGGGGAGGGAGTGTTTTATGAGAGCTGTTTCATCTGTTTCCTCATACCCTACATCATGAGTGTCTCCAGGGTATGCATTGCCACAGAAATAACTGCACATATGGACTGCATAACGCACTTAGCACTTTGCACCACTAGGGGTCAATTTCAAGGAAGGTCGGCCACCTTGCGATGGGTGACAAAAAAGATGTTCCCTTATGAGGATTGTTCTACAAAAACAAAAACAATGACGGATGATGCTAAAACAAAAAAATGAAGTGATGCAATAAACAGTAGAAGGTCTGAATGGAGGAGAAGTCAAGATAACAGACAATAAGTTATTGCAATGCATAAATCCAGCAGGAAAAGAAATACCTGGGTGCAGGGAAAGACCGAGGTTACAAATGTATGGATAGGTGCTCAACTCAGAAGGATGGGTTGAAGGGGTGATGGGTTGTAAAGTGCAAGCACTGCTAACAGTACCAGTAGAAGTTGTACAGGATGCCAACGATGAATGACTCAAAGAATTGATTGGAAGTTCCAAATTGCTTAAATGAGTAGAGGATGAACCAGGACCCCTACCTATAAAAAGACCGAAGAATGTCACCTTATGCTGCAAAAATGAGAGCCAAATAAATGTAGGGGGAAACATAGGGTGCAAAAACATTTTTGACTTGCCTGGCATGAAAATAGGCACAGCTGTTTAAATGGACCACTACTAGGCCAGTCGTTCAAAAGCCTACATGCATGAAGCTTCCCCCAAATTGGGAAGGCATGTGCTTCCTGGTAGTGATAAGCTCACCAGCCTTGGAAGTGCCCCAGAGTGAAGTGCAGATTGGCGATTTTCCCTAGATGAACACACACTTAAGAAACAAGAGGTCCCTCACACTCAAACGCACAAAAAGGGGTAACTATTTTTCAGAGAAAATGGAAAAAAAAATGCATATGCCGAAATACAAGGTCAACATAAATTGTTTGGCAGAACAGAAATGTTCTTTGCATCCTTCTTTTCTGCCATTTTGCAAGCCAATACAAATGCCAAATTACTACAAATAATTCGCTGGGGGCTGTAACAGACAATTAAAATTACTGTAAAAGGCTTTAATGCCACAAGTGTTTCAGAGCGCAACAAGGCATGGAGAGGGGACCAGGGGAGAACAAAACAACGATCTTACTAGGCCCAGCAGTCACATTGAGAACGTGCAAGTTCCTGCGTGAGGGGGAGGGGAAAGGTGCGGGCAAGGGGGAGAAGTGGAAAGTGCGGAGCAAAGGAGAACCAGATAAATAATAACCAAATGCATACATAATAAAGGCAACAAACAGTGGTAGTGCAGCCAGCAAGTGGGAAGTGCTGGGTTTAAGGCAGCAGACTGAGTAGGTCTGATAAGTGCAGGAAGAAAAAGGGGGGGCTGTATGTGTACAGATACAGACCCCAGTGCAAGGGTAGCCAGGAGGCAGTTCGGGAGGGTGGCAGGGTGAGCATAGGATGGCCAGGTGCACAGTGCCAATAGAGAACAGATAAGCAGGGAAGACGGGGATGGAAGGCATAAGCAAAGAGGAAGGTCTTGAAGTGCTTCCAGAACCGGAGATGGTTCTCCTCAGGTTTTAGAGTGGCAGGGAGGCTGTGCCAGGTGGAGACCCCAGCCAAAGACAGAGATCTACCCCGAGCTTGTTTTTTTAAAGCAACTGTCCCTGAGGGAGTTAGAGGTAGAGGAGCAAAGAGCTTGAGACAGGAGTTATTTCTGGAGGGATAGCTGAAGGTATTTTGGACCCGGGCCCCAGAAAGACTTGTGGACAATGCAGAGGGTTTTGAATTTAATCCTTGCATCCACTGGGAGCCAATGGAGAGATTTCAGAGCTGGAGAGATACGATCCCAGAGCTTGAGGCCAAGGACAAGTCTTGCAGTCCTGTTATGGATTAGTTGCAGAGGGCGGAGAGTAGAGAGAGGTAGATTTAGAGAGAGGCTGTTATAATTGTCCAACCTAGAGAGAAGCAGACCTTGGGAGACAGTTAGCTTCTAGGGGAAGGAGAGGAAAGGCAGAGTACCTCTAAGGAGGTGCAGTAGGAAGTTTGACTTTTTAGAGACATCACAGATGTAGACTGGGAAGGAAAGTGTGGAGTCAAAGATGACCCCGAGGTTCTTAGCCTCGCAGGTGCGGGTAGGAGGAGGGCCAAGAGAGGCCGGCCAGAGAGTGAGGGGAAAGGATAGTGAAGGTGTGCCGATAAGGATGATCTCTGTCTTGCTGGCATTCAGACAAAGATCATTGGTGGCACACCAATCTTGAATGGCAGTTTGGCAAACAGAGATGAGAGAGGGAGAGGAGGTGGCCGAGGACAGCCTGAAAATGAGTTGAGTGTCATGAGCGTAGCACTGGAAATTTGAGCAGAAAATGGCAATGCAGTGGGTGACAGTTGCCAGGTATTGGTTGAAAAACCAGGGTCTGAGGTTAGACCCCTGGGGAACACCACAGGTAGAGAGGAAGATAAATGATAGGAAGGACCCAAGTTGGACCTGGGAGGGTTAGCCAGACAAGAAGGATCAGCTGTGGGTTTCTTGAGAACAAGATGCACAAGGTAGCGCTTAAGAGGCAGGGGAAGGATCCAGAGGAAAAGGAGTGGTTGCAAAAATCAGCAAGGGCTGGAGCAAGTGTGTCAATATGGCATTTGAGCAATAAGGCTCATGACACAGCAATGGAGGGGGCATGTGCGCACAAATTGGACCTTATCCCTGCACATACACACTTGCCCATGATGAGGAAACTGTGACACTCACTGTGGCAATATACACCCTGACAGAAATGAACACAACATGGTGAAAAAGGTGCACAACATTGCAGACTGTGATTGGTTCAGTTACCTGTCCTCATGGATACCCACCTGGTTGGCTAACACATTCAAAGTACTAGTGCCATACTGGTACTAGTACTACTGGTCTTCTGTATCATGAGAATAGCCATAAGCAAATGTGAAAGGACTGCCAATAAGGCAGTGGGAATGAAAATAGTGATAGACTTGTATACTCACATGCATGAGTATACACAAAAAAATGACTTTGTCCATGACCCAGAAGCAGAAAGAAGTATGGCCCCTCTGGGGTCAAAGTTCAAATATACTCCAGATCCCCAGAATTAACCTGAGCATTGGGTGAGTTGTGATTTATCTGTATCATGCAACTACATGCCATGTAGCATTGATGACTATGCGTGATGTGGAGGTAACCTGAGGTTGGTGAACAAAGTATGGGTACCCAAAGAGCCTTATTTGAGGGAGACCAGAAGGAAGAACATGGTCAAGGTCTCGACCAGAGAGGGAATATTGGAAGGCAGATGAATATGTCATCCATAGCTCTAAAACCGCACATGTGAGATATGTTACTCATTCAGACAACTGTAACACCCTTATCACAGGCAGATACAACATAGCAGCAATCTAAGCTGAAGACGACAAAAGCAGTCAATTAACATTACAACATTAATAGGTGCATGCACTAGACATTCACTACACATGTAGAACATGTACACTAGGACAAAAATGCATTTATGCATGAAAAATGTTAACACAACAACCACAAAACATGAAGAAAAATAACATAACCAATGTATAAGCTGAATGCAACATGAACGGCACGCAACTATAGCTCTCTAATATAGAAATAAGAACACAGTCAGGCAGCCATCATCTTTCAAAAGGACACTGCAGCATGTCTTTAAATAGAATAACCCTCTCTGCGCAGCACTGGGCATCTCCAAAAGGGAACATATACCAACAGCCAGAAAAGATGCTCACTGGTTGCCTGTCCACCAGCGCATCCTGTTTAAGACCCTAGCCATCACTCACAGATGCATCCACCACACTGCACCTCTCTATCTCTCCGTTAGAGTCCTCCTGCCCCCAGCGGCAAGACCTATCAGAACCCCATATGCCAACCTACTGTCGGTACCAAGAATTAAACGGGCAAGAGGCGGTGGTGCAAGCTTCCCCTTCATTGCATCCAGACAATGGAACTCACTGTCTCAGTCCATCAGAAATGAACCCTCTCATCTTGCCTTCTGCAAGGCAGTGAAAACCAGACTGTTTATCTTAAAAGATGATCTTTATGATGCCCACAGCTCATGTGTAACCCTGCTGCCTAACAATGTATCCAAGCCTCACTGTAATGAGCTAACCACTCTCGATCTTCTCACTAATGAACGGTGACTATAACCAAGCCAACTACCGAAACATTGTACTAACACAAGTATGCAGGCTATTGTAACCGATCGCCCACCTCTCTGCTGCAACTAAGACATATCCATGTAACAGTGCCTCAATGCCCATGGGCTGTGTGAGCGCTTATATAAATGCTAAATAGATAAATAAATAGAAGAAGGCCTCAAGACTGTGAGAGTACTCAAAGAGCTGAATCCGCCGAAATACAGAGCTTTCCAGGCTCAGAAAGTAGCTGGAAGTTATCACCAAGGTCAGAAGGAGATCAATTGTATGGAAACAGCGTATCAAAAGGCACGAGATAGTGATTCCCAGGACACATGCAGGGTACTCCCCAATTAATTAAGGCTTATAAGAGCACATCCGACCTTTGTTAGCCGAATGCAATGGCACAGCAAGCCAAAAAGACTCAAATGGAGAACAACCCAAAAGATCCCTTAGAGGTAAAAGAAAGCATGGCACACACTTATATATTAGCCAAAATATCTATAAATAAGAGTTCATTCCACTTCATACATGGTCCTCTAACATGTAACTCATAATTAGGAAATACTGGTATTCATTAGGAGCCAGCATTTAATCCATTGTTCTGTAGCCAGAGAGCTGAAAGAAACAAGTGTCTAATCTTTATATGCTGTTACTGCCAAATTTTAATGATAATGCTAAACTTTGCTTTTTATATTTCATCATTACGTTTGGTTTGGAGTGATTCCGGTACCTCTGGCATAAAAAGGACTTTTGGGCATGCTTAAGAACTTCATGATCCACCCTGACACCCTTTAGAAAACTATGTTAAACAAGTTCCTCTTGTACTTTTCTCTGTTCCCTTTGTGCCACTTGAAGACATAAAAACACTTTTCCTTTCTTTTGTTTGTAGAGGAAACTGTTTGATTGACTCTACAAAAGTACACAAGTACTCTAGGGCTGTACCCAGTCACTTTGACTACAGTTTTTGTGTTTCTATAACATGTTTACATCATGTGAGTCTTGAGAGAATTCCTATGTTTGTCTTTGTCACTTGTTTTACATTTTGCAGATTGACAACTTAAACCCGTTATGTGACACAGACACATACATATTTGGCACATAGCAACCCTCGGCTAGATGTCCCTTTATTTGGTTCGAGTGCTGCGCGAAAAGGATGAGGATCTTCGCAACTCACCTGCAGATCACTCAGGAGGTGGAGTATGAGACACTGCACCATTTCATGCCCATTTGGAGGAGGCACAGGATACTCTAGATGTTTTCACAAGGGTCAGAATATCCTCATTCCTGTGACTTGACCATCCATCAAGTTATGGGTGTGGGATTACTACATGGTGTGACTATCAGGGGCAGGAAGGCATATACAACCTCTGCCAGAAGACATTTTATCTGGGTAACTAGAGTGATAGAGTCTTGCATATCAATTTGATGCAAAAGCCTGAAAGGCTGTTGCAAAATAATACATCAAATGCACACGCAGCTAAGGCAGACCGCCCTGCAGCATTGACAGAAGATACTTCAGCTCAGCACTAGCAGTGCTATAGCAAGGAAACCCATCCTGTCCTTACCCTAGAGCAGCCCAACATGACCGCCCATGTCTGGCCAGACACAGCCTGACCTAGTAGCATCATTGACTAGCAGGGCCACTCTATTGCTACTAGCAGTGCAGTATCCTGTTGGTGGTTGTGGAATTGAGGGTGTGGTACCCTGTAGGAGGAACAGGCAAGAAACAGGAATGCAGGCACATACTGCAGGTATTGCATGACCTCTGTCAGTGGGTGTGAGGTGGTAGCGGTGCATGCCATGGAAAAGCACATACACCTACACCACCTATCGCCCTTCTAGACTGGGCATGAGGGCGGTCAAAGAGGGCACATGGGGAACTGGGGGAGTGGCTCTGGATGGTAAACCCAAATATATTGAGGTAGAAGGTCTAGTTTGTGAGTGCTGTTCTAGGACTAGGAGAGAGGCTTCACTGGTTGGAATAGGCAATTAAATTAAGGCATCCAGTTTGTGGGCATGTTTCTAGGCCTCTGAGAGTTGCTATGTTTGTAAAGCCAAATAATATTAGGAAGAAACTCCAGTTTGTGAGCATGGCATCATGACTGAGAGAATATATCCTACTGGTTGTTAGCTGTAAGTGATTGCAATCCGGTACACACTGAAGTCTTGCCCAGTATGTAGTGTGCAATTGAAGCCTTTATTTATTTTTATGTATAAGTTCAATACTCTGAACGATGTACCACTCTTATCACACCCTTCTCCTGGAACCCCCCGGTCACACTGAACCAGCAATTAGGCTCGTTTGCAAAGGTAAATATGTATTTATGTATTTAAAATTTAATCACAATATATTTTAATAGGTAAACAACTATGACCAATGGGGTGACAGAACACTGAATAATATCTTTAATACACTAGGAATAAGTAATGAGCAAAAAGACACATGCAGCACAGAAAAGAATACTTTTGTGTTGGTTTAGAAAAGATAGCCCTATGGTAAGAGGTTCCCCCTACCCCCCAATAGGCAATGTAAAGAGATGGGAGGAGAGAGCAGGTATTCTGGAATAGCACAAATCAAACAGAATATCAAACACAAGAGAAAAACGGAATGGACTTTTCAGCTGTCAGATTGGCATTGAAATTGTCTTTAGAATTGACTGAGCAAAATCACCAAATGTTGTCAAGAAATACTTAAATTGTTACAAATTCCTATGGGAGCCACTTTGAACATTTTGCAACCAATCACCAGAAATGATTTAGTCAGAAGAAAACATTTGAAATCTCAGAGTCCAAGTTGGAAGCAGTTTAAAGCTAATTCACACGTGTAAAATCCTTTCAGAATTGTATTCACAGCAAACTTTTCCTTGCGCGATATTCGCAATACCGGGCAGGCCAATCGTACTGTTTTGGGTGATAGCTATGAATGTCAGGTACAAGTAGGAGTTGAAATTTCGTTTCTATCATAAAAACTGAGGGAGTCATAGAGGTTTTAGTGAGAGTCATTTTTTTTTAAATAGGCGCGAGGATGGAAAACAAAAATGCACTTTGAAAATGAAAGATGGGCTTGCTTACATTAGAATATGACTATGAAAAAAAGAATGTCACGTGAATTTCCACAGTTACGTGGCCAGCGTAAACCTTCACGTGTGATCCTCTAGTTTCCGTTCTGGGATTTACTTTTCATACTTAAAATCCCTAATGACTTATGATTTTATAAAACAAATGAGAAAAATCACTGCAGGAAAGGTTCTGACAATACTTTGATTCTGAATGAAAAGATAGGATGGGTCGAGATTGGGATAAGGCAATGCAAATATACTAGAGGTCACTTTTTTTCCTATTAATACTCACAAAATAAGTTATTACATTTGGACCTTCAGTTTTGGTCAGTGATTGGATCTGGTCTAGGAAGAACAGGATCTCAGGCACCGGATTGGATCAGCTAAGCCGGTCACCGGTTTTGCACAGGATCTGTCCTTCTTGTTTGTGGATATTTCAATCAGGTGGATAGCGAGTTCCTCAGGCAAGCCTAGTGGTGGCAAGCCAGAGAATTTCAGGATACTGGTTCAAAAGGCCTTCTTACACACAGCGCTTCCTGGGTTGCAAGAATAAGTTTGAGGATTTGGGCCTAGATGAAATCAATAGTTCTCTATTGCTGGCAAGAGTCTTGGCATCTGGATCTGGAAAGATTTTAAAGCTGGATGTAGAATGCTGGATCAGAGTGCTTCGTCAGAATCAGGAAAGTGAGTGGGTATGTGAGTCCCTATGTGTTGTCAGCTGTCTCTATTTATGCTTTAAAATGATATCACAAAATGGGTGTATGGGCCGGCTTAACTAAGCTTGCCCCTGTGAGCTGGGATTGGACCAAAACTTCATCTCTGTCTTGCATTTGAGTAATTGGCTCAAGGCCGGATGATGTCATATATGGTTTGCTTTACAGTCCTCAGAGACCTCCCTTTAGCCAGTGGTCTCAGAATCTGATTTTATACTAAATGCACATTTCTACATTGGTCACCTTAATACATATCACACACAAAGATGCCATATTTTATCTGATATTGAGCATCTGTTGCTCAAAATCCTGTAGCTGTGGGATCTTGTTTCAACTTTCTACAGAATTTTGTCCTTTTTGCTATGAACACAATTTCCAAACTTTATGCAACTTTCCACAAATGTGTGTGTTTAATATAGGGATGTGTGTGTAAATGTTCACAATTCTAACATTAATACATTTTGCATAAAACCACATATATTGCCATTCCTGTCCAGAACATGTTACACGGCTTTGCCGCCTCTTAAAACGTGCAGCCAAGAATTAGACACACACAACTCTTTCCTTAGTATATTGTTCACCCTTTTGGATGACAAGTTATGAGTCTTTTAAGAATTGTTCTTTGTTCATGTTTAGCAACAGATGGTCCGCCCCTTTTTGTCTCCCTGCAGTCCAGGAGCATCCCCCTCCTTGTTTGTTCCAACCAGGAGCCATTTATGACCACCTTCCCACCTCTGTTTCCTGGGCTGAAGCTCTGTCATTGTTCCTTCTCTTTCCATAGACAGACATCTGGCCTAACCTGCATTAGCACCTCCCCCTGAGTTTCAGCTGAGGGGATATCTCTCCCCTGGGAGAACCTGCTTTTCCAGTTCTTGCTGCTCAGCCAGGCTAATTAACTTCTTAAACCCAGCAAAAACCAAATTTGTTGCCTCAAACATAAATACATGACTTCCTTAGCTTTAACTCTGTGGGATAAAAAGCCACTGCGATCTATATACTTTTTAGCAAAAATCCTTTCTATGTTTGCTAATCCAGCAGATTTTTCAGTTTTAGATCTCTTTAAAGTTTCATCAGTAACTCATCTGACAGCTGTCATTCAGGTAGCCCAGGGTACTGCACCCAGATTTTGACAGAGGCTGTCAGTTTACAGACAATCCAGTTTGTCTGATGAATGTTTTGCTCTTCACATTAGGACTTTTGTATGTTCGCAATGCTTCATTAGATTACATGAATGTTAGCGACAAGCATGATTTTTAATGTTAAAAAGTGTTGTGTTATAGGCATTTTAGAGTTTTTAGCAGCAAAGCAAATGTCAATTATAGGCACATTTTGGGGTTTCACTTGAAAAGTGCTGCTTCTCTCTCTGCACTCTGTTTGCTGGCCATGGAGCCCACTGGCCCATTTTCTGCAGGGTGTGCTCCATTCCACCACACATGCACCATGGGTGGCTGGTTATGCATCCATCTTTTTGTGTGCTTGAGAACATGGTTTTTGTAGGTTTTTGGCACACACAAGGCTTTTGCCGCCATTGTTGCAGTTTCTTTTACCATAACTGGCAGGGTGATACCACATAGCACAGCAAAGAGGGTCAATACATTCCACAGAGTGGCCAATTATTCATGGAAGAACCCCCAATTTGTGAACATAGTACTATGGCTATGAGAGAGGCTTTGCTGGTTGTGAGAGCCATATAATTTGAGGCAGAACCACAGGTTTGTGAGCATGGTTCTTGGACAGTGAGAATGACTCAGCTGGTAGTGGCAAATACATTTAGGATGAAGTGTGAGGTACAAATAAAATGTTGTAATACCCTCAACCTATAACGTCAGTGTGTGAGTCTCCACAAACTTTACTCATACCTCTTTATCTGTGTGACTGTAGATGGTTTGTACACAAATCTTCATCATCTGAGAACTGTGTTGTGTGGTCTTCCGAGGAATGACACTGGTGTTTCCTACACAGGTGGCATAACCGTTGCGATGATATAGAAGAGAGGACTCCACTTAAATTTTTGCTGATAAAATATATTTTGAAGGTGAGCTCTCCCACATATATGCCATACAGGCATCTCCTTTGGTCTGAGAAACTTTTGCCATCCGCGCGTAGAACCCATTCAAACTGCTCAGAAGCTTTGGCTTTGCACATCAAATTCAACACGTACAGATGGCCACATCGAAAGCTTGCCAAGCCACATTTGCTGTAGATCATCATCATTACCCAGTTGGCATGTGTCAAGAACATAGTCAACAACGACCTGGAGTGCACCGGGTCTGCTGTATTCCTGTGGGAATTTACCACATTTGCAGAGTTATCTGGCACACAGCCTCCTTTGTTGTGTCATTTTCTGAAACCTTGTCTTTGTGTGGCCTCAACTTTTTTTTAAGTAATGGAGGGCCGTTTTGGGTTGTTGATCTCTGATGTTTGGCTCTCTCTTCTTGTTCCAGACAGACTTTTAAACATCTCTTTAGTGTATCTTTAAACATGTCTAGCAAGTCCTGCTGTTAATGACAACAAGATGTATGTACCTAATCCCAATGCACATGTTGTTAAAAAAACTTTAACTTGACTTTAAGCCATGGGTGACAAAAAGATGCCCTGAGATACTCCATATTTTCATTCAAGCCAACAATGTGTGGATCTTGCTAGAAGACTGACAGCAGATTTATAGTCATCACTTCACACAGGCCTGCCTGCACTCAGGCTGGCATCTCTGGCCTTGTGTTCTCCTAGATGTGGGGGAGATTGCTACAACGTGGGTAGGGGGGTGTAGAGGGTTGCTATTGACTGTTGGTTTCCTAAACTTGCAACATTTTAATATGATTTTTTAGTTGAGCGCTATTGCTGCATTCTACATTTTTGCAATACAGAATTTTCTTTTCTGCAGAGCGAAACAATTCTCGTCAGTATTCAGTCTGGTAAGCATTTTTAAACTAGTTTAGGTGCCATTTGCTTTCTTTTTTAATGATCATCATTCTATAATCAAGAAAATAAATACATTTTGTTTACAAGTTTGCATAGTAAAACGATGTCTGCTTCCATTATACTTAGTTAGATACCGACCAAGCCTCTGAAGGAAAGGCTCACATGAGATTAAATAGACAATGCATTTGATTACAAAGAAATGCAATAAAGCAAACAAACATTGTAAAAACTATGAACAAAGCATGTCATAAGAAGCAATGACATCTAAGTTTCGGGATTTCCACAATGTTAGTTAATATAGTAATGGCATTCAATGTTTTAGAAGGGTAATCTGAAGGTGAGAGGCCAAACTTCTAAACACACTAATATTGTTTGTCTTTTAGTTTTCTTTTTGGTGGATCACTATGACATTGCACAAGCATAGACTCACACATGTGAATACTGGCAATTCCCAATTGCCTTACATGCAATGGTGCTTTGTAAATTATGGCAAGACTTCTGCTTCTTCAGAAGCGTGGTTTCTAAGTGGATTTTGTAATTAGATGAAATCTCCCCATATGCATTGAATGACTGATTCGAAAGTCAAAATTCTGTGTGTATAAAAGAAGACATGATGAGTAACTAACACAGAGGGAGGAACAAATAAATCACCATAAACTTGCATTTACAAAGAAGCGTGTATTTATTTATTTATTTATTTATTTATTTATTTGTTTTTTGTTTTTGTTTTGTCATTTATATAGCGCACAACCCAGAGGCATCTAGGCACTTTTTGCTTAGGAATTCGGTTACAGTAGGTACACAGGTTACAGTCGTTGCATATGTGGGTCAAATAGGCAGAAGATTTCACATCACTGCATTATCTTTCGTTAGTTATTAAATATGTGGAAATGCTTTCAGGCAATTGCAGCTCTTTGGAATCATAAAGGTTGCATTTTACTATGTACTGTGCCGTTTTTTAAAGAAAATAGTGTTTGTTTTAAAATAAAACGAAGCCTCTCTTATATATTCCCCATAGATTTGGCTTCTCCGAAGGAATGACAACAGTTGTCGCGCTTTCACTGTCAAAGACTCAACTGTCACAGTTTGTTTCTAACGGGCTCTAACGTCACTCTGGGAAACCAATTCCAGTCCAAGCTACAATACAGAGCTCTCTCCATGTAAGCCTAGGGGGAAAGGTACAATGTTTTAATATTTAATAAAAACTCTCCATGCTTTACCGAGGCACAAAAAGACTTCCATTGTTAAAAAAAAATAATAATTAAAAAAAAACTGCAGCAAACAGGATAAAGCGAGTTTGTAAACTGAAATTTAGACTGGGCTGTACCTCTAAATATTTGTCTGCCTTTTGTGATACTATTTTTCATATTTTTGTAATCACCTGTATATTCTCTTCAAACATGTTTCTTTACTGCCAGAATTTAGAAATGCTGTCCTTGCATTCACTGCCTACCAAAAACACACCTGTTTATTCATTTTAACAACCATTTGCATTAAGCAATTACTTTTTTTTTATCAGTTATACTATTTAATTATATTGACTGTCTATGTGTGTTTAGTGTTGACCTGTATCAAAAGTCCAGATGGGCTCTTCACAGATGCCAGGCAACCTTTGCAGAGTTAAATATGCATGTAAGGTCCTTGGTTAGGTTAGTTGGAGGAGTGGGAGAGGCAGATGAGACCCTGTGTCCTGTGCACCACTATGTTTCTGTGTGGTTTCTGGAGGTGTCAATTGAGATGTCTGTTTTTTTTTTATTTTTTATTATTGAATTGATATTTTATTTCTATGAATCTCATCATACACAAGTGTTTCAGAGCGCGAACACTACCCCTCCCAAGAGGCTTTTTAGAGGGGAAGTTCAGGAGTTGGCAACCTGCTCAATGATTTTGTATACTGAGCTAGAGGGTGGTCTGAAACTTGTGACACATGTATGTGGTAGAAAGTATAAAAGAATAGGTGTGTTTGTTAGTGCGTAGAGGGAGCTTGATCTGAATTTATCAGGTCGGTCTTGCTTTTGTTGATGTGATGAAACTTGGGAAGGGTGGTAGTTCAGTTGTGTTCCAGTTTTCCTTTTCCTCAGGTAGGCTAGTTCACAAGGAGAGGACTAAATGACCAATATCTTTAGTTAAGGGTGAGGCCGAGCTGGCGGGTTCCGGCCACCGAGGTGGTCCAACAGTTGCGTTGATGTAGAAGAGAGGACTCCAAATCCTCTGGATGATGTAGGGGGAGCGTGAGATTGCGACCTGTCTGCATTTTGCAGTTGTTGTGGAGCTAGCCTGGGTGACACGACATATGGACCTAAGGGTGGTCTGAAACTTGTGACACATGTATGTGGTAGAAAGTATAAAAGAATAGGTGTGTTTGTTAGTGCGGAGAGGGAGCTTGATCTGAATTTATCAGGTCGGTCTTGCTTTTGTTGATGTGATGAAACTTGGGAAGGGTGGTAGTTCAGTTGTGTTCCAGTTTTCCTTTTCCTCAGGTAGGCTAGTTCACAAGGAGAGGACTAAATGACCAATATCTTTAGTTAAGGGTGAGGCCGAGCTGGCGGGTTCCGGCCACCGAGGTGGTCCAACAGTTGCGTTGATGTAGAAGAGAGGACTCCAAATCCTCTGGATGATGTAGGGGGAGCGTGAGATTGCGACCTGTCTGCATTTTGCAATTGTTGTGGAGCTAGCCTGGGTGACACGACATATGGATGAGACCGACCTGGTTGGTCTTGCCTCAGGAAATCGTAAGTGTGACCTTTTGCAATCTTGGAGTCACCAGACCATATTGGGGTGTGTGAGTGAGACTGACCTTATTAGGTCGGGTCTGCGAGGTAAACAGGTCAATGCCATGCCATTTACTGAGGTAGGTAGACAACACGATTTAATGGGATCTCCTTCAGTTAATGGGTGCTTCCACAGTGCAGAGTTGCCTGGTTGTGGAGTTAGGTAGATTATTCGCAAGGGGGAGTCTCCTCAGCAGTTCTAGTTGTAAATGTGAATCTGTTAATAGAGACGGAATACTGGATCAGGCCCTACCTGTAGGGGTTCATGGGGTGTGTGCAATGGTTGCAGAGTGCTGTTTAAGGAAAGGCTGGTTGTTCCTCCGCTCAGCCTGTCTAAGAGCCCAGTGGTCACACAGAGGCATCGTGCCAGCCAGAGCTGGTGATTCTTGTGCACTGGCAGAAGGAGCCTTCTATGATCTCCTAATCATCTCGGATCCTTGGTGAAGAAGTGGGATTTATTGAGCCTATCTGCTTCTCCTGTTCTGCTGTCTTCCAAGTTGTTTGTGTCGTAGAGGTGCTAACAGAAATGGATGTTACCCCAATATACGGATTCGACAGAAATCCATGTATAGTTGAAATGGGCAGTACATTAATGCATCCCGAGACAGCAATAAATAAATTCAGACCCAATATCATACTGCAAACTTGATCTTTGGGGAGGGGATTTTACACAGGGATGAGTTATCGTGACATAGACCTGTTGACAATGCGAATTAGTTAAATCCCGTTGATATTGATAGATTGATATTTTGTATCCATGTGCACGTTATTCAGCTACTGCATCATTCTACAAAAACACCTTGTTGTCTCGGAAACTCAGCATTTTCTACAAGTTTAGGAAAGCCTGCAAAATAATACAGTCTTTCCCATACGTCAATTTCACCTTTAACAATAGCGTTCTAGTTAGTTGACAAAATGGCAAAGTTGTTTACTTAAAGCAAAGTTTGCAACATGTATTTGACACAAGCTTCCAAATTTGGCAACGCTCTAAATGGATCAATTGCACAAAGTCTTATAAATGTGACAACACTTCCCTGTTCTTTCAGCCTGCACTACTCCTTGGCCCGCTATCTCGGATATCAATTAGTACCTCTTTCAATTGAACCATACAACATATAGTCAGTTTCCCACTACATAGGCTTACACATTTTAAGTAAGGTGGAGTCTGATATATCAAGGTACATGCTCCAGCAATGCCATACATGATTTAGACTCTACTTGTATAGTCCCTCACCAGGCATCTCTTTGCTAAATGTCTGCCTGGTCTAGGGGCCGCTCCAACCATTAATGATGAAAAGGTGAGGCAGCTGGAAGCAAAGGCCTTTTTTCCTAAAGCCTGAAGCTGCCTCTCATAAGCGAGAACTTCAGGCTTTAGTAAAAAAAAGGCCACGGCTTCCATCTGCCTCATCTTTTCTTCCATAATGGTGGCATTGGCCTATGAGCATCTCTGGTTAAAGTGATGCCTTGCAGATGCCAGCACCACCATTATGGAGAAAAGGCCTTTTTTTCTTAGATCGAAAGATTTAGGCTTTACAAAAAAAAAAACTATGGCACCTAGCAGCCTCATTGGCTGGGGCTGCCAAGGGATATGATGGAGCCCTGGCAGTGCCCCGTCTCAGAACCATTTTTCTGAGCCTGCTGGGGGTCGGGCCTGGCTAGCCCTGGCCCACTTAAAGCACTGGATCATCTGTATTTTGTGGAGTAAGGAAGCATGATAAATGCACTTGCAAATAATAAATCTGTGCTACTTGACCTTACCCTACAGTTATTTTACAAAGGTGGTGAAGAGAGGGTCCCAAGAATGCCCCTCCTCACTAACTCGAACATGACGGGACGTAGAGCCAGGAATGCTCTCAGCCACCCATCGTATTTTAGATGAATCCCAAGTGCACCAATGACTGACTCATATACAGAAAGGTATCCCCTCAACAAGCCATACACACCAAATCCAGTACACATCCTTTCAGGAATAGGGGAGACAACCTAGTTAGTGGATGGGAATACGCTAATGGACATTATTGATTTAGCAGCAAGAAGCCACAATGCTGACGTCGCCAGTGATACCACGACCTAGCGGCATTAGTCATGATGTACACTTGGAGCCGTGCACCGCTTTGCATGAACACACACCCACATACACAAAGAACGTGCCTACACAGTTCTATAGCTAGAGGATGGTTACATATACATACTGTCAAAACTTTTATTATTTTTCTCATTAGCCAAATTCAGTAACACAGAAACGTAAGGCAACAAGAGATCCGAGCAAGCTTGCAGATGCTTAAAGCCTAAAAGCCTATGGAACTATAGGAGTCTGTATGGAACCTGGTAGAACCATGTGCCACTAAATTATAGGTTACTTAGAAGAACACGAGCATGTAGAAATCATATTATGAGTTTAAAGGAAAATTACAGCAGGCCTCAAGCCACAGAGCATGAGATGAGAAAAGCTCATTCAGGCTGCACACAGCGCAAAGCAGGCTCAAAGCCAAGGTCAGAGATACATGATCGCATTCCAAACATTAGACGATAAGGGACCACTTGACAAAAAGGGAATAAGTCCTCATAAAAGCAAGCTCAAGAGCTAGATTTTGTGGTCTCCAAACACGTGAAGCAGCCGAGCCACACAATGGGCATTCATCCCTGGGTGGGAAAGCAGAGCCAATCACAGCAAACCAGACGAGGAAGGCAACAAGTGTTGCAACGTAGGAGCACACTCTCATAGGCAAAGGAGGTATGTTACTAGTTGCAATGTAGACACATATTTGTTTCACAACACCTTGAAGAGGTGCACAGAGGGATGAGAACCAATTCGAGCCCTAGGCCTGGGGAGAGCAGCTCTGACCAATCAAAGCATAGAAAACCAAGGGTGGATGGCAAGGGGCAAGAACCAATGGTAAGCCAACTACTCTGCAACAATGTAATAGATAGTTTTTTGGGGACGGGACGGGCAAGCCACCTGACATGTGAGGACCAGTAGAATAACGCCTATAGGGTACTTCCATAGTTATTACCACTCTCAATACCCAATCATTTGTGGGGATAGGTTTTTCAGGGAAAAGCCCACAGTTGATGCAATTTGCCCACAAAAAACGAAATGCAGATCTTGGAATACTGAGAAGTACTGGACAATCTTGATTGTTTTGCATGATCCCTGTTCGTTTTGGTAATGAACCGCAGTACTAATTTGCCTTTGGCTGAGTCCTCTGTTTATTCTGGGGAAGGGTGTTGGGCCCTTGAGAGTCAGGCGGACCCCCAGACGGCCTCTGGTATACCTGGGAGAATTATCCCAACAAGTTGTTGGCAGAGGATGGTTTTGCTGTATTAGTCCACTCTCTTGCCACAGAACCTGAAAGGCTGCAGGACCCCTTGCGTGTTAAGAGAAGATGGGGAATGCATGCCCAGTGAAAAGGCTGTCAGAAGCCAGCCTGCAAAATATCCTGCCCGAAGTCCGTGAGGCGTCCAGCAGACCAGAAGGGTGAATTGGCAGCTTTGGGGACACGGCAGCTGAACAAAGTCAGCAGACAATGGAGTTTAAGTAGTGAACCAGTCACACAGCAACAGGAGGTCTGAGGGGGGGGTATCAGGTATTGTGGAGTATTGTTTAGTATTGTTTAGCATTTTTGAGTATTGTTGAGTATTGTCAAGTATTGTCTAGCATGGTCAAGTTTAGTAGGGACAGTAAAGAGGTAGATATCATTTTCTGTGGTTAGGGCATATTCGGTCTAGAGGTAAAAGGTTTTGATGAACAACCTAGACTTTTGATTTGAAGGCCCGGATTGCAAAAGTTATGTAAATCGTGGTTTTCCTGTGGGTTGTGGATTTTAGATGACGGTATCCCTGTAAGGTTTAGCCAGGGAACTGACCTAGATTGCGTAAGGTGATTCGACTGGCTAAGTCTTGAGGATGCGTATTACTTGTAAGGCAACACTCCAGGTACAGATCGAACACAAGAAGAATATTGGTATACTCTGCTAGGGGGCAGGAAGACAGCAGTGGGGTTTATGTTGGGATTGTGTGTATTTTTGGGCAACAGGGTTATAGCATTGTGCATGCTGTCATTGACTTCTTAGCACTACCTTTTCTAGTAAATTGGTGACATCAACTGTAGGTTTTTAAATAACACGTGGAAAACACATGATGGTGAGGAGCTAGCATTGGAAAGCTTGAGATTGCCAGACAAGTGTGTCCAGTGGTGAGGTACCGAAGGCGCATGCACAAGAATTGTGGCATGTGCCTGAGGAGGCAGTGATTGAGAAGGGGAGGTGCATGGAGCACGACTGATAGGGTGTGGAGCCAGAGAGGCTCAAAATAAATTGAAAGCATTGTACTTACATTCTGTTTTTCTTTTAACAGCAGACGATCACAATTCTCAATTTGAGGTCAGGTAAGAGCAAAAGCAATGTATCAAGGGAGGTGCGGTGGTGATACGCCCCTACAGCACCTGTGTAAGACCCGCCCACCTTATAAGGATAAGATATGCAAGTATAGCATAGAATGCACTAAAAGCACCAAGTGTAAATTAACCAAATCATGGCCACCTTGCGGAAATGTCTCCAAAGATGTGCAGCAATCACTATTGACACACTACTGGGTACCTATAAGGAGAAGCTGGCGAGCCGCTTGGCAATATTCGAGTGGTGGAGGATGTTTCAGATAGCGAGGGGACGTAGCGAGGCATCAGTGGATGCTGAGCCTGCAGGAGGTGCAGGGGCTTGTGCCCCCACCCTCCGCTCTCCCACCCGCTCCTGCAATCGAGAACTCTGAGGATACAGACGATGAGCAGAGGATATGCCCATTATGAGAGCTAAAACAGCATAAGGGTATTAAAACCCGACATATAAACCACTACCATATACCAAGGAAGAGGGACATAAGGTGACAGGGCAGCTGAGCAGCGAAAGAGGAGTGAGCGGTGAGGCACAGAAGGGCACGAAGAAGGGGTTAGGGGGCATAGCCATGAATGAGTGTGTAGAGGGACAGATCCTCCTAAAGCTGGATCGGAAGACGAATGGAGAGGCTGAGGGAGCAAGCATAGAAATAGAAGGCCTTAAGGGGAACAGCAAAGAAAACTATTGGGCCATGATAATGGAGGAAACGGACAGGAGAGAGAGGGAACAAGAAGAGAGACTAGAGAGGGAGTGCCGAGAGAGGAAAAGGGAGGAAGATAAAGAGCAGGAGCAGAGGGAAAGAAGGAGTAAGGAGCAAGAAGAGATCGAGAATTAAAAGGGAAGTATATGAGAAGGAAAAACACACCTGTTGATAACCAGAGAACAGAGGAAATGGCAAATAGAGCGAATACCAAAAGGGTGCGCACACAAGGAGGAGGAGGAGCATGCGCTTAAATACATAAGAGCACAATGGGCACTAGGCACAGGAGACAGCATGACCATAGGGGGGGAGGTAGGCGCGCAGATTCAGACAGTACAACCCTACCAAGCAGGACCATGACAACAGCAGAAGGCATGGGATTCTATGGAGATAAGGGTGGCATAAATCTGGTTCATTTGAAGGGGAAGGCTGGCGGAGACACAACCTCTATAAGACTGAGCTATGTGGACTAGTTTTGCAGTGATATGGAGAAAAAGTCGGAAGATGACACAGGGGGATGAGGGGATGAGAAAAGAGGGCGAGGTATAGGTCACGGGGGATAGCACGGAAAGAAGTGTGACATGGGAAGGAGGAAAAACTACAGAGACGATGATGGATGACAGGGACGGTCAGACACCACAGACTAGAGCAGCATCACATGATTCTAACAGTGCACTCCCCTACATTGAGAGACTTAGGGATCTTCCAGGATGAAGGAAGGGGAGACAGCTATAGCATGTTCGAGAGATAGGCTCACAGGGGAATCTGATAACTGTGCGTGACTGTCCAGGGGAGAACAAATAGATTTATACACTGACACTAGAGATGCCGATAGGCAGATTAGGCTGTCACGAGAAGGGAGCAGGGAGTTTGGGTTTACACAAATGCCCCTACTGGAAAAGGTAGGAGGCAACCTCAATATATACCATGGAAACACAATAACAAGGAAAACATGAGATTTAGGTTACATTCATTAACTGTAGGTGTGGGGAAATACACAATCAAAAGAATGACAGCGGGACAGAGATTAGCAGTGGGGATGTAAAGGGACTATTTGTGGCAATCCTTGGAAAGGACGTTGTTAGACAGAATTATATGCAGTACCCTTTGGGAACACTACACATAATTAAGACTGTAAGTGACAGTACAATTTCACCTTTGGTACAAGCCTGTACTACAGAGTTATAGTGGTAGCAGTAGCGGAGCAGCCAGACTTATCTCAAGAGTAAGTGAGCAGTAAAAGGAGTTACACAAAGGGACAGCAATTACTATGGTTCAGACAAACACTGACTCAAGGTTTCTAAGTAAAAGAATATATATTTCACTCTTCTAAGCAAATCAAAGATCACAATCATAAATTCACCACACCACTTCCCTTAAATTCCAGGCAAGTTAAGCTCACAAATGAAGTGGGAGCAAAATGGCACTCGAGCAATTTAAAAGAGAGGGAAAGACAAAGTTATTCGAATTTAGGCAAAACCAACAGGTAAGTAATCAGGGCAGTAGAACAAGAGAGACTACAAGGTTAAAATCAGATAGAAAAGGCTTAGGGCCAAAGTCAATGGTTCAAAAGTCTTTTGCTCAAGATAATAGGGTTCAGTGAAGTTTGCGGTAAAGTTCGTGGCACAGATTCCGGACGAGGTTAGTTGGTAGAAAAGTTAGTTCAAAGAGAAGAGAAGGACAAGCCCTCGGATTGGAGAATGATTTCAAACACTTTCACCGCGGCTGACCGAAACAGACAACTGGATTTGCACAGTACCTTAAAATGGAGAGGGAGCTGTAGCTGAGGCGAACGTTCCTGGTGGTTCCTGCAGTCTCACGGTTACTGAGGCGACTGTCGGACTGACACAAAGTAGGAAGAATGAGGGTCCTGCACCACCCAGGGAAGAAACCAGCAGCAGAGCAAAGCAATGAATAAAAGGTGAACTCCTTAAAACTCAAGCAGAGTCCGACCTTCCTGGCTATCCATCCCACTGTAGCTCTGTACAGCGAATTCAACCAGAGGAGGGGTCTTGGCTTGTTGTTTGGGCGAACTGGTTGGACCCACCAGCTCAAGGGAAGATGTTTCCTGGAGGATCTTCTCTGTCATCGGATTTGGAGATTCGGACCTGCAGCAGGGATTCACCGGGAGGTTCAGTCGTGGTAGGGGTCCTCTTCTTCCAGTTCCTCATTGGTTCTTTCATTTCAGTGGCGACTCTGCTCTTCCAGTCCCAGAGACCTGCTTTCTATGCAGTTTTCCCCCATTAATACAGCCTGGCTGTCATTCACACAGCAGGGTGGCTCGCCTGGCAAGGCCAGTCCCCTTAGCCAATCAGACAAGAGTGCGACTTGGGTTACTAAGGCAACCCATGGCAAGGGTCAGAAGATCCCTCCCTCACATCCTGCCTACCCAGACTATCAGGCGGCTTAAGGAGGGCTTCAGTACAGAAGCCCGTGAAAAGACAGCGAACAAAGGAATCATCCCCAGTTCAGCGCACAGAGTAAAACACGAGAAAGACTTTAACAAAAAGAAATGGTGACTAAACCCAACCAGAGCCAAAATAAAATGTATTTGGTCAAGCGGGTTTATGTTTGAGGCTAATATAATAGCCTAAAACAATACAACGTTTATGTAAGATAATTGCGGTAGAAAAGTTAGGGTAGTTACCACTGCCACCAGCCAAGTCTTAAAGTTAAGAGAGTGAAATAAGGCTCCAAGAGGCACAGACAAAAAGGGTTAGGAATTAGCCCTTTCCAGTACTCCATGTAAGATGGGGTGTACGGAGTCTGCAGTTTAAAGGGACTATATAAAGTTAATGGCAACTTTACCTGTTTCTGGGGGACAGTAGTCCGCCCCAGAAAAATGGAGTCAGTGGGAACTCTGAAAGACAACCCTGTGTCACTGCACTGAATGTGCTGTGTAACACACACAAAAGTGGTGCACATGGAATAGGTGAGGCTCCAGTGCCCAAGGTCACATAAACAGTAAAAATACACACAGCAAAACACATGTAAGAGTGGGAAAAAGGCTCACACTCTTACCAGGTGAAAAAAATAAATCCTAGAAATCCAGCAAAGCTGCTGGAGGACTCTTTAGGTAAGGGAAATCAGTCATTTATGAGAATTCTCCCTAACAGCTGTTGATGACGTATGAAAAAGAGCAGGGTTCCCAGGAGTGACCATCCAGAACACGGCACACGATAGGTCGCCGTTTGCAAATTGCAGAGATGCAGTATGGAAAGCTCTAAGGACACAATACCCTTACACTTCAGACACCGATTATGACCCGCAAGATGGGCCAGATGAAGACCCCATACACTATATTCATGCAATATAAGAGCTTTGTTGCCTTGAAAAGCAGGAAACATGGGACAAAACTGTAGCATTATTTTATCAAACATCGTGGCTGGGGCTACCAGTACTGGTACAGAAGCAGCTCAGGAAACAAGTAGGTATGAAGTCAAACCTTGACGAGAAATACAGCTAACAATAGTACATCATTGCAGGCCATTGCAGTAGAAAATTAGGAAGAAGGCTGAGGAAAGAAAGCAAGAGGAAGCAAAGCTAGTGCAAAAGAAGTTATAGAAGTACGCATTCAATGGGCAGTACTGACAAGCGTGGGAGCACAAGGGATGCATCAGCAGCAGTATGCACTGCCGCCCACGGGGGGAGGCTTTATTGGGTGGGGGACGTGCAGCATGGGTTTTGAGGAACAGGAAGGTCATCCAGAGGATGTAGGTATGGGCCACAGATACATCACAGCCAAAGAGGTTTCCTAGGAGGGTTTCACGGATATGGCCACAGGTGCAGCAGGGCCCATGGGATTATGCAGGTGGTTTCCAGGGACAAGGGAGTGAGCCACCACAGTGCTGTTCATGAGGGCAGATGGGGCACATTTCTAGAGTGTGCAGAAACAGGGGGATGCAACATAATGGGGAAATGCAATACCAGCCAGCATTCCAAGGAGAATAGGATGACTATTACAAACAGGACCAACCACAGCAATAGCAAGGACCAACACTCAGTGCACACCAGCCCATGACACAGATATCACAGATGCAAGAACCCATACCACAGTATTTTCAATCACCTCAGACTCGAGGCAGTGCACAGCAGGTGCCACATATACAGAACAGCATGCAGCCAAACGACAGGACTGTGGCACACATAGATATCATAACAATGGCCCCTGTTAGGAGCCTGATCCATTGTCTGGGAATGCGATATCCTTATACCCTCAATAGGACAACCCACAGACGGACTTGAAGTGTTCCATCCCGTCGATCACCCCCAACCCTGCGGAGGAACCACATATAGGGGTGGTGATAGGTGACAAAACATGTTCCTTTTGTGTAGACACAGGGGTGGATGGTTCCTGCATTCAGGAGTAAACACATAGGTCATCAGGCGATGCCATGAATGCTCATGGTTTCTCTGAGGCTTTTACATAAGATGTCTCCCTTTCTTAGGGGAACTCGTTTTACCTCTGTCCTTACTTTACTCTCGACAGGCACCCATAAACATATTGAGGAGAGACATTATGAGCAGACTCAACATGACGATTCAATTCACAGACAAGGGGATAGTGTGCTCTACACCAGGAATCCATTTTCTCAATGTGAGAGAAATCATTAAAGCATATTGTGGATGGAAGGTACAGAGGGGGGTACCAGTGGATGAGCAGCTATTCCAATACGGGACTGAGGTTATAATTGCATGGCTCCAGGTATTCAAGGGAAGATGTGCCACATTCCGAATTAGTATTTGTTCAGACCAGATAAACCATTGGATGAGGCAGAGGGGACAATAGTGCCACTGGCGATTGAGGCCGTGATTGTGTGGGACAAATGGATAGCAGTACATGGGATGGACAACACAGGAAGATCATGGTGAACAGGGATCGTTGTAGCTGTAGCGTACAGGTTGACCACAGTGACAGACGAAGATCTATTCAGGGATGACAGATCGGATCACGAGATGGTGTTCGAAATGAGTGTGACATATTAGTTAAATATACACTACAGACAGGTACCACAGAAGATGGCAGTGGTGCTGAAAGCACAACCATCCTTCTGTGAGGAGGATTTGGCCAAGATGCCCAGCATCCTATGGACCACTAGTCCCTATGATATGAGACTTTTGATAGGAATGGGAGGAGTAAATATCAAATTGAAAACAGGAGCAATAGTACCCAGAGTAAAACAGTACCCACCATCAAAGCAGACAGACGAGGACATTTGCGAGATAATTGAAGCATTAGTAGAGAGGGGCATTCTAGTTCCATCAGAATCACCATGCAGTACTCCTGTGTACCCAGTCAAGAAAGCAAAAGGGGGATCATGGCATTTTATCCAGGACTTGTGCCTTGTGCCCTTTTAATCATATTGTAGAAACAGGGTATCCTCTGGTTCTGAATCCAGTGACAGTTTTGTGCAGCATTCCAGTGGATGCCACCTGTTTCATGGTCCTGGACTTGAAGAATGACTTATTCTCTATACCACTATATCAGACTCACAAGTGTTGAGCTGAAGGAAGCAATGTGCACTGCTCCAGAGTTAGGTATCTCAGACTACAAAAAGGAAATCTTTTTATTCTGACACTCCGATGGGGTATTGATGACAACATTACTGACACAGAAGACAAGCTTGGGGCACAAGCCACTGGCATATTGCAGTGGGAAGATTTACCCAGTAATGAGAGGACACTACGCTTACGATCAAGCTTTGGCTGCTGCCGCATTCACGGTGGACAAATCAGCAAGTATTACCATGGGGTGCAGGTCCACGCTTTATGTGGAGCATGCCCTCTTTGCCATACTGGAGAAACCAAAGAGCACACTGAAAACACAGAGATCATCATGGTACAAGGTGTTACTATCAAACCCATCACTTAAGGTATTGAGATGGAGACTTGTTAACCCTGTGACTCCTCTCACTGACATCTTAAAGTATGGAGGCTACGCACAGGACTGCACAGAGAACATACAGGAATTCAGTGATACCCGCAAGGTACAGGAGGCAGGAGGATGCACTTGAGGGGGGGGGGGAATGTGTTTTACATTGACACATCTTGAACAATTGACCAGATAGATGGGGTCAGACGTACAGAAATGGCAGTGGTGAGGCTTAGATAAGATGGAACAAGTGGGGTAGTGGTTTATGCGTGGTTGCCATCACATTATTCAGCACAGGCAGTAGAACTAGTGGCATTAATATTGGCATTGGAACACAGCAGAAGGAAGGAGGGGACCATTTTTCAAATTCTGCTTGCTTGATGTCCACAGTACAGTCAGGACTGTCACGATGGATTAGGAGGGGCTTCAGGATAGGGGATAGGTTTTTCAGGGAAGGGCACAGAGATGATGCAATTTGCCCACAAAAACAAAATGCACACCATGGAATTCTAAGAGGTACTGGAGAATCTTGATTGTCTTGTATGATCCCTGTTGGTTTTTGTAATGAACTGCTGTCTAACTTGCCATTTGCTGAGTCCTCCGTCAATTCTGGGGAAGGGTTTTGGGCCCTTGAGTGTCAGGCGGATCCCCAGACGACCTGTGGTATACCGGGGATAATTACTCCAACAGTGGTGCCACATGGCACATTGGGAAATACCTAAGAGGCAGATTTGGCACCAGAATGGACAATTTGAATACTAAAGGAATAGGTAACAGCAAAAATGAAAAATTGTAGGTAAGAAAGGGATAGTGAAATGTACTGGTATTGAATGGTGGGAACAAAGAAAGAGATATTTGCAAGAGGTGCTTTTTCAATCAGCTATGGCCATCTGCCATCTTGAGGGTTGTGAGCGAGAAGACACCCGTGATAAGCGTAATCCAACATGGTAAGGTGCTTTGTGGTTTTACTCTAGTACCACCTGACAGCAGAACGTTGGCAGGCAGTTGGGGAATTTCCGTTTGTTTCGCAGCACTGCTCGATGAGGTGAAGCAGCGAATAACAAGCAACACAAGGCCCAGCACCCAAGTTTCCTAAAATATTGCAACTATATTATACCCCAGGTATAACAATGACATCCTGCATTTAGAATACAGATAAAGAGCACTGGACTGAGGAATAGGGAAGGTGCATTTTATTCTGCATTGACCTCTGCTCATAAAGCAGAATCCTAGCAAAATAGGTATTTGCAAAACTTGAATTTCTTCTTGTATCTTCCCTGGACATGTTAATAATAATAATAATAATAATAATAATAATAATAATAGTAGTAATAATAATAATAATAATAACAATCCTCCTACTTCTAATAATAAGGATATTGTTAGTAACAATGAAAGAATGATAATATTATTACAAAAGTGTTACTATTAGAAGGAACACAGTTCTTCTTTCTATGACCAAATAGAGTTGGGTTCTGCTCCTCGGGTGCTTTGCTCTGTACCTCCCATTATCACCCACCATTGTCTAGGCTGGCTGGAGCTGATGGGACTTGTAGTCCAATACGTCTGGCCTTTCTTTATAAGGTCACAGAACTTCATTGTGACTTGTGATGCCCTTTTCAGATGTGGCAGGGGGTGCTTTAATCTTTATCGTTCAGGGCCGCACCCCATCCTCTTCAATATTTGCAGCTCACTTACTCTGATCCAAGAGACCTTCCATTTGTTGATACATACAGCTGATGCGGAATGTGATTAAAGGAACAAAGATCAAGGAAAGTCAGAGCCATTTCGTAATGTAAATTAAGTGAAACCATGCCGATAGCTATTGCTGCCCCTGTGTTCGACACCAACAGTGCCACTTCCAACTTAAACAGCTGCTTATTTATCAATGAGTGGCTGTGAAGTATCAGAGAAAGGTATTTAAGAAGAAAGGAGCCTGAAACGCTACTTGGCTTTAATTGAGTCAAAGCTAGAATTGTTCTTTGTGCTGGCGGAAAACGAAGTCATTATGATGTCGCAGCCATCTCCAACAGGTGATTACAGATGGTGACTGCAGCCAGTTTCGTTTTACTGCTGAGTAGTGGTGCTGCTACCAGATTGTACTAAGAAGATTATTAGGCTTTTTTCCGGATATTGCAGGCAGCCATGAATAATAATAATAATAAGAATAATAAGAATAATATGTATTACGTAATTATTATTTATTTATCTACTAGTATAGCACCGGGAACCCTTGGCTATTAATATTAATAATACAAATAATACTAATAATAATAACAATAATAATAATAATAATAATAATAATAATAATAATAATAATAATAATAATAAAATGTATTACTTAATTATTATTTATTTACCTGTATAGCGCAGGTAACCCTCGGGCATTATTAATATAATACAAATAATAATAATCATAATAAATAATTATTATTATTATATTTATTTATTTATTTACTTATATAGCGCTTGGAAAACCTGTGGCATTAATAATAATAATACACATAATAATAATACCTATTATTATTACTATTATGATTATTTCCTCTTTGAATAATGGTGTGGTGCACATTTGTACAGCTGGAGACGTCCCTTAGTCAGGATGGTTCTTCAAGGAACCATTAATATTCTATCCTGCCCCTGCTCTGTAGCAACTAGCTTTCCAGAAATAGTGCCTGCACACAGGTTCCTCTCCTGGGAATCCCCAGGCTGCCGGTTAGGCGTGTTCTCATATAAGCAATTACTGCCACGGGAAAGTATGTGGGGTTTGAAAAGACGTCCCCCCCACCTTTCCTTAGACCCATTTTGCCGTGAAGCGGTACGTACTGTACAACTTCGAGGACAATACGCGGCCAAAGGAGCACTTGGCAACGTGAAGTAGCGTTGCCCGCTTGTGTGAACACAATCGCACAAAGGGGTCGAACTTGACAGTTTAACTGTGGAAAGTTTTCAAGAAATGCATTCAGGAAGTTTGTGTAAACCCACAATGGCGAGGTACCTGTTTACACGTTTCTGCTTTGTGTCAGTCGCCCACATGTGAGCGCGCCGAGGGCTCTTCTGCCGCACTTGCCTGTCCTTGATTGCCAGGGGAAGAAAAGGAGCGTTAGTGAATCCTGGGAAAACATTCCCTAACAGCCCCCGCTTTTAATGAGGGGGTCACCCCCGGACCAGCAGCAGTTACATGGAAAGTGTGCGTGTGGGCAGGGGGGGGGAGAAGATGTCGCTGTGTTGTGGAACGCGTCCACGCATACAATAGCAGAGGAGAAAGCCAGACACCGGGCCTTTGTGTGCAAATTTCCCACCAAGGCTAAGGACTTTTTTTTGTTTTGCTGTTTAATTAAGTGGTCTTAGAGTCCAGGCCTGGCCTAACAAGCTCTGCTCCATGAATGAAAGATGTGTTCCCGGCATTGAGGCTTCGCTCCAAATAACGTCAAACGCAATTACTGCCGCTGCGGCCGTTTTAACTGCCCGCTTCCTTGTGTGAGGGCGCTGGGAAGGCTTTTGGGCGCAAAAAAAAAAAGAGCAGGAAGGCGTGCATGTGGAGCGCACCTGACCTACATCAGAGATCTGGTGAAGCCACGCCGGTCGCTCTGGGGACCCGCGAGCCCACCCAGAAGAGAAATCGCGGGAGAGGTCGTGCTGGCATCCTTACGCTCACTGTGCTGGGTTCGAAGTGCTTGGTAACTGCGCAGGGCGCGTTCCTCCATCTCGCGCATATTTTTGAACACCCACATGCCTAAAGGTTGATGCAGAACTTGAAACGCGATAGCACATGTTGTAGGGCAACTAAACATATTTTCATAGGGGCTTCAGTGGGAACAAGTGACCCTGGCAATAATGAAAGTTGTGTCATCCGCAGACAGTATGTTTATGCGGAGACACAAATGTTGCGAACACAAATAGCAAGCACATTTTGTGACAGTGCAAAAATAGAAGCTGTGTATGTAGATACTGTGAACAAATATTATTGTTTTGTTCTGTATTCATAACCAAAGTCTAATTATGATATGTTTTGTGTATTTTTTTAAATATCTATTTTATTTGTATTAGTATTTATTTCGTTTATATAGCGCTTTACTCCAAAACGTGAATTGGGATAAATTATCTTACAGTAAAACCTCAACTAGAACATGTAACAAGCTTATTAAATATTAACAGGGCCATTTTAGAATTGTTAAAATGAAAGTGTAGAGGCATGGCAAAGTGCTTGTGTACCTTCATTTGACGCTCCTACTCATTTGCTTGCCCTGCTTTACTCCTCCGTCTTCTGTGAGCACTTCAAGGGACATCATTCAGGGTTTGCTAGGGGTCGCACCTGTGACCCCTGAGGTCTCCCTTGCTACCACTGAGGTCTCCGTTGTTTCCCCCTAAAAAAAGAAAAAAAACTCTTTTTTCTATTTTTTTTTTCAAATAGAAGCTCCTGGGCTGTGGCCAGCGCCATGTGGCTCTTTGCTTCTGGGATGGCTGGCTTTCTTGTTCAGGCCTCTTTAAAAAAAACACTGGGCGTTGCACAAGTGTAACACTTTAAACAGTAACTCTAAATAAGAAAGAGTAGGAATAACAAACAATTTGTCTTTTTGGAATTCTATACAATAATTGCTAGTCTCATTAAGGTTTATTTTAGGCACACTTCAGGGGTTGAGTCACTGATTTAGTCTGTTCTTAAACACCTCATATTCACAATGCAGACAAAAAAGTTCAAAAAGCATTTAGAGTAGAATCAGCATCCCCTTTGGGCTATGTATTTTGCTTGTCGCAAGTTGCAGTTATAGCATGTTTTTTTTTATGCCGTCTCTTTTATGATCAATACAACACATTCCATCTCGGTGTCCTCGGTCACTTGACAAAATCCTACTGCCTAATACCTTGTTTACAGTGTAGAAATGTTTGATCAGAGCACATAAAGTGGCCCTTGATTTCATTGTGCCACAAGGAATGCTGTGTTGAAATGTGTCTATCTTTGCTATATCCATGGCATGTTCTTCAGCATGTTTGTTTTCATGAGTGCCCAGAGTATGGGATGCCGTGTGATGTCAACCTCTGAAGACTGAAAAGTAGATCCACACAGGCTTGATATGTGGCTAATTATTGCACCAGACCTGCAGATTAACTGGCCTGCTGTTAATCTCATTTACCAGTTTAATGGTATCCACTACAGAGTGTAATTTGCTTTCTGACTTTGAGAACATTCAACAAGTAATTGCTCATTTTCTTATAGACAGCAAACTAGCTATAGCCAATGAGATAGCTCAGTGGGTTGAGTGCTCACTGCAGCGATGTGCGTGTGTGATCTTCAGGTTGCAGGTTCGAATCCCGGCAAGGCCAACTCAGCCTTTCATCATTCTGAGGTTGATGAACGAGAAGCAAGACAGGTTGGGTGATATTGTATGTATATTTACTCTATATAAATTGTGTAAGGGTAAGTGCTATTAATAACACATTATCAGTTGGGCTTGGATGACTGATTGCATTCAAAGTAATTTGGTAGTATGGGCCTATACACACTGATATTAACGATGTACATGGTGATCCATTCTTGTCTGAAATGTATATCACATTACAGTGATATGAACATATTTATGGTAGTGTACTTTGGTACAATGCTATGTGGTGCAACGTCCTGTTTTGTCAAGGGGTGAAAGGTCGTGTTCCATTGCTTCCAGTAATGCCACTTCGGGGTGGGGTCAAATGACATCACTTCATGTGATGTCATGAGAGGTCAAGGGTTGTGTGATGTCACTTCTGCTACCCCTGTCATTTTGGTGAAATGGAGTCCCTGTGCACTTCATTTTACGTCTCGGTGGGGGTCCTCCTAGAATGGGTTGGTGCGTAAAACAGTACAGGCAAGACGAAATACTTGAATGCCTTCATTTTATCCTCCAATCCATTTTTCCAATGAAAACATGCAGAGGAGGTGCAAAATGACCACCTAAGTGTATTTAAAATATGTCTTTTTTGATTTCCTTTCTACAATAGTTATTGGGTTGGCTACCCAGAAGTGGGATAGACAAAACATGCCAAAGAAAGGATGATGCAAATACAAGATGAAAGGAAATAAAACATGTGCATGTTTGACAGAGTAGGTGCCCACTCTAAAAGTGGTGTATCTGAAATGCTGTGGGTTTCATTGGGGCCAACGAGGTGATGCCCCACCTTATGACCTCTCATGTGTATTTCACACCACGCACAGGTTACGGAAACCCCTGATCATACATTGCACTGGATACTCACAAAGAACCATGTGCAACATTATGGGTACATTATATGGTGGTGCAGTGCCCATATTAGAGGAATTCAGTAAGAAAAGTGCACTTGGGCCCACATCTGTCACCTATGTCAGGCAGTCAACATAGCTTTAATTCGGTATACCAACCCTTAAGAAGTATAAGCATATGATACAGTCTGCACATGTGACACGGCTGTATTCGATGAGTACATTGTAAGGATGAAAGTTGACTCCATCTTTGTCTTTTCTGGAAATATTTTTCACATTAACAGTGGCCCTTCCGTGCATTGTTGCTTCCAAAAACACAGGGATGTGTGTACTTTCCCCACACTGACTGCAGCACTTGAAGCAAATTCATTCTGGTACAAGCTGGGCGTGCAGAGGAATGCAGGCCATGCCTCGGCGCATGCTTGTGAATAGCCCTGGAAGTCATAACTGCTGAACCCATATGCATGCATTAGTAATGGCCGAACCCCAAACCCTCACCCATAATGATAGGCTCACAACTTGTTTCAAGTGTTGGCAATAAAAAGGCCGTAGGATTTTATTGTACAGATATGGGTTATGACAATAACAATATCACATATCATGATGGTATCATACTTTTGGGCACCGGGTCCTGAGGTTACCCCCTCGGACCCGTGCCGCCTTCTTGTGTCCCACGACTTGTTGTGGGCACCGTACAGTGCCTTGTACTTCTTTTTGTTCTTCTCCCCTTTTGTAGGGTGGGTGGGTTCTGTGGTAAAGAACCAAGAAGATTTGGAAGACACTGAGTAAACAGTGAACCTCCTGTTTGCTTGGGTCCCCGTTCAGGGTCCACAAACAGATTATGTTTACTCTGAGCTTGCTGCTCTCATTTATAGGACCCAGGGAGGCCCTGGGTCTTTGTCGTGTATGTGGTGGGGGGCGCTGTTGTCGCAGCCCCCGGCCGGATAGCAGACTGTCTGACCCCCTGGTGGGGGCATATCTTTGAACCTGGGCCCTGCCTGATGGTTGTTTCCTTATGGCGCTTAGCACCTTGCTGTTTGGAGGAAGGGTGCGCTGACTGTTTGCACCTTGCCCTTCCGTGGCTTTTGTGCTGCCGAGACTGCGTGTCTCCGTAGCTGGGGGGAAGGAGAGGAGCAGGCGCGGGGGGTTGGGGCTACCCCTCTCCCAGCTGCCGATGGTAACAGCAGTTACCCTGCCTCGCTTGTGGGATGCCCATGCAGCATTGCCAATAACTGCTGAACCCATATGCATGCATTAGTAATGGCCGAACCCCAAACCCTCACCCATAATGATAGGCTCACAACTTGTTTCAAGTGTTGGCAATAAAAAGGCCGTAGGATTTTATTGTACAGATATGGGTTATGACAATAACAATACCACATATCATGATGGTATCATACTTTTGGGCACCGGGTCCTGAGGATACCCCCTCGGACCCGTGCCGCCACACACGGGCAGGTTCCCGCTGACCGTGTTCCCCCAAGAGTATGCCCTAGAGACAGCCCCTGTGAGCAAGAGTTGTATTGATTTCCCGAAAGAAATGCTCCATGCCCTGGCTAGACAGATGGGTACCGTCATGGAGTAAAAGGTCTGGGTTGCCTAGAGTAATGGCTGGGTGTTTTATGAAACCCAGTCCTCTTTTCATACAGAATATCTCTATCGTCCTGTTCAGTTTTCTTCTGGATATGTCTATAGATTTGTAGCAGTTGGCCCCTAGACATTTCTTTCTTGGTAAGATGGCTGAGAAGTATATCTCCTTCCCCCTCCAGTTGTGTGAAATGCCTGTAGGGAGGAGCAGATTTCTTCGCATAGGATGCGTCTAGCTGTGTTAACTAGGTCGTTGCTCCCTAGATGGATGATCAGGAATTCTGGGGGGTCCCTGTATGCCACCAGTTCTGCTAGTGTTTCGTGGACGTCAGCCCAGCGTAGGCCTCTGTATCCCCACCATGAAGTAATGGTGTTTCTGAAAGGTGGCCCTTCTTTGGTCTCTTCTGCCCATTTGCCTGTCCTGAAAACGAATGAGTGGCCCACTATCCATGCTGATCGTAGTGTGGTCCTCGATTCGCCTGTTGTTTCTGTGGTGGTGGGAGGTCGGGAAAAGAAAGAACATTTTTAGGGTGGAAGGCTATATCAATTTTGGTCTGATATATCTTTTATAACAGTCTGACTTCCATCCCCCTATGTTTTTTAGTAGTTGCGGTGCTAAATCTCCTTGCCATGCTGCAGTGGCGGCACCTATCCTGAAGGAATGAGTGCCGAATTGTTTGGGATCCCACCCTGCTCTGCTGATTGCTTTTATCAGCACTCCTTTAAATTGGTAGCGGCTTAGGGCCGATGCATCCTTGCAGATTAAAAAACTCCCCCCTGCTTTGGGTTGTTGCGCGTAATAGAGGTTGGTGATGCAAACCGGGCAGTTTGTTGCCTCATCGATGCAACAAATGTTGACTTTTTTTTTTGCACCCGTTTTTGACTGTTGCATTTTTATGTTAACACTCTCTTGCCTCACCCTGATTTCCATGACGCCCAGGCTGTTTGTGGCCTTGGTGCTGGAAGCGATGAGTTCTCCCACCCGGAAAGCCCCGAAGTAGGCTAGGAAAAAAGCTGTTTTAAATAACGTTAACTCGTATGGGTGCCAACATATGGCTTCCAAATGGCTTGCTACCTGCACCAGTTTGCTGAAATCAAGGGGTCGGCGGGTGTCCACTTGTGGACCCTCTATTCTGCCCCATCACTTCATTGCGTAAGAGATGAGGGTGTTCTGGGTGGTGTCTGAATCGTCCAGAATTTTTGTAAAGTATGCAATTGCCACCAGGTGTCTTTTTGCCCAATCCCTTTTGAAACCCTGTTCCCGGGCCCATTTTAAAAATACTTCTATATCTTTAATTATTATAAGTTCTACGTGGTTTACACCTGTGGCTTTAAATACTGTTTGCAAACACTTACTGTACTGCGTTGCAGTGGTGCTTGCCACCTTCCTCTCTGCCATCTCTGTTAGGAAGCCTGTGAGGTTGTTGGCACCCGTTGTTGATGTGCCTGATTCTTGTTGGGCATCCGGCCTGGGCTCTCTGGCGCTGGTGTTGATGCCAATGTGTTGCTGGCACCCCTTTTAGAGGTGCCTGCTTTGTATTGGTCCTCCCGACCTGCACTCTCTGGTGCTGGCGTTGATGCCAATGTGTTGTTGGCACCCGTTTTAGAGGTGTCTGCTTTGTATTGGTCATCCCGGCCTGCACTCTCTGGTGCTGTCATTGATGCCGATGTTTTGTTGGCACCCGTTTTAGAGGTGCCTGGTTTTCGGTGGGCATCCCGGCCTGTGCTCTCTGGCGTTGGCTTTGAAGCCGTTATTCTTGTCTTCCCATTATTGTCCAGCATTCTGCTGGTATTGGCGTCATCTGTTCTTGGGCATACGGCGCTAGATCTCGGAATCTTGTCCACTGGAAACGAGATAAGGCATCAGCAATGTTATTATCTGCCCCTGAAATGTGCTTCGCTTTGAGTACAACGTTTACTTGTAGTGTGACTGTTGTAATGGCTCGTAATACTTTTAGTACTAGAGGGCATTTCGTAGACCTTCTGTTTATGGAGCCCATTACAGCCATGTTGTCGCACCAGATCAAAAGTTCCGTATTCGCTAGTCGCCTGCCCCAGATGTGTAATGTTAGCCAGATGGGGAATATTTCTAGAGGGTGATGTTTTTTGTCCACCCTGCTGTTTGCCATGAATTGGGCAAGTGTCCTGCCACCCATTCGGAGTGTAGTGTGGCTCCAAACCCCTTGCTCCCAGCTGCGTCGGTGCATAGGACCCTGTTTGACCGGGTATTTAATGGCGTTCACCAAAGTAAAACCCAGTTGAAATCTCTGAGGAATTTTCCCCATGTTTCCAGGTCTTGTTTCACCTCTCTGCCTAGCCGGATATGCAAGTGTGGTTTGGTGAGTGATTTGATTTTGAACTCCAAGCTTCTGGCAAATATCCTTCCTTGAGGTATTATTTTGGATGCGAAATTGAGGCTGCCTGCCAAGGATTGTATTTCCTTTACAGTCCCCTTTTCTCTCATTATCAGGTTTTGTATTTTTGCCAGGAGTTCTGATATTTTTGTTTTGGGGATTCTGCAGAGTCCCTTTGCTGAGTCTATTTCGATGCCCAGAAAAATTCTGTTTGTGTCTGGTTTGGTGGTTTTTTCCTTCGCTAGGGGAACTCCCCACTGTGCGGCCATGTGCTCGAGTTTTGCTAAAGCCCGGCCTCATTCCTCGGAGTTTGGTGACCCTATGACCATGAAATCGTCTAGGTAGTGCACTATTTTTGTCCCTGGTCTCTGTTTTAGGAAAGCCCATTGAAAAAAGGAACTGAATTGTTCAAATAGTGCACAGGATACTGCGCACCCCATTGGGAGGCATCTATCTACGTAAAATGTGTTGTTAAAAGTGAAACCTAGCCACTGCCGTGACTCTGGGTGGACTGGCAAGAGTCTGAAAGCAGATTCGATGTCCAGCTTGGCCATCAAAGCGTTTCTGCCGCACTCTTGTATGAGCCTTACCGCCTCTTGAAAATGCGTGTAGGATACCGCGGATTCTGTGTGTGGGATGCCGTCATTTAAAGACTGGCCTTTAGGGTAGGAGAGGTGATGAATTAGTCTCATTTTTCCGGGTTCTTTTTTGGGAACCAGGCCTAGTGGAGATATTAAATAGTCTTTTAAAGGCATGAAGTCCCAGGGACCTGCTTCCCTTCCCAGTTGCAGTTCTTTCTTGATTTTGGTTTCTACTATCTGGGGGTTGTCCCTGGCTGATTTTAGGTTCATTGGGATGTATTGTGACCCAGTACCCTTAAAAGGGATGAAAAAAACCTTTGGTGAAACCATGCCATAGTAAACTGCTGGTTTCCCTGTCTGGGTAGCTGTTTAGGGCGTCCCTAAAATTGCCCAGATTGATGGGCGTTTGTCCTAGTTCTAAAATTGGGATATCATTCTTTCTTGGCTGGTAATCTGGTGCAGTTGCTTGCTGCATGGTCGCCGTTGCAGTTTGTCCAGGGTTTTTGTACCAGCATTCGTTGCCCCATGTACACTGGTTTTTCCCAAAATTTCTGCATGGGATGTTGGTTTTGACAGCCTGCTGTTTGTTCTGTCTGTGGGCATTATTCTTAGCCGCCCAGGGCTGGTTCTTCCGAAAGGGCTGCTACCCTTTTTTTTTAGATTGATCATTATCATGGGATTTGCTTCCTTGGACTTCATCCCACTCAATGGCCGGCCTTTCTGACATGCTCCTCCTGAATCTAATGTCGTATGCAAGCCATGTCTTCCCCCTCTGTGTTACTTTTACTTCCCTTATTTTATCAACGTATGCCCAGATCTTCCTGCCATCCAAGGGGAATTTTTCTTCATATATTGTTGCTAAAATGGCAAAGGCCTGTAACCAGTTGTCCCAGTTTTGTTCGACCTGGGCGTTTCTGGCAATAGCTTTTTCTTCTATTTTTTTGGGGTCTCTGAAAGCGTCTTTCCCTTTGCGCTGGGCTTCAATTAGGGAAAAGATTTCTATAAATTCTTTGGCCCATGTGGCTTCTTTGATTGTGGTATCAATGTTCCATGCCAGGCATCTTTTGTATCTATTTAATATCTCTGTTTGGAAGGATTTCATTTTTTGGTCTAATTGTGCCTTACAGATTGTTACAATGTCAGTTGTATTGTTGTTGGGTGTCCCTGTCGCGCCCGTGTGGTCTGTGCCTGGGGTTGTCCATGCTTTTAGGGCACCTGTTGGATCAGTTGCTGGAGTTGTGAAGGCTGTTGTATTTATAGCTGTGGGCGCTATTGGCAACTGCTGTGCTTGTTGTGGCGGGATTGCTATAGGTGGTGTTACGGGTGGGTTGACAACTGTTATTGTAGGTTCTATTGTGGTGGTGGGGTTTGAGGCCCTAGGTTCCCTTGTGGGCGGTGTCTGTGTCCCCCTTATTTCTACCATTAGATGCTGTAATTCTGCTACATTCTCGCATAGGTTTGACAATTTTTTGGTACCCTTTCTGGCGCCTTTGGATATTTTTCTCCTTTTTAATGGTGCAGAAACCTCCTCCAGGCTGGGTGGGCTGGTAATTCCTTCCCTGGGTAGGCCGTACATGTTTTCTCTAACCCATGCCCATCCGTAGTGCTCTGCCGCTTCAATGGCTGTTAGCAATTGTGGTGATTTGGGCTTCTGCGACGGTGTTGGGGGTGCCTGTGTTTTCCGCTTGGGGCCCATGTTTTTCTATGCCTGCTATAGCAAAAAGAAACAGGGGGTTTTATCGAGGAGTTAAACCGTTGTTATCGGTGAGTTCTTTGCACTTGTTCTATTTGTTGCCTGTGCTGGGTAACTGTTGACTGGTGCCTTCTTCCCCGGGTTCAGAAAATTGGGCAGCCCCCAGGCTTGATTTACTGATTTAAATTTGTTTCGCTGTGAGGTCGCCCTGCAATATTACAGAAATTATTTTAAATCTGCTGTCTTTGGGCCAGCCGCGCTTGGAACTGTGTTCGCTAGCTCTGCGTGGCTATAAAGCAAAGATGAGTTCCCAAGCTGGCTTGTGACTCTGCCCGTGTTTAAAACTGCCTTGTGTTATCTTGCCCCGTCTGCCTTATAACGCAGGGGTTCCGGTCCACTGTAATAAAACTTCCGGACACAAATGTCTATTTATCCTCCCTCGTAGCCCCAGCGCGGTGGCTCACCTTAAAATGTTGAATCGGAAGCCGTCCGCGCCGTGCTGTTTGTGTGTCGCTTCTCCTCGTTCGTACTGGTTTTGGGGATGATTCCGCAGCACGCGTCTTTGTTTGGTTTTTTTGGACACGCTCGCCGCTTGCTATTCGTTCTATGCCGAACAATGTTGAAGTTGACAGCGTCCACGCTGGCCGTTCGGTTGCCGCTTCTTCCTTCGTTAAAGCTGTATTGCTAATGCTTTGAACAGTATAATGTTCGGCAAGGAAAAAGACACTGCGATGTACAGCGAACTTCAAGAATTGCTAAAGAAGCAAGAAGATTTGGAAGACACTGAGTAAACAGTGAACCTCCTGTTTGCTTGGGTCCCCGTACAGGGTCCACAAACAGATTGTGTTTACTCTGAGCATGCTGCTCTCATTTATAGGACCCAGGGAGGCCCTGGGTCTTTGTTGTGTATGTGGTGGGGGCCGCTGTTGTCGCAGCCCCCAGCCAGATAGCCGACTGTCTGACCCCCTGGTGGGGGCAGATCTTTGAACCTGGGCCCTGCCTGATGGTTGTTTCCTTATGGCGCTTAGCACCTTGCTGTTTGGAGGAAGGGTGCGCTGACTGTTAGCACCTTGCCCTTCCGTGGCTTTTGTGCTGCCGAGACTGCATGTCTCCGTAGCCTGGGCAAAGGAGAGGAGCAGGCGCGGGGGGTTGGGGCTGCCCCTCTCCCAGCTGCCGATGGTAACAACAGTTACCCTGCCTCGCTTGTGGGATGCCCATGCAGCATTGCCAAAAACTACGTGGGTGTTCACTATCTTTTGCATCACACTTGTAGTTCCCTAACTCCCGATCCTCCCCCCAACCGCTAGGGAATGCTCAATTTTGCAGATCTAGAAGTAAGTTGCATAAAAAGATGTGCCCGCTTACACATGCCAAGTGTGCATGCATGTGGACAGAACCACAAAACTATGACTGCATCAGGAAATGGCCCTGCACGTGCAGTTTGGTCCCACAAGAACAACTATGCATGCATGGGTCATTCTAAGGAGTGGCAGGCACCTCTTTGGGTGCATGCAGTGTTCATTGGAGTGTAGCAAGTATAGATTTACCGGTGATTCTCCTAAGCACATTATATTGAAACACCTGCATTTTTTTTATTTTTTCTCCACAAGCTCCATTTCACATGCAATAACTATTGCCAACGCATCTGGCAATTTCACAGCTTTCAAAAATGCATTTTCCTTTCTGCGCTCTCATGCTCTGGAACTGCAAGGGATGCCTGCGAGCTTTGATGCCTTATAAATCCGAATAACATAACATAACATAACAAGGGCACCTATAAGCGTTGCATTACGCTGGGTTGCATGAGACCACTTATTTCACGTTGTCAAGAATGCAACATTAGACGAGCAATGACGCATTGAAATTGTACACCCGCAATAGCCAGAATGCAACTGGCGATGGAAATAAACAAAGGACTAATGAAGTGACTCTTTGGCGCATTGCCCATTGAAGGCTCCCACCTAAAACTCTCTCGTAGGAGTGTGCTTGTCTCTTTTTCTTCCTCTGTAAGATGGGTCTGCAACTTGTGGCGCTCCAGAAGATTTGGACAGCTACTCCCACAATGCCTCACCATGGACTGTGATGTCCTAGTGCTGCTAGTAGTTGTAGTCCAAGTCATTTGGTGAGCCATGGGTTGCAGGAAACTGACATAACATGATAATTGCTTTTAGAACCACTCGTTTTATGTTGTTGACACACTTGGGGAACCAGCTCAAGAAACATTCCTGAACCCCAAAACTTTGGGATGGTCAGTTGGCTTGATTCTTTTGAACGCTCAGATGGGTACAGACACTGTGACAGGCTGACGCCCGCATGGTCCCCAAACCAAGCCTCATTGTCCCGCCTGGACGTGGAACTAGATTGCGCTTCAGTTATTTATTTATTTATTTGGTTAGTTATGTATTCTTTTTTATTTCTAAAACTGGGTGGCTCAGATACCTTAAAGGCATGTTGTTTTCCCATGTCTTATATACAGGTATTATCACACCCTGCATACGAGATACCAAAGCAAATGCAAGGGGCGCATGATGGCGGGCTCAGCAGGCTCCTGGGGAACAGTCGAGTGGGACTGCCCATTCTTTTTCACATTTCCAATCTGTAAAGAGGGGCATGGGGAGGACCGACAGCATGCATTGCATATAATGGGCCTTATTCAATTTTTGCAGCAGTGCAAAGTGACATTCCACTGGTGCAAAGCGGCTTTGCGCTGCCAACAAACACCCTGATTCACAGAGCGGTGCAAAGTTTATTCTTGCAGTGCAAAGTCACCTTGCACTGCAAAAGTACTCTTTTCACTGTGCTAAATGGACATAATTCAAGGTGCAAAGAGTACTTTCGTATCGTAAAGTATTTTGCACTGCAAAAGTACACTTTGTACCCCTCTGTGAATCAGAGTGTTTGTTGGCAGTGCAAAGTCACTTTGCACCAGTGCTAAACATTCCATAAATCAGACCCAATGACTTTAAAAGGATAATCAAATGCAATGTGCGCGCTTCATATGTGTGTGGCTGGCCCCTGCTATTACCCCATGTAGGTGGAGTCACCCACAACTTAGATATGCAAGAGGAGCTGCACTGTGCACCCCCCTGCACTCGTGGCGCGCCCGTTCCCATGAGTGTACTATGCAAGGGGTGCTGCATGCAGCCCGTGTTGGTCACTGGTTGTGCCCACCTCTTTGATGTAGATTTGAGGCACTTGGAGAAAAGGTGAAACGCCCAAGATCACACTTTTTTATTTTTAGTGAAGTGCTCTAGCCAAGATTAGAATCCATGTCTACAGATAGTTAAATATGAAATTGCAGATGTTGTAAACCATAATCCTTGATCTGTTTACACCACAAAAAACAGAAAAAAAACTTTACTAAACTGCTGAATGTTTTAGCAATGGGAAGCATGAAAATTTCAAACATTATTTTCAAGATCGAAATATTTACCAGGCGTATTCCTTAGTAGTTTTTCATTTAAAACTAAAAAAAAAATGCCAAATCATTGACACATGCTGCAACCTCTTAATGATGGTGGAGCAGAAAATAGATGCGCAACAGCAAGATGAGCTGCTTTTCCACCTCCATATAGCGCTCTATTTTCCAGCAGTGACGAGGTGGAGGACAGGGATGTCATTTTGGGGTTGCTATGGGTCGCACTTAGGTCTCCCTTGCAAACCCTAAAAAGAAAAAAGAAAAACAAAAAAAATAAATAAAATGTATGCTCTTGAACTGGCTGTGCCATGTGGCCCGTTTGTTTGTTTTGTTTGTTTATTTTATTTCTATAGCACTCCGGACCCAGCAGTATAGGGGCGCTTAGTACAAGGTTACAAGGCACAGTGCATGGTAATAAACAGTGATGCTAGAGCCATTTAAATAGCAGTTATATACAGGCAGTGGGGGTGATAGCACCCAATCGTGACATAAGTGAGGCATGAACAGTCAATACATTATATCGCAAGGTCTGACTTCAAAGTTGACTATTTGTCAGAAGCCACCCAATGACAAGTTTCCTGAACGACTGGAAGGAATTGGAGGATTTGATGCTCAGTGGCAGGGAGTTCCAAAGTTGGGGGGCGAAGACAGTAAAGCTCGAGCCTCCGGCTCTTTTAGAGTTAAATCTAGGTACTGTTAGGCATCGTTGTTACTGGAGTGGCTGGCTTTCTTGTTCAGGGCTCTTAAAAAAAATTTTTTTTAAAAAACGGGGTAGCACTAGTGTTAACACTTTGAGCAGTGATCCTAAATAAGAAAGAATAGGAACAACACATTATATGTCTTTCTGGAATTCTATACAATAATTGCTAGACTCATTAAAGGTATATTTCAGACACATTTCAGGGGATGAGTCCCTGATTTAGTCTGCTCTTAAACACCTCAACTCAGCCTTTCATCCTTCTGAGGTTGATAAATGAGTAAAAAGACAGGTTGGGTGATATTGCATGTATGTGTGTTCTATATAAAGCACTTAAGCGTAAGTGCTTTATACTAACACACCATTGTCATTTGGCCATGGATGTCTGCTTGCATTCACAGTAATTTGGTATTATGGGCTTATATTAACGATACATATGGCGATCCATTCTTGTATGAGATGCATATCACATTATAGTGATATCGTAACAATATTTTTTGTTGTGTACTTAAGAACAATGCTATTTGATGCTTCTTCCTGTTTTGTTAACGGGCGAAAGGTTATGCTCCTTCGCTTCCCGTGATGTCACTTCGGGGTTGGGTCAAATTACATCACTTCCTGTGATGTCATCAGCTGGTCATGAGTCGAGGGATGTCACTTCTGCTACCCCTGGCATTTTGGTGAAATGACGTCCCTGGTGGAGTGGCACAGAGAGGGTTCTATGTGATTTCCTCGAGATGTTTTCATCGAGGAAGAATTCATCGATTTGTATTTCTTGTAGGAGACCCCCACAACCTCCCCTAACCCCTAAACTGTTTTCATTACCCTTACCACATACATTGGCAGTAAAACGTGTTGAACAAAATTCGATGATTTCTCCCTCTATGGTGCAATGGAGTCTACCTATCCCCAGAGAGAGCGCAGAGAACAGTAGAGAGCTCCACTGTGCTGAAATCCTCTGTCTTGTCTGCGCACTTGTTTGATCGCTCGCATGAGATTTTCATGCTGGAGTAAAACCAATGAATTCCTGTTGTCAATCTCGTACCTGCTAAGGAGCAGGTGCATTCTGAAGCTAACCATTAATAAATGCACCTGCAAAGCGTAATTTGAAGGCAGTGGTTATTTGTTGTCAAGACAGAATGGGAAACAGAAAGGTAAGAAGGAATAGGCCCAGATTTACCGTCCAGTGTTCCCGTCGCCATGTGTACATTTAAACATGCATAGTGGGGACCGGCAGCACAGAAGCCCAAACATGTGCCTCTCCTAGAAAAATGTGCCCTGTGATCGTGTTATAGAACTAAAACGAACATACATATAATGGTTTCAAAGGAGCGCGGTTCCGTGAGATGCGTGTAAGAGTTACAGAAAAATACAGCTTTCAAATTAACTAGTATGTTGACTCTGGAGAAAAAAAACTCAAAGAGTGTCGTTTTATAAAAGAAATGCAAATTGCATGCAGTTGACTGCCAACGTTAGCACTTATGTGCTGCTGTGACCCTGCATGCAATTGTAAACATATACAAGCGGTGTGCAAAGATGAAGAGAAAAAGCAGGTGAAACCGACATGGAGTTCATTACGCAAGTCCCCGTAAATTACGTAGACGGGACCTTTACATTTGCAATTAGGTGCAAACATGCCCACACGGTGTAATTTTCATCATTTGCCCTTTGCAATGCGAAAAGGGAGTGCATAGTGAAGGCAACATTGCGTTGACACCTCCTTTTTGCACTCCGCAATGCAAACAGAGTGAATGCCTCCTGCCATTCGCTCATGGCAGCCAGCATTTACATTGCTTTCCTGTGGAAACCGCCTGCGTTTTGCTGGTGTGAAAACCAGGTGGGTTTCATAGGAATTCACATCATATACACCAGCCTGAAAATGCCACACTAACATAAATGCGGTCCCATTTGTATAGAAGAGTGTTATGATAGGTTATTTATAACGTGCTGTGCTTAATACCCAGAGGTTTCTAAACGCAGACCCGGGGATCGAACCTATGTTGTTCTGTATCGTCTTGCTTCCAAGAAGAGCACGTTGCCCCTGAGCTATCCTCCGGAGACGATGGTAGAAGATGGCGGATTCGTACATTACGATTGGTGCCCCTTCCCCGTTAGAATCTAGCATTGCGTAAAATGCATGAGAGTACATTGCGTGCATGTATTTAACGTATGCAATTAATGGGAGACATGGTTCAATATGAGCCCCCTTTTCTCTTCCCTTTTACTCTCCATCTTGTAAGACATGTAATCCCTGCCTGCAATGTATGCTTTGTAGTCAGCATTGTCTAAAGGATTCCTGTGAAATGTGCCAGATTTGAGCAGGTGCGAATGCAAGGTGGATTTCATTGGAATCCATTGATTTTGCCCCTGCATGTGAATCACACACAAGCCTAAAGCGTAGTGGACTTAAAAGGCAGATGAGTAAAGCACAGTGGAATTGATACCACTGTTTTCCACGGTCCTAAGCGAAAATATCTTTTTATAAAGACCTTTTCCCCCAAAGATCGATTTAGGAAGTCCACTCCCTGACCGCACAGAGCGTTCTTTCTAAATCGAACGGTCACACTCCTGCCACACAGGAATGCGCACAGGGACTGACAGGCTCACTGGGAACCGGGAGAGAGGCTAGGTGTGTGGGTGCGTGGGTATGCGTGTGTGTGTTGTGTGTGTGTGTATGTGTTTTGGATTAGGGGAATCTTGGGTATGGAGGGATGGGGCGTAGGGCTGGGAGAGGGAGGATCTGGGTGCAAAAACCGGTATTTGGAGGTAATAACGTGGGAAAGTTGGGTTGAGGGGTGGGGCGGGGATTGGGCGGGAGTGCAAAGTGGAGCTCAGGGGTTGAAACTCGGCCGAATTGTTAAAAAAAAAAAAAGAAGCGCTTCTAGGTGAAAAGGTTTCATTATTAAGGTCTCATGATGTACGATCAAAAGAAAAACGGGCAATGAAAGTCGGTCTTTTTCTCAGAGACATTAATAATCAGGTCTTTTCACATAGAACCCTTTCCGCACCTTCTCTGCATTGTAAGCATTTGCAAATGGGGTGGGGCAGAACATGAAGGCGATAAAGCGCAGGGTCTGGCTTTTATGCATTCATTTTCAGCACTTTCTCTCAATCAAAATAGGCCACCTAATCATTATGTTTTACTTTTTTTTCACCAGTTTGCCGCATTATTCATCTGACAGTGTGTATACTTTTCAAATATTTTAAAAGAGGGCTGTCTTAATAACTTAAATAAAAATATTGAACATGTGTTGTTAATAGAAATGGTATTCTTTACATACCTTTATCAAATAACTGAGAAAGCAAAGGTAGTAAGCTGAGTGAATACATTTAATGTGGGAAGTAATGTCCTTAATACCATTAGTGTCACTGTCTGAAGGCATTCATGAATGGAGCTAGGTATATAATCACAGTGGTTGTTCTAGAGACTTAGCGCCTGATCGAAAGAAGCATTTCATAATGGTGCGATCCCATTGGAAAACGCTCTGTGAAGCAGGCCCTATGAAAGTGCCACCCCCCCTAGCTGCCCATCAGGAGAATCGAGCACCCCTTGTGCCCTCTAGTAAGTGCACTCTCAAGGCCTGTGCCCCCAGGCCACCCTGTAGCTCTCATTGCACCAGAGTATGTAAGTGCAGCCTTGCTAGTGTAGTGAGAAAAGGCTGGACTATGAGGATGACTCCTGGAGCCGCCATGCCCTGGATAGTTCAGATGTGATCACTGTGAATCTATAATGGCGAATCCGAAAAAGGCAAACATTTCTCGGAATGTATATGCAGGGGGAGACCCCCGCAACCCTCCATACTGCCCTTATATGTTTTATGTACACCTAAACCCCCCACCACATATACCTGTAGGGCAATGTGCATTCACGGAAAACGAAGTTTCCAGATTCCGCGTTTTTACATTCGCAGTGATGACATAATTCCGATAGTGCCAGCTTCCGACACCACTATAGCCATCCCCAAAAAGCTACTGGTTGGCCACACAAAGAACTTCCAGACAGCCTGGTCCAGGGCAATGCTCGCGGACGGGCCGGAGCTCAAAGAGGATGCTCGGTTAAGAGTGCCTTCATTTCTGCCCCTCTTTTCTGTCTAGAAAGCTAGCCTAGGGAGATGGGCTACGGGGGGAATGCACTATCCTTTCTCCTAGGATTTGCATGAATACACTATAACACTGACAAATAGGCATTGGGTTAGCCTGACCACCTCCCAGCCAAAGACAGACTCTCATCATGCCCTATGCTGTCAGAGACCCCACTCCGGGAGTATCTTCCCTGAGAATATCCCGCCCCTAATGGACCACCCCTCGCCTCTGTGACAGCGGGGAGTATGATATGATATATTTTATTTGTATTGTGCTCGTACACAAGTGTTTCAGAGCGCGAATAGGCAAGGGAGGGGAACAGGGGAGAACACAACACAACAACAATGATCTTACTGGGCCCAGTGACTTTGAGAACGCGTAAGTGCATGGGAATGGAGAAAGGGGAAAAGTGCATGGAAGGGGGAGAGTGGAAAGTGCGGTGCAGAAGAGAGCAGATAAATAATCATAAATAAAAATAAATAGAAAATGGGGGCCATAAACAGTGGTAGTACAGCCAGTAGGTGGCAAGTGCTGTGTCTGAGGCAGCAGACTGGGTGAGTCTGATAAGTGCAGAAAAAGAAGAAAAATGGGGGGGCTATAAGGGTACAGATACAGTCCCCAGTGCAAGGAGTGGCCAGGAGGCAGTCCAGGGGACAGAAGGTGGCCGGGTGCACAGTGCCAAGAGAGAGCAGATCAGCAGGGGAGAGGGGGAGCGAAGGCAGAAGCAAAGAGGAAGGTCTTGAGGTTCTTCCGGAACCGGAGATGGTTCTCCTCAAGTTTTAGATTGGCAGCGAGGCTGTTCCAGATGGAGGCGCCAGCTGAAGATAGAGATCTACCCCAGCTTGTTTCTTTAAAAAAACAATTGACCCGGAGGAAGTTAGATGAAGAGGAGCGAAGAACTCGAAAGGGGAGGTATTTGCGGAGGGATAGCTGAAGGTATTTTGGACCCTGGCCCCAGAAAGCCTTGTGGACAATGCAGAGGGTTTTGGATTTAATTCTTGCATCCACTGGGAGCCAATGGAGAGATTTCAGGGCTGGAGAGATACGATCCCAGGGCTTGAGGCCAAGGACAAGTCTCGCAGTCCTGTTCTGGATAAGTTGCAGAGGGCGGAAAGTAGAGGCAGGTAGATTCAGAAAGAGGCTGTTAGAATAGTCCAACCTAGAGAGAAACAAGAGGACATGCAAACAGCTAACTCTGCTTTTTCTAATACTGCTTAATATATCATTGTATGGAGTGGCTGGGTGCCTCGTGTGATCCGACAGAACAGCGAGTAGAGTGTTCGGTTTGACATCTGTGCAGAGCCTGCTGACGCAGGGTTTGAAGCCCTGCAGGGCCAAACTCAGCCTTTCATCCTTCCGAGGTCGATAAATGAGCACCACATACCGTGGGTAATAAGAAGCAGCGCTCAGATACCTGAGAGTTTGTAGCGCTAATTAAATGCTAAATTATTATTATAGGCCCTCATAATAAATGAGGGAACACAGGAATCGTTATTGAAATTTACAACAATCGAGAGGGCTCAGTGATATAAGCATTCATCACAGACATGTGGGTTGCACCTGAGGGCACAGGCTTGAATCCTGGTGGAGCTCAGACGTTCTTCCACAGTTACATGATGATTCATGATTAAACCTGTAGCGGAAGGACAAGTCAGACGAGAACTCAAGACCCCGCTCTTCAAAGACTCTCTCCTCCTTAACACCTAGGCCATCACGTCGCCGCTCGCGTCATCTCACTCGCTAGACGCCATCCGCCTCTGTCCTCCCCGCCACGCGGTGCCCCACCTCGGTGCCCCTTTGTATCCTAGCCCCCGCCCCTGCTGCATACCTGTTCTGTTGTAACCTCTATAAAGCGCTCTGTTATGCATCTGTATTGTTGTATAACTCTGTAAAGCGCTCAGTTGCTTCTCGGAGCTAGGTCCTCGCTCAATAAAAGCTATAATCACAATAACATTAATAATAATAAGAATAATAATAAAGTGCTACACACAATATGTGATAAAAGGAAAAGCAGTAGAAAGGAATGAGTCTGATGAAAGTGTGTGTACTGTACCGCCTTAATCATGAAAATACGGGCAGACGCGGTGAACGCACACCTGCCTTGTTCCGAACACCACAGAGATGGCAGTGGTAAGTGTGCAACACGATGCATCCACAGAAAACACGATCATTTATCAGAAAATGTCAATTGTCACCATAAATCTGTTATCAGGATAAATGGGAGTACAGCAGGTTTACAGTACAAAACACACAGGGTGCACAATTCATAAAGGAAACGTGTACATATTTTACAGACATAATACATGCCTACGATTTAGGCAGAAATTGCAAGTTGTATTCCCAAAGAACCATGTTCCAAACGTGTATATCATATACTTGCGTTTAAAAGCATGGAGGATATGCAACCATCATTAAGATAATGCCGTAATAACTAGATTTTACACCTGCAAGTGCATCGAGTAGGCAATGGGCACATTATGCTATTTTAAATGAAAACAAGGCAACGTGATTAACTTCTGATGTGTTCTTTTCCCATTGCTAAAACACATCTCACGTTATAAATGTCACTTCCAATGCATGCGCTTTAAAAAATCCACAACAAACGCTCAGTTTTACACACACGCCGGGCATGATTCACGAAACGTTGTTCGGTGGGATGTTTGCGTTATAAAATGCTTTTGTGAAGGTGGGCCACCCTGTTCCTCCCTCACCCAAACCTGCTGGACGCGTGCACATGTGTGAACACCCCACAATTTACCACCGCGCGGATGGAGGCCTTTAAACATTTACAGGGCCCTCCCACGAATCCCGCTGATGCAAATTACGTGAGCATAATGTACACCTGTGCGTATATAATGCACACGGCGTAAGCTGCACACCCGGAAACCTCCTTTCGTGAATCGTGTTATTTACACATTCAGAAATGGTCCTCTTTACCAGACACAAGCCTTGTAAGCCATCTAAGCATTCTCCTGAGACTACCACATAAATGTGCAGCCCCGTCTAATAAATGTCCGTCTTGTCTACGTGCGCCCTGACGGGCCAGGGTTCCCGGCGCTACATAAGTAAATACATAAAGAAATGCACATTTGATGTTTACAAATCTTTCCCTAATTCCATGTTATTTTATTGTTTCTTTTTTCTTCTGTGTCCTTATAATTAAGGTCCATCGTCATTTTTGTTTTAATTTAAACTCCTCTTACTTTCGTAGTAACATTACTATAATAATGTTTATTTTTGTGTATGTCTATAAGTATATTTAAAATTTTCTGGAAAACAAGTGGCATACAAATGATTGTGTAGTTGCATTTAATTCAAGCCTAAATAACAGAAAATACAGACAGAAACTATTTTCGCCAGAGAATCGGAAAACACTGACATGTCTTGAATGCATTCTTTTAAAATGTATTTGAGCACAGAGAGCAGAGCACAACATTCTAAACTCTCCGCCCCTGACGGTTCCGCAGAAATGCACACGCCGCCATTCCCATGCTGCCGCCGCCGCACTGCTGCAAACCAACTGCGCAATTTAGAAAATCCACTGCATGTGTTGCAAACATACATTACATCAGGAAAGATTAACTAGAGTCATTAAAACCGACCAATCTTAGCGGCTACTCCATTGTTCCCCGATGAAGAATTGCACCCGCTTGTTTTTTTTTTTTTCCTCCACAAACGGTGTATTTTTTTAAACCAATTATTACAACAGTATTTAATTTTAAGGACGGCAGCCCGCATTCCATTTTAAAGTTAGCATGAAATCGATATGTAATAAACCTTTCTAACTGTCAGCTATTTTTTTGAATGCAATGAAAGTGCCTGACGTTGGTGCAGGTTTTTCCCCCGGTGAACTTAAATAGCTATCCATTATGAAAAGCTCCCCGCAATGAATAGATTTGTAGTTTGTGGTTCTCCCATCTTTGCTGCTTTTTAACATACCTTTTAGTCTGCAGACACTTTCGATCTGCTCGGGTCTATTGTATTCGGGGGGGGGGTGTGGTGGGGGTTTGGGCGATTTTGGATTGATTGTGTAAAGGCACTCCTGTAAAGCAGAACATTTAATGCGGGTTGTTCTTAAATTAAAATATAGCAATCAACTTATTGTCTCTGAAGCATTCACATTTCATTTAGTTTCTAATAAAAAGAACATTGTTTCATATAGTTCTTCCCGACAGGTTCTGACCTTCTGACCTGTGTAATAATGGGTACTCATTTTACTCAATAACTCAAAGTGCTCAATTACCCAATGAAGCTTCATACTAAGGCAGGGCTGGACTGGGAACCAAAAGAGGCCCTGGAAATAATTTTCAAAGTGGCCCCATATTACACGTTTTCAGCAGGCCCAGCCCTTTTCCTATGGGAACATTTGGAAAAATGTCACACAAGAAGCCCAGGAGGCCTACCCGAAAATCTCCAGAGTTCCATATAGGCCAGTCCACCCCTGGCCAGGGCGCAGAGGACTACTGGGAAATCTCCAGAGTTCCATATAGGCCAGTCCAATCCTGGCCAGGGTGCAGAGGACTACTGGGAAATCTCCAGAGATCCTTATAGGCCAGTCCAGCCCTGTACTAAGGGCTGTTTCTAGGTGTTAACGGACCAGAGCCGAAGATTTTATACCAGCGCGTAGCCAGGGCCATTAAAGAGGGCACTAGAATTTACCACCTGGTAATGGGCATCGGTATGTGGCATTATTGCTACTAGAAAATTACCCCAACGAGGGTAAAATGTTCTGTTGCAAACATGGAAATACTAAAAAGAAACATTGACATATTGGGCCAGAATCCTTTCACTAGCTTTCAGCACCCTGGGAAGGTTGCAGAGCCAATCAGGATTCTCCTAACACAGTCTGTATTCACCGCCACCAGGCCTAATGTGGGGCAGCGTTATTACTAGAAACACAACATATCATTGCATAACTGTGAGCAACACAGAATGTCAGATGAGAAGAAGGGTATGTTTTCTTTTAATGTTGATTTCAATGCAGGCTCTAGCCCCTGTGTCTTTGCGGCATGGGTGGTAATTGGCAGTAAAACATAGCAGGAAGGGCCAACCCTGTCAGTAATGGTGTGTGCGTCCCTCTTAAATGACCCTCACTTCATGGGTGTTACTGACTAACTTTTACCCTCTGCCACTGCATTGTCTGCAATGGAACTGCCAACACGCCAATGTTCTGATTTAACAACTTCGGAGGGATAAAGGGCTGAGTTGGTTGTGCCGGAATAGGCAATCTGGATCCAGTAGGCTGTACACAGATGTCAGCAGCAAGTGCTTAACTCACTGAGCTGCCTTTCCCCGTGTTTGTTTGTGGGTAAGCAGTGTTCCTCTCGTTGACCCCAGAACCCTGCACCTCTTAAACACAAGAGTAAGGGCAGGGTCTGCTCGTTTTGTTTGTTTTCTGCCATGGTTGTCAATTGGGGGTTGGGGAGCGTCATCAGGGGTCTCAGTCGTGAACCTATTGAGACATGAGGAGCTGTTATGCGATGCCATTCCCAGAGGATCTGTCACCCGTGGGAGCAGAGGCACAGGGGCTATCGTGCTCCGCCCCTTCCCACAGGAAGTAGCAAGGAACTTATGTCAAGGCATTTTTTGACCCAGTAAATGGGCACTGGCGTCAATTAAAGGTCAACCTAGGGTGCACATCAGTGGAGTAACTTTGCTGAAAGTGTTGGGGGGGGGCATGACATCTAAATGAAAGGGGCCCCTGCTGAATCAGCGGGACAAAATGGTGTGCCACAAAAGCGGGGGGGGCAAACACCATTGCTCCCCCCTCTGAATGTATGCCCATGGTTCACATACAACCCCTATGATGCCTTGGTCCTCCAACACGGTCTTGTGGCTCTATACACTGCCATCCAGTCACAAAGGCCATGTGCGGCCCTTCCTGTGATGTCATGAGGGAGTCAAAGGACGCTGCGATGTCACTTCCGTTAGTCCTGTGATGTTGATGGATTTACACCAGTGTTTATGTATTAAGCCTGTATTAGCTACACAGATGATTTCAGCAGCAGATTACACTAATTGTACTTGTTTTATGATTCACATGTCATGAATTTCTCATAACAGAATGTAATACGGCCAATATGCATTGAATATTGAGAGAGAATGTTTGAGCTGTCTATCAAGCAACAGCCATTACTGACTCTGCCCCTTGGAGCGATATGTGATGAGACACATGGAGAATAACATTGAACTGCATTGGAAGTGCATGCTTCCTAAGTGGCTATTGCTTCTGTTAAGGAGCATTACTAAACCTTAACCATCAGAAGGTGAGAACATGCTGGTCATTGAAACAGGGTGTTTTGCAAAGCACATTCTGAATTCGAACAGCAGATCCTTCCATATGGTTGGTCCTAAAACAGAGAAGCACCTACCACCTGCACAGGTTTTGCTGGCTCTGGAGATCCTTGCTGGTGCAGGTACTGCTGATCCCAGATCACAGCTTGGAGTTGATCCAAAGATCCTTTATCTTTAAATATCAGTAGGCGTTTCCATAGTGGGGTGTCTGCAACGAGACTAAGGGCCTGATTTACAAAGCGTATTCCAATGGGATTGCACCTCTGTAAAAAGCTTTTGTAAATCAGGCCCTTTTGGACGACTGGACCGTCCTTCCAAAAAGATTGGCTTTAGACCTTTACCAAAGGTAGCTGGGTTGGCCTGGTGCAGACACAAACAGTGCAACCAGAAATGTGCCCCCTGGCATTCACTGTGTGGTTTATGGGCAATTTGTACTTTTCAGGTGGCTTGGAGGATCCCTGGCTCCCACTGATTCACTGGGAACCTGTCCAGAGCCACATGCAGAATATGTAATGAGTGTCTTGTGGCTTGTGGGCCGGGCACAGACCAATCAATATGTGAGGTGATCAATACCCCAAAAGTAATTATGGGTCGTGGTTTCATAAACATTACACACCTACTTGTTAATGGAGGTTGTCAAGCTCCTTCTTAATTATTTGACCTAGAAATCAATTATCATTGATTGTATTTTATTTGTTTTTATAGTGTGGACCTAGTTTCAAAAGGCAGCAGCATGCTTTGCAGAGCATGATCTGTGTAACAGAAGCATCTCGAGCATGTGTGTCTGCACACAGAAGAGAACCTAGTCCTCGGCGTGGGACCAAGTCGAGGTCATATTTCAGAAATCAGAATGCAGTGGGACCCTCTAGTTGAGAGAGTACTAGGAAGCATCTTGCACAGAAGACACTTCATATTTACTTGAAATATATTGCCACAATGACACACTTGTAGAGAAAGTGATATGCCAGGAATCACATTAATGTCCATGTCAAGTAGAAGAATCCTGGATTAGATTGTGGGATTGTGGGTTTCTCAGTACAGCAAACTTGTCAATAGCCCACAATGCATTCATGTGTTTACTCAATTAGTTATGGTGTTTGTACTGTGCCACATGTCAAAGTGAGGTCACTGTACACATCTGTACTTAGAACCCAATGTGTACATCCAAGGGCCTAAAACACTTTGACTGCATCCAACATGCTGACTGGCCTGGAAGGGAATGAGGCAGAGTGTCATCCACAGGAGTGATTGGCCATGCTCCATCATCCCCTCTCCCAAAACAAGCTCATTTGAATCACTCACCTGCCAGTTTGTTCTATCACACAAGGAATCCATCCCATTCCACCTCAGCTACAGACTACCTCACAGGAGTGACTCTTTCATTGCAGACATCTTCAATGTACTGTCCTGTAACAAATAAGCACATTCTTGTAATGTCTCTCTTGGTGATTTTAATGTCCTTGAGTCACAGGCTGACAACCACACTCAGCATGATTTTTGCACTGACCACTTCCATGGATCTCTAACAAAGTGTGATCTCACCCACGCACAACAAAGGCAACACCGCCTGCATGACCTCTGCAAACTCAATCCCACTAGACTGGTCTGACCACGCCACCATCCCATTATCCTTCACCCACTCAACTATGGCTCACAAAGGTCAGGCTAAACAGCCCCTCACTCAACACCGCTCATTCAAAACCTTCCTGGTCATTTTGCTGGAAACAAACATTGCAGACGTCTACACCACAGGGAATGCCTAAGACCTCCTGGAATTATTCAGCAACTCTGCTATGAAACTGATGGACACTCATGCCCCCCAAAGATCCTGCTGCCAAAGACCAAACCATCTACCCCATGAAATATCCCTGAACTAGCCTCCAACAAATGCTCAATCAGAGCCATAGAGAAATGGCACATCCATAACTTGCGAGACATCTCCAACCACAAATCTCTCGGCGCAAATCATAGGATTCTAATTACATAGGTCAAATCTGCTTACAACCCCACCACCATTGTGGCAGCCTCCGACAGGAGTAAAGCCCTCTTTGAAGTAGTGAAGCATTGCACCAAACCCTCACCCGAACCCGAGGTACCAGCAAATCATGACATTTGTGATGAATCACGACATTTTTTATTGAAAAATAGACAGAATCCGAGAGACTATCGAATCAGCCTCTCACAGCATTAGCATCCCATGCACCCCGGCGCGCACACCTCCCCTCTGAACCTGATGCTCTCCTCTCTTTCCACCGGATCTCTTAAAAAATGTCCTCTCTCAAACCTACTTCTTACTCTGATGATATAATTCGACCATCCATCATTAAAAATTCATGGGGCCGGCACTCAATGCGTTCCTCAGCATCATCAATGCCTCCCTCACAGAAAGATAATTCCAGCACACCCTCAAAATTGGTCTCATCGGACAACTCCACCTCTTAAATGACTATCAGTCAGGGTTCTGACCCAACTGTAGCATCGAGAGTGTCACCATCCAGGTGGTGGATGATGCCCACCAAAGCAAACGAAAGGTTGACTCGTGCCTCCTTGTCCTCCTTGACCTCTTGGCTGCATTCAACACCGTTGACCACAACATCCTTCTCTCCTATCTTGCTGACAGGATGGGATTTTCTGGCACTGTCCAGAATTGGTTTACATCAGGCAGAGATCAGGCTGTTCTAATGAACTTGTTGCACTGTAGCTATCTCCAGGTCTCCTGCTCCATCCTCTCATCAATCCATTTTAACCTTTATATGTAGCCTTTGGGCACTCTCCCCAAATATCCCAATATAGCCTTCCACCAATACACGGATGATACTCAGTTGTAAAGGAGAGTAAAAAGTGCAGAGAATCATTTGTCTCCATGATTACCTGGATTTCATACAGTCCTGGATGTCAACTGCCTACCTCACACTAAACCCCTTCAAGAATGATTTCATCCTCATCGGTCCACATCGGACAAACGCTAAAAGACAACTTGTCCAACAATGGCTCAATGATTTGTGCCTAGAAGGATTTAATCCACAACTCTCAGACTAAGCAAAATCATTAGGCTTCACCATTGACAGCAGCCTGTCCTTCGAGAAACACATAGCCAACAAGACCCAAATTACCTTGCTCAGAAACTCTACCCTTTACAAAATCAAATCCTTCTGCAGGACTTACACACCGTAGTGAAGGCCCTTGTCTTGCATATCAATGGGGGAAATGCTCTCCTGTCAGGTTTACCAGCTGCTAACTTGGCTCTCCTAAAAGCAGTCTACCACTCTGACACATGTAGTATTAGAGGAGCATGGACATTTAACAAAATGACCCCCACACTACGCAAACTACATTGGCTTCCACTCCAAGCCAGGAAACTGTTCAAGACCGCAATTATAATTTACAAAGCAGTCACAAGTAGCACACCAGTGTACCTGGTGGCTAAGCTCCACATATCTGGTGGCACATGCTGCTCATGCAGCAAATTGACCAACTGGCCCTAATCACAACTCATACGTAAAGAGAGGACGCACAAACAATCCTTCTCTTGTCATGCACCCACCCTCTGGAACTCGATACCGGTATCGGCTAGGAATGCCCCCATTATTCTCCAATTTAGCAAATCTCTCTAAACATGTCACTTTCAACATCACCTGGCCAAGGACGCATTCCTATGGACACGCATACCGATGGACAGACCTCACAGTACTTTTTTACTGTTCAAAATGTACAGCCCAAATGCTGACTACCTGCATTCTGTACAGCTCTCTGCTGCTCTCGAGCAAGGTCAGCACTTTAAACAATAAAAAAAAAGTAAAGGTTCTTTGCTATGCAATGGTCGAATCCCAGGTGCAGTAACATGGGCTCTGGGACTTTCTTCATTTAGATGACCGATGCTGGTTGGACTTTTGCTTATGTGACATTGAATGTGGCACCCTATGTTTTTTTAAATTATTTCTCTTAAACCGTCATAGCATATATAAACAGAAATTGCAATGTTTCATAAAAGTGTCAATGCCTACAGCAGCCAAATGATGGTGCATGGTTTTCTATATATTTGAGGACTCAAAAAGTCAATTGAAATAGGGTGTGAAAGAAATTACATTGAGTAGCAAATAGCCAGACTGTCACCTCTCCCACAGAAATTATGAAACTTTGCAAAAGCACCCTATAATTAGCAAGTCCGAATGCTGTGTTAGCTGGACTGAGACAGCGGCATGCGTTTTCTCCGACAAGGGCGTGGAACTGATGAAATCTCACAATGATCACTACCCTTTGGTTTTTAATTTAGATTGACAACTTACATGGAACACCCAGTACAAAGGCAAGGCAATCCTGAAGTGTGATTGGCCAGTTTTGAAGGATAGCATTAATTGGAGGAAATAACTCTGCATATGAGCTTTAAAAATGCCAGCATTTATTAAACATGTTTCCTATAACCCATTGATACAGGTCAACAGTTGTCATGTTTCATAACAATCTAGGGGAGTAAAGCAATGAACATTCAACAAATGCGCTCTTATTGGGTAATTATTTCTCAAATAGTGTAGAGTGTACTATTGTGTAAAGGTTATGGACGTACAAACCATTGTGGAAAAAAAGTCATGCATATGTATTCATTTGTACAACATCTTGAACCAAAACAAGTGAGTCCACAGTGACAGTATTCCATTTGGGACTATAAAGCTAGTGGATGGTAAAAGAAGCCAGATGACGGGCCAATGTGAATGTGAAGTGCAATAGTGTAGAATAACACAACGTTTCAGAATCAATGACGTGAAATCAGAATCACTCAGGTTGCGCTTGGCCCAAGATTGGTGAGTCATGCTGCGAAGGGCAAGCCAAGTCACCCATCACTTGTTTCTACCCAAAATTTAAAGGAGTAGATTCAAAATGGAGTAACTCCTGCTTACCCTGGACTTAAATTTGAAGAGTTGTACCTGAGTCACAAAGAATGTACTATGATTAACACTGACTTACTCTAGACTTAAACCCAGAGAAGGCTACCTGATTCACAAAAAAGTTACTATGTGTATCACTGACTTGCTCTTATGTCAAAGAGGGCTACCTATGTGAGAAATAAGGTACTGTGAGTAAAAGTGATACAGAGTCACAAAGAGGTTACTATGCATAACATTGAATTACTCCAGATTGAAACACAGAGAGGGATACCTGAGCAACAAAGGGGTTACTGTGAATAACCCTGACTTAACGTAGATTTAACCTGAATAGGGCTATGTAAGTCACAAAGAAGTTACTATGAGTAGCACTGACATATTCTAGACTTAAAGGCGTAAGTGGCTACATGTATCACAAAAATGTTACTAGGAGTAAAATCGACTTACTCTAGACGTAAATACAGAGATGGATACCTGAGTCACAAAAAAATTACTATGAGGTACACTAATTTATGAATAGCCGGAGAGTGCTATTTGAGCCAAAAAGAAGTTACTATGAGTAACAATGATTTACTCTAGACTTAAACATGGATCATTCTACCTGAGTCACAAAGAGGTTACTGTGAATAACCCTGACTTACTCTAGAGTTAAACTCAGAGAGTGTTACCCAAGTAACAAAGATGTTACTACAAGTAAAACTGACTTACTTTGCATTTCAACTGGGAGAGGGCTTCCTTAGTCATAAAGAAGTTACTTTGAGTAGCACTTATCTATTCTCTTAAACCCGAACAGAGGGCTACCTGATTTACAAAGAAGTTACTAAGAGTAACATTGACTTACTCTAGACTTAAACATGGATAGCTCTTCCTGAGTCACAAAGAAGTTACTATGAGCACTTACTTACTTTAAACCTATACCCAGAGAGGGCTTTTTGTGTCACAAAGAAGTTGCTTTGAGTAACACGGACTTACTCTAGTCTTAAAGCAGGAGAGAGCTATTTACACCACATAGAAGTTACTATGAGTGATAACGATTTACTCTAGACTTAAACTTGGAGGGGGCTATACAAGTCAGTATCAGTAACTCTTATTAACTCCTGCTTTACAAGCCCTTTCCATGTATAAACCGAGTGCTCAAGTTGAGTACTGTTGACTGCAGGTGCTATGGAAGCTGTGGAAGTTGAGTTCCTGTTGATTTAGCATTAGACTTTTAATCTACAAGATGACAGTACATTGTGTACAGCTGGGCAATTCTACTATATTGTGCACTTGTAAATCCCTAGCAATTCCTAAATACACCCTCTAAAACGTGTTCTTTTGTTAAATTGTAGTAACAGCAAGAAGCTCCTCCCCCAAGACTGGAAAAACGGCATTTAGTCAGCGGCCGCGCGCATCAGATCCCGCGCACCGAGCCCAGTGCTCGAGTCGAGTGCTGTTGGCTGTTTGTGGTTTGCGGGTTGGGGATTGCGAGATAAGTAAGAGCCAAAAGCGTTAAACTCCAAGTGTTTACTACAGTCACCTCGATGGAAGATAACTCTGCTGAGGGAAACACCCACCGTCCTCCAGTCTCTGGAATGAACGCGAATTTGGACGCTGATGCACCAAACAAGCAGCATTAATTGTATGTATTCATGGAGACACCGGAAAACCAGTACTCCTAAGGAGATAATGACCACCTGATTGGTGCCATGAAACCCCCATCTAAGATGACACAATATTATCCAAAAAACGGGCACTCAAGTCTCAAAAGCGATCATGAGAGACCTGAACCACATCTTGCAGTGTGTTGGCTACAAAGGATAATGAGTCCCACTGTCTCCTAGGCCTATACCGACCTCCCCTGAACACAGAAGATGCAGGAGAAATGGGAGACACCATTTGTTGGTGTGAACGTTGGTGAGAACGTCAAATATGGTACAATTGTGGGGAATACGATAAATGAGAAAGCGCTAAGTAGCGAGTTGGAAATGAATAATGTGATAATAGACACACTTGGGGTAGATGTATCATCTAGTGATATGCAAGCAGTGTTGCAGTATAATATGTCTTCTGTACTTGCACCAGCTGCCCTATCGGAAATTCAGGTAATATCTGTACCAGTGCCACTCGATGCGGATACGCTACAGTGCTCTGAGCAATGTGACGGACGGAGGTTGATACGTGTGCAGTAGTCCACCTAATATCTACCAGTGGCCTTCACCATGTAATACAACTATGATGGAAGATATTCAAGTGAATGGCATTGTCTGGGTACCTGAGAGCACAATGGAGTGTGAGGGTGAGGTTTTGTTATTTTGGATTTTAACAGTACAACATGTGGTAGATGGTCAATTTCCTTGCACGTTAGAATGGACGTGTCTTCTACTAGTTCAAGAGCAGCACAGTTTACGAACACATAATCAATTGTTGACGCACTCTGCCCACCTACCCGCATATATATGCTCTATCAGCATCCCCGACACAATATCAGTTCACCATATGAAAATGATGGCGATACAACATCATTGAACGATAATGTACTATTGGAATGTATGATGATTTCAAAGTTTCATTATATGTTATGTCTGTATATACAAAGCCTGCTAGGCTATAAGTATATTATAATAAATAAATAAATAAATAAATAAGCCAAGGGGGGTAAGTCAGAGTTACTCTTAGTCACTTCTTCGTGTATCAGCCACACATTGCTTCCCACCCAGAGCACATTATTTAACTTAGGATGTCAATGTGTTTGATTTTAACCTAGCCCTCAGGTTTCCTCTCTTCAAAGTACAGCTGATTACACCCGACAGCAAACATGTCAATTACTGTTGCTGCCTGTATCTCACTGCCTTTATATAGTGATCGCACTGATTTGGAGTACAAGCACAGCAAAACAAGTGTAGGGCCGAGGCACAGCGCGTGAGATAGTTAACACAATCTCTTATAAGTCTCTTACTGCAATGAATAGCAGGGCTAAGTGTGAAACTTGTAGCCAGGCTTGCCTCTGTTAACCAGTAACGATCTGTATTCTGCTATGTTGTATCAATTGTGTATTTGCACTACACATCTTCAATCTCTCTTTTATGAAGACAATCGACAAGTGGTTCCATCACCAGGACCTAACTTACTACAGGGACCTTTTGATCTGTTCAAGGTCAAATGTGCCATTGGTTACAAATGCCAGCGTTATCTGCATGATAGTATTTCTGAACGTGTGTGCTGGAATGTGTCAATGACACATATCATATGTTCTTGAGAAATCTTCAACAGTTTTGGGGGCACATCAGGGGTGCAGCGTTGAAATGACTTTCCTCTTCCTTGATAGGTACCACTCAGTGAATTGCCCTTCACCATTTATTTCTGCTTCTGTTATCTAATTTTTCGGTGCTCTCTAGCAATCCTATATTTCCTGAGTTTTACTTATGATTTAATGCCAACCTATCTCCTTTCTCACTACAGCTTTCAGACATTTCAAAATGGAGCACACTGAATACTACGAAACCAGAAACTCCAAGATAGTGTACAGATCTGAGCTTTTGCCAAGAGCTAATATCCTGGTGCCATGATCTTGGTTTTCTTATTGAGGCCACAGAACACTGAATGTTGGAACTGTAAAAAGCTTACATTGTTACTAAGGGTTGGTGAACCTTAACGTTCTCAACTCAACTTAGGGTTCGAATGATCATTATAACAGTTTGAACCAGTTCCAAAATTGAGAATTCTGGTAGAGCTGTACAGTGTACAGATTCGAGCCAAGTCTTACAATCTTCGATTTGTCTTGTTTCCTGTTTGGATCACCTCAAACTAGTTCAAGCTGGAGGCATCCATTGCTCTAAATCGAGATGGATCTATTTGAATCTGAACACACGTCTGAATCCAGAATAATTTAAATGCAAATCAACAAAAAAAAAAAAAATAAAACACATGTATTAAAAAGAGAAGAAGCGGACAAACATTTTGTCTGGGTCAAGCCAAGAGCCATTCTTATATGTTGCGATGTTCCATCTGGTTCAAACCTTTAAAATTATTTTGAGTTCCAGCTCCAAATGGTTTAAATCATTCAAGCCGATACAGTGCCCTCTTCTTTTGTGGTTTGCAAAACATTCACTTTTACGAAATGTTTAACTTCTCTAGGGAATGTCTCCTTCTTCTCATTCTAGGTTGAGAAGGTAGCAGCATACTTCTCATCCTTATTGTGTTTGTAATAAAAAAAACAGGTTTATATTTAGTTTTATACAACACTATAATTTAAAGCTCAAAGAGTTTTTTAAATGTATGTCCCACCTCCAGATTGAAAATGCATTGAGGTTGAACAGCTCGCCAACTGTGAAGGCTATGATCAAAGTAAAATCCACGTGCCCTAGTCACATGTCCCAAAAGGTCCATCTGCAGTGTTTCTTGATGACCAAGGTTCTAGCTGAAATGCCATGATTCCCAAATCACACTCTTGGACAGTGGATCCTTTTCTATCTTGTGAACCTGGGCCTGAAACACAGAGGCACCTTCTGCCCATGCCATCAAAGATCACCAAAAGTTTAAAATCCAGACTAAGGCATGGCTCTTTCCTCTGATCATGGTACCCACATGATTTATGGGCATCCCGGTCTCTGAGGCCTCAGCATCTTTATACTGAAATGGATTTTGTAGACCCCCAGTTTCAGAGAACAGTGATGATTAACATTGAGTGTCAGCATAACTTACAATATATTTGAAGTGTAGAATACAAAGTTGAAATAAGGTAAATTAGTCAACCTAGAGTCAAATTATCAATGAGGTGACCCATGGTGTGTGCAACAGCTTATCAGATATGTTTCAAGAGGTGGCACAGTACCAACCTGAATGCCTTGGACAGATTATTTAGATTTCATTTATGTATTTATTTATTTATGTATTTACTTAAAATGAATAGGGTGCGAACTATGGCCCGAAGGCATCAAAGCACTAAAAAGGGGAACAGTTTACAAAACAGAACCACAACCTAGGAAGCAGTGAGGAGACCAAAAAGATGGGGTTTTAGTAGCTTTCTGAAAGGAAGATATATGGTCTGAGCTCTCAAATGGAGCGTCAAAGCATTCCATAAGGTAGGGTCCAATAGTGAAAAGGATCGACCACCCAAACGTTTTCAACAACATTTAGGAATTTTCAGCAAGATTTGTGTTTCTGACTGTAGGCTTCTAGTCGGATAATACCTCACCAGTTTTTTTCTCAGATAGTTAGGCCCAATGTTATGGAGAGTGCGATGCACGGTACACAAAATCTTGAACTGAATCCTTGCCCCCACCGGCAACCAGGGGAGCTGGCAAAGTGGAGCTGTAGAAGAGGCCAGTTGAGGGGCTTGAAGAGCAAGTCGGGTCACCACATTCTGAACAACTTGAAGTCTCTGAATGTGATACTTCAGTTGATAGCGTTGCAGTAATCTACGGACCCCATTATTGATGAGGTTACTAACGTAGTGAGATTTTCCATTCTGCAATAGGAAGTGCTTCTTTAGGAGCATTTGGAAGGTGCAATAGGGTGTAAGCAAGGACAATTGACTTAGAATGTGCATCATTTTATAAAATTTCTTTAGAAGAAATGGTGGGCAATCATAAAAAAGAATGCTCAAACAAATAAGACTCACACAGTGCTGTGAGATGTCAGAGAGCTGGAGTAAAGCTAGAGACTAAGTAAGTTCTGCAGGTTTTACAAACATGTTGAGACATTGTCGGCCTGGAATGCTTTATCAGCCTCTCTGACTGCTTAGTGTTAATCCAGAGATGCTACACAGCATGGCGAAGAGTGTTATGTTCAGTGAAAGCTCACTTTAGTAGACAGAAAAGAATGGACAGTGTTGTGAAGGTTGCCTCCAACTACACAGATTAGACTTAAGTCAATCCTAGTTTTCGGGGTGGATAGTTTGTAAGTGCAGGTTGTGAGAAATGTGATCCGACCTGCCAGAGGGCACGCTCATGTACTGTTCAGAATTGTGTATCCTTTGTATATGGTTGGGGAGGTTGTATTTGAATTCCCAGAAGTATGCTGTTGACATAGACGGGGCACGTAATAAGGCCAGTAGAGTGTACTGGGGTCCTTCCTCCACACAACCCATGCCTCCATCAGACATCCATGGATTCTCATGCTCTCATCTATTAGGCAGGAACAGGAAAAAACAGACTCCTGGGAGTGAAATGTGTTTATTCATCAAAACACACTCAATTGCATGCCTGCATCCAACCTATCTTCATAGATTTTCCAAGATTACACAACAACTGTATACAAATTAGCACCTTGTACATGTAGGGATTTGATAGGCCAAGTTAGTTAAACGGCAAACATCCCTTCATTATCATTGGATAACTTATCACACATGCACAATAATTCCACTTTTAGCATAACTAGCTTCTGCAGCTTTTCTCTGACACACAACATGAATATGCCTATTTTAGACTTGGCTGGACACAACTATGAAAGTTCTGAACTCCTGCCAAGGACATTCTTCATGAGTCAATGCCTGGACCTTATCTATTTCACGAGGTTATGCCAAGTTTTTGAGTACTCAACACTGTTGGAGAATATATATCCCCTAATTGTATGGTGCCAAAAAAATACTGCTGGGCTTTTAAATTAGTTTGTATAATACATGTCATACCCTTCTCCATAAGAACATAGATACATGTATCTAAGCTTCTATAAATTCCCTAACCTTAACTTAATTTGTCTGATTTCTATGCCAGTTCCATTTTTAATCAAACAAACCTCATATCCGGTTACAAGATGCTGCGAAAAATGGTCTCCAGGTGTGTCAGTCCCTCTTGCTTATCTGAAATCCCTTGGCATGGTTTGTTGGACTGGAACCCATTTGCATCTAAGTATCCATTTTAGAATACATTTTATCTGACACTGTGCCTTTCTTCAGTGAGCTATATTGTTCGTTTATTTAAGAATTTTCATTTTGTGAACACGTTATTCATAATATTTCCATGTGCACTTACATAGAGTGTGTAATATATATGCACCCTTAATTTCCTGCGCTTCCCCAAACCAAGTGTGTGCAATAGATACCTTATTCCTAATCTACTTTTTAGTTTTAATAAAAGCAATCTAATCCTGAATTCTACAATGATGGACAGGAGAGTGAAATATTTGACATGCCTACCATTTTATCTATATTCAGTTGATGAGAGATGGTTTGGCAGCAGCTGTACAAGAGCCTGAACTATTGCAAGGAAATAAAGGAAAAGGAAAGTCCAGCTCATCAGCCCCAAGTCATTGCTGCTGTAGAGACTTACACAAGTTAAGTTCTAGATTTGTAATGCACATCCCAGTGAGGAGTGCAAGCTGGTGTGCATTAATGGCAGTGTGAAAGCCGGCTGACAGTTCTCTTAGGACCAAAAGCTCTGACAATGCCAGGATTATCTCCCAATCTAAGATTAAGTTCATCATACAAATGCACTTGCTGCGTATGTTTTCTGACAAGGTCAATAATCAGACTTTGTCAAGAGGGGACGGGCAGCTCTGTCAGCGTGTGTTGAGAAGACAGCCAGGTAGGAACCTAGAGTCAGCCCTACCCGAGAAGGAAATTTTGGCAGCTCGGCACCACCTCCTGCCTTCCTATCATGTGCCTGTTGATATTTGAACAGCAACCACTTGGAGCACCCCATGCCTCCTCAAACAAATGCACAAGTGCTTGCCAGGTTTTATCACTTTTTCATAGACATAATATTGACAACATAATTAACTGGGGAGACCGGCAGATAGAGACGCTTAACAGCGCCCCATGCTACCCCCAACCCAGAACCAGAATCATGTACTGGTAAAGTGAGAGAGAGGCGGCTGAGAGAAGACTACAGAGCTCACATGGATGGAGGATAAGCCACGCACTGCTTCCCAGAGTTGTCACTGGCTACAATGCAACAGACCCCCATAGACCACTAGAGACCTGGAGAAAAAAAAAAACACAGTTAAAGACTGCACCTATTTTGGAGACATTGCATTAAGCCTCCCTAACACAAAATCATACATTGAACAATGCATGCTGCCTTGTCCTCACATTGGCTATTTCCGAAGTTTTCTATGGTATGGAACCCCTTATGTGCAGAGAAGACAGAACTAGATTGTCCAGGGACAGAAAACACATGAAGTTATAGGGAGGGGGTTAAACAAGCACACGGGAAACATGAAATTGTGGCTTGTTTGTGTGAGGTCAGAGGAGGAGGAAGTGGCAACCCAAGAGAACAGAAGGAGGAATGATGGTACATTGAACCATGGAGGTGAGAGGAGAGGAAGATGTAGAGAGAGGGAAAGGAACAACAGAGAGCAAGAGCAAGACAAACAAGTAAGTCAGACTGTCTGTAGGCACAAATCCCAATCCTTAGGTAGACCCTAAGCAGTCAGTAGAGAAGGGCGAGTTTAGGAAGTCCCAAAGAAATTCTAGATAGAGGTGGCAATTGCATGTAGACCGTCATGAACAGCCAGCCAGAACATGTATAGTAAAGGAGAATATTTTCTATCTACTGGCCTGGCAGAAAGCATTGCCTGGGTTAGGGCAGCAAATGCTGTTTCTAAACAAGAGAGAGAGCGTTGTCCCCAGTTACCTGCCGCAGAAAGTAATAAAACCTCTTGAACCACCTCTGGGATTTGGAGTATTCATTCAGCCATCTGCTACAGTTGGCACGCTAAAAACAACTAAATGTATACCTGAAGAAATGCCATAGCTGGTAATTTTCCCCATTTTTCAATAAAATGTCTTTGATTGATTTGAGTGCGGACCTAGCTGGAGAGCAGCTTAGCACTGTACAAGGAGTGAGCATCCAGCATATGGGCTGGGGCCTTAAGTGTAGCATAGTACATTGAGCTACAGTCTGTGAGTCGTGCTGTATATCCATCGGGAATAGTCCTTGGTCAGGTGTTATTGAAAAAGCCACATTGTGAGAGATTTGTGAAAATGGAAAATTGTGGGGCCTTCCGAGCCGAAACCGGTATAGCGTCCCAAACGGTGGGTGCTTAAAACAAAGATGGATTGTTTGCGGGTCTTCTCTTTATGGGCCTATCTCTGGTGTGAGACTTCCAGCCACTCCTCGCTTTTCAGCCCACACGGCTTTCATTAAGTGGCATATATTTCTTTTGTATGATCATTAATATTGGCCTGTGGGTCCTGGCAGTGTAGAGTGTGCCATGGCCATCAGATATGAATGCATGCTTGTATCATTTTCTGTCTCAGGCAGAGGAGAGAGCTGCTTAGCTCAATAACAGGAGTTTTTAGATATTTCTGCCTCAGACCACATCCCAAATAATTACGTGAAAAAACACCCTATGTACAACCCTCTGGGTGTGTCCCCTATGTACAGCGCTCCCTAGCTTCCCAGGCAGGATTGCAATTCAGGAAGTGCATGCATACTTGGGAACGTTAACCAACATGTTTATTTTGCTGCCTTATTTCGAGAAATTATGTTTTCAAGAACTGTGAAATAGTCTCCTGGACTACAGCCTTTACATTAATTTAAATATGTTATGTTATTTGATATTTGTATAGCGCCTACTGCCATTTTCATGGCTTTGAAGCACTGTAAATATGAAACATCAATGTTCTCTTTTCTGTGCCATTTGCACAAGCTTACATGAGGGTAGTAAGTACTTTATGGGCAAAGGGCAAGTCTGGAGATAGGATGAAAGACAAGGCTTTTAAAAGGCTGGCTGGTCACTTGTCCTTGTGCACGGATCCAGTTCACTTTTCCAGACGCACTTCGTAGGCTCCAGTCACATTGGTTGTCTATGTATGTTCACCTGTCACTCCTAGGCATGCCAGCCACATGACCCCGTGTGGCAGAGACACCTCGTTCCCAATCCTGCCCTTGCCTTTCATAACGTATTGATGCCCGGCGCAAAAATCTAATTTGTTCAGTTGAAGTAATTAAGACTACAACTCCCAGAATGCATTAGCATGTTAAATTGACGCCCGAGCCTTAATCAAGCAGTTTACTTTGACGCGTAGTTATTTGGTTTCGGAACAGTAGCGTTTTCCTGTGACAAGCGATCAGCATTCACTGCGCGCAGCCGCCTTGGCGAGGTTAGGCACGCGCCATCAGATTAAACAGCTGCAAACGCATTCCCCCAGTAGGTCGCACTGCTCACCAAGAAGATGCAGGCGGGCGCTGCTTGATGAAGTGGACGGCGCGCCCCCACAGCCGCTGGAAAGGACTGATGCGCGGTTATAACCGGAACCATAGTAACGAGGGCAGTGTGGGCTCCAAAAGAGAGGGGTACATCGAAAGCAAAGCACGTGCACACGTAAAAGCCAGCACATGCACATTGCCAACCTTGCCATTTTCTCTGTATGGTGTAAAGGAGGGTAAACTCCACTGGTGTATGGTAAATGTGTAGATCACAGTTATTTAAATGTGCACATATTTTGTTCAGCGTGGAGTGGGATTGGTCATTGTATTCGAAGCGCAAGGGTCAGAGCTGCAGATCAAAGCCCCCCTTTTCTGAGAGACACATGTGTGTATGTATGGGGTGATTTGGCACAGTATCAAAGCCTTATAACATAACCTAACATGAATAAAGCACAATCCTAGCTGGTAAGCAATGGAACGCTGTACATAGGACGCACATCCAGCGAGTCTCCGGTATGGCCAGGAGTAGCTGGGAAAGGGGATAGGCCAGGGGGGTTCGGGTGAGGCACAGCACATCTCCAGAAGAAGAGGAGTAGGATTCTTTGAAGAGTAGGGTCCTAAGGTCGTTTCTGAAGTGTAAGGTGGCAGCAGATGGTCTCGCGGGGATAGCTCAGGAGCAACGTGCTCGCTTGGAAGCAAGACGACACGGAGCCACACAAGTTCGATCCCCGGGTCTGCGCTTAGAAAACTCTGGGTATTAAGCGTGTTATGAATAACCTATCCGATCATATCATAAAATGAGTTGCATTCATACCGCGTTCCAGAGAGTGAGAGCAATGTTTCCCCTTTTCCAGGTCTTTGTTCCGAGGATGGAACTCGTGTGGCTTCTGGTGATCACGTTGGCCTCCGGAGGTGGTGAGTTTCTCAGCCAGAGACACTATTACTTTGTTTGCGAATGCTTTGCAGGTGATGCTGGCTGTCTCGAACACAATGATTGCTTGAAGGAGTTGTGATTGTAGCTCGTTGTGGGCTCAGTCAGGTGGTCACATGTTATTAATCCTGAGGTAAGGCGTGCTGCAGCGGGCTGGATGGCTTTCAGAGGTGCTGCAGTGGGCTGGATGGCTTTCAGAGGTGCTGCAGTGGGCTGGATGGCTTTCAGAGGTGCTGCAGCGGGCTGGATGGCTTTCAGAGGTGCTGCAGCGGGCTGGATGGCTTTCAGAGGTGCTGCAGCGGGCTGGATGGCTTTCAGAGGTGCTGCAGTGGAATCTTCATCTACTGTGAGTCGAGAGCTTGGCCAATGGTTCGGAAACCCAGGATGCTATTGAAGGGCTTGACTATGTGGAAGATCGTGAGCTGGTTCCATGCTGCTTGAGCCTTCTTGGTGATATGTTTTGAAAGGGTAGTTACTGACGATGCTAAATCTGAGAGATGTTGCACGGGTGATAGTTGAGGCATGACTCTGTTGAGCTTCATTTCAATCAGCCAGTTGAGAACTTGGGCATGCTTGCAGGCGTGTCCTGGGAGAATTGGTCAGGTCGCTGTCAGGTTGAGTTTCAGGTAGACATGCAACGTCAAGGCTTGGATGCTTGACAGGCTGTAGTTGAGTAGATGGGTGCCACTGATGCAATTTATCTTTAGGTAGAGATGTCTGCCTTGTGCGCATTTGGATATGAATATTTGGACATGTTTGTGATGGTGCCAGTGTGGAGGTGTCCCTGAAGTTCCATGTGGGGGTTGACGACGACATAGAGCAGATACTTGCTGAACATACTGGGTGACACTTGCATCTGTTGGGGCCAATCTGGAAGTTTTGTGGTGCCCGAGTGAGAGGAGGGGGTGAGCAACGGCAGGTCTCTTCCATCAACGCCTGTGCAGGTCGCAACAGTACCAATGAGGGCAGAGAGGATGAGTAAAACTGGTAGGCAGGAATCCCCTTTGTCCATGGTTTGGAGGAGTTACTGATAAATTGGAGTGTGGCAGTCGCAGCGGTGGAAACATTGCTTCTGCCTCAGCCCCACCCCCACACACCCAAAACACCCATACACCTGCAGGCATCCTGTGGAAGAGTTCATTCCCAAAAGGGAATCTGGATGTGTAAAAGCATTGTGCACAATCAGATTCTCTTTTGGATATCAGCTCATCTGCAACATATGTGTCTTTTGTTCATTTGTGTGTCTTGGGTATATGCAAGTGGACACATTGTTTATGAGAATTGGGCATATAGGTAAACTAGAGAGGATCATTGTGTCATATGCTATTCATTGGTAGTGGCCGTGTGTGCATGCATAGCATTCTTACTTTGAAAATGATGCTTTGGTGCTGTATCACTCCTAAAATAAATGTTTGTAATATTATAAAGTGTGCTAAACCCATAGGCATCAAGGTGCTAGTTAAAACATGCATAGTACTATCAGATATGGCAACATGCAGTTTCAGATCATAGGTACAGGTGACAAACTCAGTCATTGGTTGAGCTTGGAGAAAAGAGTAGCATCTTAAGATGTTTCCGGAAGGTGCAGTAGGCTTGTTCCGATCTCCGTGACAGTGGTAAAGAGTTCCAGTTCTTAGAAGCAATGACCAGGAAGCTCACCCCCGCAAGATCTCTTTAGATTTAATCTCGGGGTGATCATTCGGTGAGTAGCGTCTTAAAATGTTTCCGGAAGGTGCAGTAAAATTGTTCCGATCTCCGTGACAAGGGTAAAGAGTTCTAGTTCTTAGAAGCAATGACCAGGAAGTTCAGACCCATCACCCCCCAGATCTCTTTAGCCTGAATCCCGGGGTGATCATTTCGGTGAGTAGCATCTTAAGATGTTTCCGGAAGGTGCAGTAAGATTGTTCCGATCTCCGTGACAGGGGTAAAGAGTTCTAGTTCTTAGAAGAAATGACTAGGAAGTTCAACCCCCTCGATCTCTTTAGCCTGAATCTCGGGGCAATCATTTGGTGAGTAGCATCTTAAGATGTTTCCGGAAGGTGCAGTAAGATTGTTCCGATCTCGGTGACAGGGGTAAAGAGTTCTAGTTCTTAGAAGCAATGAGTAGGAAGTGCAAACCCCCAGATCTCTTTAGCCTGAATCCCGGGGTGATCATTCGGTGAGTAGCATCTTAAGATGTTTCCGGAAGGTGCAGTAAGATTGTTCCGATCTCTGCTACAGGGTTAAAGAGTTGTAGTTCTTAGAAGCAATGACCAGGAAGTTCAGACCCCCTCACCCCCTAGATCTCTTTAGCCTGAATCTCGGGGTGATCATTCAGTGACAGTAGGAAGAATGGGTAGGTCTGGTTGGTTGAGCTTTTTTTGTTTTTTTGAGAGAGGCATCTAGGGGCTGTGTCCGACAGACATTTGTGCATGACGGTCAGAGTTTAGAAAATAATCAGCTCGCGCATTGGTATTTATTTCATGTGGTGACACATGCTGATTCAGTATGCAGCTGGAATAGTGCATCCGCTTTCAAGGCCAGACAGCTTCCGGAGAAGAGACTAGCCGCCGAAACATTCTATTCCACAAAGTAAGTTTGTATTTGCTTAGAGCTGGAGCCCACCCACTCACACATTATTAATAGTTTGACACCTTTGTGAGCTGTCGCAGACATAGTCCCATGGACCCCTTTTCAATAACATCCATACTTTGATTTGTAGTTTCTCTCTTTTTCTTTTGAGTGACAGACACTAGTGTACCATTTAGCACAGCTGCAGGTCTATTTATTTTTTTTGCGTTGATGTATTTAGATTGCACCCTTCTGAGGGGTGCCCCTACTTTAAAGCGCAATTTAACATAACGGCGCACTCGACGAGAATTAGGCAGATTGAACTTGTACCCGATTTTGGGGTAGAAACACAACCTGCTGCATAATACATTTGACAACCAGAGAAACACCTGCGGCTCAATTGAGCCAGAAATTGATTTCTTTTTCTATTACTTGACACACGATTTCCACTTTAAATTTTAAATCTTCTACTGCAGTGCTTGTTAGCTGAGTCTCCGAGCGCTCCTAGGAAACTCGCTAATTTCCACCCTCCCTGGGTCCTGCCTACTTGCCATTCTTGAGTGCGCAGAAAATTAGCTAGGTGTCCTAGGGTGCAAGAGGATTGAGAGGTGCGTGGCCTGTTTGCGGCGCAACCGTCTTCCCTGATTCACAAAGGGGAATTCTGAGGTGAAGGAGGGGTTGCCTGCAAATGCTTCGGAACCCCAAGCAATCCCTCCATGTATACACAAGTGGTTGGCCCAATGCCTACACTTGAACTTGCATCTGATTGCATCCACATATGTAAGGGGGTTGTGGGGGCGAATTGATGACCCGATTCCATTTGTGGTCAGTAGTTTGGTGTGCTTACCTGTGTCTTAAAGAGTATTCCACTGCAAATTAAGTTTTTAACGCTCCTCGTTAGGGAGGTGGAAAGTTAAAAATATAGAAAAACTCATGACAAGCATGAGTGTTTCTATTTTAGGCACATCAATGCTGCCAGGTGTTTGAAGACTCCCATGGCAGCATTGCACTTTGCCTTGTACTTGGGCCAGCACAGGCAAGACTAGGGGACTCATTACAAGTTTGGTGGTGTGTGGAAAAAGTGGTGGTAATTCTGTTACCACCTTATATGTTTAGCGGTAACGCAGGCAAGACTAGGGGACTCATTACAAGTTTGGTGGTGTGTGGAAAAAGTGGTGGTAATTCTGTTACCACCTTATATGTTTAGCGGTAACGCAATGACCACAGTTTTTTCTGCACTTCCAGATTATACGTTGTATCAGATTAACCGCTGACGGAAATACTGTGCGGTAAAGCCATTTGTTTTTTGGACAAAAAGTGGCAGATTCACCTCCAGCATTTTGCTGGAAGTTAATCCTCCACTTTACTATCAAAAATCAGTTTGTTTAGCGTCCAGTAATTCTGTCTATGGTTAATTCCCCAAAAATCTGCATTGAGTCGTATGGACTTCACAAAAAGGAGAGTTACACTGCCCTACAACCACATGTTGTCCCATGTTAACTCCAGACCAAGTGGTCCCAATTGGGAACCAAGTTTGGTGGTAATTCTTGAGATTTAGCACCAAATTACTTCCAAACTCCGAATGAGCCCCAAGGTGCAATGAAAAGAGCAACATTTCTCTCTGAAAACATTGTGCATCTGGTTGTGAATTGATTTGAGCATATCGTTTTCTTAGGCCCAAAACCCTCGAGGACAATTCTCCATTTCTTGCCATGTCAAAGTCGCTCCACTGTAGTTTCTGCTTCTATTATAGGATCTCTGGACTATAGCAATGGTATTTACCTTGGGCAGCCTGGATTCTTAGTCCAGAGGCTCCAGGTTTAACAAAATTCTGCAGCATGTTTGTCCCTGAATGCTCCTAGGCTTTCCCATTCAACAACGCTGCTAACGGAGCTTCACTGGCTTCCAGTGAGAAGCTGTATCAAGTTTAAGGTTCTGTGTATTGTGCACCGAGCTGTCCACTCTGTCGGCCCTGTTTTTCTTTGAGAAAAGCTTTATCTGTTATGTCCCTTGACGTTTGTGATCAGCCTCCCCATACATATTGGTAGTCCTCTGCTTTTAAAAGTCAAAGTCCGGAGGACGTTCCTTCTCCGTACTCGCTGCAGTACTGTGAAATCTTCTCCCTCAACACCTGTGAGGGATCTCTGATCACCTGCTCTTCCAAAAAACTCTTAAAACCTATCTGTTTTGAGATGTGATATTTTACTGCTTCATTGGTCTCCTGCCAGTGCCCAGATGCCTCTGGGCCTTGGTTTTTCTCGCTTAAGAAATAAAACCACATACATACATACATTCCGTTCCTCGACTGCCTCGCCCACTTTCCAAACCTTGCCTGATTCACAGATATGAGTCTTCGTGGCATAATTGCCAGTGATTTGCCTGCTCGCAAGTGCCTCACCTATTGAGAATCTGACCTAATGTAAACTTTCTCCTAACCAGCTAACCGGTTAGCGAGTTACAATGTTTGTCTAAAGCCCACATTCACCTATGTCCGAGATTTTCTATGGAGAGCTTTTGGTGCCCTCACTAACACCGAAGATGTCTCTGTCGACATTTTATCAAGCTCGCATGTCAGCATAGTTCAAGGCAAACGATATGTGTAGTCATAATAAACGAGATACTCTGAGTGGCACAAGGTGTACCTGTTATACCCAGGCCACGTGGCATTGGCTTTGTTGGAAAATTGTGGGGGCATCCAGCTTCCTGTGTTAGGACATTCGCTTCTATGTATCGCCTTCACTTAATGCCCTACTATTGGCATGGGTACCTAAACCCCAAAGTTCAAAAGTCCAAGACTCAACCATTTCTCCTTACTACGGAATTCCAAATGATGACTAACACATAGGACAAACCATCATAGAGATGAGAGACCATCCCCACACACTAAAGTCATGGATAGTGCTAAAAAGAGGCTTCAAGGCAGAGCGAGCGGGTGATGGCAAACATTCTTCCACCAGTCTTTTCCAAAGCATGTGTTGCCCCTGACATCACTATTGTCTGTAGAAGTCCCAAGTTCTGAAAGATGTACCGACTCTTCCGGGGGTATGACAGATGATTTTGTATTTATTATCTGTATTATTTTTTGTTGTTGTTGAGAATACAGTTATTTCACCCAAAAATACTTACAATGCAATCATCAGTTAGCGGGACCATCCAGAGTCAGGTGCCATACCTTAGCAGAAGAAAGAGATGGTAACTGACAGGTGGAGGGAAGATTGGGAGTGAATCTTGCAGAAGCCGGGGACGTGACAAACACTACTGACAGAAGTCCGAGCGAATATCGGTAAGAAATAGAGCGTGAAGTTGAGACCCGGTTGGACAAAGAGGGGGAGTAATGCTTGAGTAAGTAGAGAGTGAGCCTTGTTGGTTTTACGAGGTGGGGATTATGGGAGTATGTGACTCAGTAGATTGGAGTAGTATGTTTTGAAATGGCAGAAGGGAGTTCCATGAAGCAGTGCGTAGGATCAGAAGTGAACAAGCACACAGGGAGGACCCGGGACAGAGCAGTTTTCGAGTATACTAGGTTGGTGTGTGAGTGAGGGAGAAAAGCAGGAGATTGTGACTGCTAGTAGGGGTGAGCAAGGGCAGGCAGGAATATGAAAACAAGCATTCAAAAAATATAAGGAAGACCTTTTTTTGTTGTTGCGAGCAATCAGCATGGTGACAGAGATTGGAGGTGGAAGAAAAGCCGGGAACATTGTAAATGATTGGAGTCGCAAAGTTGAGCACTTTGTCAAGTATGGACAAGGAGCAGAGACGCACGGCAGGAAATAGACTTGAACCATACTTAATTTGAGGGATTGCAAACATTAGACTGGGGGTTCTGGTGGAGTTGTGAGTTAGGGGAGGGTGTTCCTTATGTTTAGCACGTTCATTCTAGCTGCTGTTGAGGTTGATGAATGTTAAGATCCCTATCAAAAAGAAAACAACACACGTGCTTTGAGGAAGAGTCAATCAGATGAAAACAGGTTGGGTTACAGAAGGGAGGTCATTAGATTCAGGAAGGTTGATTACTTCAGCCCTGCAGTAGGTCAGCACGTGCCAATACCTTGCTTAGCAGTGGAGAATAGCAGACAAGCAGATATACAGGTAAAGTAGTGTGTTGTAAATTTAGCGAAGGGGAAGAAGACTTGCCTGTTGTCCACTAAGAGGTTTTAAGAGACACCCACATTATCAGATTACTTGGCCTAAGTGTAGGGAAGGAGAAGGCGACTTGCTTGTCTTCTGCAAAGAGGTTGTAAGAGAAACCCAAATTAGCAGATTACTTTGCCTAAATGTAGGGAAGAAGAAGAAGACTTACAGGGTAATTCATAGAATTTCGCAGAAAAGTGTCGCAAGCGGCTGGCGCAGAGTGTCCGCGTGCGATTGACTGCGCCAGGCACGTGCGCTAAAACCGATTTCCGCGCACAGCGTATTCATGGATTTTAGGCTCCCAACCAGCTGTGGCGCAGAGTATCGCAGCGACCCTGCAGCAGCGCCAGTAACGCCCCAAGAACGCCCACGCAAGGCAAAGCCATCAAAATCGCAAAATCATCGCAAAGGGCTGCGCTAACCCTGGACCAGTTTACAGGGCTGCCAAACAAGGAACGCAAAGCGGGTAACGTGCATATCAGGGGTACGCGTGAAGTTATACAACGCGATTAGCCAGGGTACGTGTATTACAGGGGTACGCGGGAAGTGTAACACGCGATTGGCCAGGGTACGTGTATTACAGGGGTAGGCGGAAGTTATACACGCGATTAGCCAGGTACGTGTATTACAGGGGTACGCAGGAAGTTTAACACGCGATTGCCAGGGTACGTGTATTACAGGGTATGCGGGAAGTTTTACATGCGATTAGCCAGGGTACGTGTATTACAAGGGGTACGCCGGAAGTTTAACACGCGATTTGGCCAGGGTATGTGTATTACAGGGGTAGGCGGGAAGTTTTACACGCGATTAGCCAGGGCACGTGTATCACAGGGTACGCGGAGGATTATCACATGCGATTTGCTGTGTACGTGTATTACAGGGGTACACGGGAAGTTTTACACGCGATTCGCTGGGTACGTGTATTACAGGGATGCGATTTGGCCAGGTACGTGTATTACAGGGTGCGCAGGAATTATCAACACGCGATTTGGCTGGGTACGTGTATTACAGGGGGCGTGGGAATCATCACACGCGATTTGGCTGGGTACGTGTATTACAGGGGTGCGTGGGAAGTCACACGCGATTAGGCTGGGTGGGTCCTCACAGGTGTTCCCTGTACACCCTCCACGGCCCCTGCAGGCAGCCTACAAAACAGGGACTACCCTGCACACCTGCTCATGTCCCCTGCACCCCACCCCCAGCAGTGCAGGGGCAGCCTCCACCAGCCCCCACCCATGTCTCCCACCACCCCCACCCCCGCCACCAGGGGCAGCCTCCACCAGGCCCACCCATGCCTCCCACCACCCCCAACCCCCAGCCAGTGCAGGGGCAGCCTCACCAGAGCCCCACCCATGTCTCCCACCACCCCCACCCCCCCCGCCACCAGGGGCAGCCTCCACCAGGCCCCCACCCATGTCTCCCACCACCCCCAACCCCCCGCCACCAGGGGCAGCCTCCACCAGGCCCCCACCCATGACCCCACCCCCCCCCCCCCCGCCTCCAGGGGCAGCCTCCACCAGGCCCCCACTCATGTCTCCCACCACCCCCACCCCCCCGCCACCAGGGGCAGCCTCCACCAGCCCCACCCATGCATCCCACCACCCCCAACCCCCAGCAGTGCAGGGGCAGCCTCCACCAGGCCCCCACCCATGCCTCCCACCTCCCCCAACCCCCAGCAGTGCAGGGGCAGCCTCCACCAGGCCCCCACCCATGTCTCCCACCACCCCACCCCCCCGCCACCAGGGCAGCCTCCACCAGGCCCCCACCCATGTCTCCACCACCCCCACCCCCTGCCACCAGGGGCAGCCTCCACCAGGCCCCCACCCATGCCTCCCACCACCCCCAACCCCAGCAGTGCAGGGGCAGCCTCCACCAGGCCCCCACCCAATGCCCCCACCACCCCCACCCCCAGCAGTGCAGGGGCACCCTCCACCAGGCCCCCACCCATGCTCCACCACCCCCAACCCCAGCAGTGCAGGGGCAGCCTCCACCAGGCCCCGACCCATGTCTCCACCACCCCACCACCCCCGCCAACAGGGCAGCCTCCACCAGGCCCCCACCCATGCCTCCCACACCCCAACCCCAGCAGTGCAGGGGCAGCCTCCACCAGGCCCCCACCCATGTCTCCCACCACCCCCACCCCCAGCAGTGCAGGGGCAGCCTCCACCAGGCCCCACCCATGTCTCCCACCACCCCACCCCCCCGCCACAGGGGCAAGCCTCCACCAGCGCCCTCACCCATTGCCCCACCACCACCCACCCCCGCCACCACAGGGCAGCCTCCACCAGGCCCCCACTCATGTCTCCCACCACCCCACCCCCCCGCACCAGGGGCCAGCCTCCACCAGGCCCCCACCATGCCTCCACCACCCCCAACCCCCAGCAGTGCAGGGGCAGCCTCCACCAGGCCCCCCACCCATGCCCCCACCACCCCACCCCCCCGCACCAGGGGCAGCCCTCCACCAGGCCCCCACTCATGTCTCCCACCACCCCACCCCCCGCCACCAGGGGCAGCCTCCACCAGGCCCCACACCATGCCTCCACCACCCCCAACCCCAAGCAGTGCAGGGGCACCCTCCACCAGGCCCACCCATGTCTCCACCACCCCCACCCCCCCGCCACCAGGGGGCAGCCTCCACCCAGCCCCCACCATAGTCTCCCACCACCCCCACCCCCACCGACTACAGGGCAGCCTCCACCAGGCCCCCACCATGCTCACCACCCCCCACCCCCCAGCCACCAGGGGCAGCCTCCACCAGGCCCCACTCATGTCTCCCCACCACCCCAACCTCCCAGCCACCAGGGGCAGCCTCCACCAGGCCCCACCCATGCCTCCCACCACCCCCAACCCCAGCAGTGCAGGGCAGCCTCCACCAGGCCCCACCATGCCCCACCACCAACCCCCCACCCCCCAGCCACCAGGGACAGCCTCTCACCAGGCCCCCACTCATGCCTCCCCCACCCCCCAACCCCCAGGCAAGTGCAGGGGCAGCCTCCACCAGGCCCCCACCCATGCCCCCACCACCCCCACCACCCACCACCAGGGGCAGCCTCCACCAGGCCCCCACCCATGCCTCCCACCACCCCACCCCACCAGCCCAGGGTCAGCCTCCACCAGGCCCCACCATGTCCCCACCACCCCCCCCCCCACCAGCCAGGGGCACCTCCACCAGGCCCCACCCATGTTCTCCCACCACCCCCACACGGCCCCGCCAGCCAGGCGGGAACCTCCACCAGGCCCCCACCCATGCCCCACCACCACCCCACCCCCCGCCCCCAGGGCAGCCTCCACCAGGGCCCCCACTCATGTCTCCCACCACCCCCACACCCCCAGCCAGTGCAGGGGCACCATCCACCAGCCCACCACCCATGCCTCCCACCACCCCAACCCCCAGCAGCAGCAGGGGCAGCCTCAACCAGGCCCCACACCATGCCTCCCACCCACCCCACACACCCGCACCAGGGGCAGGCCTCCACCAGGCCCCCACTCATGTCTCCCACCACCCCCACCCCCGCCACCAGGGGCAGCCTCCACCAGGCCCCCACTCATGCCTCCCACCACCCCAACACCAAGCAGTGCAGGGGCAACCTCCACCAGGCCCCCACCATGATCTCCCACCACCCCACCCCCAGCCGCCAGGGGCAGCCTCCACCAGGCCCCCACACATGCCTCCCACCACCCCCAACCCCCAGCAGTTGCAGGGGCAGCCTCCACCAGGCCCCCACCCATGCCCCACCACCCCCACCCCCCCGCCACCAGGGGCAGCCTCCACCAGGCCCCCACTCCATGTCTACCCACCACCCCACCTCCGCCAACCGAGGGGGCACCCTCCACCAGGCCCCCACTCATGTCTCCCACCACCCCCACCCCCCGCACACAGGGGCACCCTCCACCAGGCCCCCACCCATGCCCCCACCACCCCCACCCCCCCGCCACCAGGGGCAGCCTCCACCAGGCCCCACCCATGCTCCCACCACCCCCAAGCCCCCCGCCACCAGGGAAGCCTCACACAGGCCCCCACCCATGCCTCCCACCACCCCAACCCCCAGCAGTGGCAGGGGCAGCCTCCACCAGGCCCCACCCATGTCTCCCACCAACCCCACCCCCGCCACCAGGGCAGCCTCCACCAGGCCCCACCCATGCCCCACCGCCCCACACCCCCGCACCAGGCGGCAGCCTCCACAGGCCCCACTTCATGTCTCCCACACCACCCACCCCCCGCACCAGGGCAGCCTCCACCAGGCCCCACCCATGTCTCCCAAACACCCCACCCACCAGCACTGTGGGGCACAGGGCCAGCAGGAGTCAGGCAGCAGCAGATGGCAGGTGCGCAGCGTGCTCAGGGCTCCTGGGGGGCAGTAATTTGGCCTCCTGGCCAGCAGCGTGCGTCCTCGTGTGTGAACGCAGCGTGGACAGCCCCTGATAGGGAAGTGAAATCCCACACGTCAGCGTGTGAATCGAGGAAAGCCCCTTAGCGCGTAAACCCGTCAACAGCATATGCGCGCCTATAGTCACCTGCAGTGCAGAAATTGTTGCGTGACCCACGTCCACAGTGTCAAAGCGTGTGATTGGTGAAAATGGATCTACACGCAGAAGTGACAAAGCGTGTGATTGGTGAAAAAATGGATCTACACGCAGAAGTGACAAAGCGTGTGATTGGTGAAAATGGATACTACACGGCAGAAGTGACAAAGTCGTGTGATTGGTGAAAATGGATCTACACGGCAGGAGTGACAAAGCGTGTGAATTGGTGAACGTACACGCCGCGTAAGTGACGCTGTAAGTGTGGGCCTGTATATAAGGTACATGTAGAACACCATTTCCTTGTACGTGCTTTTCGTGGACGAGCGAGTGGGTGAATTCTGTACTTCTTGTCGTTTCACACGCGATTAACTTCAGGGCGTTTCCAGTTCGTACTCCCTGTTACACTCTGACAGCTTTTTCTTCTATTTTTCCTCTTGTACTGGTTTACCTGGGCCTGTTCCCTCAACAGGTGCCCCTTCTACTGTGTGTCCTGTCTACTCAGACAGCGTACACAACTTCTTTTGGCGGGGGTTTAGCCAGCCAAACGCCGTCAATTTTCACGCTCTTTTTACCTGGCTGACGGTGAGTCACGCACCGTATCCAACTTCTGTGCTTGCCCCGTGTGTAGGCCTACCCTTCAGAGGGTCATTCTAGGCTGCGTGTGACACGCATACGTTCATTCTGTGTTACTGGGTGCCACAGCGTAGTGCAGGTTTTCTTTCTGCACCGGTGGTCTAGGAGGGCTACTGCGTGCACATCATCTCCCTTTTTTGGGCCTCCTGTGCGTTGCGTGACCCGTCCATCTTTCCCCGGGGTTACAATCAGCCGTGCCAGAGCACTAGGGTACAGATTACCATCTGCTACCCAACCCCTTGACCCCAATTGCCACAGCAATTGTCTACAGCCACTCCCATACGCACATTAATAACAGTGCCATGGCTGGGAGGTAGAGGATTCTGTAAGGGTGGCAAAGGTGGAAGAGCCACAATGGGTGCCGTGGAGGATCCCATAGGGGACGTGGTCGTAAACTTGCAGGGTGAGCCTGTCCCCCCATGTGTGGAGGACACAGTCCAGGGACACCATCACCCCCCTCCCCCTCCTCCCCCCTCCCGTTGAGGCTGAAGTGGCTGACACCACCATGCCTCCCCTTGTGTGGACCAGCCCATTGTGGCACCCAGACCTGGCTGACTCCTATGGCTGACTTCCAGGTCAGCAGGGCTACGACACGTGCCGCTGGTGCACGTTGATGCTATCATGCCACGTGGATCTGGGGCAGCAAAGGTCATCTGCTGCCCCAAGTAGGCAGGACGGAGGAGGCTGCAGGGGCAGCTGCAGCCTCCATCCACCCCAGCTCTCACACACACACCAGAGACAGTGTCCGTCCTAGTCCATTCTGCTGAACATTCCCCATGACACCATTACACTTCGAGCCAATGCCTGCACACCAACTCCCATGCTGAGTGTGCAATCCCACACACCTGATACAGAGCCACCAGGGCTCACTGCCCTAGTGTCCAGAGCGGCACAGGACACTCAGGATCACCACCACCTTCCAAGCGGAAGAGGAAGAGTGCATCGTCCGGCACAGGCTGATGCCCCAGACACGGCTACACAGTCCGGTCCGTCGAGGAAGCCCAGCTTCACGGATGTGGAACTGAATGCACGTGTCGAGTAAATGTGTCCGACCATGCATAACGAGATGGTCATTAGTTGCAGGATCCAAGACCACACTGCACAACGCCAGCACACTGGCAGACCATTGCGGACATCGTAAGTGCCCTTGGAATCGTGAGGCGCACAGCCAATGATTGCTACAAGCGCTGGAATGACTAAAGCGCAGGCAAAAAGAAGAAGCTGGCCTCAAGTCATGCCGCAACTCTAGTGACTGGAGGTGGGTCTCCAGTAGAAGACATGGAACTCACTCCACATGAGCTCAGTCGCTGGACCTACGTCACGAGGAACAGATCAAGGCGTGGGGAGTCTGCCTGATACGAAGCATTGTCCGTGAGTGCACATGCATGTGTTGTCATCCATGTGCATGTGTGTGCTGTGAGGGCTTCTGTTGGCGTGCCAGGTGAGAGTGTGTGCGCCTATCGAATGGGTCAGCCATTCTCATGCAAGACATCCTGGGCAGCTGCATTTCGCCATTGCAGTATCCCTCTGCCAACAGTAGACATCTAGACCAAACAGCACCAAGTGCCTGAAGTGTCACCTTGCCATACATTGTTGATTATTTCCTATGTTCATCAACAGAGTTGTATCATCCACCCTTAACTAGGCATTCCTCAGTCCCTAGTCACATGTATGCATGGCCATGGAAAGGAGTTACTTTGTTACCTGGAAATCATATGTTCACACAGTCCTGTGCAATTGGACCATATTGGACTGGAGTCCAGATGAGAAAAGCAGCCTTTAGAATTAGAAAAGCTATTACATGCGGGAACTGGACTGAATGAATAGGTGCTGCCCTCCTCTCCATCTTCACTCAATAGCAATGGTACATGCCATCTGTGTGATGGCATGTGTGTTTCACCTGCCAATCACAGGCCAATGTGTGATGCCACTGCCAGGCAGCATGCAGAAATGTGTTCATCTTCCATCTTGGTGTCATCAGTGTGTGCCATTTGCCTGCCCTTCATACGCAGTGAGGGTGCATGCATGGGAGGGTCTTAGTCATGTGGGACATGTGTCAATCAAGTACTGGTTCTCTTGCTTCACAGCCCTCATTGTGTGCCATGGTGCTAATGCGGGTTTCCATTTCTTTGTTCTTATGTCATTGCAGGGGAGACGCACCTGATACTGCTGGGGTTGTGGAGATGGTGCAGAGCCAGGAGGGGTCCGAGGGCCGACCAACACCAGTGAGGGACGTGGTGTGGTGGTGGGTGAAACCCACAAGTGCTGCAGGTCGTGCTCTCAAGGGGTGTCTCTGGCTGCACCTCCCCGAGCTGTACTCAGGTGTTGATTCGGATGATGACCTACGTGCCGTCGCAGGTGAGTGTTCCAGGGAGGGATCTGTTCTGTCTCACCCACCTGCACCAGGGTCAGAACCCTCCATGGGGATGTCAGTGTTGGCAGCTACGCCTTTGGTGGTTACGGATGCAGGGTCACACTCCGCGACATCTGATCCTGTTCCTGGGCCAGCAGATCAGAGGGGAATGCAGTCCTGCAGCCTCAGGCAGTGCCGGCACAGCAAGGCGCAGTCCGCCTTGCCCCAGACAGGTGTGGTGCCCGCCGACGTGGTGGCCGTACGCCACCTGGCAATACCGCATGGGAGCAATCCATTTACGGTATGGCTACCCAACAGGCTGCATCATCCGAGATGATGGCTCAGGCCATGGATAGGGTGGCCACTTCCATTGTCCCCCTGAAAGGCTGATGGAGCGACTAGAGCAGGCAACCGACTCCATCTGCCAGTCACACAGGGGAGGACATGTTGGCGTCCAACAGGGACAGGCGGGCGGCACTGGCGACTCTGCAGGAGGCCATCTCCATTGAGTCCCAGGGCCACAGGGAAGCCCTGAGGCAGGAGCTCCTACACCTCAGGACGACTCTTGTTGAGCTGAGGCTTCAACACACCAAAGGACAGAACAGCAGCTGGAGCGTCTCACCCGTACGCTCTCAGCTGAGATGCAGGCAACGAGGGCGGAGGTCGGGCATCCCGTGAGTTGTTGCATGGGGACCTCCGCACCCTCATCCTCCAGAACGAGACCTACCACACCCGCATGCTTGCAGCCATGGAGGAACAGAGTAGGGCTTGCGTGGGCTGCCTCCCATAGTGCAACCACCTCCGGATGCAGCTGCACAGGGTGATAATAGCGACAGCAGTGATACTCCCACAATAGGGTAGCCGTGTGGGCCATGAGCCCATGGAGGTGTTTTTTTTCCCAGGATCCACACAGGTGGTTTCTGGTGTGCACCCTGACCTCGGACCTCCTGGGTGGCCTCCCCAACCCCCCGGGCCTTTAATGGCCATTTTTGATTTTTTTTATTTTTTTTTTATTTTATTTTTATTTTTTTTCCCATTTTTTTGGGACAATTTGTTGGCTTCCGTGGTTCCTGTGGGCATACGCTGCATTGTGGCTGGGCACATGCAGGCTTGTCATGTATTAGGTTCAGATGCTGGGTTTGAGTCACACACACCCTCCTGCTTCCCGTTTCCATGGGCTTGCAAAGGGTGTGCCCAAGTGACATTGAAGTACATGGTGACATTGGACTCCCACTACATGTGTGGGTAGTCTAGTCAATACTGTGTATACATTCCTAGTGCATATTGCTGTTGTGTTGTACACTGCATGTTGCATTGATGTGTAACTCATCATCTGTGTCTGCCTCCCAATTTGCAGGTCCCTTCCTCATGTCTACACAAGGCCCTCTAGTCTGGAGATGGGGTCCTTGTTGGCAGCAGTGCACCTACAACTCTACATGGCACCAACACTGTTCAGTTGGAAGTGGTGGGAGTGCAGGCATATCCAGGTGGTGAGACAACTGATTTATTACATTACTGAAGTCATGTTTATGGTAGTACGTGCTCAAGTATGTTGTTTGTCCTGCATTACAGTGAGCATTTCAGGTGTTGCAGGTTTCTAATAGTGCCACTGTACATAGTGAGAGTGATGTCATGTTGTGGGGATTACTTTGTTTACCTGCAATTAGCATGACATGGCACGGTGTGTTGTGTGGCGGTGCTGGGGATGGGTTGGGTGACATGGCACTGTCCTCTTGTTGCATTTAGCAAGTGGGTATTAATTTTGGCTGCTTGAATGTGTTCCTTCACAAAACTGCATTGGTGTTGTGTGTGGGTAGGGATGCACACATTGTAACACTTCCAGGTGAACAATCTCAGGCTGATATGCTTTTCACGGTTGAATCTCCAGACATTCAGGATCAGTGTCAGGTTGAGTCATCATTGATTGTCAGATGGAATGTGCCAGGCCAGTGTGCACTCCACAGGGGAGTGAATACTATGTGAAGTAATTAGCCACTAGCTGTGTACGGGCTGCCTCCCTCGTGCCCTTTCCCCTCCCATGCGCAGCGGCTGTGCATGTGGTTGGGATGTGGGGCCACCACCATGTCCACGGCAGGCCCCGGCGTGTTGCAACGTTGTGCAGGACACATGCTGCCACTATGATCCTGCACACTACTGGGGGAGCGTATAACAGCTGCCGCCAGAACGGTCAAGGGAGCGAAAGCGTGACTTTAGCACTCCGAATGTGCGCTCCACTATGCCCGGGTTGTAATGTGGGCTGTGTTATATCTTACCTCGGGTGGCGTGGTGGGGTTCCGAATTGGCGTCATCATGTGGGGGCTGAGAGGGTAGGCACTGTCCCCTGTGGAGGTGGTGATTGGTATCATTGGTGGGGTTGTGACCTTGCTCAGTATCCAACATGCATGCATGTGCAGTGGCATACATACTCACCAAGAAGCCATGTATCGCCATGCCGCCCAGCATCTATGTCCCGGCATAGGGTGGACATTCGGTAAATGAAGCTGTCGTGGGTGGACGGGATAGTTGGCATATACTGAGGTGATGATTCCCTTGGCATTACATACTACCTGCACGTTGATGGAATGCCAGTGCTTGCGGTTCCTATAGATGTGCTCAGATGCCCTGGGGGGACGTAGAGCCACATGGGTGCAGTCGATGGCACCTAGCACTTTGGGGAATCGTGCCACACCGTAAAAATCCAGGGCGGCAGCATGCCTTTCTGCAGGTGTTCTGGGCAGGTATATGTGCCTGCGGACTGATGGGCGTGCAGTGATGATGTTCAAGACCTGGTGTAGGCAGCGTGACTGGGTGGCCTGTGACACCCCACCCACTATGGCACTTGTCCGCTGAAATGATCCAGTGGCTTAGAAGTGCAGTACATTGAGGACCTTCTCCAGGGGGCTGAGTGCTTGGGAGCACAGGGTGGGTGATGTGAGGTCATCCTCCCACTCACTCACCAGGTCCAGTATTATGTGTGGTGGAAACCTGTACCTTCCATACACCTGGTCATCAGGCATCCCGAAAAGGCTGGTTCTGGGTGTGAATATTCTGGCCCTGACTCTCCTCCTCCTCCTCCTTTGGTAGCCCACTGCCACTGCTGCTAGGAACGGTATGTTCATCCTGGCATCTGGCTTGTTATTTGAAAAGTGCGCAAATTAATGCTTTGCGCGTGTTCTAGGCGAGCGTGTGACCCGCGCACCCCTGGAATCTAGTTCCCACTCCAATAGCGTGTGGAAATTCCCACGCAGCAGGCATACAGGTGCGCTGACGTACTTGCGTGTGTAAGTGCCCGCGCACCCCTGAAATACACGTACATAGGCCAATCGCGTGTACGCGCACTTTTGTCCAATTACACGCAATGAAATACACGTACATAGGCCAATCACGCGATGACACTCTGACGTGCAGTATTTCCACGTGTGTTCCGTCATCACGTGCTGAGTGGGGAACGCCCGTGCGGGTCACGTCAGACGCGCTTACGCGCTGAGGGACTCTGGTCCAATAGAATCGCGTATGCGTGCTGACGCGCTTACGCGCTAAGGGCCTTTCCTCGGATTTCACGCTGACGTGCAGGATTTTCACGTGCCAAATCACTCCGTATCAAGCTGGCCACCCGAAAACACACGGAAGACCACGCTCCTGCCCAGAAGGCCGAGTTACTGCCCCCCAGTGCCCCGAGCAGCCTCCCACGTGCTATCTGCTGCTGCCTGCCTGCCTGCCTGCTGCCACCGTGCCCTGCCATTTGGTGCCTGCACATCAGCCATCTGCAGGGGTCCAGTTGCTGTGTCCACCCCTGCTGGAACTGAAGACTCCCGACTGGGATTACATCGCTCCACAGCCCAGCCCCAGGACCCAGTTGCCCACCCACACCTGCCTCTGGGGTTGCCATGTCGGGCACTTCCACATCTGGCACCAGTGGCAACCCCAGGCCAGAGGGGCAGAGGGGCACCAGCTTCACTGCACCGAAGTTGGTGTCCTGGTGGAGCATGTCCTGGGGCAGTATGATGCCCTCTTTGGATCGTCCCGCGCCAGCAAGGAAGGACGGGAGAGGATCTGGGCCGACTGTGTGGTTGCCATCAACGCGGAGGGGGTGGCAACCCGCAACGTCCAGAAGATCAAGAAGCGCTGGGAGGACTTGAGGTCCAGGACCCTTGTGAAGGCCCGGCGCCTCGTGGAGGGGGGCCGGGGCCGCATGAGTTCCATCCAGAAGAGGGTCCTGGAACGCGTACGCCCAGCGCTCCACGCCCAGGTCCTTGAGAGGGAGGCCCGTCTGGAGTTGAGCGGTATGTGTCCAAGCATTACTGTGTGAGACAGGGCATGTTGCGGTGTGCTGGTTCTATGATACTTGCCTGTATGTGTGCCATGGGCCATGTATGCATGTATGTGTGCAGGGACATCATGGTAATGCATGTGCGACCAGTGATGTGTGACCCACATGGTTGTTGCATGTGTTGAAATGCGGCATGGGGAGCCCTATGCAGATTTTGGACATGAGAGCATGCCAGTCTCTGTACCTGGACATGGATGGGGTGAAGGATGGGTGCTGATGCCAGGTACATATATGGTAGCCATGTCTGTGTGCCTGACCTGCGTGTCTGTGACTTGTGCATGCCATGGATGCATGACACATGTGTGTGACAATGCACAGATTCAGTGACGCACCCACTTACCCTTGTTTCGCCTGTGTTCGGTGTGTTTGGGGCCAGATGGATGTGACTGAGGTGAAGTGTGTGCATGTGATATGCATGAGCCATGATGCATGTGAGTTACATATCATTGAATGTTTCAGAGTCCATTGGACATGCATGGAAATGTCCATGGCATGCACCATGCCTGTTACTGTGTGTGTTTTTGCCTGGACTGACCATGTGTTGTGGAGGGACATGATGGAAGTGTACTTTGACAGTGGTGCTCATCTGCTATTGCTTCCTGTCTAGGGGACCATTGTACAGTAGCCTGATGCTTGTGTCCTTTGTCTCCCTCTACGCAGCGGCTAGTGAAGAAGAGGGCGGAGACGGCGCTGTGGAGCAAGGCGGCGGGATGCCCCCACGGCTGCAGCGGAAGGGGTGGGTGAGCCCCCAGGGGCCTGCTACGGCGGGAGACGGTGAGGAGCCATCCAGGTTGGTGGTTTGCACAAGAGGGAGGCGGCACTGGTGCACACATGGGGCTGGTGGGAGCATCCTGCTGGTGCAAGTGGTGCAGTCCAGGGCCAGGGGCAGGAGGCAGCACAGGTCACCGTGGAGGGGCCTGTGCATGTCACTGTCCCTGACCCTGTGAGTGCACCACCATGCACCAGCAGGGATGCCCCGTCCAGGCCGTCCGCAGGTAGAGGGATGTCCATGTCACCTGACTCCCCTCCACCTGCGGACGTGGGACCCTGGCCGTGTGGAGAAGGTCCTGATTGGGTCGCGATGCGCACGGCTGTGATTCGTGATGCCGTGCGTGCTTCCCGGGAGGAGCACGCACGTCATCACGAAGTGCACCGTGCCGACGTGGCCCAATTGGGATCGGCCATGTTCGGGGGTTTCCTGCATGTGTTGGCCAATCTGACGGCCCTCTCCTCCTCTGTGCAGGCTATCACCGGTCGTTCTCCTTGCCGTCTTCCGGCCCAGATGCCACCAGGGCCCCTGTGGACCTGCCCCGACCAATGCAGCCAGCTCGGTGGGGATCCCATCCCTGCCACAGTTGGGAGTCGGAGGTCCAGCAGGGGTGGACAACACAGCAAGTGGACCCCAGCAGATGGAAGATGTGACGGCATCATCGGGCAGGGCACGTGCACGACGGCGTCGGTGGTTTCCATCAGCCTGGATGCCGTCGTGCTGGCAGAGGCAGTGGCGTCGGAGGCAGCAGCGGGCTCGACGTGGGAGGCATCATGGCTCGGGGCCATCAAGATCAGAGGGGCAGGCATCGGCCGGAGGGCAGGGCAACCCTGGGATGGTGGTGTGTTCCGTGTGGGAGGAGTTTGGCCAGCGGATAGGTGCGGAGCGGCAGCGGGCGGAAGAGGAGCGGCTCGCCATGGTCAGGGCGGAGTTCTCCATGCGTCGGGCATTGAGGCGGCTGAGTGCCTCGAGGAAGCTCGCAGGGAGTTTGAGGTGGACATGGGGTTGTCCCTGCGAGACCTCGGGGGCCAGGACAGAGTCCCGCCTCCAGGACATCGACATGGAGTTCGATGATGCCCTGGCCAGCAACATCACCAAGTGAGCCGCAGGACTTGCCCGCTGCCTTTGTATTAGTTATTTAGTTAGTTAGTGCTAGGTTTCCTTTATTTATTTTTATTATTTTGGACCGCTCGGACAATGGCCACTTTTTTGTATAATATTTTTTCATTAGTTAGTGGTAGGTTTCATTTTTGGTGTTGGGCTCATGGACCCTGGAACATTCCTGTATATAGTTTGTTTTTTTTGGGAGATACATTTTTTAATTTCTTATTTGTTTTCACCATGACGTAATGGTTTTTCATTATTTTCTATACATGATATTGCTTTGGACAACATTATTTTTATTTTTTTTCCTTTGTTTTTTTGTTTATCACTTTTGTTCTCGGACATGGACCATTTATTTACTTAGCCACATCGTTGTATGTTTGAAAAGTTCACTTATTTTTGGTATTTAATACATTTTTTATTATCTTACACTTGTGTTATTTTCTCATTGGTTTGTTACATGTCATGATATGGGTTTTGACATTCACTTGCACCCATTGTGTATGTGTGTGTGACGGACATGTGTTCTTTTGCATACTTGGCATTGGGGTTGTGTCATGTGATTGCATTCACTATGTGGGTGGATGCAATCCTTGCCTGGGTGTTTGTGCTGGGTATGCTGGCCATTACTGCCATGATTGTGTATCGTCAGGACCTGGGGCCAGGGGACATGTGTGGGGGCCTGCTGGCAGGTTCCCCACAGTGCTGGGGGGTGGGGGTGGTGGAGACATGAGTGGGGCCTGGTGGAGGGTGCCCCTGTGGTGGGGGGTGGGGGTGGGGGGAGACATGAGTGGGGGCCTGGTGGAGGGTGCCCCTGGTGGCTGGGGGGTGGGGGTGGTGGGAGACATGAGTGGGGGCCTGGTGGAGGGTGCCCCTGGTGCTGGGGGGTGGGGGTGGTGGTGACATGAGTGGGGGCCTGGTGGAGGGTGCCCTGGCTGGCTGGGGGGTGGGGTGGTGGGAGACATGGGTGGGGGCCTGGTGGAGGCTGCCCTGCACTGCTGGGGGGTGGGGGTGGTGGGAGACATGGGTTGGACATGGGTGGGGCCTGCTGGCAGGTCCCCACAGTGCTGGGGGTTGGGGGTGGTGGGAGACATGGGTGGGGGCCTGGTGGAGGGTGCCCCTGCACTGCTGGGGGGTGGGGGTGGTGGGAGACATGAGTGGGGGCCTGGTGGAGGTGCCCCTGGTGGCTGGGGGTGGGGGGTGGTGGGGGACATGGGTGGGGGCCTGGTGGAGGGTGCCCCTGGATGCTGGGGGGTGGGGGTGGTGGGAGACATGAGTGGGGGCCTGGTGGAGGGTGCCCCTGGTGACTGGGGTGGGGGTGGTGGGAGACATGAGTGGGGGCCTGGTGGAGGGTGCCCCTGGTGGCTGGGGGGTGGGGGTGGTGGAGACATGAGTGGGGGCCTGGTGGAGGGTGCCCCTGGTGGCTGGGGTGGGGGTGGTGGGAGACATGAGTGGGGGCCTGGTGGAGGCTGCCCTGGTGGCTGGGGGGTGGGGTGGTGGGAGACATGGGTGGGGGCCTGGTGGAGGGCTGCCCTGGTGGGGGGGGGGGTGGTGGGAGACATGAGTGGGGGCCTGGTGGAGGCTGCCCCTGCACTGCTGGGGGTGGGGGTGGTGGGAGACATGAGTGGGGGCCTGGTGGAGGGTGCCCCTGGTGGCTGGGGGTGGGGGTGGTGGGAGACATGAGTGGGGGCCTGGTGGAGGGTGCCCTGGTGACTGGGGGGTGGGGTGGTG
>CM030325.1:937981930-938099205 GCA_002915635.3 Ambystoma mexicanum
TCCTTTATAAAATTTTCACATGTCCGCTCTATGAGTTATTCATCTTTTTAAAGTTATGTTCTGGCTCCAAAGGGGTGTGGTTTCCTCTCAGCACAAGGTAGAAATACTGGTCTTTCCAGTTCTGCCAAGCCAGCTTGCTCTCACAGGCAGTGCCCCTCCCAGCTCCTGCCAAGAGGAAGCTACATTTTACGACTGCGTAATAAAAACCTTTGCCTGAGTGAAGAGGGCTTTGTTCACTCTCCTACAGAGCACAGATAATTCAATTATCAGATAGATGGCATATCCTTAGTGTGGGCAGCAAAAGGAAGGTTGGCCTGGGAACACAGCTGTGACTCAAGTTTCCCTTCTGATGGGGGTAGTTGCCAGGCAGAATTCAGTTCCTTAAGCCAGGTTTCAGATAAAATGTCACTTTTTGTTCCCCAGTTCCTGCATTCAAATAAAACTAAACATTTTCACATATGCAGCTAGAAGGCTGATTCTAAGTTTAAAACTATGACATTTAAACAATTGCAACCTATGTGATACTCAAAAGTAGGTCACTCAGTCAATTTAAACATTTTCGATTTTAGTGTCTTTAAATCCAGTGCAACTTAAACTGCTGACTCCATAGCAGTTTTGTTATAAGCATTGTTTTGGGCTCTTCATTTCCCAGATTTTGTAGGCACACAACACTCCATTCTGCCAAATGTCTGCTGGTGTTCAGTAAATATTTTGCACATATTGCAATGTTTGAAATAGGCACTTTGGCTTGCCTTCAGAGAAACACAGTGGTTTTAAAACGCCGGCTTTTGGATAGTGGTGAGTACTGGTACTGCACCCATTTTTGGGATTTAAGAAATGAATTCCCCACAATTCTAGGTTGCATTTGGCAATCAGCATTGCCATTCCCAATGGTTTCAGACTACTGTGCGGGTAGTCCAATGGTGGTTTTAAAGCGCTTTGAAGCTAACCGGCGCTACTGTTTTTCCTTTGGCAACCCATTTCCCTCATGGCAACCCAGCCTTTCATTCTCGCACTGGTGGGTGGCAAGTGAGGCAACCATTTTAGTGTGCGCACAAACTGCGCAGCTTTCCTGGATTTCAGCGCACATGTGGGTTTTCCGCCATCTTGAATTTTCTAAGCCCACAGCACCAAATGTTGCAGCATGATAGCTTAAACGTGGGTCAGGACACCAAACAGTAAGGAAGGAGAAGAAGACTTGCTTGTCTTCTGGCAAGAGGTTGTAAAAGAAACCCAAAATAGCAGATTACTAGGCCTAAATGTAGGTAAGGAGGAGAAGACTTTGTTGTCATCTGCCAAGTTTGGAAGAGAAACCCAAATTAGCAGATTACTTGTCCTAAATGTAGGGAAGGAGAAGAAGACTTGTTTGTCTTCTGGCAAGAGGTTGTAAGAGAAACCCAAAATAGCAGATTACTAGGCCTAACTGTAGGGAAGGAGAAGAAGACTTGCTTGTCTTCTGGCAAGAGGTTGTAAGAGAAACCCAAATTAGCAGATTACCTGGCCTAAATGCAGGATAGGAGAAGAAGACTTGCTTTCATCTTCCAAGAGGTTGTAAGAGAAACCCAAATTAAGCAGATTACTGGCCTAAATGTAGGGAAGGAGAGAAGGCTTGCTTGTCTTTGTCAAGTGGTTGTAAAATAAACCCAAGTTAGCAGTTTACTTGGCCTGAATGTAGGGAATGAGAAAAAGACTTACTTGCCATCTTCCAAGAGGTCACAAGAGAAACCCAGATTAGCAGATTACCTGGTCTAAATGTAGGGAAGGAGAAGAAGACGTGCTTGTCGTCTGCCAAGTGGTTGTAAGAGAAATCCAAGTTAGCAGATTCCTTGGCCTAAATGTAGGGAATGAGAATAGACGTGCCTGTCATCTTCCCAAAGGTTGTAGGAGAAACCCAAATTAGCAGATTACTAGGCCTACATGTAGGGAAGGAGAAGACTTGCTTGTTGTCTGCCAAGAGGTTGTAAGAGAAACCCAAATTAGCAGATTACCTGGCCTAAATGTAGGATAGGAGAAGAAGACTTGCTTTCCATCTGCCAAGTGGTTGTAAGAGAAACCCAAGTTAGTAGGTTGCTTGGCCTGAATGTAGGGAAGGAGAAGAAAACTTGCTTGCTCTCTGCCAAGAGTCGTAAGAGAAGGCCGAATTAGCAGATTTCCTGGCCTAAATTTAGGATAGGAGAAGAAGACTTGCTTTCCATCTGCCAAGTGGTTGTAAGAGAAACCCTAGTTAACAGATTACTTGGCCTAAATGTAGGGAAGGAGGAGAAGACTTGCCTGTCGTCTGCAAAGTGGTTGTAAGAGAAATCCAAGTTAGCAGATTACTTGGCCTAAATGTAGGGAATAAGAAGAAGACTTGCTTGTCATCTTCCAAGAGGTTGTAAGAGAAACCCAAATTAGAAGATTACTTTGCATAAATGTAAGGAAGGTAGAAGAAGAATGGCTTGCCGTCTGCCAAATGGTTGTAACAGAAACCCTAGTTAGCAGATTACTTGGCCTAAATGTAAGGAAGGAGAAGAAGACTTGCTTGTCTTCTGGCAAGAGGTTGTAAAAGAAACCCAAAATAGCAGATTACTAGGCCTAAATGTAGGTAAGGAGAAGAAGACTTTGTTGTCATCTGCCAAATTTGGAAGAGAAACCCAAATTAGCAGATTACTTGTCCTAAATGTAGGGAAGGAGAAGAAGACTTGCTTGTCTTCTGGCAAGAGGTTGTAAGAGAAACCCAAATTAGCAGATTACTAGGCCTAAATGTAGGGAAGGAGAAGAAGACTTTCGTGTCATCTGCCAAGTTTGGAAGAGAAACCCAAATTAGCAGATTACTTGGCCTAAATGTAGGGAAGGAGAAGAAGACTTGCGTGTCTTCTGGCAAGAGGTTGTAAGAGAAACCCAAAATAGCAGATTACTAGGCCTAAATGTAGGGAAGGAGAAGAAGACTTGCTTGCCCTCTGCCAAGAGGTCATAAGAGAAACCTAAATTAGCAGATTACCTGGCCTTAATGTAGGATAGGAGAAGAAGACTTGCTTTCCATCTGCCAAGTGGTTGTAAGAGAAACCCTAGTTAACAGATTACTTGGCCTAAATGTAGGGAAGGAGGAGAAGACTTGCTTGTCGTCTGCAAAGTGGTTGTAAGAGAAACCCTAGTTATCAGATTATTTGGCATAAATGTAGGGAAGGAGAAGACTTTCTTGTCATCTGCCAAGACATTTTAAAAGAAACGCGAATTAGCAGATTGCTAGGCCTAAATGTAGGGAAGGAGAAGAAGATTTGCTTTTCATCTGCCAAATTTGGAAGAGAAACCCACTTTAGCAGATTACTTGGCCTAAATGAAGGGAAGGAGAAGAAGACTTGTGTGTCTTCTGACAAGAGGTTGTAAGAGAAAGCCAAATTAGTAGATTACAAGGCCTAAATGTAGGGAAGGTGATGAAGACGTGCTTGTCATTAGCCAAGGTTGTTAGAGAAACCCAAATTGGCACACTACTAGGCCTAAATGTTGAAAGGAGAAGAAGACTTGCTTGTCTTATGCCAAGTGGTTGTAAAAGAAACCCAAGTTAGCAGTTTACTTGGCTTGAATGTAGGGAAGGAGAAAAAGACTTACTTGCCATCTGCCAAAAGGTCACAAGAGAAACCCAGATTAGCAGATTACCTGGCCTAAATGTAGGGAAGGAGGAGAAGACGTGCTTTTCGTCTGCCAAGTGGTTGGTAGAGAAACCCAAGTTAGCAGATTCCTTGGCCTAAATGTAGGGAAGGAGAATAGACATGCCTGTCATCTTCCAAAAGGTTGTAAGAGAAACCGAAATGATCGGATTACTAGGCCTAAATGTAGGGAAGGAGAAGAAGACTTACTTGTTGTCTGCCAAGAGATTGTAAGATAAATGCAAAATAGCAGATTACTAGCTCTAAATGTTGGGAAGAGAAGAAGACTTGCTTTTCATCTGCCAAGACATTGTAAGAGAAACACATATTAGCAGATTGCTAGGCCTAAAGGTAGGGAAGGGGAAGAATACTTGCTTGTCTTCTGGCAAGAGGTTGTAATAGAAACCCAAAATAGCAGATTACTAGGCCTAAATGTAGGGAAGGAGAAGAAGACCTGCTTGTCTTCTGGCAAGAGGTTGTAATAGAAACCCAAAATAGCAGATTACTAGGCCTAAATGTAGGGAAGGAGAAGAAAGACTTTCTTGTCACCTGCCAAGTTTGGAAGAAAAACCCAAATTAGCATATTACTTGGCCTAAATGTAGGGAAGGAGAAGAAGACCTGCTTGTCTTCTGGCAAGAGGTTGTAAGAGAAACCCAAAAAAGCAGATTATTAGGCCTAAATGTAGGGAAGGAGAAGAAGACTTTCTTGTCATCTGCCAAGTTTGGAAGAAAAACCCAAATTAGCACATTACTTGGCCCAAATGTAGGGAAGGAGAAGAAGACGTGCTTGCTGTCTGCCAAGAGGTGGTAAGAGAAGCCCAAACTAGCAGATAACCTGGCCCAAATGTAGGGAAGAAGAACAAGACTTGCTTCCTGTCTGGCGAGAGGTTGTAAGAGAAACCCTAGTTAACAGATTACTTGGCCTAAATGTAGGGAAGGAGGAGAAGACTTGCTTGTCTTCTGTCAAGTGGTTGTAAAAGAAACCCACATTAGCAGATTACTTGACCTACTTAAAGGCCGGAATTATTCCAGAAGGTTTGCAGGTTAGAAATATCCCCAGGATTTTTATCGATAACCCGAAATTTCAAAAAAATTTCAGTGGGGTGGGGAATAAGTGCTCTAGGGATTGGATTATGTTGATTATTGAAACAGCCCAGGAAGAAACAAAGAAACAAGGGGAAGAATTGGAGATTTTGGAAAAGGCCTTCTTAGAAAGTACAACGGTAAATGATGCCAAAAAACAACTGGAAGGGCTAGAAGTGGAAATTAAAAAATGTAAAGATCTGAACTTGGAAAGAAAAATTAATAAATTAAAAAAAGATGTTTCAAATTACAATGAGGAAAAAACTTACCCTTATCTAAGAAAAGGCTTTTTTACGGGGCTCATCCGTATGAAAAGGGATCACAGTCAGACATGGTACCTAATATAAGTGGGCTAAAAATTAGATCTAGCTTCACTCCACCCCCCCACACTGTTGCACCTGAGATTGTAGCGTTTGAGAATATGGTGACGCGTGAAGTATTAGACGCTATAAGAGTCAAGAATCAAAAACCAGATAATCTAACGAAAGAGGAAAGACATAGCTTAAAGAGACTATGTAGTGACAAATCGATTACCATAAAACCCGGACAAGGGGGGTGGGATTGTTATACTCGATACAGATTTAAATGAAGCAGAATGTATACGATTACTGGAAGACACAAACTCATATAAAAAACTAGAGAGGGATCCCACGGCAAGACTGCAAGAAGAAATAAAAAGTTTAACTAATCATGCAATAAATGAACGGTGGATTAGTGTGGAAGAAGGACGGTTTCTCAATAAAACTGGATCGAAGAAGGCCGCATTCTACACACTACCCAAAATTCATAAAAATTCTAAAAAAACCCCCGGAAGACCCATCGTGTCAGCTATAGACTCCTTATTGGAGCCACTTTCAGTATATGCGGAGGTTTTTTAAAACCCATTTGTGCAGGCTATGCCGTCATATGTAAAAGACTCCTACTCATATGATCAACATTATCAAAGATGTCCAAATTGGAAGAGGGTGATATTTTGGTGACCATGGATGTTGAGTCATTATATACGGCAATCCCTCAACAAGAATTGTCTACAAGTTCTAGGCATTTTTTGAATAAAAGAACGAGACCTCATCTGCCCCTACTGAGTTTATACAGGAATGTATTAGGTTGGCCATGACGCCGAAAATTTCTTCCTGTTCAAGAAAACAACTTTACAAACAAGAGAGAGGGGTGAGTATGGGGGCCACTTTGCTCCCGACGTCGCCAATCTGTATATGGCTGACTATGAAGAGAAGTTTATTTGGGGCAACACAATTCACTCACTAGTCATCCTACTTTGAGTGGCTATTTAAATATATGGCATCGATACATCGATGATGTTTTTTCTAATTTGGAAAGGGACAGTTGCATCCCTTAAAGAATTCCATATATGGTTGAATCAATGCGATATACACATAAAATTTACCATCGAATACAGTTATTTACAGGTTAGTTTCCTGGATCTTGTGATTAAAAAAACTGGGAATCACCTTACGACCACCTTGTTCAGAAAACCACAGATAAAAACACCCTCTGCACTTTAATAGCTTCCATCCAGCGAGTTTACGGCAGAACTTACCCTATGGTCAGTTCTTGCGTATTAAAAGAAATTGCTCTGAAAAGGATGAATTCAAGATCCATGCGAAGCAACTAAAAGAAAGGTTACAAAAGAGGGGGTATCCGAGAAGGTTGGTGAAAGACCAACTTAAAAGAGCGGAAAATACAAATAGAGAAATCTGTCTAACCCCTAGAGAAAGACAGAAGAATGAACGCTTAGTGTGTGTCCACAAACCTTTAATCCAGTGAGTGTTGATGTAAAGAGAATTATTAACAAACACTGGAACCTTGTAAAGCACCCAGGGTCATTATCACAGAAACCGATGTATGCATTCAAACGCAATCAGAATCTAAGACAGAGATTAGTGCACACGTATAGAGAACCTAAGAGGGCCATCACCAATTAATAGTCAGTGGGGGCTGCCTCCCATATTGGGCCACTATAAATGTGGCAAATGTGTAGCATGCCCTCTAACAGTAACTAAAAAGGGAATTTCAATATGGCCAAAAAGTGTGGAAGATGAATTGCCACACTAATTGCCTGACAAAAAATGTGATTTATTATCATCAGTTGTCCTGTCAACTCCTATATGTTGGTAAGACCACACGCGAAATACGACAACGGATATCAGAACATAGGAGCTGTATTAGGAATGGAGTGGCGGATAAACCGCTTGTTGACCATTTTTGAAAATGAAACATAAAGACAGAAATGAGATGGTTCGTACTCCAACATATTAAGAGTAATATGAGAGGGGGGACATCAGTACAATATTACACCGTGTAGAACAAAAATGGATTCACCACTTTGAACACTGTTCAGGAAGGATTGAATGTTGCAGTAGAGTGGAACACTCTTGTTACAAACAATTAACATTTTCTCCAATTAACATTGGTTACAAGCGATTAACATTGTTCCAACTTATGTATATACTGCTGACAATGAATAATGCATGTTTTGGACAGACACCACATGATCAGACATTATTTGAGTTTAATCTTTGCAGCACAGATAATCTTTCTATATAGCCGATGCTGAATAATGTTTTTGGAAAGCACAGATGAAAAAACATACTAGATTGGGGCATGTTGGCATATATATCAAAAGAAGTAATAGAGGCAATGATTTTGTGGCCCCATAATATGCTTCAAGTTCGTTTTCTATATATGACTCCTAAATTTGTTCAAATTGTTTGTATGATGCCTAAAATACACAGTTTACAGAATGCCATATATATTTTATTAAATATAAAAAAATAACGAATCGGAGAAAGATCCGCTGCAGGACCTGGATATAAGATATATTTATGTATCAGGTGTGAGCTGCCAGATGCAGGAAATTATGATCTCAGCACAGCACCCAGTTCCTAAAATCAAGCTGTGCCATATAAGGGAAAGGAGCATAATATATCAAGCATTCTTTATGTGTATTTTTCACGTTTTTAAGTGTTATAGTTCGTTTGGTTTTGACTTTTCCTTGTTGTGCAGCCGTGAACGGGATTCGATGTGTGGAACCATGGAGTGACTCTATTTCCGAATCAGTGGACGTTTGAGTCCTTATTGTTTATAAAAAAGATACATATCCGGTTGCGTAACATTTATTCATTCGTGTCCGGTTTATTTGTGGAGGGGCCATATAGTTGTTTGTTGAATGTAGTCCCTTGTTTGTGTCTCCGTATGAGGATATTAGAATTGTCCTCTGTCTATGTCCTTGGCTTTTAACAGAATTGGTGGTTACGCGCGAATGGAACGCCGTCCGTAGTAGTGGTTTTTCTTGCCTTTGGCTGTCGATTGATTGGACCCAGGTAAGATATAAATGTATAACAGGCACGATTAAGAAGACGGTAGTATGGTTAGGGCATACGCATTGTAAATAACATGGAATTCATGTCGTATGTGCACAGGTGGTGTTTGAGTTTATATTACTAGCAGGCTAAGATGTTTATGATAACGGCACTTGGAGGTTAGCACTATGGTGCTTTTTTATTAGAGAATGAAGTGAAATCTTGTGATCTACGGGTGATAACTTGGATCTGTGTATGTTTGTTTTGTACAGTTATCGAGGGGTCCATTGAGGATCTAGTGATTTCAGTACATTAGTGTACGTCCTGCCTGCACAAACCGTGTAGGTTCCGCACGAGTTGCTCTCTGTACCCATCAGATATATGTGCTTTTATATCATTTCTATCTGATATATGTACAGTTATAAGTCCTATCATGGCATACGTTTCAAGTATTAAGTGTTTTCGGTGTGTGTTGGTTCCACAGGCTCGATATAAATACCGAGGCCAGTGGAGGATTAATCCTGTGGTCTTTTTCACGATCCTAGGAATTGCTTCTTGGGGGTGAGTAAGGCGTGTGTCTTCATTTAATTTTGACATAAATGTGACAATAATATGTCACCTTCTAAAAGAAATAGGGTTGACATTCTGGTTTTTTATTGATTGTTTTTAGATTGAATCCTGGCCTATACAAGCTTACAATAGGGCGGAGTATTGTCCTCTGCCCGACGTCCTGAAGAAGGTCTCTGACCGAAACACGTGTCGACGTTTTCTTCTACAAACAAGATATCTGGTCAAATACCTCATCAGCTACATAATGACACTTGATATTATGGACTGGGTCATTGTTGAATATTCTATGAAACAACAATAAATAGTGCATGCTCTGCCAAAAATTGAGAGCAGGGTAGATTTTGATGTCTTTTAGATAGATATGTTAGAATGGGGAGTGTATTAGGTGTATGAATGAGGCGATGAATTGTTGGATTTTTAAGAGTACTTATGAAATCAAAGATATATTTTTGTAATAAAGTAACTTAAATAAAATGTGATATGTTCTAAATTTTGCTAGAGTCAACCCGTTCTACTGATCCAATATATAGTTTTGGGATGGTGAAGAAGACATGCTTGTTGTCTGCCGAGAGGTTGTAAGAGAAACCCAAATTAGCAGGTTGCTAGGCCTAAATGTAGGGAAGGAGAAGAAGACCTGCTTGTCGTCTGCCAAGAGGTTGTAAGAGAAACCCAAATTAGCAGATTACCTGGCCTAAATGTAGGGAAGGAGAAGAAGACTTTCTTGTCATCTGCCAAGTTTGGAAGAGAACCCCAAATTAGCACATTACTTGGCCTAAATGTAGGGAAGGAGAAGAAGACTTGCTTGTCTTCTGGCAAGAGGTTGTAATAGAAACCCAAAATAGCAGATTACTAGGCCTAAATGTAGGGAAGGAGAAGAAGAATATTTTGTCATTTGCCAAATTTGGAAGAGAAACACAAATTGGCAGATTACTTGGCCTAAATGTAGGGAAGGAGAAGAAGACTTGCTTGTCTTCTGGCAAGAGGTTGTAAGAGATACCCAAATTAGCAGGTTACTAGGCTTAAATGTAGGGAAGGAGAAGAAGACTTGCTTGTCTTCTGGCAAGAGGTTGTAAGAGATACCCAAATTAGCAGATTACTAGGCCTAAATGTAGGGAAGGAGAAGAAGACTTTCTTGTCACCTGCCAAGTTTGGAAGAAAAACCCAAATTAGCATATTACTTGGCCTAAATGTAGGGAAGGAGAAGAAGACCTGCTTGTCTTCTGGCAAGAGGTTGTAAGAGAAACCCAAAAAAGCAGATTACTAGGCCTAAATGTAGGGAAGGAGAAGAAGACTTGCTTGTCTTCTGGCAAGAGGTTGTAAGAGAAACCCAAGTTAGTATTTTGCTTGGCCTGAATGTAGGGAAGGAGAAGAAGACTTGCTTGTCTTCTGGCAAGAGGTTGTAAGAGATACCCAAATTAGCAGATTATTAGGCCTAAATGTAGGGAAGGAGAAGAAGACTTTCTTGTCATCTGCCAAGTTTGGAAGAGAAACCCAAATTAGCACATTACTTGGCCCAAATGTAGGGAAGGAGAAGAAGACTTGCTTGTCTTCTGGCAAGAGGTTGTAAGAGATACCCAAATTAGCAGATTACTAGGCCTAAATGTAGGGAAGGAGAAGAAGACTTGCTTGTCTTCTGGCAAGAGGTTGTAAGAGATACCCAAATTAGCAGATTACTAGGCCTAAATGTAGGGAAGGAGAAGAAGACTTTCTTGTCATCTGCCAAGTTTGGAAGAGAAACCCAAATTAGCAGATTACTTGGCCTAAATGTAGGGAAGGAGAAGAAGACTTGCTTGTCTTCTGGCAAGAGATTGTAAGAGAAACCCAAAATAGCAGATTACTAGGCCTAAATGTAGGGAAGGAGAAGAAGACTTGCTTGTCTTCTGGCAAGAGGTTGTAAGAGAAACCCAAGTTAGTATTTTGCTTGGCCTGAATGTAGGGAAGGAGAAGAAGACTTGCTTGTCTTCTGGCAAGAGGTTGTAAGAGATACCCAAATTAGCAGATTACTAGGCCTAAATGTAGGGAAGGAGAAGAAGACTTGCTTGTCATCTGCAAAGTTTGTAAGAGATACCCAAATTAGCAGATTACTAGGCCTAAATGTAGGGAAGGAGAAGAAGATTTCTTGTCATCTGCCAAATTTGGAAGAGAAACCCAAATTAGCAGATTACGTGGCCTAAATGTAGGGAAGGAGAAGAAGACTTGCTTGTCTTCTGACAAGAGGTTGTAAGATAAAGCCAAATTAGTAGATTACTAGGCCTAAATGTAGGGAAGGAGAAGAAGACTTGCGTGTCGTCTGCCAAGTGGTTGTAAAATAAACCCAAGTTAGCAGTTTACTTGGCCTGAATGTAGGGAATGAGAAAAAGACTTACTTGCCATCTTCCAAGAGGTCACAAGAGAAACCCAGATTAGCAGATTACCTGGTCTAAATGTAGGGAAGGAGGAGAAGACGTGCTTGTCGTCTGCCAAGTGGTTGTAAGAGAAACCCAAGTTAGCAGATTACTTGGCCTAAATGTAGGGAAGGAGAAGAAGAAGTGCTTGTCATCTGCCAAGAGGTTGTAAGAGAAACCCAAATTAGCAGATTACTAGGCCTAAATGTAGGGAAGGAGAAAAGACTTGCTTGTTGTCTGCCAAGAGGTTGTAAGAGAAACCCAAATTAGCAGATTACTGGCCTAAATGTAGGAAGGAGAAGAAGACTTGCTTGTCATCTGCCAAGTGGTTGTAAGAGAACCCAAGTTAGTAGATTGCTTGGCCTGAATGTAGGGAAGGAGAAGAAAACTTGCTTGCCCTCTGCCAAGAGGTCGTAAGCGAAGGCCGAATTAGCAGATTTCCTGGCCTAAATTTAGGATAGGAGAAGAAGACTTGCTTTCCATCTGCCAAGTGGTTGTAAGAGAAACCCTAGTTAACAGTTTACTTGGCCTAAATGTAGGGAAGGAGGAGAAGACTTGCTTGTCGTCTGCAAAGTGGTTGTAAGAGAAATCTAAGTTAGCAGATTACTTGGCATAAATGTAAGGAAGGTGAAGAAGAATGGCTTGCCGTCTGCCAAATGGTTGTAACAGAAACCCTAGTTAGCAGATTATTGGCCTAAATGTAGGGAAGGAGGAGAAGACTTTCTTGTCATCTGCCAAGTTTGGAAGAGAAACACAAATAAGCGCATTACTTGGCCTAAATGTAAGGAAGGAGAAGAAGACTTGCTTGTCTTCTGGCAAGAGGTTGTAAAAGAAACCCAAAATAGCAGATTACTAGGCCTAAATGTAGGTAAGGAGGAGAAGACTGTGTTGTCATCTGCCAAGTTTGGAAGAGAAACCCAAATTAGCAGATTACTTGTCCTAAATGTAGGGAAGGAGAAGAAGACTTGTTTGTCTTCTGGCAAGAGGTTGTAAGAGAAACCCAAAATAGCAGATTACTAGGCCTAAAAGTAGGGAAGGAGAAGAAGACTTGCTTGTCTTCTGGCAAGAGATTGTAAGAGAAACCCAAGTTAGTAAGTTGCTTGGCCTGAATGTAGGGAAGGAGAAGAAGACTTGCTTGCCCTCTGTCAAGAGGTCGTAAGAGAAACCCAAATTAGCAGATTACCTGGCCTAAATGCAGGATAGGAGAAGAAGACTTGCTTTCCATCTTCCAAGTGGTTCTAAGAGAAACCCTACTTAACAGATTACATGGCCTAAATGTAGGGAAGGAGGAGAAGGCTTGCTTGTCGTCTGTCAAGTGGTTGTAAAATAAACCCAAGTTAGCAGTTTACTTGGCCTGAATGTAGGGAATGAGAAAAAGACTTACTTGCCATCTTCCAAGAGGTCACAAGAGAAACCCAGATTAGCAGATTACCTGGTCTAAATGTAGGGAAGGAGAAGAAGAAGTGCTTGTCGTCTGCCAAGTGGTTGTAAGAGAAACCCAAGTTAGCAGATTCCTTGGCCTAAATGTAGGGATTGAGAATAGACGTGCCTGTCAGTCTTGCCAAAGGTTGTAAGAGAAACCCAAATTAGCAGATTACTAGGCCTACATGTAGGGAAGGAGAAGACTTGCTTGTTGTCTGCCAAGAGGTTGTAAGAGAAACCCAAATTAGCAGATTACCTGGCCTAAATGTAGGATAGGAGAAGAAGACTTGCTTTCCATCTGCCAAGTGGTTGTAAGAGAAACCCAAGTTAGTAGGTTGCTTGGCCTGAATGTAGGGAAGGAGAAGAAAACTTGCTTGCTCTCTGCCAAGACGTCATAAGCGAAGGCCGAATTAGCAGATTTCCTGGCCTAAATTTAGGATAGGAGAAGAAGACTTGCTTTCCATCTGCCAAGTGGTTGTAAGAGAAACCCTAGTTAACAGATTACTTGGCCTAAATGTAGGGAAGGAGGAGAAGACTTGCCTGTCGTCTGCAAAGTGGTTGTAAGAGAAACCCAAATTAGAAGATTACTTGGCATAAATGTAAGGAAGGTGAAGAAGAATGGCTTGCCGTCTGCCAAATGGTTGTAACAGAAACCCTAGCTAGCAGATTACTTGGCCTAAATGTAAGGAAGGAGAAGAAGACTTACTTGTCTTCTGGCAAAAGGTTGTAAAAGAAACCCAAAATAGCAGATTACTAGGCCTAAATGTAGGTAAGGAGGAGAAGACTTTGTTGTCATCTGCCAAGTTTGGAAGAGAAACCCAAATTAGCAGATTACTAGGCCTAAATGTAGGGAAGGAGAAGAAGACTTGCGTGTCTTCTGGCAAGAGGTTGCAAGAGAAACCCAAAATAGGAGATTACTAGGCCTAAATGTAGGGAAGGAGAAGAAGACTTGCTTGTCATTCTGGCAAGAGGTTGTAAGAGAAACCCAAGTTAGTAGGTTGCTTGGCCTAAATGTAGGGAAGGAGAAGAAGACTTGCTTTCCATCTGCCAAGTGGTTGTAAGAGAAACCCTAGTTATCAGATTATTTGGCATAAATGTAGGGAAGGAGGAGAAGACTTTCTTGTCATCTGCCAAGGCATTTTAAAAGAAACGCGAATTAGCAGATTGCTAGGCCTAAATGAAGGGAAGGAGAAGAAGACTTGTGTGTCTTCTGACAAGAGGTTGTAAGAGAAAGCCAAATTAGTAGATTACAAGGCCTAAATGTAGGGAAGGTGATGAAGACGTGCTTGTCATTAGCCAAGGTTGTTAGAGAAACCCAAATTGGCACACTACTAGGCCTAAATGTTGAAAGGAGAAGAAGACTTGCTTGTCGTATGCCAAGTGGTTGTAAAAGAAACCCAAGTTAGCAGTTTACTTGGCTTGAATGTAGGGAAGGAGAAAAAGACTTACTTGCCATCTGCCAAAAGGTCACAAGAGAAACCCAGATTAGCAGATTACCTGGCCTAAATGTAGGGAAGGAGGAGAAGATGTGCTTTTCGTCTGCCAAGTGGTTGGTAGTGAAACCCAAGTTAGCAGATTCCTTGGCCTAAATGTAGGGAAGGAGAATAGACATGCCTGTCATCTTCCAAAAGGTTGTAAGAGAAACCCAAATGATCAGATTACTAGGCCTAAATGTAGTGTAGGAGAAGAAGACTTGCTTGTCATCTGCAAAGAAGTTGGAAGAGAAATGCAAATTAGCAGATGACTTTGTCACTGAATGAGGTGTTAAGGTTGAATAGAGTGATCAAATGTCATGCTTGGGAAACACCAAATTGGAAAGAGGTAGGATCAGAGGCTGAAGTGAGGACATTTTAATAACTTGGACCAGTCCATGTTAGGATTGGTCTCATTCCATATAATTCCACACTAGAGCATTTATAGATTTTTCTGAATTAGAATGTCATTCACCTATATAGTCGAGTGCGCTTGCTTGAGGGTAAGACAATGCTCTCAAAATGCATATATTGGGAAAACATTTAGCATTTTATACCCGGAATCTCTGCGCTAAACGGGGTGGCCATGTGTGCACCTTTCACCTATTGAGAAGACTAAAATGTATGTTTTTGAGAGCGGAAAGATATAACTGCATCTGAAATTATTGCTTGCATGTGCCTAAAACGTAACTTGCCAAAAGAAAAACCCTCACGCTGGAAGTTATATTCACGGCTATTGGAGATTTGAAGCGAATAACAAAATGTTAAATACATTCAACAAGGTTATACATTTTTTTCAATAACATTTTAGAAATTTGGATATGGGCCTCAATTGTTTTGCTTTGTTGAAAAAAAATGGCCCAAATATTTTTGCTGAGAAACAAAACTTTTAAAACCTATTACATGACAGAAGCAGAAGCCCACCTGCACAGTCAATATTCCAAAACTAATTTGGTACGTTTTTTGGTATAAAAAAATAAAATAAAATAAAACTACAAAATGTGGATGAATCCATCACAAATACGTTTGAAAATGCTTGACTATGAAATGAGATACAGGACGCCTCCAGAACAGAATATTTTTGAAAATAGGATAGCGCCCCATTATTGCAAAATACTTTCATTTATGAATCCTTTTAGGAGATGAGAAGTTGTACTACTTTCTATTGTCTCAGTCCCCATTTGCTTTCAAAATTGATCTCAAGAACTTTGATTATATTTGTCTGAAAAGCTCAGAAAATTGAAACAAAGAAAACACGTAGCCTCTGATCTTTACGGTTTAGATCCAGGTGCAATCAAAATAATTTCCTTTTCGATGGCAGGGAATCGCTTGCACTCCAGTATCTCTTTAGCTGCAACTCAATTCAAATGGAAGAACTTAAAACCTGGGAATTTACATTGGAAATGGGCCGCTCATTTAGGGGTAATTCCTGCCTTGACATAATGGCCCTGCTCATAATCTTACTTAGGCATCATTTCTTGGGTTTATCTCTTTGCTTTCAGGAACACTCTGCTCTCCTCTTGCAGGTTGAGCTTTTCTACCCACACATGCTCTTTCTGACACTCGCTAATTTATGGCCATTTATGTGCAAATGGGTCTATGAAGGGATATCGCAGACGGGATTGATTGAAAAGCAAACCTTTTCTTACCTGAGTGACACGCCACACTGAAATTTAGAGTACATGGGACATACACTGCTCACTGGTCGACTGTAATTCTAGTTTACTCTTAAATGCTCAGTGATTAGGCTCAGTAATTGACTGCAATCAAAGTTTACTTTTAACTGCTCAGAGATTGACTGTAATAAAAGTTTCCCCTTCACTGCTCGCTGATTGACTGAAAGGCCATTTTACACGTAACTGCTCGCTAATTGACTGTAAACGGAGTTTCCTCTTAACTGCTCGCTGATTGACTGTCATTCCACTTGACCTTTAACTGTTCACTGGTTGACAGTAATCCCAGTTTACTCTTAAATGCTCAATGATTGACTTTCAACCCAGTTTACACTAAAATGCTCACGGATTGACTGTAATCCCTGTTTAATCTAACTGCTCGCTGTTTAACTGTAATCCCAGTAGGGATTATACAATTATTGCACCCCGATAACTGCGACCCCTGACAATGCAGACTTTTTTTTTATTTTAACCTCCATTTCACCCCATATTTGAAGGATGGGTACAGTATATAATGTATAAAGTGTGACTGCAGGGGTCTCCCCCACATATACATGGTGAGAAAGCCGGTCGAAATAAAGAAAAGCCAGCATTTTCAGGGGTTGCAGGAAACAGGGGCACACTAATCACATACACCATCCCAGTTTACTCTGAACTGATCACTGATTGACAGTAGACCCAGTTTACTCTTAACTACTTGCTGATCTACTGTCAACCCAGTTTACTCTTATCCGATCTCTGATTGACAGTAGCCCAGTTTACTCTTAACTACTTGCTGATCTACTGTCAACCCAGTTTACTCTCAACTGATCGCTGATTGACAGCGGCCGCAGTTTACTCTTAGCTACTTGCTGACCTACTGTCAACCCAGTTTACTCTTAACTGCTCTCTGATTGACTGCAATTCTACTTCACTCTTGTGCATGTCTTGATTTTGTCTAGATTTGAAGAGTCTTGAGAGGGAGGGGTAAAGTCAGGAAGATAGTTGGGATGAGGGCAGGGGATAGATAAAAGGCTCAAAAAGGCATGAGAAGGAAAAGGTGGAGTACTATGTGAACAATTGGACTGAATATACCATGGGATTCAACTGCATTCCATGGGACACTGTGCCAAGAGCAGAGATAGCTGCAGAGAGGAGTTCGCCTCACCATGGTTATATCTGGAATTCACTCATGTCATGATGATCTTGGGTATATTGAAGCCATGTCCAAGAAAACACGGATGGCTAAAGCCATTCTACTTCCTTCTTTCCATAGGCCCCTAACACACATTGGGGAGGGGATGCATTCTAGAAATCAAGTATGTCAAGTTTGAAAAGAGAACAAAAATATTTTCATTATTTTGAGGAGCTTTCCTCATTTATGCCATGCAAACCATAAGGATTTTTTATTTTACCAAAATAATAGGTCTGTGCCTCTGCGAAAAGTGCTTACGGATGCAATGCCTATCTATGTTTGGAGAATGACATTCAAAGGGGGGAAAACCATTAATGAACATGTGATCAAGACACCATGAGCCTGCTAGGTAAGAAGGCTTGAACCCCTAGTTCAAAGACTCTGGAGTGTAGAGTCGATTGATGTGTACAAGATATGGTGTATCAGAACAAAGGCCTTCCAGTAGGTGTTTGCTAAAGAGCAGATGGTATGTTGTGCTCTCCATCATGCATTCATTGTTTTAGAGAGACAAGAGCCCTCCTTTCTTACTGTCCTGGCTGAAGGTAGTTGCTGCTCATGTCTTAGGCATTCAACTGTCATTGGTATGGCCTTGCAGAACCAGACACTGGACCTCATTACGAATTTGGCTGTCCAGAAATACAGGTGCCGGTAGCAACGTACTGGCACCCTGTTTGGACAAACTACGAGAATGCCACTAGGGGCCACTGATCTCCCGGCAGGCCTGACCTGCCGGGAGTTCAGTCCCCTATCGGCATGTTTTTCACTGAAGCACCTAACGGTGCCGGTGCTTCAGTGTCCTATGGGACTCCATGGGAATGTGGACTTACCATTCGGCCGCCGCTTGTGATATATGAATAGCACCTCGTAATGATGACCACTGTGTTGGATTATACATATCATACAGCAAATTACATTTCCAACATATATTGAAAACTGAAATACATTTCAGCAATTTCAAACTTCTATTACATAGGTATCAACAAGACTTTGCACAACAAATTCCATATGAAAACAAACTCTTGGAGGGCCATCCATCCATTCACCCTGGCCTCCGGCACAATTCTGCTCCATATGATAATGTGAGTGATTGCAGGCTGGCGACTATGTCAGTTGCTAGTTCCGGATGTGCATGCCACAGAGTAGTGGCATGGCCCCCATGGACACCACATAGTGCTCCTGTAAAGTGAGTACATGAGTTGTGGGTGAAAAGAAGGAATGATAGAGGTTAGCCTGTTGAATAATCGACAAATAAATGTTCACATTTAAAAAAACGTTGTATGTGAGGTTGAATTGTAAGAGCTGGGAAAGCAATACAGTGGCAAACTTTATCAAAGGGTTGGCAAGTTGCAGCAGTAGAACATTGAAAGCATCAGTAGTTGGCAATTGACAAGCTGCAGCGTTAGGCAAATTATATGATATTGGTATGGTATTGTTTATTTGTAAAGCACCTATACACAAAGCAAGTGTTTCAATGTGCTCGAGAAGGAAAGGAACACGGGGAAAAAAACAACTGTCATTCAGAGCCCTTGAATTTCTGAAAGATAGAAGTCTGCACGGGCCAAGCCAGTGCATCGAACAAGCGCATATAATATATTTAATGGCGTAGATTAAAAGACAAATAGGTCTGACGACGATTCTGCACTTTTTCCAAGTGATTGGTGCGCCACCATGCAAGGAGGGGAGGCAAGGGAAAAACTGATAGATGATCTTCAAGGCATGGTGCATTCAGATCGTGCAAGTGCGCAGACTGGTGCAGGAGAGGGGAGGACAAGTGCAGGGGGCTGGACAAGGGGACCAAGTGCACCCAGTAAGTCAGAAACTGGGGGAAGTGCTAAGAGATGCCACTCTCATGGGTCATTGACCAAGTGCAGTAATGATGAGGCAAACACAAGGCCCGGAGGCAAGTGGGAGAGGACTGGCAAGGGTGCCATGGACCTGTGAGACTCTATGGTACACGAGGCGGCCAGTCAGCAGGCTGCGCGGAAAAGGAGGGAGAGAAGGACAGAGTGGAGGGAAAGGTTAGAGGAGAGAGAAGGAGGAGGAGAAGAGGAATGTCTTAAGGAGTTTCCAGAACTTAAGGAGATCAGGCTCAAGATAGATTGCGGCAGGGAGGCTATTCCACAGGGAGGCCCCTGCAGAGGATAAAGATCTCCGTTCAAACCTCTGCTTGGTGAACCGGCTCACTCACAGAAGGTTGGAGGTAGAAGAGCAGAAGGCGCAGGAAGGACAATATTTAGGTAGGCAACGTTGCAGATAGGTAGGTCCCAGGCCGCAGAAACCCTTGTGGACAATTCAGAGGGTCTTCAACTGGTTCCATGTGTTAATATCCTCACAAAAATATCTCGATACAAAAATATTGCCATATTTATGTGGCGATATTGAGCCATTGACCCTGCGGGGGACACCCCCGCAACCACTGCATTATGTTTAAATATGCGGGAGACACCCTGCAACCCCCGCATTATTTTTAAATGTGCGAGGGACATCCCTGCATCCCCTGCTCCCACAAATTATCCCCCCCAAAAATATCTCCTATGGCGAAACAAACAACCATATGTACGGCGATATTTCTGGTGGGGATAATATGTAGGGATACCCTTCAACTTGATCTCTGCAGCCATGGGGAGACAGTGGAGGGTTTTCAGTACAAGAGAGATGTGGTTCTTGCTCTTGAGGCTAAGGATGTCTTGCGGTTCTGTTCTGGATGAGTTGCAGAGGGCACAGAGCAGAGGCACAGAGTTTGAGAAAGAGGCTGTTGCAGTAGTCCAAACTTGAGAGAACCAGGGCTCTGAAGACAGTGTGGTGCTAGGGAAGGGTGAGAAAAGGAAGAGTACCTCTGATGAGGTGTAGTTGGTAGTTGGACATTTTAAAGATGTCCGAAATGTGAGTGGAGAAGGAGAGAGTGGATTTGAATATGACCCCAAGGTTTTTTGCTTCGCAGGTGATTTCGGGCACAGGGCCGAGGGAGGCCGGCCAGAGTGAGAGTGGGAAAGCGGGAGCAGGAGTCCCAATATGAACAATCTCAGTCTTATTGACGCTGAGGCAGAGGTCGTTTGCAGCACACCATGACTGATTGTGGACAGACAGTAAGATATGAGTGAGGTAGAGGAGGTGGATGAGGGTAGCCTGAAGGAGATGACAAGCTGCAGCAGTAGAAAATTGACAAGCTGCAGTGGTAGGCAATTGGCAAGCTGCAGCGGTAGGCAGGCCAGTTGCAGTGTTAGGAAATTGGCAAGCTGCAGCGGTAGGCAGGCCAGTTGCAGTGTTAGGAAATTGGCAAGCTGCAGTGTCAGAATATTGGCCAGCTTTAGAGTTAGGCAATTGACAAGCTGCTGTATTAGGCAATTGGCCAGCTGTAGTGGAAGGAAATTGGCAGGCTGCAATCTTAGGAAAATTGCTGTATTCTAGTGAATTAATTATTTTTCGCTGAGCGGAGAGTAAGATGGTGCCTCATCTTGATTATATTTTGCTGGGTAGTGTTAATGATCACTAAAATGGAGGGAATACTTGCCTAATGGTTGATGCACTCTATAACAGCAATATTTGATGGAGAAGGGAAGAGGAGAACCACATTAGCCATACCAACTGTTACTGGATGAACAGGAAGATGCAATACAGCCACGTTATTAGCAAGTCTGGTCCGTTGAGTAGATCATCCTCCATGAAAAAAAGGACAAAACTGCTCATCAAGAAAAGGTGTATGCATAATGCCTCAAAGGTGACCAGACAATCTGCAGCACACAAACAAATTGGATCTGCAAAACGGTGAATAAGAGCACAGGGACCAAGCTGAGTTGTGCTGAGTATATGCAAGTCTTCTACTTTATTTCCATCATCATCAGAGCCTGTAAAGGGAATGATATTGGGGCACAAGCGATTGCTGATCGAGGAATCCTTTATAGACCTTTACCTCTAGAGATGATGAAAAAACATGTTCACAGTGAGGTAGATAATGTTTGAGGGTCAATATTTCTTGATGAAACGAAAATCACAAAACGGGACACTATAAATCTTCAAACTGGGGGGCTGCCGCCAACCCCCTGACCCACTATCAGGGGCAACCTCAAGGATGTACAAGGGTGGCTGCAGACTCTTTAAAAAGAGATTAAGATGACTGTTGTTAATCTGAAACATTTAAGGTGACAGTTTGTAATAGAAAATCTGCTTATATTTCATAGAGCCTGAGGCTCCCCCGGGCATCCTTTGGGCCCCCTAAGGTGTCCAACCCCCAGGTGGGGGGGACAGAAACAATATTGTTTCTCAAGAGGGTGGGGGGGCTCGGTATGAAAACCTTTGACTGCAACTGCTATAGAGAAAGAGCGTTGCAAGAGAACGTTTAAGGACCCCATTATTGGTTTGGTGGATTTGTCAAATAATTGCTTCTTGTGGTAGTTAGTGTAATTGAATGCATCCATTAATTTTACCCTGTCCAGTAATTTTTGAAATATGATTGATTTCATGAAATCCGCCAGGTTGACAGTAATGGATGCAGATTTCTAGAAATATCATATGCGATAATTTTTAATGGCGTGTGTTTCAGATTTCTTTTTTTAACTATGCTCACCCTTCTTTTTAGACTAGAAACAGATAGTGTACCACAGTGGGCCATATCACTGATGTGCATCTTTTAATAATGGCGAAAAGGGTCACTTCTGACATCCACTGACCCAGTTGCCGTGCTTTGTGTCTATGCCACTACAAGCCAGGACAGCTGTACTGTATCTACGAAACCATACAAATTACATAGTTTGGCAATATGCTCCGAGACTGCGAGCCATTACCGCATAAGGTAATGCCCGCGGGACCCATAGTTACAGGCCTAAGCGCAGCATGGGCCTTAACGAAGGCCCCGGGGGAATTACCTATGCGGTAATGGCCCGCAGTCTTGGGTCATATTGGAATTAGTACCCCCGCCCGTAAAACCGGGGTACTAACGTTTTTTTTTCCCGCCTGAAAGATGCTTTGCGTATCGCAGCCAGAAAAAAAGTAAAAAAATTACAAAAAATAGCCACCACGGATAGAAAAATGAAGTCTGTTTTCTCGTTCCGTGGCGGCCATAGTAAACAAAGAAAATGTGCGCCATTCACGTACATTGAAAAAAAGTAAACAGAAAAAATGGCTACCATGGAACAGGGAGAAGGGAGTATGTTCGTTCTCTTCTCCGTTTTCATGGTGGCCTGAAAGAAAAAAAAAATAATAATGAAGTTCGGCGCGAGGGACGGGCAGGGTCGTGAGCGGGTTTACAATGAAGTAAGGCACACAAATGCACCAATCGGTGCATTTGTTTGCTTCAAAATAACCTGTGCCGGGTACTAATACAAATAAAAACGAATAAGAAATAACCTAATTTATTGGACAGAAAATAGTAGGTATTTTGGTATAAGTATGGTAAATAATAGGTGGAGGGTGGGGTAAGGGTGTAAGTTAGGGTATGGGGTAATAGGGGATCAGGGTACTCACCCTGCATTATATAAAACAAGTTAAAAAAGCAAAAAGTAATTTTAGTTTTTCTGTCCAAAAAATGGGGTAATTTCTCAATTTATATATTTCTCGAAAATATCACGGATAGCCTTGTTTCTATACCATGGCACAAACCAATAATCTGAAATCTGAAAAAGAGCCATAACACCTGCATTACGTTTCATTGTAAGACTTTTACTCATATCACTAAACACGGCATGTACATATCAGATTTTAGATTAGAGTGTCATTAAATCACTATATTGTATACCTTCATCTGTACTTTTACAGAATATAGTTAAAACACACTCATTGTTTACAGTAACTAAAACAAAACAGAGATAAAAGCATCCAATACATATAATTCTATGTCAAGATGGAGGCGAGCATTAAGCTTCATCTTCCCATTTATTCTACTCTCCAGCAGTTTCAACAAATAAAATAACTTTTAAAAACAACACTTTCTTTTTTTTTCTCCAAAACTTCAAGTCCCATCATTCCTTGTAGTCTTAGTCTCTTGGTCATGTGGCCTAGTCCTTCCTCTTCCTCTGTTCCTCCTCTTCTTTTCCTGCTCTACAGAAGATAAGTACTGTTTTATATTAGCTGTGTAACGTTATGTATCTACCATAGGGTTGAGCTAGTTAAAAATTAATGGCAAGTTTATTGAAGTCGTAGGGATTGTAAGTAGGCCCCATAGGAGTGCGGCGCTGCAGCGTTAGGTATTTTTCCTGGACAATAATAGTGAGAGGAGTCGGCGGCCCCATGCCACACTACTCGGCAACTCAGGGGCTCTCCGATCTCCTCTCAGCAGACACCCGCGGCGCTTCGTTCGCGCCTAACAGCAGGCAGCCCCCACCCTTGCGGGGGCATAGCAAGTGACGCGAGCGGGAAATGTTTTCCCGACCATGTTTGCCTCGGAGCAGCAGCCCCCACCCTTGTGGGGACGGTGCAGGGACTCCTCACTATGCAAGCGAGTGCCCTGAGCAGCAGCCCCCACCTTTGTGGGGACGGAGCAGGGACTCCTCACTACGCGAGCAAGTGTCTCAATCTCGCATACACGGCAAGAGAGCGACCCCCACCCTTGCGAGGGTGGGCCGCCCTCTGCGCAAGAGCCAATCAGAGCTTAGTGTTAACACCTAGGAGCCCCCACCCTCGGGGGGGCGGGGACAGAGCGAAAACGCTCTGTTGAGAAGCTTCATAGGAAGAAGCAAAGCCACATGACACGACACAACGGAGCAATTATAAACTCATTTAGTGTGCAGTCAACATCATAAATCAGAGGAACAGTGTATTTTTACATAGGGGATATAAGGATTGTCCCTATAAAGACCTGCACAACATCACATACAGTGCAGACAAGGTGCAGCCTCACAACAGAGTGAATCAGTGGACGTGCCACTACACCTGAAAAGGTATTTACCAAGGCACCTAGCAGCACTAAAAATGGCTAACTTTGAATGGAGTGAAGAAGAACAGGAGGCAGTCTACCCAGAAGGCTTAGCCTATATTTCAAGGAAGTGCTGGGGGATTCACTCACAGAGGCAGTGGCTCAGGGGGGTCAGACCCCTACAAGATAGACTACAAACTATTGAATCATATTTGAGCCAGACAGATAAGAACACCAAGGAAAGCACGTCCACTAGGGTCATGCTAAAGGACTCCAAGGGGTGTAACAAGGCCCAGAAGAGCAAAGACTCTTCTGACCCCCGGGTCAGGTAGAAGGGACAGGTACAATGGCCCCGAAGGCTTCAGACACTTTCAATAGATTGAGAGAAGCGTTCATGAAAGAATCACAGGAGCCGAGCCTCGAGACCCCCTACCAGGGAACGATTATATGGGCGATACCGAAGATGGTTTCCCAGAGAAGGAACCACCAGAATCCCCTACCTCCACACAGGAGGAGACAAAAAACGAAGGGGACGAGGGAAGCCAACCTCCGCAGAAGAAAAGGCGGAAGAAACTCCACAATATATAGGAGGAAGAAACCTCTGACGTGTTCCATCCAGAAGATATCAGAAACCCAAAATCATCCGAATGGGTGCCCTCACCAAGGGTTGCGAAGTACATGACACAAAGGTTACGGAAAGCACTGGAGAAGGAAGTTAGACAGAGGATGAGAGCAAAGTGTCCGCGGCCGGACCTACCGAGAAAGGTAGCAGAAGCCCCAGAACTTGACCCAAAGATGTTATCATTTGTTTCCAAGTCCAAGAGAGACCCCAGGAAGGGTATAGATTGCTCTTGGAAAAGCTGCCAAGAAAAGGTCCTGGACCTAGCTGGGCCTCTAGCAAAAATTATGGACCTAGCCGAGTGTGCAAAGGACACAGGAGAGGAGGTGGACCCAGGAGTCCTGGCGAACTGGGCTCAGAGGGCTGTATGCCTCCTAGGGAATGCTAATTGTGCAATATCGTCCGAACGCAGGAGAGGGCTCCTGCTCAAGATCAATCAAGCTTGGAGATCTATCATCATATGAGGCAGGCGATGCAGCTCAAGGACTATTGTTTGGAGAGACCTTCGGCAAAGAAATGGGGAGATTTGTGGGAACCTATACTTCTCTAGAGAAGGCACAAGCTTCCATGAAGAAAATCTTCCCCGGAAGAGTTTTTGGTGGGACCGATCAGTTCAGAGGTTGAGCGACCTGTCGCTACCAAGCATTCAGAAGGCATCAAGGCAATAGAACCCAGCACTGGGAAAACAGACAGCCAGACTCCTTCTTCCCGCCGTGAGGCTGTTTCCCTAGAGGAAGACGAAGTAGAGGACAGGGAAGAGGACAACACTTCCCCACAGGTGAGAGTTTTTATGTACCCAGCAGTTGGGAGGAGGACAGCGGTATTCTGGGAGAATTGGCGTTCGCTCTCCAGTGACGCCTGGGTCCTGCAGACAGCGAAAGGCATACGCATAGAGTTTATGGACACCCCCGCCCCGTCCAATGCCAAGCGCCCCGTCCTCTAGCCGCGACGCAGACAGAGAAAGAGTTATTACACACAGAGCTGCAGGGCCTAGCGGAGAAGCAGGCGATCGAGCCATGCAAAACGCACCCAAAATTTGTGAGCAATATGTTTTTGGTCCACCGAAAGGACAAAGTAAGGCCAGTGATAAATCTGAAAAACATGAACAGTTGGGTGGCCTACAACCATTTCAAGATGGAAGGGACCCATCAGCTCAGAGACACACTCAGACAGGGCGACTGGCTGGCAATGATAGATCTGAAAGATGCCTACCTGACGATACTGGTGCAGCGAGATTTCCGTCCCTTTCTAGCATTCGACTGGGACAGGCAATTATGGCAATTTGCGACGATGGCGTTTGGACTAGCATCAGCGCCATAGGCATTCACGAAGATCATGAAGCCAGTGGCAGCAGTGATCAGGGAGAAAGGGATACATATGATTATATATCTGGACGACATCCTGCTGATGGCCAACAACAGAGAGACACTCCTCTATAAGACCGACTGGGTAGTGAAGCTCTTGACCTCCCTTGGATTTCTAGTGAATCGGGAGAAGTCAGAGATGAAACCAACGAGGAGGATAGAATTCCTAGGGTTTATTATAGACACCAGGACAGCGACCCTAGAACTCCCGAGCAGAAAGATTAGAGACATAAAAAGAGAAATAAGAACATGTCTCAACAAAACGGTTATATCACTTCGCACAATAGCGCGAGTAGTAGGCTTACTAGCAGCATCGATACAAGCGATATTTCCAGGGTCACTGCAAAGGCTGAAGATAAGACACCTTCAGAAAGGTCTACATTATCACCAGCTAATGCACATAGATCAGGAATAAAGAACAGAGCTGGAATGGTGGCTAGCAAACATGGAAGCATGGAACGGGAGAGCCATCTTCAGCGACCGCCCAGACTTAATAATAGAATCAGACGCCAGCAGAGCAGGCTGGGAAGCCCGATGCAGAGACCTCCAGACAGGAGGAAGGTGTAGCGTAGAAGAACTCCAGTTACACATCAACTGTCTGGAGCTGTTAGCCAGATCCTTTGTGATCAAGGCTTTTAGAAAGGAAAAGTGAAGTCTTGTATTCTGTTGAAAATGGACAACATTTCAGCAGTCAAATACATCAATCACTTAGGAGGGACGAGATCCAAGTTATTGGCGGAAATAGCCAAGGATTTTTGGCACCCTACCTAGAATCAGGGATCTCAGTAGTAGCTGAATACCTACCAGGTTCGTTGAATGTAATAGCAGACTGTAACTCCAGGCACCTCTCAGATTCCAGTGATTGGATGCTGGACCGAGAGATATTCCAGCAGCTGGAAGAACGTTGGGGCCTGATACACACAGATCTGTTTGCGTCAGGTCTGAATGCACAGAAGGAGGGGTTCTTTAGCTGGAGATTGGACCCAGCAGCAGCCGGAGTGGATCCCTTCCTGCAGGACTGGAGAGAGCAAATACTCTACGCCTTCCCTCCGTTCATAATGATGAGCAGGGTACTAGCAAAAGTGCGCAGGGAAGCAGCAAATTTGATAGTAGAAGTTCTGATATGGAAATCCCAAGTATGGTTTACAGCGCTCATGGAGCTAATAGCGGACTACCCGAGAGTGCTACCCCAAGGAGAGAACCTGCTCACGGACCCAGCTAGGTCATATCACCCTCTGAGAGTGAAGGGGACGCTGCCGTTGATGGCATGCAGGATAGCAGGAGACGCTGGAATCTCCCAGGGATTTCGGCACAGGCTGCAAGCCTCATCACCGAGTCATGGGCTCCTTCGACTAGAAGGAGCTGCGACGCAGCTTGGAACAGATGGTCGACATTGTGCAAAAGGAGAAGTATTCATCTCGTTTCTGCCCTCCTAGTCGAAATACTGATTTTTTTAGCAGAACTCCTGCAAGATGGCAAAGCATATAGAACAATAGGAGTCCATAGATCCGCAATTTCAGCAGGTCACCTGCTCCTGGAAGGAGTGCCGGTAGGAGAGAACGTAGTGGTGATATGACTTCTAAAAGGAATACGATTTAGGAAGCCACCACAGCCGAGGTACGAATTGTTATGGGACATATCAGTAGTATTGAAGCTACTGGCAGACTGGCCCAGTATCAGATATCTGTTGCTAGTAAAGCTTTCGGTAAAACTAGCTATGCTACTGTGCATGGTGTCATGCAGGAGAGTGGCCGACCTCAAGGAACTAGAAGTCAATATAAAGACGTATGGGCCAGAAGGAGTAACAATCAATCTGGCCAGAAGAACAAAAACAAACTCCTCCACGATCACGTACCCATACATGCAATATCATCCGAAGTGGTGTATAGCCACGTGCATAAAAGAGTACGAGAGTAGAACAGCAGAGCTAAGACCGGCAGGGACAACCCAATTGCTAATAGCGTGCAGGAAACCACACAAAGGTATAGCAACAGCCACTATAGCACGATGGGTCAGAGACATCATGAGTCTAGAAGGCATAGACATGACTAAGTTTGGAGCGCATTCTGTTAGATGAGCAATGGCCTTGAAAGCGTTAGGGCAAGGCACAGCTTTGAAGGACATCATGAAAGCAGCAGATTGGGCTAGTGATACAAGGTTCAGAACGTTTTATTTTAGACCAATCAACACGATAGCAGAAGCGGTAGTAAGAAGCTTTGAACAAGCTTAATGCTCGCCTACGTCTTGACATAGAATGAAGATTCCCCTGCTAATAGCGCAGGGATCTCTTGATTCTATTAAAGACAAGGAGGCGAGCATTACATTCCCGACCCAGATACGCAGGAAATAGGGAAGGATAATAAGTTGAATAAAGTTATGTATTGCAAATAACTCACATGATCATTTGCTCCAAAAAATAGGATGTGTATTGCCCACCCTAACATATTGCTATTGTTATTTCTGACACTAGCAGATGAGCAAAAGAACGGCTGAAAGTGTTCGAGAGAGGAACCAGTGGCAAGGTAAGAGTCCACAAGTTGAGAGGCGAGAGACCCATCCGGCATAAAGCAGGAAGTTGAGAGTCTAAGTTGGCCCGGTTGGCGATTGAGTTTACAGAAGATTGCAGTTCGAAGCAGTCAAAGAAGAGGAGGAACAGAGGAATAGGAAGGACTAGGTCACGTGACCAAGAGACTAAGACTACAAGGAATGATGGGACTTGAAGTTTAAAAAAAAAACAAAAGTGTTATTTCTTGGCAGGTGTGGTGCCACTCTCGTCCCTGCCGGTGTCCGATTGGGAGCCTGTGGTGGAGCAGAGGAGGGGAAGTGTTATTGATGGGTCAGCGGACATTGAGCAGGCATTGTGATGACTGCCATGAATTTGATGGATAGATGGTGCACTTTGTAGGCTGTGACATACAGGTTGTCTCCCTTTTGGGTGGGTTGAACATGCAGGAATGTGGGTGCCTGCTGTGGAGTGTGCATGCTGCATGTGTGCAGGGTGTAGGTCTTCTGCTGATGTGTTGCGTTAACTCTATAGGGCAACATTGTGATGCACATGTAAGTGGAATTCAGGGGGTTTCGCATGGCTAAATTAGAGGCACCTACCTGTGTCTCCTGATGTCGGGGATCCTCTCTCCATTCCACCGACCCCCTCGATGCTCTCCATGCCGATCGTCGAGGCACATATCTCCTCCCATGGCTGCATCTTAATTGGGGAGTCTGCTCCTCCGCCAGTTGCCATGGCCATGTTGCGGTTGGCCGACAGTATGCTCCTTACTCGGAGCCGGAGGTCATCCCACCTTTTGCGGCACTGTTTTGAGGTGCATGCGGTGGTTCCTACAGCGCTGACCCGTTGTGCTACGAGTTCCCATATGGCCTTTTTGCGGGCTATGGCTGGTCTTGTCATTTCTGCAGAGAAGACGATGTCCGCCTTTTCCTGTAGCGTTTCAGCCAACATTGTTAGTTCCTCCCTGCTGAAGCGGTCCTGCCTCTGCCGATCGCAGGCTTTTTTAACAACTTTTGGCATTGTGGGGATGCGTGGATGTGGCTGTAGCTTTCTGCAAGGTCTCGGGGTCAGATGTGCAGTGGTAGTGGAGGATTACAATGGATTGTGTTTTTAAAGATGGCCGCCGTGCTCTTTCCCGTTCCGCCGCAATGACGCTACTTCCGGTTCCGCTTACTGGCGGTTACGGTGACCGCTAATTACGGTCAGTGCTAAGATCGGTGGCCGGGATGGCGGTAGTGCACCTTACGCGGCATGCGATGCCGGTAGGTGCCGTTTTGGGTGCATTTACGCCATGGCACTGTTTACATTACCACCATGACGCAATGCTCGTGCCCGATGGGTCGTAATGTGCCACTTTTTACGGCTTCGACCAGCACGGAAACGTTAATTACGCCATGGCGGTAATGTACGTTACTTACCGTCAGGGTCGTAATGAGGGCCTTGGACTTTAACACCTGCAAAAAGCAGGCGTTAAAGTGTGAATCAGGCGTTAAGGGTTAACGGCGCCGACGGCGTCGTTAAACCCTTAACGCCTGACTTGTAATGAGGGCCTATGTCTCCAAATATCAAACCGGTACCTATCCCTGCAGATGCCGCTGATGCTGCTCTTGTTATTCTGTTTTTTGACCATAAAATCCTCGAGATATTTGTGTTTTTCATCTGGCCATGCTGCTGTCAGCACCAGCATGCGTATCTCTAGCAAGTAAGCACCTGGAAACACAACTCTCGCCCAGAGAGAGGGAAAGAGAGGCAGAGAAAGATACAGAGACAGGGTAAAGCAGAATGAGATTGAGAAAGAATTGAACAGATAGAGAAAGCTTGTGGAAAGAGAGAGAGAGAAAAAGAAAGAAAGAAAGAAAGAAAGAAAGAAAGAAAGAAAGAAAGAATGAAAGAAAGAAAGAGAGAGAGAGAGAGAGAGAGAGAAAGAAAGAAAGAAAGAAAGAAAGAAAAGAAAAAAGAAAGAAGGAAAGAAAGAACGAAAGAAAGAAAGAGAGAGCGAGAGAGCAGCGTTTGACACACATGGTACAGCTAGTGATCAGTCCATGCCTGTTATTAAAGCCAGTGTCACTTCATTCCCAACTCATGAAGCTTCAACATTTTAAGAGGTTCAAAACAATTATTACTTCTGTAGAAGTTAGCACCCCTCTTGTTCATGTCCCTGCTTAAAGAATTAACGGTAATTAAACCTATCGGTCAAAGGTGTGTCACTTTATAATGAATGTACTCATTTATAAGCACTCCACTTTAGTAAGATTTGCCCATCTGCTAGTAATGTTCTATTACTCAATCTGTCGTGAATGTACTTGTTGGCTTGGAGGGATACTCTTGTGCCCGCTAGTTGTATACCGAGTAATAAAACTCCTCAGGCCTTTTCAAAGAAGCCACACTCCTTGGCTGTAGTTAGAGCAGTGACTGCCTACCTTCAGGTCGCCCTGTCATTTGGACAAGTCGATTCCCTCTTTGAGACGTTCAGCACAGCAAAGCAAGTTCACAAACTCACTATGGGCCTCATTACAAGGTGGGCTTTAAGGGATTACCGGCACCGGTAAGGGCACCGGTGCCGGTAATCCCTTACCGCCCTACTACGAGTTCCCTTTGCGAGTCCTTCCTTAACGCCTGGTTTTACCAGGCGTTAAAGACGGGACCCGCAAAGGGATGCCGGGGTCAATAACGGTACCGCAATTTGCAGTACCGTTATTGCCGCCTTCCCCCTTCCCATTGAGCCCTATAGGGGCTCAAATGGGAATGGGGAATGGCTCTGGTGAATGGGGAATTACCGGTCCCGCCGACCGTGGAATGGACCGGTAATTGCTTCATCCACCAGACCGGAGTCGGAACGATTTTGGAGGCAGCCATGGCGCTAATAGCGCCATGGCTACCTCCAAACTCGTAATGAGGCCCATATGTCTATGTTAAGCACAAGGATTAAGTGAATCCTTTCCGGCCTTTCCCATCAGCCTCATGGGCAACGTTTCGGGTACACACATCCAGGACCTTTTTCAAGCTGGGGCCTAAGTGCCTCCCACTACATTTGTCAGCCATTTTACATTGTTATTGGGAGGGTCATTTTCATCAGCTCTTTGCACTGCAGTGTTCACCCCTTTACAGGGTCGGATTGGGTCGTCGGCCCATCGGCCCGTGGCCGATGCAAAATCATGGCTGGAGACCTGGGGGCTAGTTCCTGAAAACCATGTGGGCCGGTTTCGGCCCAGGCATGGGCTTCATTGTGAAGCCTTCACACTTCAGGAACCAGCCCCCAGGGCCTCAGCCTCGCCGGACGGATGGATGCAAGTTGCAAAGGATCTGTAAGTAAGCAACTTACAGATCCTTTGCAATTGCAGCCCTGCGCCCGCCGCCGCCAGCCCGCCGCAGATGCAGAGAAAGGTAACACTGAAGTGTTACCTTTCTTTGATAAATGCGGCGGGCCGGCGGCCAAACTGCCGCGGCCCGGCCGCGACACCCTGGCGCCAGCAGCAGTCAGTGTTACAAAACACTGGGAGGGAGCGGCAATGCTGGGCGGAGCTGCCTCACCCGGCCTGATCCCTCCCAGTGTTTTGTATTACACTGGAGCCTGCCGTTGCTGGAACCCAAGGACAGCCCGGCACCATTGGCGATCCTTCGACTGCAGGCAAGCAGGAGTTCCTTTCGTTAGAGAAGGGCCCTCTTAACGCTCTTTGCGTGGCGACGCACATGGAACCTTACAGTAAAGAAGAAGTGACAGGCGTAAGAGGCGTACTCGAGAAGAGGCTTCCCTGGAGTTCGGGATACCTTTGGAGATTAAAGAAAAGAAAATGTTTTTGCGCTGTCCTTGGAGAATTGGTTTCTACTGGCGCCAAGAGGTACTGTGATTGATGCTATGCCGCGGCAGCCCCATGTTAGTAAGGTGTGCAAGGGACCTTGCTTGTTCACAGCGTGTCGCTGGAAGTAAGGACTAAAATCTGATGTGCCATTTGAATGGATTTCTATAAATCAAACTGACAAACCTAGCGGACATGTCACGGTTAATTTAACGGAACGGAAGTTATAGATTTCACTTTTAAGTTGCTAAAGGAGAACATGCATATATAATAGTTTTCTGTTTTACAGTCTGATACAACCGCAGCCTGTTTCAACATATTTGAAGCAACTTGGAAATGTTTGGGTTGCATAAGGTTAATAGTAATCGAACGCGTGGTTTAAAACGTCTAGTGCTGTGAGTTAGTAAGGTTTCATGTATGGTGTCCTTGATGTGCACCCAGTCAGCTGAACATGGAAACATTTATTGGGGGAACCGACTTCTTAGGAGGGGCGGGGCTTTGGGAAGGAGGGGGCAGGTTGTGCAACACAGTATCTCTAAATAGAACCCAATCCTGACGATTTGCATAAAGGCATTGAGCATTATGTGAACAACATAATGTCCACAATTTTAAATGTTAAACATGTCTTATATTGAGTTATTAAGAAACCTTTTAAGCGAATAATGGACTCTTCTGTTTTGATTGGTCACAATATTCACCATAATAAAGAGATAATTGTATTTGTATTTTATTTATAAAGCGCACCTGGCCTCGGGCATCTGAGCGCATCACTTAGGTTACATGGCAGATTGACATAAAATATGATATACAGGGTAATATACAGAAATGAAACAAACAGATTACAGTCATAAGATTCTATATACTAAAAGAGTGATTAAAAAAATGGCAATGATAGGCATGTATGTACAGTTAAAGTGTAACCACAAAATTTGCAGAATATAAAAAGCATCTTTATACAAGCTAAGCAGGAACTGTCTGTAAAATGTAAGAAATGTATACCAGTTTGAACAGCTGCAAAACTGTGTGAGGCTTTGTCAGTATCACCAAATAATAATTGCTCATTTTACTATATCCGATATGATAGCTCAGTGGGTTGAGCGCTCGCTACTGCGATGTGTGTTCGATCTGCAGGTGTGAATCCCAGCAAGTCCATCTCAGCCTTTCATCCTTCTTAGGTCGATAAATGAGTACCAACACAGGTTGGGTGATATTGTATGCAAATTTGTTCTATAAAAAAGAGCTTAAGCGTAGGTGCTATACAATAACATATTATCATTGGCCTTGGACGATTGCTTGCATTCACAGTAATTTGACAATATGGATCTATACACACAGATATTAATGATACATATCGTGATCCATTCTTGTATGCAAAGTTACGATATTTTATGAGCTGTGATGTAATGTGGGAAACTCATGAACGCTCCATAAGTAGCATTTTCTGTAAAGTCGTGAATTGACACGATTCACAGATGATGGCTTGAGGGCCACTTTTTTTGAGGCGAGGGGTGGGCCACTTTTGTGAGGCGAGGGGTGGGCCACTTTTTTTTCAGTGTCCGGGCCTATTTCTTATCCCAGTCCGACCCTGCCCCTTTATCTCCTTGAAGTGTCACATTAATTCCCAGAATCTGAAGCACTTGGTGGTTAGTGGCGCTTAATATGTACATTGATAAGTGCCAGGTCACAAATATTGTCTAGCGCTCCTGTGACACTGTGGGTGGGCAACACTGCCGCCGCCACCCACAGCTGCTCCCCCCAGTGTCAATGTATATGGGGTTACAGCACAGCTTGCGCGTGCTCATTGTGGTTGATGGATGCACTGACTAGCACCACTTCATAATTAAAGTGAGTCTGAGAAAAAAAGGCAGAGGCTTAAAAATAAGTGCCAGGGCTGAGCTCTGGCAAATACCCACATAAACTAAGCACTGTTGGTTGGTACTCACTAGGGCACAACATTTGATCTATCTTTTATGACATTTTTGTAAAGGGTAGTAGGGAGAGTTTATCTTGGGAGTCTTCATCTCACGTAAGGACTGTGCTGGGTGTGACTAATAATCAGGCCATTAACACGTGTTTGATGCTTACACATTGCACAATTAATATTCTGCATAGTAAAGCAATGAGCCCCAAAGCACTATTTTCAATCTGCTGAGCCAAAAAAGACAAGTAGTCACATGTCTGGTGCTGGAATCCACCAGAGCAGTACGCAGGGACTGGCTAGCATCCCAAGGCAGTTGAACCCAGGGACAATATGAGAAGCTCCCACTGGGAATATTGCCTTTGCTTCCAACACATTGAAGGGGCAGTCACATGACATCCACCTAACCAGTCCTGAGGTTCTCGACTCTCACTATTATATCAGTCGCAAAAGGATTCAGAATAGAAAATAAGCCCCCACCCCAAGAGAAAAACCCAGAAGACCATACCAGGGGGAGCCAAAGTCTCAACATCAAAGCAAATACCTTTCTCTTTGAAGGAGAAGAGTTTTGACAAGCTTCAGGAAGGAGCAGGCATACTTCTAGCATTGATGGCTGAGCTGGTACTTCATTGGATGCCGTGCAACGCTTAGAAGGACATCACTAATATCAAAGACGATGGCACCATCAGCTATGGCTTTGATCTCTACTCTTCAACCCATATTGTCCCCATTTGAGGTGCTTTCCCAATACTTTGCCAAAACCATCCCTTAATAAATTATGGTTCACAGGTCCAGAGCCTCAACGAAAGATCCACTCAGAGGGAAGAGTCGGGGAAATCATAGAATTCAGACAAGCCAGTCTGGAACTCTGAGTTGTTGGAGCAGATTGCCAATCAAAGATTGGGTTGCCAGATCCACAGTGGTAGCATGGGCAATAAAATAGTCTTCAAAAAGGGATCTACCACTGGAGTGGATGGATAGAGACAGATTCAAAATTTGATCTGTAAATCATTGGGTGTGGGTTACCTAATTTAGTTATCCCATCCTTAATGGTCCGCTCGCCTTCACTTGTGACAACTATATAATAATACAATGCAATGCGTGTAAAGAAAATCAATCAAAAACAAAAAACGATAGTGTCAAATATATGAAAAAAATACTATACACATGGTTATTGGTACGTGCATTGTGTGCCCTTGTTGTAATGTTTACCTATGTATTGAACACTGAGGCTTGAGATCATACAAACAAAAAAGTTGTTTTTAATCGAAGACTAACACACATTAAAACAGTGTACACACATGTCCACATATAAGAGTGGCATAATAGAATGTGGGATGATTACAATGTAAACTTCACTAATAGGGTGCACACACATGGAACGATCAATAGATTAAACTGTGACTGAAGTGCAATCCAAATTGCACTAGTTACTTCAGTCTGTACAGGAGGCAAAAATGAACACAAAACAGCCTTCAAGAAAGGGGGATGGTTTTGGAGGTGAGAGGGGGAAAATGAGCAAGGAGGGAGTACTAAGGCAGTGGAGGAGGTGATTGGAGGAGGTGGAGAAGAAGTGGAGGAACTGGAAACATCAGGAGAAGGCGAGAGTCTGGAGACAGAGGTAACATCAGGAGGCAATTGTAAGAGAATGGAGGAGGTGGCTCTAATAGAACGTAGTGATGGCCTGGAGGCAGTGGCAACATCAGAAGGAGACATGGACATTCTGAAAAGAGAGTTAACATTTGGTAGTGGTGTTGCAGATCTGTGGGAGGGGGTATCCAAATGGAAGATTGTGAGGGATAAGAAGAATTAGTAAAATCAGCATGGGGGTCGCCACCTATGCAGGAAGAAAGGGAAGCTTGAGGAAGTGATCAGCACTATTTACATGCCAGATGAACTGCCCTGCCACCGTTCGATGCTGTTTGAAGACATACATGTGTGAAACACAGAGAGCATCTCAACTCCAGTATTAGCCAATTACCATTGATGCTTCCCGCCCTCCTTTTGACTTCATAATTTGTCTTGGACCTGTTTTGTTAGGCTCCAGACCATACTGTCCTTCAAAGCCAACATTTCCTCAACACCTAGGCCATGAGTGCACCCCCACACCACCTGATCCATTAGACACAGTTCCCCGCTCCTCTCCCTTGCACCCTGTACAGCTGGTTCCCTCCTCTGTGCTCCTCTGTACCCTACCCCCCACTGTATATTTGTTCTGTTGTTTCCTCTGAAGTACTCATTTATGCATCTGAACTGTTGTATACCTCTGTAAAGTGCTGCATTGTTTATCTGTAGTGCTGTATACCTCTGTAAAGCGCTCGGTTGCTTCTGAAAGCTAGGTCTGCGCTCAATAAATACCATATTAATAATAAAATAATAATATTGTGAGTTAAGTGTGGATAGGGTATGTTATGTATGCAGTCTGCACTGATCTTGTACAAAGGGCACGCCTTTGTCAAAGTGTACACAGAGTAATATCCCGTATTTAATTGTAGTGTATGCAAGGCAATCCATAGTTGACATGCAAGACAATGCAACATGGCGTTCTATGTGTTAAGTGCAAATAAGTCACTTGTCTGACCTTTATAAATTACACACATAGAACACATCAAATGGATACTCAGTGAAGCGTTTCCTGTTCATTGCCTCTCTGCACCATTAAAAGAACCAACAATACAATTCTTTATGTTGTCCCTTCATCTGCTTTTTCTGGTAGCATCTTTTACTGCTTAGAGCACTTTCACCATGTGAGAAGCTCTTCAGTTCATGTATAAAAGCCACCACATTGATGGTAGGTTGGGGAGATGTACTGGAAATTGACTGTTAAGTGCTCCCAACTTTTAAGACATCCCTCTGCAAGGGGGGCATCAAGTAATGATTGCCCCTGACTACCCCTAACATGATTTCTTGACTAGCACATGGATTCATTCACAGATTTGGCTAAGTTGGTCTAGGTCAGATGTTGGCACCCTTTGGCTCGCCTGATGGCATAGACCACAACTCCCATCAGCTCTAGCCAGCAGAGTCATTGGTGAGGAATCATGGGACAGCTGCAGGTACGAAGTCTAGGTTTAAAGATGCCACCTCAGTCATGCCTGCAACCTGCCTGAACTTTACTAAACTGACCTCCATTAACTCTGAAAATAACCTTTACTATTGACCCAGCTGCCACTGAAAGCCACCTAGGTTTACTTTGACCAGACATGGCCATGCATGACCGCATCCAAAGTTAAAGAAGAAAAGTGTTCAGAGTAAATCCTATTGTAATAACATGTTCTTGTAAACCCGGAAGAGGATTCATGGTTCACTATTTGTGTACCCCTATGGATATGCGTGTAATGCTTTTTCCTAGTATTTGATTCCCTTCCCTACCAAGAGTGCTTTGAAGTGTCCTCATGTAAGCCACCAATAAATAACCTTATCCCAATTCTACTAACAAACTGAAGACACTTATGAAGCCCCTGTTTTCATTCCCTGGTCTGGGAATGCTCAGTATTATAAGAAATACTCCGAGGCAGGGACACAAACCTCACTGGCACCACCCCACCATCCCAGACCAGCGGCTCTGGTGGGGCGCTAAGTAACCTGCAAAATAAACGATGTTTAACCAGGAGATGGGCCACAATCCTGAGTTCCAGATCTTAAATAAGGCACAGTACACTGGGGAGGAGTGTTGGTACCCTTGTGGGCTTTTATATAAAACCTTGTTAATGTTTGTAAGCAAGCAAACATATCCTCTTTCTTCATACTAGCCCCATGCTACCATTCAGTTTTCCCCTTCTTTAAAGAAAAAAGTGTTTAATAATGCATTCATCCGAGTAATAGCTACGCACTGCACAACCCAATCAATAAATCACCTTAAAGCAAGTTCCTGTGCACCCCTCTTACAGGCATCATACTTTCCTCCTCGACCTCCCACCTCCCAACAACACATTGCTTGCTTAAGACTCCCTGAACCTCTGAGCAGCTGCAGTCTGCTCTAAACTAAAGTTTCTCTTCTTCTTAGTCATATCCAGATCCCCATGGGCTGTTGAGGCCCCAACTTCTTCTGTGGTGGTGGTAACCTTTCCAGGGCTTTGACAGCCCTTCAATTTGTTTTCCTCCTTGGCAGTGACTTTCAATGGCTTTGCCTTCCTTTAGGCTCTAGCAGCCCTGAGTTCTTGTTAGGGCTTTGAGAGCCCTTGAGTCCATATGGAGCTTTGGGAGCCCTCGGCCCTGTCAAGGTAGGGGTTAACATTTCTTCTGTGGCAGTGTTTTTATGTTGATGGGGTTCTGCCAGCCGCAAGGGTTCCTTGGAGTTTATGAGCCCCTTCTGCCTGATGGCCATGTACTAATTAATATCTTCCATCCCACCGTTGTGGTGTTGTCCTCGTGGGACTCAGCCCAAGCCCGCCTACTTGGGCAGAGTCTTAGCATCCAGTCAAGTTCTGCTCTCCCCATCTAGCCCCCGGGAGAGCGGGTGCTGCGCAGGCCCCCCCAGCAGCTCCGCTCGAGCTACAGGGGCTTCTCCATCTGCACCACCAGCCCCTGCTTGCCCTGGGGTGTGTGGCCTTTCCCAGCATGGCCCAGGACTTCTATCGCCTCCGGGAGGCCCAGACTGTCACCTGGACATCCTGTAGCCATCAGGCCATGCCCAGTTTCGGGTTGGTACCATGCACGACCCCGGACTGGGGCATCATATTCATCCGCACTGCACCACACACGTGGCCCAGGACTTGCTCTTCTTCTGGCCCACCCGGGTTGGCCACTGGGTGAGCCACTGCCTCCCAGACCACGCTCTCGCTTGGGGACCGCCCTTCACACATGGTTCAGAGCATGCGCGTTATCTTCACCCAATGCCACACCGCACATGCAGCCATGGGCTTTCTTTCATACCGGGCTGCAACTGGCAGATGCAGCCCAGCTCGACCCCATCAAAAGGCCACGGTGGGCCGGTCGAAGCTGTGAACCCCCCCAGAGAAAACAGCTCTTTCTTTTTCTTTCCATCTTTTTACACTCTCCTTTGCTTTCACTGTCTTTCTATCCCCTGGCTCTCCTTTCAACTGTCCCTTTTTATGGTTATTTTCTTCTCCCAGGTAGTCCAGTCCATGTCCACAGACAGGGTAGACCTGTCCATTGTTTTACAGTCCAGTGTTCCATGTGTCCCCCATGGTGGGGAACGTGGTACAGTTGTGTAAATCCATTAGTAAGCACACACATTGAATACAAACGTTTAAATTCCTTCTTGTGTCTTGTGGTCTCTATATATTTTATTATTAACTCCCTCCCTAACCGGGCCCCATTTGGGCTGTACTTGAAGAGGGATTGATTTACATACATATAAGTAGTAGTAACTTTGATTTACTTTCTATTTACTCCTGAAAAGCAATTATTTGAGTTAAAAATGGAACTACCAGGTGTAACTTGGAATTACATTTAACCTACTCATGGAAATACAAGAGTAACTTTTAAAATCTGCAAGGAGCTGGCCAACTCTGCTGCAGTGTCTACCCCTCCTGTTTCCTCCCAGGCTCTTTGCAATGCCCTTACCTCTCACTTTATCTCAATAACCCAGGACATCCTGTCCACCTCTCCTCCCTTGCCCCTTCTCTCCCCTCTCCGTCTGTGCATGTTGACCCTCATTCAGCCACCCGCCCACCATCTTTCTCGTCCTTTCCTCTTTTCTCCTCTCATGAGGTCACTAGACAAGTCAGATCTATGAACACCTTGTCAAAACAGGTTCATCCCAGTTCCTCTAAAAACATCAAGGACCATATTGATACCCTAGCTCCAGCCCTTGCCGATTTCTGCAACCTCCCCTTTGCCTCAGGATCCTCTGCTTCCCCTCTGAAGCACTCCCTTGTGCATCCTCTTCTCAAGAAACCCACAGCTGATCCTTCCTGTCCGGCTAACTTTCGCCCAATTTCCATTACTCCCTTTCTGGGCAAACTCCTGGAAAAGCTGGCCATCTCTCAGCTTGACCTTCATTCTGATTCTGTGGGCTGTCTCCACGACCACCAGTCTGGCTTCAGAGCTGCCAGAAGTACAGAAACTGCTCTCCTGAACATCCGTGAAGATCTGCTCTCCTACCTTGACTCTGACATTCCCTCTGTCCTCATCCTACTCGATCTCTCTTCCGCCTTCGACACGGTCAACCACACCATCCTGCTCAACCGTCTCTGTGATAACCTGGGTATCTCCGATCAGCCTCTGGCCTGGGTGACATCTTTCCTCTCTGATCGACGCTCTCAGGTTCAACTTGGGGCCGTCCTTTCCTCTATCTCCCTCTCTACCTGTGGTGTTCCCCAGGGTCTAACCTCTCGCCCGAGATTTTCAACTAATACCTGGCAACCCTTGCCCACTGCATTGCCATTTTGTGTTCCAATTTCCAGTGCTATGCTGATGACACTCAACTCATTTTCAGGCTGCCCTTGGCCACCTCCTCTCCTTCTGTCATTTCTGATTGCCTAATTGACATTCTAGATTGGTGTGCTGCCAACGATCTTTGTCTGAATGCCAGCAAAACGGAGATTCTCCCAATCGGCACACCTTCAAATTCCTTTCCCCTCACTCTCTGGCCGGCTTCCCTTGGCCCCCCTCCTTCCCCTACCTGCGAGGCTAAGAACCTTGGGGTCATCTTTGACTCCACACTTTCCTAATCTGCCCACATCTCTGATGTCTCTAAAAAGTCAAACTACCTACTGCACCTCCTCAGATGTACTGTGCCTTTCCTCTCCTTCCCCCAGAAGCTCACTGTCTCCCATGGTCTGGTTCTCCCTAGGTTGGAATATTGTAACAGTTCTTTCTAAATCTACCTGTCTCTAGTCTTCGCCCGCTGCAACTAATCCAGAACAGGACTGCAAGACTTGTCCCTAGCCTCAAGCCCTGGGACCGTATCTCTGAAATCTCTCCATTGGCTCCCAGTGGATACAAGGGTTAAATTCTAAACCCTCTGCATTGTCCATAGGGTTTTCTGAGACCTGGGTCCAAAATACCTTCAGCTATCCCTCTGCAAATACCTCCCCTGTGGAGCTCTTCACTCCTCTACCTCCTTCAGGGTCAGTCGTTTTGCAAAGAAACGAGCTGGAGGTAGATCTCTGTCTTTGGCTGGGGCCTCCCTCTGGAACAGCTGCTGAAACTTGAGTAGAACCATCTCCAGTTCTGGAAGCACCTCAAGACCTTCCTCTTTGCTTCTGCCTTCGACCCTCCCCTGCTGATCTGTCTCTCTCAGCACTGGGCACCTGGCCACCCTCTGTCTTCTGGGACCAGGTACCTGCTCACCCTGCCAACCTCCTGCGCTGCCTCCGGACCACCCCTTGCACTGGGGTCTGTATCTGTACTCATGACAGTCACCCCCTTTTCTTCCTGCACTTATCAGACATACCGTGTCTGCTGCCTTAAACCCAGCACTTGCCACTTGCTGGCTGCACTACCACTGTTTGTTGCCTTTATTATTTATAATTATGTATCTGTTTCTCCTTTGCTCTACACTTTCCACTTCTCCCCCCTTCCATGCACTTTCCCCTCTCCCATGCACTTGGGTGTTCTCAATGTCACTGGGCCTAGTAAGATCGTTGTTTTGTTTTCCCCTGTTCCCCCTACCTTGCCTTGTCACGCTCTGAAATACTTGTGTACGAGCGTGATAGAAATAAAATATCAATATCAATACCAATTTCTATGAATCAAATAATTTTGTCTTTGGAGTAACTTGGTCATGAAACTTCTTTGTGAATCATGTCCATTGACTTTAATGGACATCCATAACATACTCTCATTATAATTTTTTGCTAACTAACTTCAATTGGTAGTGTAATTTTTTTACTGATTGGTCCTATTTTTACACCAACAATTTAATGAGTGTGAATGTGGTCTCACCATTTTTATATTGAACTCTGGCTGGGCCTAAAATTCTTGAAACTTGTCTGTTGTGGTTTGGGCTTGTTTCTTTTCTTGCATAGCACAGCATCTTTCGTGGGTGTCAGACGTGGGCTTGGACAAAGCTACCAAGAGGAAGATTAAGAAAATCTGAAGGAATATTAGTTTACCAGCACACTTACTTTGGTGGATATGGCTTGCTATGGTTGCCGGGTCAAAGAGCATTAAACATTTATCCAGCCCTATTAAGGCCACTGGCATGAACAGAGATAGACAAATCGGACAGACCGTTATTTCCCACTCGCCCCATGTACACGTTCTGTTAGCAGCCTGCAAGGGGAGCCAAGTAATCAGGAGGCTAGGAACGCAAGCTGAAACTGGCAATCTCTGCCGGAGTTCCAAGCTGCCTGATGGCTGGTTCGCTGCTCGCGACTTCTCCCAACCCTCTGCTACCTTTTTTTTAAAATTCCCCCTCCCCACTAACCTGATTACGGCGGCCCGTCGCCATAGCTGCTGCCGTGCAATCCGCTCCTCTTCAGTTTGGCTATCATGAAAATGGAAGAGCTGATTCATACTGAGCCCCGCATTCTAGTTCCATGGAGGCCATCTTTGAACAGTCTTTTTGTTCAGTGAACAGGACGCTGCGAGGCCACCCTTTCACAGAATGAAAATACTTTAAAGTAGCCTCATCCCAGCTCATGGGACGGGCGCTTATAGCATTAAGCACCCATTCCAATGGCTGGAACTGGTGGTAACGGCATGGATCCTCAGTAAATGCCCTTGCTTCCCTCGGGCCTTTAACTGAGGCTGCCGGATCGTTACCACAAGCTCCAGCCCTTGGAACCAGTGCTTAACAGCATATTAGAACATGGCATCAACATGAGTCTACTCTTCTCCAAGCAGCAGTGGACATACGCCGCAGGACCTGGACCGAGTATAGGCATACACGCTGCTCGATTACGATGCCGGCACAGGGTGATCATTTTCACTCTATATTATCATAGGGATAACGCCTATCGAGAGTAGTTCATTTGTAGCAACGGGAGATAAGGCATTCTTAGAAGAAGGGTGAACTCCGGGAAAATACAGAGGAGAATAGCAAGAAACTCTCTGCAGCGGCGAGATCAATACATGTTTCAGCTCGTGGCATCTGAGTTTATTTATTCATGGAACATTTATCTCAGTGCCACCTTCAGGAAAATCAATTATCACTTTATCACCTTAGCCAAGTTGTATACATCTTATGGATTTTCGGGGATACAATCTTGACAAATGTGTACCCTGCCTGATGCTTTTTAGCTCCTGGAAATATAAGGCTGCGGTCGGTAGGGAGCACCTCATTTAGATGTTGCCTTTTAATTAACAGTGGGCAGCCCTCGTAACTCTGTTTTTAGTTTATTTGATGCTCTTGACAACCGCTCAGCCAATGTATTACAGTTGTTGAAAATATTAATTCCATTCAATATTGAGGGGATTCATTTATGGGTAGAATTTGATGTATAGGACTTTAAAACGAACATAAAATTACCATAAAGCACTATGTTCTATTTTGTGATGCAAAATATTCAATGTTTTTCTTTGTTCTCAAGTTTCAGGAAACAAATTTGGATCAAGCAACCAAGCAAATGTGAGGGGCTTTGCAATTCTAAATCCATTCTGGCTATTCATAGGCTCACTGCTGAGGTATGTAGGTCAAAGCACCGAATCAGACAGAGCACACTCAGCCCTTCATCCACCCAAGGTTAATAACATTGGGTTATACCAACAACTCTTATGTACAGAGAAGTAGAATCCCCTTGTGTTAGTCAACACTATTGTGTTGTAGCTGCATGAGATGCCCCTCCCACTGAGGTCGTGAGTTTATGGTGGCCTGGGGAGCACGCCTGCAACAACACTTGGGACTTCGCAGGGGAAAATATGGGGTTTCCCGGAGATCCTCGTCTTCTCCCAATCCTTCTTGTGGGATACATTCCAAGATAGATACTGTGTGAAAGCTCCTGCATGAATAGGGGTTCACAGGAAAATGAGCCATCTTCTCCACTATCTGATACAGGTGGCCGGGAGTCAAGACAACCCCAGACCAAAACAGGGCTTAATAATCACAGTTAGGCTGTAAGAGTTCCCCTTGCTAAACAAATCCAATATCCACTTGGGACACAGCCCATTGCTTTCAATTGAACCCTGACTCCTTTCCCAGGGAACACGGGGTGGGATGCACCGTGCACCAGACAGGGGTGGAGGACTGGACACCCTGAGACCCCTTGCACTAATAGGACCTCCTCCGTGTTCAGTCAACACAGTAAAATGGAGAACCTCTCTCCACCAGCCAACAACGGGATTGTGTATATACAGCTCCTAAACCCCACTGGACACTACAACTCGATATTCCAAGTGAAGGGGTGCAAGGAGGCGCTGGAAATCCGAAATTCTCCAGCTCTACATGTCTTTACTTGTTAACAAAAGAGAGAGAGAGAGAGAAAAAGAGAGAGAGAGAGAGAGAAAGAGAAGAGAGAGAGAGAGAGAGAGAGCCTTTCAAACAAACGTAAAAAGCAATTGCAGGAAATCATAGCAAATACCAGCCCTTTTAACCTTCTGAGTGCTGAACTACAAAGCCTCACCGATAATTAAAACACGGTAGGGACACACCTGACCCTCCTCCCCGCAACTGGGCCTAATAGGGATTATGCTAATATTGCAACAACAGGGTAGGTTTATAAACATATTGGGAAGATTTCCTTCCCTAACTATTATTAATACAGTCTTTTAACAAACAGAACAGTTATTCGGGAGAAATAATATTAGATATAGACTGTGCTGTCACATCATTCAAAGTGAACAGGTAGAAACAATGTCGTGGCTGTCGCTAATGGAAGAGCACCCTGTCCCTGACAGGAGTGCCTAACCCTAGATGGGGGATGGTGTGCCGCCTATCTAACAGGGATAGTGGAAGAAAGGCTGTCCCTAGTCACTACCAATCAGATTAGTTGCGTCAATTTCTGTTGGAGTTAAAACAACCCGAGATACAACCCATCGGCTCATATTGTTCAGGGAGGAGTGGATTTTAGATCCTGTCAGAATAGCTGATTGACTTGTGGTGAAATATTTTTAACCCTAGGATTTTTATGCATTACATTTATTTACCCACATGCATCAAATATACCAAACGCAATTGGTTGTGCTCAAAATTATATATATACAAAAGATCCCATATAGTAGTTAGGACACCTTAAAAGGATCACTACACGTGCGTACAGTTTTGATTTTTTGTATATAACATGTCCCTCCTTGTTGTCTGGGATATCACAACGGTCATGAGGCCCCTCATGACCCGTTGGTTGACCGGTTTCAATGGCGTGTAGGATTTATGCCATCTTCTTCAGGACCGCTAATTATGTTGTGGTAATTCAGGTTTCCACCGTGTCTCTGTATTTGACAGCATAGGCGAGCGCCTCCGTCCCCTGTAAGGAGACAACAAAAAACAGAAAAGCTGGGTGTAAATACCCCACTAGCTACGTACTAACTGCATATTGGCAGAATTACAGCCACATTGTTAGGAAAGCTTGTTTATAGTATACATCTATGTGTTATCTGAAAAGACTAGCCATTGCCACATTTCTTGGTGGCTGTGCACATTCTCTAAAGGACATGGAATAGAGGGAAAGGGGGGGGGCGTTTTGTGCAGCTAAAAAAACATAATCCTTATGGTATGACGTCTATCGTATCTGATTCTGACTATATTCGCAATACCTATATATAACTGGTTATTGTCCCATTGGCTTGCGTAGATGTATTAAGCAAGCCAAAAACCAAAGGGGCGAAAAGGAAGAGATGTCCACCCACCTGGTGCTAAATTGTGGCCAGTGTGGAACGGAGCACATCTTAGTTCTAAACAAATATAAAGGAAGGGGGCACAGGCTGTTAGGCATACGAGGAGATATTGTTATAACTGTGTTATAAGGCTCATTGGATCTGGAATAGTTGCCTACCTCTGACTCTTGGGTGCGCGTGCATCAGTCACTTTGTGCTCTGTCTGCTGGAAAAAAAACAACAGCTGTTCTCTGGCGAACGCGGAATAGAAACGTGTTGGTTCCACGTTCGTCACAGGGGGCGTGGTTGGCGAGAGAAAATGGTACTCGGCTGTGAAAGTGCGTGAGTGGTAAGTAAAGTGAATACATGTGGCTAAGTGGGAGAGTAGGAGACTGAGTGAAACGGAATGAGAGAAGGTGAATGAGAGCGTAAAAGAGGGTGACGGCGAAGGGTGGGGTAGCAAGTGGGGTTTAATGGAGGGTATTGGAAGGAGAGAGCAGTTGACAGTAGAGGGGTGGACAGGGGAGAACAGAAGAGTCTATGGGGAGAGCAGCAGAGTGGATAAGGGAGAGTAGCAATAGATGGAAGAACATTAGTCGGACATGGAGACGAATAGATGGAGAGAAAGAGGAGATTGGCAGGAAGAGAAGGAAGGAGAATGAAGGAAGGAAACATCATCACATTGAGGAATACAAGAGTGAGGGAGTTAAACGACAGCGCTATAGAAATTCCACCTTCTATTTCATACAAAGACATTGGACTCACCTGCCAATGGAGCAGTATCCTCACTACGCCGACCTCTCTAAACAGCCAGAAAGCCCTCATACCAACAGGGACATGGACCATTGCGGGCTGCCAATGCCGGAGACTGGTTAACACGTGTGCAACAAAGGAGCATGGCTTAGTGTTATATCCGCCTTGCGTCTCGATACGCGGTGACGCTAGGCGCTCAATAAAGGCCCCGCCTCCGCAGCGCGGAGGCAGTTCCGGGGCAAGGCAGCAACACAAAGGTGTCCGTGTCTTTCATGCTCCAGCCGGAGCTGCGCAGCAAGGGACCACCCACGCGGGCCTACCTCTCCCTGATTCCTGCCGACGCCTCGGCCGGGACCAGGGACACAACAGCTTAGCACCCTTTTATGTGTTTGTTTTTCTTATAACATCTTCCGGGCAAAAGGACATTCAGCGTTTGGTCCAGGGAACCAGCTGAGGGGGAGAGCCAATGCAGGGGCAAGAAGGTGAATGAAAGGAATAAGCAGGAAAGTGTGGGTTATTTGTGTGAGGTCAACAGAGGAGATGGAGAACCAAGAGGGCTGGCAGAGAAAGGATGGATCAGTGGACTGTGGAGGACAATTGCTGAAGTAGTGTGCAAGGTGAGGTACTGGTTGGTGGGAATATGTGGTACCTGTGTTTCAGTGTGCATGGAAGGTCAGTAAGATGAATAGAAAGAGAGAAAGGAGTCAATTAAATGGGATTGGGAAAGTGACATGAGATTGAATGTGGGAGAAGTTGGGGGTGGATTGAGAGTAGTAGTAGTGTGGGGTGGGGAGAGTAGTAGTAGTGGGGCGCGTAAAATGGGAGGATGGATGTAGATAGTGGAGAGAAGCACATCAGAGCGATAGAGGACAACGTGTCAGGGAGAGAGATGAGAGACAGTGGCTGGAGTAGGAGGGAGGCGGGTAGGAGGAGAAAAGTGAGTGTGACTGAGAGACATGGCTAGAGGAATACCAGAGTGTGGAAGCATAAAACCATGTGAGGATGGGCGACTGGAAGGCACACACGCTCTCGTTTCATTACATTGGGTAACTGAGAGCAGGGGCATTCAGGGGCATCCAAAATGGTGACGGATGGAAATTGACATTGATAAGTAATTCCCCTCAAGGTCAGCACTTTCAGATAGCTAGCTTTGTAGATAGTAGAGATTACTGGTCATTAGTGATAAGCATGGGGTTGAGGCATGCCTGGGTTAGGAGGGAATGGCCTGTACTAGGATCGGGAGAGGGATGCCCTTCTGAGAATAAAAACCTATGAACTATCATCAATAGTTGGAGTGTTATTGAGGCCATCTGCGACAGATCATGGACAGATATAATTATAAACCGAAATGTGAGGATTAATTGGTTCGTAATCATCAAGTGATGAGTTGTGAGTACTCAATGTGGGCATTAAGCTACAGAATGTAGGACACAAGATCCATTGGTGTTACTTATGTTTCAATACTCTATCAAAATCCTTGCCATGGATTTGGATACAATTTGTCCAAAACCCCAAATCAATATCACTTTCTGTATGCAAACGACATTGGAAATGCTGTGTCTGTGTCCATTCCTGGACAGAGGACTGCCTTCAGCAGGAGGCTACTGGTAACAGGCAGTTCCCTGCATGAATGGCGTGGAGGCTCTCCGGGGCAGTGAGCAAACATTGCCTCTCTTGTCCATGTATGCCAGCCAGGACTGGTATAACCTCTAGTCAAAGTCTAGTATCTGAGACTGGGTGTGAGTGGGTGCAAACCTGCCAAGGTGCTGAAGAGGTTTGGGACAAAGTGGTGGAGTGGACACAGTGGGGACATTTATGGAGGAGTGGTTTTACTAAACAAGGTCCTTTCCCATATTTACATGTTATTTCTTTGCCCCCCACTGCCCCGAATACTGGTAGAAGACCCTTCTGAGGATACCCTCGGCTCACACTCACCCCTTGAATCTGGAATCCTGGTGGCTGCAGTGAGGACTATGGGGTGGTGTGCGATCCCTCCATATTGTCCTGAGTTCTGCATCAGTCAGTGGTGCCAGTGTAGATCAGAGAGCCGCAGTTCAGAAAGGAGTGTCTTCCATGTGCAGTGCCCGGGGCCAAGACTTTTGTCAAGTAAACACCCAGAAACCTTGGCCGTCAAGAGGGTCATCGAGGCCCATCAGCCTCTCCACACGTGTTCCACCCTCTGATGGGGGCTGAACGAAAACGTCCAGTACCTTTGAGTGGTGGGCTTCGACACCTCCACAAAGTCAATACATGTGCAATTATTAAGCGTGATGGATATATAACAAATGCCATACTTCACACAACAGACCCGCAGCAGAATACAGGGCTACCACAGACATACTGAAACTGAATGTGATTGCTGTGCTTGATACACTGGTGCAGGTCTATTGGCACCGACTGTTAGCACCTTTAATTTCCTGATAGGGAAAATCCATCACACTGCCCAACCAATCCACATCATCCCAGTTATTAGTCTGTAATGTTTCTTAAGATGGGTTTTCAATTCTATCTGGAAGTGACATTTCTACCATTCAGGCAACTCCTCCGAATCTCTGCTCTGATACATCTGTTTATGCCACGCTACCAAACTCAAATAATATGCTTAGCCATACTGGTGTTTTAAATCCTTAGGGTGCTCTTACCACTCATTCCTCTGTTATGGAACATATGAATAACATTTTGAGATTCACAAAGGTTATGCCCAAATGACAGGATGTGCAGATAGCCAGCAATACAAATAACTGTGAAGTTCCCCAATAAAGGCATTGCAGAGTTTTACCAGAATGTTGGGCACACTAGGAGTTTGCAGGGAGCTCTGATCAATTTGAAAAGGGTCCATATTTCAAAATGGGACACACCCACGGACTTTATCTCAGTGGTTGTGGTTGTGGGTGAGTAACTTTTTACAAAGGAACACGGATACGGACTACCAGGCGAGAATATCCGATCTTAAAATAGTGATTGTCACGATGTTGGCCGAACCTTTTCTTAATTAGATGGACTGCTTTTTGGATGCTTGTTTTAAAATCCTTCTGCTCTTTAAATGTGTTGGTTATCTCTCCTGTGTGCGATATAATTTGTTTTGCCCGCATGACATTCGGCCATTCTTTTAACCACATGTAGGGGTAGATTGCCCCCTTTGTAGTTGCCATTTTGCAGCCTAAATCCCCCTTCCCCCATAAGCATGCATAGTCATAGCCTTTTATAACTCACACCTGAATTGTATCTGACTGCATGCTCTCTTTCATTGATCTGCAGGTAGGGGTAGATTGTCCTGTTCACCTTTAAGGGTTCTATTTTGGTACCTGAAGCCCAATGTGTAGCCCTCCCTCCATCTCCTTACTTGCATTCTGTGATCCTACTGCTGATGAATTCAGTGCTAAAAGAAGGCTGATGTCCTGTTTCCTGTTTATATCTGTTTCCTGCTCAACTACTTCCAGGATACTTTGGGAATGTAAGCACTTACCCCTGGGCGTCTACTCGCCCAGGTGTCCAGAGCAAAGTGCAGACAGAGCTAAAAGCTATTGCAATTATGTCTATCCTATGTTAATGCTTTGTCCGCTGGTATCCCCTGTTTGGCACAGGGTGACACCAAAGATGCCTCAACTAAAACACACAAGCAACGTTCACATAAAACTCCAACACAACACTCCAATCAAACACCTAATCACTTACAGCTGAATTCTGCTCAATTGCCACTCTGCACCTGCACACACAATTTAACTTAATGGCCAAATTTGCACACACTCCCCAGTCATACTCTTTCTAACAGAGATATGGCTTAAACCCGACCACACTACTATTATCCCTGACATGCTTCCATCGCACTATCTCATCCACCGCAGAGACCACCCCCATGACACCCAAGGTGGTGGCATTGCCATCATAAATATAAAGGTTTACTCACAATTAGCTATCCCACACAACCGATGTGCACTGTCTTGGATGTGGTCCCTCTCACTCGCTTCCCTCCATCACACTCACATCCCACCCACCTTTTTCCACCTCATTGACTGGCCCCCAACACACAGCCCCGACCTCCACACTGACTGAGCTACAATCACAACTAAAAAACACAGCTCCATCTGTACCAATATCTACCATAGCGACTTCTGCCATGGTAGTTCCCATCCAGACAACAATCACATATTAAACAGAGTTATCACTCCACTCAACTCTAGGACCTCACAAAACTCAACACCTACCCACATACTGTGAAGAATCCGATTGAGTCATCACTAATTCCCTGGTGCAGACCTCCCCCCACATGGCCAGGGGACAGCAGCCACTACCTGATCCTGACCTTGGGGGTGGTAATATGAGAGAGGATCATGTGGGAGGAGACGACTGCCGGGGGAGGTGGTCACTGGGAGTGATGCAGTATTCCCCTCTTTCTCTAGAAGAAAACCCCATGCACCCAAACTTCTGAGGGCATCCTGCCATTCTAGTCAAAATCTCCTTAATATGTCCAACATACACCACAAATGCAAAATATCTCCTGTGTTGGTGTTTTTCTAAGTACAACTCTTAAACAACATTATTTTAGAAATTCCTCGAACTTTAATGAGGAAAAGGAGAAAGGAGTTGATGCAGATTTAAAGAAACCTGTAGTTGAAGGTTCAGACTAGTTTGGGTAAATCACAAGTGTGCGGGACATTTTAAAATGGCATCCACCCTCAAAGTGAATGCAGAATTGGAGTCGACCATGCCGGAAGAATTCGAGAGAACAGACACATCCGAGCGGCAGATCGCAACAGTGAGAATCACATACTGGTACGATAAGAAGGAAGGGGAGATGCAACGGGCACCTTTGGAGGACTTTCGAAGTACCAGGAGCAGCAGAGGAGCTCTTGCAGATATGGAAGTGCCGAAAATCAGCATTCTCCAGTCCAGGTCATGGCCAGAAGCAGCGGAAGAGCGCACAGCTGAAAGGAACGCTGGAGGAAGGTACACAGTGCAAAGGATCCATCCCAGAGAGGAAGCTTCCTCGCAGAGACACATCATAGGTCAGGGACGCTGCCAAGCAACTGTGAGTCTGGCCAGAGGCATTGGGGACCATGGGGCATACCGGCAGGCATGTACACAAGTGAATTAATTAAGAACATTAGAATACCAACCAGCTAAAGTGCAACAACAAAACCTGAATACGTCCCCATGTGTGGGAAAAGTTGAAACAAGTAATTACCTTAAGTGAGCAAATAGAAACACAGCAAGGTGATACAACTGTGGCATATTTAAAGGACAGTGAAATTGAAAAGAAGTCCTTGTGAAAAAAAAGTATGAGGCAGTTGACGTTTGGGGGCGGGGGGCAGATACCTGACTGAGAGGTATAACAGGGGATATGAAGGACCCAAGAGAAGGATTCCTGGCAGGGGAATATACCAGGCAATCCACCCAAGAGTTTAGAAAGCTATTAAACATTGTTGCATGATACCTGGCAGGGCCGTTTACCAGGGGATCTAAAAAGTCCACAAAGGATGTCCTGGAAACCAAATATACCAGGTATTTTGAAGTTGAATACAACCTCTAAAATAATTTGGGAAGATACCTGGCAGGACAATACACCAGGGGATAAGAATAACCCATAAAAAGATACCAGTCAGGGGCATATACCAGGAGATCAACCAAAGCTGTGGAAAGGAATCCCTGGCCACCAAATAGTGCAGGCACTTTGAAACTAAATAAGAACTTTAAAAATGTTTGAAGATACTTGACAGTGGAGTACACCAGGGGATCTGAATAGCCCACCAAAGGCTTCCTGGCAAGGGAGTATACCAAGCTGTCCACTAAAGTTGTAAAAAAAAAATGTACACATGTTGCAAAATACCTTCCAGAGAAGTAAAGCAGGGATTCTAAAAAGCACAAGAAGGAGGCCTTGGTGAGTAGAGGCACCAAGCATTTGAAGTTGTGAAGTTGAATAAATATGTTTTGGGACAGATACCAGGATATCTGAAGAGTTCACAAGAGAATTCCTGATGACGGTGCACATCAGTTAATCCAGAAAAGTACAGGACAAGTTCAATAAAACATTGGCTAAAAACTCCTGTAATTACTGTATAAAAAACCCAAGGAGGAGCTGAATGTTAAACAGTACAAAGAGACCACATAAGAGTTGAACGCTATGGAATGTATTGTTTGCACAAGATCTTTCTGGACCTAATTCAAAGAACCAAGGAGATTGTTGTTTGAAAGAGACACTTTTGCCATCCTGCTTAAAAATCCATGGGAAGGGAACCACCCTCTGGATCCAAGGGTTTCTCCATGGAAAATACTTTTCTGTTGGATTTACTCATTTCCTTTGATTATGAACACATTTTGCCAACTCTAGATCAGAGACATTTCCTTACATTAGTAGTTGTCATTTCTAGTGTGAGAGCCAGGTTGGAATGTTTTGGACACAAGGACAGCTTATAGGTTTATTGACTTGACACAGACTGATCTTTAGTTTTAGTTTCTTAGACATGGAACCTCGCATTAGGATAGAGGTAGAGAGACGTTCACCCAACCCATTTCATTGTATTAAACATGTCTGAAACTGAGAAAATGATATATTTGCGTCTGCCTCTCATTTCTGACCCCTCACAATACTTGGGAGGCAATACCCTAAACCTTCTGGTTAAAAGAAAAAGAACATGTCTGGAAAAATCAAAACTGTGTTTCTTGATTTGAATCCTTCGCTATCCCCTTCACGCTCACTTTACCACACAACATCCCCCACTTGCCACACTCCATCACACTGAAGCCAGCCAAACCAAATACATTACAGACACAGCCTTATCACCACTCATACACTTCACCCCCACACACATGCCTCCATGCTCCTCAACAATTACAGCACAAAATTGTCCCATTAAAATCACAAAATCCCCACAACCACCACCATAAACCAATTTCTATCAAACAGGAAGCCCGAAGCCTAGAAAGAATTTGGCTAAAGAACCCCTTTACCACCATGAGGGCACCTCTCAAACACTACCACAACAAATGCAAACAGCCATACGCAATGCTAAAGTAACCCATTACCTCCAATATCTCCAATCTGCCACCAATCACACACAGAAGCTTTTCAACATCATTAAACTACTTTCCAAACCATCATCTGTATCTCCACACATCATACAGTCTAGTATAGAACTCCATCATGGACTACTTCAATTATAAAATACTCAACATTAGGAAAGCCCTCCTCTCTGTTCTCCCAATCCCACACCCACTCCCAAACATGCAAACCAATGGGACACCTTCCACTGCATTGACAAAGACACAATCATAACTCTTACTGCCAAATCAAAAGCTGCATACTTCCTGAATAAAGCATACCCACCTCAATCCGAACCCAACTGCATCATCGCCTGCTCTAGTATGACACTGTTTCCTCTATACTCAAAACTGGACAATTATCGCCTCCTCAAAAAACCATCTTTAGATCCTAGGGTCCCCAAAAATGAATTCTCCATTACTATACTGTCATACCTCACCAGAATTGTGAAATACTCAGTCACTATCCATATGCAAAAACACTTCACCACAACCAACCTCCTCAAACCCTTCCAATCTGGCTTTGGGCCTGGACAGCACCAAGACCTCTAAACTGCACAACCTCTATGACCTCCACAAAATAACAGTTACATTACACACAGCATTACTTGTGCTCCTACACCTCTCTGCAGACTTCGACAATGTGAACCACAACATTGCACACAATATTCTATTGCAAAAGATGAAACTCTCAGGATGTGTTCTTGACTAGTTCACCCACCTCCTTCCTCACTGAAAGAATGCACATTTTGTCGCCATGTCCTTTTATACATCAGAACCCAATAGCAAATAGAACATCCAGTTTCACAAATACACAGACAATGCACAAACGTACATCCAAACCTCATACTCTTCACAATCCCACACCTCAAAAGCTATCTCTCCATTATCACCAGCCGTCAACTTCCAAAACCTCAATCCTTCCAAATTAGAATACTTCCTCATCTGCCCCCTCCCAAGCCCAAACCAGACCTCACCTCCTGGATTTAATTACTCTCCACAGAACACACACACATATTCCTCTCCACACCTGTCACAACTCTTGGCTCCACTATCGACCCCAGCTTTCATTCATGCACCACGTAACTGTTGCCACCAAAGAATGCAATCTGCAACTACTTCCCCTATGCAAGATCCGACAAATCCTTCCCCATGACAACTTCTTGCACCGCAGTCCAAGCATCGGTTCTGTCCAAGCCAGACTATGGGCATGCTCTCTCACTGGACCCACTTGACTCCACAACATCACACTTTTCCTCCTGAAAACCATACAACATGCAGCAGCCAGACATATCCTCCACTTACCTAAACATTCTCACATCATCCCAGCTCTCACCTAGCTCTACTGGCCACCGCATCCCGGGGAATTGCCTTCAAAGGACTCTCCATTGTATTCAAAGACATCCAAAACAACACCCCATCTTGTATTCAAGAGCAGTCCAAACCAATCACCCACACAAACAACAGACTAGCCAACAGGCATACAGAATATGGGTTACCCTTCCTCTTCACATCTGCACTGTACCCTTTATCACTGCTTTCAGAAAGATCCTAAAAGCATAGTTTCACCACAACATATCTACCTTACTCCTCTCCTACCACTTGTCTATTCTAATATTCATATCCTATCTTGAAAATATTTTGTAACTTCTGCTTCACCTCTCACCTTCTCAACCTTTGAACCATGTCAGGTGCTCTGAGACCCCTGGGTAGGGCCAGCACTGAGCAAAACATCAAATAAAGTAAAATAACATGTGTTGGTCTCCCACTTTGATACTTTTGATACATTGGTGCTTTGTGAAAAACAATGAACAATAATATTGTCTTGGAACATTTTTATTATTCTTACTACAAGACTGAGAGGCAATGGGAGGGGATGGATAGGTAGGTGGTGGTGCATGTTAGGGATCAGTGATAGAGAATGAGTAATGCTGTAGTCTGGGAATGGCTTTGGAGAACTAAGAATCCTACACTTGATGAGGTTTTAAATGTTTTGTGTTATGTTATGTTAACAGATTTATATCACGCCAAAGCCCGAAGGCATCCAGGCACCCTTAACAGAGAAAGTGAGCCGACAGGTTCCCAGTATTACTCGAACAAAGTGTTCTTCACCAATTTCCTGAACACCAGGTGGTTTTCTTACCTATGCAGAAGTTCCGGTAAGGTGTTCCAGGCTCGTTCTGCCAGTGTGTGGAAGGCACGGCCGTTTCCACTGGCTCTTTTTATGCAATCAACTTATAGGCGGCAGGCCTTGGTGGATCGATGGCTTCTTTTTGGGCGATAGATGTTCATCCTATCCTTAAGGTATGTCGGGGCATTACCGAAGACACATCTATGACAGATGGTCAACAACTTGAACTGGATCGTTGCTCAAACAGGCCGCCAGTGCAGATCCCTGCATGCTGCAGAGGTAGGTTCAGCGCGGCTCATCTGATGTATGATGCGTACTACAGCATTCTGTATTTTTTGCAATTTCTGAACATCTACTTTATTTGCCCCACCTAGGAGAGCATTACAATAGTCTACCCATGGAAAGTATCATGGCTCTGACCAGCTTCACACAGCTTTCCTTAGAGACCAAAAGGGCACCTTGCCGCAACACTTTTAGGTGGTAATTAGTGTTTTTCTCTATTGCCTCCACATGGGCACCACTATCTAGGCTGGCTTCCAGGTAAGTACCTAAGGTCATCACCTTGGACATCACTGTAAACTGGCTACCGTTGATCATAAAACTTACAAAGACCTGGCTGAACTTGTCTCTGGCATGTCGAGACCCATAGAGCTTGAGCTTGGTCTTTGTTACGTTTAGGCATAACTAATTAGTGGTCATTAAGCCCTTGGTGGTCTGATAGACCAAATACAGCTTTCTCTGATCGTTTTCGTGGTTCCACTGATCTTGAGTGCCAACTGAAAATCATCTGCATAATTACAGATAAAGAGATCCAGGTTCTCCAAAATGATACACAGTGGGACAATGTATATATTAAAAAGTAGGGGAGAGAAACTTAATCCCTTGGGGACTTCACAGGTAGTAATTTCAATTTCAGAGGCGTTTTCATCCCAGTAAACTCTTGAACGACATCCCTCGAGAAAGGACTTTAAGCCATTTAATCACCTCTACTGAGAGTTCCCCTACAGTGGCCATCTGATCAAGCAAAGTCTTGTGATCAAGCAAATCAAAGGCCGCTGATAGATCCAACAATACCAGCAGCCCCGATTTGTTCAGCTCTAACTTGGAAAGCATATGGGTCTGTAGATCAAGTAGTGCACTCTCAGTGTCATGAAAACTGTGGAAACTAGATTGTTTTTATGTAAGATGCCTGCGCCTGAAATATGAGTCTGTAGTTGTACCGTGGCAACTTTATCAATCAGTTTCAGGAAAAAAAGGGTATTCGTGATGGGTCTAAGATTTGTGGCATCATTTGGGTCTAAGCCTGCCTCTTTAACGGTGGGGTAACCGCTGCGTCTTTTATAGACTGCAGAATGACACCTGTTTGAAAAGAGGTGATGACAAACCTACAGAGAAATGGAGCAAGACTTTCCTTATGTTCCAATATTGTTTTAGAAGGGAGGAGTTGTCCCGGGCAACTAGTAGGGTGCACAGTTCTAAGAATATTGTGAATTTCTACCGTAGTCATCTTGGAAAACCTAAAGCCCACAGGGGATTTCTCCTTACTCTGGGCTCTATGCTCTGGGGATCCACCTTTGCATTCGCCCTACCCACCTCCTTGTTTTCCTTATTACTGATTCCAGTCCTAACTGTAGGATGTAGATCTAGATCCTGCCTGATAAGTTCTTCCCAGATCTTTTTCGTGCTAGTTGCAGTTTGTCAGAGAAAGCTTTTTGAACACTTACAACAGTCATCGTTTGTGGGTCTGATAGTGGGATTTATGACTGTGGGTTTTTCCCAAGATGTAAGAAGTTGGAAGAGTTCTTTAGTTTGGTTTCCGGCCTGATTTATTTGGTCATTGTAGAAGCTATGTTTTGCTTCTATAATCATGGCCTCATATTAATTTTCCTTGAGCTTCCATGCTGCCAGGTTTTCTGGTGTCTTTTCTTTCAACCAGGCATGTTCCATATGTCTTTTACTAGCTTTAAGTTTCACTAAAACCAGGGAAGAACCATTTCTGATGGTTAGGTGTATCTCTGACTGTTCTAGTTTTCAAAGGAGCAAAGTTATCTAACATACTTCTTATCTCCTTAGTATAAGTACTGATATGAGTCTTGGGGTCATCGGAATCCTCAGTTTTATTCATTAAGACAGTCAGACATTCAGAAAGAATAGGTGCTGTAATGGCTTTAAAGTTCCTATTTAGAACTTTACGCAAAGGTTCAAGTGCTTTTTGTAAAGGGGATGGGAGCTGCAATTGGCATAGGATGGAAGAATTGTCGGACCATATGCAGGGTGTTGTAATAAAATCTGTAAGGAGGAGGTTTCCACTCCCCACCCAGTCTAGCATGTGCCCTTTCATATGCATAGGATCAGAGTTATGGATAATTATCTTATTATGTTTAACTTTTTTTCTCAAGCTCTAAGGCTATTTTGTCTTTGGGATGTCCTTTCCAAAGATTTAAGACCCCTAACACGGCCTCTGCAGAGTTTACGGTTAACATGGGGGTTACCAGATTTACGAGATCCTCATTGAATTTTAGTGATTCACCTGGTGGCCTGTAAAGCACAACCAGGTTAATACTTTGGTTAAAATTGGGGATAAGTATGATGTGTACTATATCGCAACCTTCACACTCTATCTTAACTTCATATACGCCAAGCTCTTTTTTACATAGCACAGCCTCTCCCCCTCCCGGACCTCCCTCTCAATGCTTCCCAAAGAAGGCACATCCAGGTGGAGTTGCTTGCTCAATAGTAGGGCCATGGGCACCAGTAAGCCATGTTTCTGTGATGCACATGATGTCCACCCTGTGTTCCAGGATGAATTCATGCACATCAATCGTGTGTTTAATAAGAGATCTGGTGTTTAACAGCTCTAGAGTCAAGTTGGCTGTTAAGAACCCTTTTGTTAACATAATATCAGCTTTTGAATCACTCTCCGCAGAGGAACATGTATCAACAGTGACAGCTGGCAAGAATAGGCATTTCTGTGGTCGGTGCCGTCATCCGACGCACATTTTACCTTTTCTGCAACTACGTAGTTTAGCATTGGTGTAGTATGTACTGCACCAATGTCAGTACTAGGGGCTATAATATCGGGACCACCACCAGCATGCTCAACCACTTGATCAACAACTAGTGCTCTCTCAAAACTGGAGGTGCGAGCGTAGGACTTACTTCTGACTCTTGCAATAGCATCGAGTGCTTGAAAAATACCCATGGGAAAGTAAAGAGAAGAGCTCACCGCAACCGCATGTCTCTACATGGACTGACTTGCACATACTTGCTTGACCCGTCCGCGCCGGCGCGTTCATTCCGGGTTTCTAACAATTTGCACTCTGTACTACAAAACCGCACGGAATTGTAGTTAAGATGTCTCAAAAGCGTGTGCATGCAGAGAGTATCTTCAGCTTTAAATTGCACAGGTTTTATGGCAAACACAGATAAATGCTTTCCAAATAGGTTGCCAAATACTAAAAAGAGCAGAACAATAAAATATACTAAAGTCAAAGTTGGTACAAAAACGAGAGTTTTCATCTCTATATACAGGTGCATAAGAGCATGAGTAACAAGTTAGCAGCAACAACGGAGAATCAGTGCCATTGAAATGTTCTATAAATGTGTGCAGTCGCTCATAAGTAAGTAATGTCATCAGTTGGGGAGGAGATGAATGCTAATCAGCTCCTTAGAATAGTTAGATGCACAAAGTGTTGAGCAAAACTGAGGTTATCAAGTCAGAGGGCTTGAGGCAATATAGTGACATAGAAAGCAAAATCACTATGATGGACCAGGAGGTGTACAAACAACTGTGGGACCTGTGAGTAATGAAGAAATGAAGATAGTCCAGTAATATCACATGATGCCAAGTGGTGGTAGGCCTTTCTTTCAAAGTGCATAAGGTGTGTTGCAAATGGACATTTTGCCTGACTCTGTAGAGCAGCAGGACAGGTTCAGTGAAAGAGGTTTCTTAGAGGATAGGACCGGCAGGGAGGATAATTGAGAGGGTGGAGTGAGTAGGCAAGGAGGACAATGTACTGCTACAGGTCAATGGGGAGTAAACAATTTGCACAGGCTAGGCAGGGTGGATTCAGAGATGTTAGTTGATTATGGAACTGCCTACACTATGGTTTTGACCATAGTGAATGAGCAGGGCTACTAGAAGTCTGCCTTGACCATTTCTTCCCCAGATATAAATTCCCATGCTTACAAGAAATGAGCTATCAATGTGCAAAACAAAGGGGGGTTCTGGGAGTCCCTCTACCGGCACCAACATTGCCCATTGACCTGTTCTTTGGTGGATTGCCCCTGTGAGAGTCACAACCAAGTCTTTAGCTCACTGTCCCTTTCACAGAGGAGAAACATCCTTGCATATCAGTCTTTGTCCTGCCCAAGGTCAGTCCAGCACCAAAATGCTAGGTAATTCTCCTCTCAACAAGAGTGCCAACAGTAACCCCAGACACCTGTTTCAGCCAGTCCCCGCTCACTATTGACACTACCCACCGGATAGCACCCTGACAGTACAGATCCCTCCCAACACTGCCCTCACCTCCGACACTGATCCCAGGCTGCACCCTGATAGAACATACCCCTCTCCACAATGCCCTCACCTCCGACATTACCCCCAGCAGCACCCTGACAGTACACTCTCTTCCACACACCGCTATCACCTCCAACAATACCCCAGGCAGCCACCTTAAGTCCAGACACCACCAACCAGCCTCCCTCACCTCCAACACTACCCCCAGGCAGCACACTGACAGTACACACCCCTCATGACACCGTCCTCACCCCCGACATTATCCCCAGATAGCCCTCTCAAGTCCCAACACCACCACCAGCCCCTCACTCTGACAATACCTGCAGGCAGCACACTGACAGTTTCCTACACAACCAGTACAATGCATGGCTGCAACTCACCATACCTCTGTGGTCTGCCTCCACCATGTCCAACGCCAACATGATCAGCACTGAAGATCAATCCAGGACCAGAGTAGCAGCTGTGACTCCCTGGCAGACCTGAGTATGCAGAACCACAACCAGACAACACTATATTGCACTAACAACACTGTGGCCACCCCATCCACATGTGACAAGTGAATGCAATACATAGTGGCATGTGCACATTGGCCATGGGTCATTGCAAAGGCATCGAAGCACAGCAACTGAATATGTGCTGAGGACAGAAGTAAACCAAAACAAGCATCGGGCAGATCCACAAATACTGACCAGGCGTGTTACAGCCTGAGCATAAGTGACCCGGGTAGAAGCGGTGGTAAAGTCTCTGCCAGGGACCACAACATGACAGGCCTGTGCATGGGTGATGGGAGGGCAGTCAGAGAGTACATGACTCGCTGAAACAGGAATTGTGTGCTGGCATACAGAAATAGCAAACATAGGACACAACTGCATTCCAGAGGCATGAGCGCAGGTAGTGTGTGACTGTTCATGCTGGTGGACGTGTGAGCAGGACATGGGAGGGACACAGCAATGGAAAAAAATTGTGCAAGTGATGTGACCATGCCACCCATCCACAGTGAGCCCACCTCCCACTGCAGCACCCACAATTCTAAATACACACTATAGTGAATAGATTGGGCACACATACACAATCTCAAGTATGTGCAAAGTGGACACATGGACAACAGTGGAACTGAAATAAAATCAATGTGATACTGTGCAAACACACATGAACAAGTGGCATTCCATCCACACTTAGAGTCAACTAAAAAATGCAAAACACATCCACACATCACTGCAACCATACCCTGCTGTACATCATCTCACACACACCAGAACCCTCCTTCCTGACCATACTGACACACTGATGCTAAACACACAGTGATGCTACACATGTAAACAAAATGAAAACATCCAGTGCAGCCTCCAGTCGTCTGATGGCCTCACCCCTAAATGTCAGACAAATGTGCATCCCTCCACCCGTAGACATCAGAGCAACAACATCACACACACAGGCACGCCACAATACACATGACATGAAATTGAGAGATGCACTGGGTGAAATGTCAGCAATCAAAGGTGCAGATACACAAATTAACTGTATGAAGTGTGGAATGTAACATTATAAAACATGTATTAAATAAAACCATATACCACAAAAACTGGGAACGAAGGTCCAAGAAGTCCAGGGTAAATGTGGAAAAATAAAATTAATCCTATACCTAAAGAACTATATACATGAAAAACGGGTAAAGAAAATCATTGAAGTCAAGGGCAAAAGAAAAAAAAACATTAATGAAACCTATACTTGAATAACTATATACAAAGGCAGTGGGCTACTCCCCATCTCTACTCTCTGCCAACCTGTTGATCAGGGCTGTTTCAGATGCAACGTCCTTCTCCCTCAGTTGGGCCTCTGTTGTTTCCTGGAGGGCTTGCAGGGTGGACAACAACTTCCATTCAGCGACCTGCAAATGGACTCCAGTATGGCAGCCCTCCTTGTCCGACAAAGCGCCACCTCAGCCCTGGCCACCATCACCAGCGCCTCCAGTGCCTGTTGCCTCTCTGCCAGCAGCAGCCTCCCCTAGTGATGTTTAATGCCCCCACAAGGTCCTCCTGTCCCAAAGTTGCCACCTGGCTCCTTGCTGTGGTCTGCCGTGAAACAGTCTGCCTCCTTGTAGTGGTATGCCCTCTGACATGATGACTATTGTTGGGGGCACACAGCACCTGCACTGCTCCGAGGTGCCTGCTCTCCCTCCATTGCCTGTTCCCATGTCGGTTCAGGCAGGGCATTGGGGGTGGGGCTGGTGCACAGGGGGCCATGCTGGTATGTGTCCTGGAAGGCACCCTAGTGTACGACTGGCGAACAGAGATGAACAGCCCATGGAGCCCACCAGGGAACAAGCCTGCTGTCTGCAAGGCCACGAGGTGGTGGAGCTCATTGTGATGATGGGCAGGCATACCACGAGAAGCCTGACCCTCATCACGTATGACTACCCTCCGCCTCGTCAGGCCGGTCAGCAGGAGCAGCACCTGATGGACCCATCAGCTGGCAAGGGGATGCTGGTCTGGGTGGAGGCATCCATGAAGGCGTGCAATGCTGCATCCGATGTCCCAGAGACAGGATTCTGAACAGGCACTTCCACGGTGGCCTGCACAGCTTCATGCCCCTGGGCCAGAATTGCAGTATGCACACCCACCTCAACAACCCCACCTGACCCCATGGGTTGGGCTGCAACTGTTACCTCCTCCACCTTCCCCTCTGTCAAACTGAATGACTCTGGGTGTCTTCCACCATGGATGGCCCTGTGTGGACTCACCCTCTCCCACCGCAGCAGAGGAGTCCCCTGCCACCTTCACCTCCTGCCACTTAACACCAGCAGCCATGCCTGATGGGCCAGGCACTTCCTCAGTCACATCGCTCACCGAAGATGAGCTGTCAAGGGGGAGTGTCTGGAGCCTGCGCCTTTGTCCGGTGGAACGGTGCCCACTTCAATGCTCCACAGCACTGCTTCTACCTTCTTCTTAAGCTGCAGCAACTGAGGTAAAGGAGACACAGAACAGCGGCATCGGTGTACTGCATCAAATCCTGTGTGTCATCAACAACATTTACAGGAACATGAATTGTCGAAGGTACAACCAGCAACATCCACACTCACACACATGGACATGCAATTAACACTCAAACAGACAACCACAGTCATGACACATCCACATGTAAATATAGCATAATGTGGGCAGTGCACGGATACTTACCAAGAGAAATGAGACGGCACAATGTGAAAGGCAACATGACCCAACTGCAACCTGATGCATATCCATGGGAGACATTCCACAGGGTCACAGGGGAGGGCCAAGAGTAAACTGGTAGAATGGACATACACGTAATGCATGGAAGCACAGATGGGACGAGACACTGCCATGGGCACATTTTTTGCAAGATACACAGTGGATTCCTTGTAACAGTGGTCACTTATGATTGCACCACTCACAGCATGGCCATGTCAACACCTGCTTGGGAATCACTCCACACAATCACATAAAACAACATGCCTCTTTCACAACCCGACCTGTGAGCATGGAGCACATGCACGCATCAATTGCAGAGGCACACATGAGTATGCCATAGCCCCAAGCACATACACATGGCATGCACACACATCAAATCTGCGTGCACAAGCAGCACCATGACAGATCACAACAAAGTCCCCGACATTGCAATGGCAGAATTTGATTATGCCAAACATCCAAACGCACATGTCTCCTCCAGAGGTAGAGATTGCATAGCCACACATTGTAATTGTCGGCACAACATCATGTCCATCATGCATGCACCTGACATGGGCACCACATACTAATCTGGCACCCTTGCCATCCAAGCATGTCTAAGCCACAAGTGACATTGAATGTGCACGGTTTGCCCAACTGTAAAACAATACACACTGCAAATACCAGCGCATGTCCAATCAACAGATGTCACACCTCACACATGTCTAAGGGCCTGCATGCCGCTGTCGATAGCTCAAACACACATGTAAACATAAGAGTGTTTCTACACTACAAACATGCAGGCACATGCACAACACGCATGCACTGTAGAGCACTCACCAGAACATACATGTTGTTAGAGGAGAACCTGCACCTGCCAACATGGTGCACCTATATGGTTGCACCGGCCTTCAGGGCGTGCAGGGCCCTGGCGTGGGTTCTGGATTTAAGGCCCTGCCTGCGCTTATGGACAGTCTTGATGCAGCTGACTGCCCCCCCCTCTGCATTGATGGCAGCTGTTATGTCCCCCAGATCTGCTTATTGCCTTCCTTGCCACGTTGCTTCGCTGGGTCAAAGAGGGCATCATAATTCTCCAGGAACGTATCCTTCAGGATGCCAACTTCTTTGAAGTTGGCAGCCCCCTGCCTCACTGCAGTGGGGTTGCCAATCTGGTCGAAGGAAGATGGTGCAGAAATGGCAACCCCTGAGGCAGGTGTGTTTGTTCAAGGTGGTCCTGGAGATGGCCGGTGGAGCTGTGATGGTGGAATGGAAAGGTGGGAGTCCAACACGGCAGCTGTGGTGGTCACAGGGCTGGAGACAGGAGCACAGGCAATGCAGATGACAACATGGGAGGCAACACAGGACAGGAAGAGGCAGGTAAAGTGGCTTGGAGGCAGGAGAGTGGGTCTTTCGTGTGTAGCTCAAATGGTAGCTGGGTACAGAGTAAAGGCCCTTAGCATGTAAGTTACGTGATACGAGCTGCACGCAGCATGCCAACGAGGCTCACAGCATTGACAGGTACACATATGGATGTGGATTCGCAACACTGGTTATAAGTGTGAAGGAACGAAGCCAGACATGTGTCGTTTACACGTATTGGGGGTGCCACTCAATCCATTCCCTTCAGGTGCCACTGCATATAGCATACCGCACAGAGGCAGGAGAGTGGGTCTTACATGAGTAGCTGGAAAGGCAGTCTGGAACAGAGTAAAGGCCCTTAGCACGTAAGTTACATGACATGCGCTGCACACAGCATGCCAACGCGGCACACAGCATTGATGGGTATACATATGGATGAGGATTCACAACACTGGTTGTGCGTGTGAAGCAATAAAGACAGACGAGTGTCATTTCCATGTATTGTGGGGTACCACACAATCAATTCCCTTTGGTTGCCGCATTTTGGAGGGGGTGTGCCTCTGCGCATACGCGCATATTTGTTTTACCATTTTTGAGGCCTGTGGTGTGTCGTGTAAACATTTTTATGTGCTGGGGGTGCCACAGCATATCGCATACTGCTTTTTCTTTTTGGAAGCTTTCCGGATATCACGTATGCAATGTTTGTGTTTGGGGGTGCCACTGTATATCGCATAACTCTTTTTTCTTTTTCTGAAGTTTTCTGGGTATCGAGTACACACATTCTGAGTCTCTGAGTGCCACTGCGTATCGCATACCGCTTTTCTTTTTATTTTTGTGTACATTTGAGCCTTGCTGGACCACACATCATGTAGACTGTTTCCTTACTCATTTTGCCCAGGAAAATAACTCTGTGTGTCTTCCATTCATCCCTTACACCTGTGACATGAGTGGAAAGGCCCAAGAGGGAAAGCGGGCAGAGAGGGTCAGGGTTGGGGGCATGGTGAGGAAACATCTGCTCCTGCCCCAGGGGGTCGGGGACGTGGTGTGGAGACATCTTCCCCAGCCCTAGGGGTCAAGGACCTGGTGTGGAGACATCTGCCCTAGCCCCAGGAGGACATGGCAGGCCCCAGTCCATAGGTGGCCAGGCAACTGGACACCAACATGGTCCAGCCAGACAGGGGCAGCACCAACACCATTGCCACTCGGCCAGAAGGGACACCTGCACAGCAGGAAGAGGTTCAACCCCAAGAGATGGTTCAGGACACTGGCCTGCAGAGGAAGAAGCACTACAGATCCTCACTGACTATGTGACCTATCACCATTGTGACATGTGCATGTATGTGGGGAGCACCCATGCACCCGCACAACTTATGATGCATTGGCAGCGGGTCACGGACCAGATCAACGCCTTAGCTGTGGATATACACAATTGCTGAACAGGTTCAGAAACGCTGGAATGCTCTCACCCGTCACATCAAGCACAAGCTCATTGTCAACCTGGCCTCTGCACTGGCAACTGAAGGGGGGCCACCAGAGGAGGAGCAGCTGACACTGCATGAAGAGGCCATGAGTCAATTCATCTACCATGAGCAGGTGCAAGGCATGGGAGGCCTGGAGAACTATGAGGACACATCTGGTGAGTGGCTGTTATTGTGCATCATATGTTTTGCCTGTCATGCATGACCCATCTTATTTGGGCAGTGGCTTGTCTGGCTGCAGTTGTATGACATCCTTGGGTAATGCATGTTTGCTTACGTTCAGACTCATGTCACATGGTGCTCATTCTGGGAGTATCCTGTGTGGTTGACATGTGTGGGGCATGTCTGTGTGACAGTTTACATCACCAATAGAGTACTCCACTGGTACATGGGCACCATGAGACACCTACATGCACTGTTGTTTGCTACATTCTTGTGCGTGTCACCCGGCACTGCTAGACAGGTACATATGATTGATATTGAACTATCACATCATTTCATGCTGAGTTGCATGTTCCATTTGTCACCTGCTCCTATGGGATGCCTTGTCATCATGCATATTTACGCTGCTGTCACCACGCATTGTGGTGTGCTCAGAGTGAAGGTGCATAATTGCCCACAGACCACAGCCACAAGTTGCAGGCATTATGTTGGCGCTTAAACAAATTAATGTAATACAGGTTTACGCCATTCACCATATGGTGAAAAATAACTGATGGTGTGCTGTTATGCAGAGGTTGTCATCCTTGCAACATGAACATCACATTGCCGTAGATGGCAAATGTGGTAGTGCATGTACATCATGAATGGCATTGAGTGTGCCTGGCTGCATTTCATTCTATGTATGTGCATGGTAGTTGTTCAAACATATCATCTGACAAACATTTTACGGCACCTTTCTGGCGTCAAAGGCCTGTATGTGTCCGTCAGTTGATACTTTACAGGCACATGTCTTGTCACTTCCATCATTGTGCTGTACAGTTGCACAAACATTGGCCTGTCTGTGAACTGGATGCATGCACACTTACCCACACCTGTGTCATCTGTCTGATAATGTCAGACATGCCAGCTACAACGCACACCCAGATGTGGCATGATGGTTCTGTTGCAACATGAGTAATGTGATCATTATTTGAGGTGGTGCTGGTTCACAGTCTGAGCATGCACAGCCATGAACTTGTCACCCAGCATTGTGGGATGATGTGCATATACAGGGACTGCATTGCAAACAAAAAAGAAACAATACCAGAGGCATTTTTGTAGGTATTGATTGTTGCACATAAATGACACCCATGGAACTTGTACAACCTTCATCACCATGTCCAGATACTCTGTCTCAGGATATGTTCTATGTGCTCCACATTTGCACATACACAGCCTCCCCACCAGCATGGTTGGAGTGGGAGCAACTTGGCAGGGACATGCCACTGTATTGTGGATGACATGCAGCTCTCAGCGAAGCCTCACTCCCTGCCTCCCTCTATCCTCTCTCTACATTACTGCCTTCTGCTATACAGGCATGGTGTACTGCTACCAATCTCTGCCTCAATGCAGTGACACAGAGAGCCTACTCATTGGACACTGCTCCCTCTTCCCCTCCATATCTCTGGCCACACTCCATGGCCCACTCCCTCACCCTTTTGTGGTCAATGGACCGTGTTGTCATCTTCGACTCCTCTCTCCTGCTCTCTTCACTTCACAGACTTTGCCTAAAAGACCCACTTTCAGCTGAACCTCCTCAGAGGCATTTTACATTTCCTCACCTTCCCCTAGGACCTCCATGTCTCCAGTTCTCTGTTCCAATCCTGATTTGTGTGTCATGTGTTGACTGTGGTGGTTTCTGTGGATATGTGTGGCTGCCATGTGATGTCCTTGTTTTTTTTTTCTTTTATTTCTTGTGCATTGGGTTAAAATATAATAAACCTTGGATTCCCACCTAGAAGTTAAAGTGGTGTATCCCTTGGTATAGAAGTCAGACAGCCTGGGGCAGTTGGTGCCCTGTTTTACAGTATGACAGCTGCCTCTGTGAAGTGCTGCCTTCTGCCAGATCTGTCTTTTCTGCAATTGGTGATGTAGAGGAGCCGTCATCCTGGAACAGTCAGAGGAGAGCAGTAAATAGGACCCCCTATATTTTTCCCATACGGCATCAAGTATATGAGAGACGTTATGCACTCAGCCAGCCATACAGAATGTACCCACGCACTGAGAGTCTGGGAGGATGATACATGGAATGATGTCACCTGCCAAGATGTCAGAATACATCTATGCACATTATGGATGAACGTTAAAGTGAAATCGGACGAGGATAGAGTGATGTTACAAAGAAGATATATGAACCTATGCTGAAATAATGTGAATATATACTTAAGAAGTAACGATGTAACTGAAGCACTAAGAGAAACATGAACCTAAAGCTAAAAGGAAATTAACAAGATGAAGTAACTTACTGACCAATAAGTGTAAATATATCGTAACACAAGGTAGAAAGAAAACATATAGAAGCTTGCTATTTAAGCAATAGAACCCGAGCGTCGGGGGCATTACCGTCTCAGGTAATGCCCCGGGGCCCATAGGTAAAGACCCGAGCGAAGCGAGGGCTTACCGAAGGCCCTAGGGCATTAACCTGAGACGGTAATGCCCCGACGCGAGGGTTCTATTGCTATTAGTACCCCGGCCTGCAAAAATTACGTGACCGGGGCACTAAAAGGTATTTTTTTTGTCCTGAAACGCTGCGGTGTTTCGGCGCTGCAGTGTTTCAGGAGAAAAAAAAAACGACCAATAAAATGGCCGCCGCCATGGAAAGGGAAAACGGAGTCCGTTTCCTCTTTCCATGGCGAGCATAGGGAGCAGACCGCTGGGAACACAAGTGTTCCAGCACGCCCGCTCCGAAAAAGGATCAAAAATAAGGTAAGTGGGGTTTGGAGGGCCAGGAGTGGGATGGGGGAGAAAAAAAAAAACAAAAACGTACCTGCGTCCCCGGTGGGGGACGAGGGAAACCTCCAGCCGTGTGGAGGCGTGGAGCGGGATGGCCCCGCTCCGAGTCTCCACACGGCTGTAGGCTTTCCTCGTCCACCGCGGGGACGCAGGAACAAGAAGGTAAGTGGGGTGCGGAGGGAACAGGAGGGGGGGAGGGGATTTAAAAAAAAAAATTCCTTACCCGAGTCCCCGGCGGGGGCTAAGGCAGCCTCTCAGCCGCGGGGAGGCTCGGAGCGGGGATGGCCCCGCTTCGAGCCTCCTCATTGGCTGAGGGGCTGCCACGCCCCCGCCGGGAACAAAGGCCGTGGAATCCCGATGAAGGGATTCCCGGCCGGGTAGGGACATGGCGAGAGCCAATCAGAATGGCTCTTGCCTTCTGATTGTCTCTCGCCGGGTTACTAATGAGGAATATATAACATGGCAAGGATTGCCATAATGGGAAAAAGGATGCTGGATCACGTTGAACTTAACCAAGCTACCTCAGAGATAGGCCGATGCTATAGAATCAGGAGACGTGGAAAAACAGCTCAGTGTGCAGACCCAACGATGAGTCAAGTTTGGCCCAGAGTTAAGGATGCTATTTTAAGGGATAAGCACAGAGCACAAAGGGAGTACATGGATATGCTCTGAGTGTGGGACATTCTCCATAGATGAAAGAAGAAGAAAACATCTGTGAGAGTCAAACTGCTGGTCTATTAAAAGTATGTAAAGTTCATGTGAGAAAGAGTGAACAAGTCTCTAGGGGCCAAGAGGAGCAACAGCACCTTGCATTTATAAATCAAATAGCAGTATATAGAAGGCTGACATTGACAAATGTGTGGTCTCTTCACGCATGACTCAGAAGTCGAAAACAAAGACGTTTCATTAGAGCCTCAAGCTGAGATAGTGGTGTGCTCACACTCTCTTGAATGTTCCAGGACAGTGAACAGACAACAAGGTAAACCACAGAAGGAAGAATTTGGTTCATGGCCTGCCGATGAGAGGTGATGGACTCATTGGGAAATCGGGGAGTAGTCTGACGGGATTCAAACACCTAAGTTTCATTTCATGTATGTGCTGCTAAAATGCCAGAAGTCCAAGGTTGGGGTAGTATGCCAACAAATCAGTGGGATTGGCGGACAACCTAATGTGAAATGTAGCAAGACCAATCCACTATTGTTTTGTCTGATATAATCAGTACTATACTCATTTAGAGGTAGTTCAAGGCATGCCCTACAGATAAGGAGTAGCCAATGATGTAATAATCCTCAAAGGTTCTATAAGTAGATATGTTCCCTTGACCAATCACTTCCCTCAATAGATTTTGTATTTTGCCACATAGAATGACATCATAGATTACCCATATTGGAGTATAAAACTTCCATGTCATCGGCTGCTATGTGAGTGTGCATGCAACAGTCCGATGGCTGTGAGTTCTCACAGCTTTATTCATTGACAATAACTGTCTCCATGATCATCAGTCTGGCTTCAGAGCTGCCAGAAGCATGGAAACTGCTCTCTTGAACATCTGTGAAGACCTGCTCTCCAACCTTGATTCCAACATCCTCTGCATCCTCATCTTACTTGATCTCTCTTCTGCATTCGATATGGTCAACCATGCCATCCTGCTCAACCGCGACACTCAATTCATTTTCAGGCTGCCTTTGGCCTCCTCCTCCACCTCTCTCATCACTGATTGCCTAACTGCATCCAAGATTGGTGTGCCGCCAACGATCTTTGTCTTAATGCCAGCAAGACAGAGATCCTCCTCATCGGAACACCATCACCTTCCTTTCCCCTCACTCTCTGGCCGCCTCCCTTGGCCCTCCTCCTATCCCCACCTGCGAGGCCAATAACCTTGGTGTCACCTTTGACTTCCACCTCTCCTTCTCTGACCACATCGCTGATGTATCAAAAAGTCAAACCTCCTACTGCACCTCCTCAGAGGTATTCTTCCTTTCCTCTCATTCCCCAGAAGCTCACTGTCTCCCAAGCTCTGGTTCTCTCTAGCTGGACTATTGCAACAGCCTCTTTCTAAATCTACCTGCCTCTACTCTCCGCCCTTTACACTTATCCAGAACAGGACTGCAAGACTTGTCCTTGGCCTCAAGCCCTGGGATCGTATCTCTCCAGCTCTGAAATCTCTCCATTGGCTCCCAGTGGATGCAAGGATTAAATTCAAAACCCTCTGCATTGTCCACAAGGCTTTTTGGGGCCTGGGTCCAAAATACCTTCAGCTATCCCTCCGCAAATACCTCCCTCTTCGAGCTCTCCGCTCCTCTACCTCTAACTCCCTCAGGGTCAGTCGTTTTTCAAAGAAACGAGCTGGGGGTAGATCTCTGTCTTCGGCTGGGGCCTCCCTCTGGAACAGCCTCCCTGCCACTCTAAAACTTGAGGAGAACCATCTCCGGTTCCGGAAGCACCTCAAAACCTTCCTCTTTCTTCTGCCTTCGCTCCTCCTCTCTCCCTGCTGATTTCTCTCTCCTCGGCACCATGCACCTGGCCACCCTCTGTCCTCCTGGCCCAGGTACCTGCTCATCTTGCCACCCTCACGCACTGCCTCCGGGCCACCCCTTGCACTGGGGTCTGTATCTGTACCCATACAGCCCTCCCCTTTTCTTCCTGCACTTTCAGACCTACACGGCTGCTGCCTAAACCCAGCACTTGCCACTTGCTGCTGCACTCCCATTGTTTGTTGCCTTTTTATTTATTATTTATTATTATTTTTTTTTTTTCCTTCTCGCTCCGCACCTCTCCTTTTGTTCCCCTTCATGCACTTCTCCCCTTTCCCTCTCCCATGCACTTGCGCGTTCTCAATGTCACTGGGCCTAGTAAGATCGCTGTTTTGTTCTCCCCTGTTCCCTTCCTTGCCTTGTCGCGCTCTGAAACACTTGTGTATGAGCCGATCGAAATACTAATCATCAATCAATCCACATCTCTAGGCATGGACATCTTCATGCTTCTTTCTAAAGTCTGCCTGCTTCTAGTTCCACCGTCTGCAACTCATCCAGAACAGGACTGCAAGACTTGTCCTTGTCCTCAAGCCCAGGGATCGTATCTCTCCAGGACTGAAATCTCTGCACTGGCTCCCAGTGGCTGCGAGGATTACGTTTAAAACCCTCTGCATTGTCCACAAGGCCTCCTGGGGCCTGGGGCCTCAATACCTTCAACTCTCTCTTCCCAAATATCTTCCTTCTCTAGCTCTTCGCTCATCCGCCTCCAACTCCCTCATGGTCAGTCGCTTCTCCAAGCAACGAGTTGGTGGTAGATCTCTTTTTTCGGCTAGGCCTCCCTCTGGAACAGCCTCCCTGCCTCCCTGAAACTTGAAGGAGAATCATGTCTGGTTCCAGAAGCACCTCAAAACCATTCTCTTTGCTTCTGCCTTTTCTCTGCTTCTCCCCTGCTGACTTCCTGGCTGAAACCGGTTACCTGGCCACCCTCTGATCTCAGGCATAAGGTCGAATCCAAGCGTTGGCAACAGGTCGGTGATGGTGTGACAATAGTGAATCTAGACAACTCCTGTAGTGAAAGATGTGAAGGGGGTTTTGAAGAAAGGATAAGGGAGAAGGGAAAAGGGAAGAAGAGAGCTGGCAAACAGGAAGGACATAATGAGGGGCAAGAAAGGGGTGGGGCGGGTAGGAAAGGGGGCACAAGGACATCACAGGGGACCAGGAAGGGGGTGGGCCATGGAGCACCTGTCCTCTCGCCAGCACTGGAGAAGTTAAGGTTGCCGTTGAATGATGATGGTGGCGATGGCCTGTGGGGACAGAGGGAGTAAACACATGTTGATGCATACCAACCTGCTGTCTGAGCAGGGGTTCGGGGCCTGGGTCTTCCTGACCTGAACAGGTCCAAACAGGCCCTTTTCTTCTTCTGTCATTCGCTTTGTACACTTGAGCAAGAGACACCCTTGATCTAAGAGTTAAGGGCAGAAAGGAAGAGGCAGGGCTAAGAAGGTGGGCGGGTCTTAGGCCAGGTGACCTAGATCCACTTGCACCTGCTCCCCATGTGCAAAGGAAAAGAGGCTGGATGGCTCCTTAATTAGGGAAAAAGAGCGGCAACCAGGAAGGCACCGGGTGGGCGGGGGTTAGGCATCCTTAAGTGGGGAAAAAGAGCAGCAACCAGGAAGGCACCAGGTGGGTGGGGCTTAGGCATCCTTAAGTGGGGAAAAAGAGTGGCAACCAGGAAGGCACTAGGAGGGTGGGGCTTAGGCCAGATGACCTGGATCCACTTGCACCTGCTCCCCATCAGTAAAGGAAAATAGGCTAGAGGGCTCCTTAAGTAGGGTAAAAGAGTGACAACCAGGAAGGCACCAGGTGGGCAGGGTTTAGGCATCCGTAAGTGGGGAAAAGGAGCAGCAACCAGGATCATCTTGGACTTTGCATCATTGGCTCCCCTGCCAGTGTTTACTGTACTGTTCCAGTGCCATGTGAATAAGGGGATGCCTTATTGTGGCATTGAGAGAACTTCCAAGATTATCCTGGGTTTCCATCCTCTCTGTGGTCTATTTTTGGGAGTCCTCTCAGTTTCATACTGGCAGTGGCCAAATGTGAGTGTTCCGAATGTCCCATCAACATGATAATGGGTAAGTGTTACTGTATGGCACTTGGGGCAGCAGGCAGTGTAGGTGTTGTGGGTGGGTAAGGTGTCACTGTGTGGGGTGTTCATGTATTGGCATAAGGTGGGCGGATATGGCTGCATGGGAGCCGGGACACATGGTGATTGGTGGCTGGTGAGTTATTGTTTGCATTTGTTGCATGTCACTCAGAGGGGGCACATGTTGCTGTATATTTGGGTGCATGGATATGTTGCCTGCCTTGACATTGTTTTGTATTTCTGTACAGAGGCAGTCTGCACATGAAGATTGTTCCTGCAATTGAAAGTGAAGTTGCTGCTGTATCCATGTACAGGACACAAAACCAGGGTTTGTTGGTTTCCAGGCCGACAGAGTGGGACATCCACGGATTTCACAGTCCAGCTGGTACAGGCTCACAAGGGATAAGGTGACATGTGTATTTTTCTTGCAGTGCGCTTGCAATTTTTGGGATCTACATGGCTGCTTTGATGGGACTGTGTATTTTGAGCATAGTTGTTGTCAGGGAATCGGTTGGCCACTCAACCTGTTTATTGTTGTGTAACACGCATAGTGGGTCCAGGGCTGTCCACATAGGTCTTTGTAGTTTGCATCCATTTTGTACTATGTCTTCCTCATTGTGGTCTCATGTGTGTGGTTTGGTGTCTATGTGCACTACAGTTGTTATCCATGTGACGGTGGTCAGGGACTTTGTTGCTTGTGCTGTGTGCTTTTGGGTGTACTACATGGACACTGTTTGTTCAAGTTGCTATGTCTGTGTTGTTGATTTGGGCACTGCCATACGGATTAGGGGCATGCTTCACAGGCTGTTTTCATGTTTGCTTGCACCATTATTTGATGCTTCTGTGAAGGTGTCCCTGGCTCATACTCAGTGGTAATTTAAATATGGGGTGCAAAGTCTCCCTATGCACAGTATGTATTTAACATGTGGAATCCTGCACCCCTGCTTTCACGCTCACTGCAACATGGATAGGTTTGAGCCTTTAGTGCACGCAGTCCCAGCTGTACAATAGAATTTTGAGTGGCTGATGGAATGAATGAACATGTTGCTTTTGATGGCCATGGATGACTAGGTGCAAAGAATTGAATTTTGACACATTGATGCATTTCCTGTGCCAACATAGTTTTTTTTTGGTTGTGTATTTTTCAAATGTGTAAATTTTTTCTGACTTAATCATTTAACTCCCAGCTTTGCACAGTGGGAGTGCTATACTCCTAATTACAAGTCTTTCCTGGGGCTCTGTTTGTGCATGTTGTTTTATCTCTAATGGACACACACTTTTGTGCCCTCCCAGTGGCACATTCTCATGGTGTTGTTGTGAGCATAGAGGATCGGCCCCAACTTATCATCGAATCGCAGCTGGGATGTGGCTTCAGTGTTTGCTCCATAGGGGCAGTTTTTCATGTGAAGTATGATTGCACCAGCTGGGTGCGTACAACCTCCCCATGTGCCCTTTGGCCTGTGGGTCAGTCGGTGTCCCTCCTGCATTTCCACTGGTGCACAGCACATTGTGGCAACATTGTGTAGTACACATGCAGCCACTATGATTTTACATACTACCGGTGGTGCATATAGCAACATCGCACCAGAGTGGTCAAGGGAGTGGAACCATGCTTTCAGTACTACTAATATGCACTCCACAATGGCCCTAGTGGCTACATTTGCTGTACTGTATCTCACATCTGCTGGTGTTGTGGGATTCCGGATTAGTGTCATCATGAATGTTGACAGCTGGTAGGCTCTGTCCCCTGTAAATGCATACATGGTTGTTTAGAGAAGGAGCTAAGTACCCCCACCTCAACCACTTTGCCCAGAAAGCCTATATGTTGGAAACCAGAGTATGTGAACTACACAGAACAATTGAAACGACAGATGCCAAAGGAAATCCTGGCGGCGAGGTTCCCATTGAGAAAACCATACCTTCATTCAAGACAGTATGATGGCTGTTTAAACGAAATCCCAGAAGAAGCAGGCTGCCTGACTGACGAAGCAGATTGATGATGTCATGCGAGAGTCGAGCTGACGTACAGAATGCGGATGCAAAAAAGAGAGAATGTGGATATTCTATAAGGCATCAACTAAGTATCAAAGAAAAGCAACATCTTGGGCTCAAGATGAAGAGGCTTATGTTACAGAAATGATGAAGATATTAAGCCAGTTCATACGTCTACAAACGCAAAGTAAAGCAAGCAGACAAACTTTTCATGAAGCTAGCTTTATAGTGAATAGATTGCGGCAAGAGCCAATGGATACATAGGAATGAGTAAAGAATGGATGGTTCCATTACGAACTGTAAGCAGAGCTGAGCTAAAGGAGAGAGGCTACTTTTTTCAGCATAGAGCAGTTATAAAACAAATGGATTACAGGCAAAGTTCAGAAAGGCAAGGTTGAACGAGCCACGAAGCCAAGGTCATATTTGGCTGTGAAGAGCAGAAATTCATTACAATCTTATGAAGGAATGAACCTCCTGTTCAGAAGTATGGAGAGAACAAAAAAGACATCAGAGGCTCATTTGAAAATAGTATTTTTAAATACACTGAAAGCTCAATTTCGTGATCTACAGTCACGTGGGGAGAAGGAGTTGGATGAGCAGGATGCTCACACCTACGCACAAGGGCAGAGCGCCCCTCTACTCCCTGTTTCTTCCAGAGCAAAAGAACACTCCCAAGGATACGTTCAAAGGCCTTAATTGACAACCGACCACTGAGGTGATGATGGATGATATTCTAATTGTTGGGAAGCGGATGTTTATGACTAACTCACCAGCACCTAGACGCTTGGCCTTTGTGTGGCTAGCATGGGCTGAAGGATGCTGACAGCGGTTAGAAGCCAACCAATGACAGAGGATTGCATGATTGGGGCACCTTTAGTTAAGTAACCAATGGGACTTTGTGTATTTAGTGACGTTCATAGGACCTGTTTTAAGGGAAGGGCTTAGTTGCCCCACCTGATGTTAAGAAACCTATCACTTTTCTCACTCCCATTAGACAAGTATACTTAGATGTTTCCTTAAACCCTATCATTCTCTTCAGTAGGTTTTTGTGTTTGTCATGTAGGATGACGTTAGTAATACGCAGGTTGTATGTCACCTATGACAAGATTTTAGTATAAAAGTGTGCTTTTTTATAAACTTTGTTCAGACCATGCCATGATACATACAATTAGATTATTGATATTAAACAGTTATCTTTTTGCCAACTTCCTGAGTCGTTTTGTTTATTGATGTTTGAGTAACCTCTGCATCCCCATTCCTCTCAAATGTATTGCTGATCCATCTTAAAGGGCTGAAAGTTCTCCAGTTCAGTTGTCATTGTCATTTATTGTTAGGGTCTAGTGTTCAGTCTGTCACATGCATGCATGCATGTGTATGATCATTCATACTCACCAATGAACCATGCGTTGCCATGTTTTCCAGATGCCGTAGGCCCGCCCACACTCTGCTTAGAGCCTCACGCAAGGCGCTCGACCACTCACAGAGAGGTGCCGGTCCGGCACGAACTCCATGCAAGTCCCAGAAAAGTCCTGCGCAGTCTATTCCATGAATCGATTAACAGGTTTTTGCGCACAGAATGGCACACAAAGTCCCGGTTTTCCACGTAATACATTCAATGAATCAAGGCCATAGTGCATTATACTTTCTGTTGAGGGTTAGAAAACAAATAATCTAATTCCAAATGTTTGTAACTGTTGATCTGATTATGAACACTTTTGGCAGTGATGTCTTTTGGGGAAGAGCAGTGTTGTCACTCATCATCTCTTTTTTTTACATTGGCAAACTAGAATCGGGCAGCCCTGGCTTGATTGCGATGCTTGGAGACTGCGGGTGCTGAGCCCAGACTAGCCCTGGTCCACTTAAGCTTCTGTAGGAAAGGCATGCCAGTTTGATTAACACCCATATGGTGCTCTGGAGTACAGAAGCATCATATTTCGTATACAACACACAAATCGATATATGGCAAAATATTGTGCAATCTGATGTTTCTCCATCAGGTATGTCTATGCCCCTTACTGCCCTAATTGTGTTCCTATGCTTTGATGTACATGTGATGGGGCAGAAAGTGACAGCACACTGTTTTTTGTTTAATTGCAAAATGTACTTGCCTACTTTTTAAGGTTAGTAGGTTAAAATTGTCACTAGGGAATTCCTGGATACAATATGATCACCGGGTTTAGAAATCTTGATTTCCTCACGCCCATTTATGCAGCACAATGGCAGATTCCGGTTGATGCCATTCACACCCACCCGAATCACGTGCCTATCACCCATCTTAGACCAGTTGCTTATACTCTGTCACTTGATTTGCAGATGGTATCGGAAAAAGGCAAATCTTCAGGCTTCCATATTGGAGGGCAGCATATAGGGTCGGTGGTTGGAAGTTCTCCCTATAGGAAAAAATCACTCGAAATTATCGAACGCCATGGTGCAGCCACTGTTGCCTGGCAGTGCCATGTTAAAGATACATTAACCACCCTGACCTGGATAACCTGTGGTTAAACACATCTGTTATTGGCATGGCGGATATAGGATTTTTTTTTAAAACACATTGGAATTATATGCAGGTACAGAGCATTTAGAAAGCATCCTTCAATGTTGGTGGTATACAAAGTAACTATATATGAGGCCGCATATTGCACGGTCGAGCGCTGTATTTGCAATGTATGCACCCATTTAGCACCCTGTGCATGTGTACAGGTTTCAGGCTTGGCCGTTTGCAGATAGATGGGTGATGTGTGAACCATTGACCTATGCTGGAGAACACAGGCCTTATATGTTGATAGAGCTGTAACAGAGCTGAAATATTTCCCGCCAATTCATTCCAGCAAACCAAGGCTGTGCGGCTTCTGGGTGGAGCGCAATCCACCTTAACTCGGGCGTGCTTTGAGAGAACTGCAGTGGTGAACTGGCGCTCAATAAAAACCCAATACAATGATTATCATTAATAATAAAAATAATAATAAGAAGAAGAATACACATACATTCAATAATAATAATCTTAATGATCATTTTTGTTATTATTGTCATTATTGTAATTATTATTTTTGCGAATCTTATTTACCTCTCCTTCATATGAATACGAGAAAAAACGTGGCTTGCGACATTATTGCAATTGTTTTGTAGTCGTGAAGGCAGTACTGTTATTTGGCAAATGGACAGAACATTGCATGGTGCAATTTGCTGTTGCCAAACGTATAACGAATGACTGGAAAAAGAGGGTATCCTATAAGAATTGTTCGTGTTTATTGGGGTGCTGTTGACGTTCTTATTTATTTTATTTTTTGGGCAGAAACTGTTTTTAAACGTGTTATGAGCAGGGGTGGACTGGGAATCAAAAGAGGCCCTGGAAATAATGTTCAAAGTGGACCCGTATTACACAATTTTAGCAAGCCCAAGACTTTCCCTATGAGGACATTTCGAAAATATAAGAGGTTAGAACACAAAAGAGGCCAGGGGTGCAGAGGCCTACCCGGTAATCTCCAGAGTTCCCTGCAAACCAGTCCATCCCGGGTTATATGTTATGCTAATGTTAATGTTAATGTTAATGTTAATGTTAAAGGTATTTATGTAGCGCACTGTCACCAACCAAGTTGATCTTCAGGCGCTCAGGCAGATCTGTAAACAAAAGGTGGACAGGGTGGGTTAGTGGGTGAAGAGGGCGTAGGAAAGTGAGAGGTGGTGTACTGTTGGCAGCTTCTGTTCGGTTTTCACCGTGCGCCCCGAGCTTGTGTGTGCAAATAGGATCGAAGCGGGTCCTCCCGTGCTGTTGTTGCGATCTATGTGTGGCGAAGTCCCTGCGGTTTGCTGTGAGAGAGGTGGTTGTGTGGGTTTTGTGTGAATTAAGTAAGCAGAAATTTGAGGTTTTTGTTAGAGGGTTGTATGTCTCATAATCCCTGTAGTTTACTTTATGTATCGGTAGTCAAAATGGGTTGGTATATGTCTCCCTAGGTTTACTGAATATCTAGTTTCTGAGGCGATACTGCGGCTGGTTCAATAGATTAGTTGGCATATTAGCCCAGGTTCGATGAGCATAGTGCTTCGATTGATAGTGGTGTTTTATTATCATTACCCAGTTTCTTTCTATCTATTTACTGTTGGTAGTCTATTGGGTGGTACAAGCTTATTTTCCCTTTCCTGACTGTCTAGTATTAGGCCGGGGGAAGAGGTTGGCCTCCAGCTAATTTATTTAGCTTGGTAAACCCAGCGGTGGGCCTAATCCTGCTTAGGTAGTGGAGTTGTATCATCTTTCCCCGTTTTTCCTATGTATTACTGTCTATGGTCCATTGCTGCCTGTGCCCTCGAGGGTGCCATGTGCCATGGTGAAAGGGATTTGGAATTATATAATTATATCGTATTTTATGCGTCTATTTTTTGTTCGAAATCATTTAAATTGATTCTTGTAATTTCTAAATATGCAATCAATATTATCATTATTATTAGCTTATTAGACCGTCTGATTTGTATGAGATTATCATCATAGAGACACTGTTCGTCAGAACATCGGTCCTCTCACATGCGCCCAAGACCGTGCACCTACCACAGACCCAAACATTCCGCACCGCTCTCCCACTACAGCTGAGCTCAGACATCCAAGCTGTTCACACAGACCCCGAAGAAACCAGAGCCTAGCCACCTCAGCAGGCGCAGTGGGCCGTCGCGGAATGAAGCAGGAGCTTCCCCCACATTTCAAGGTAGGCCCCCTGGGCTTGTTAGAACTTTCTTAAAGCTCGCGCTTTCCCGCTGAAACCACGCACCCGCCATGGCCAAGTCCTACTTCAAATGATCTGGGTCCCCACAGGCCACTAGCAGCGCGCCCAATGATCGCTCTGACCTAGTAAGCAGCCAATCTTAACGTGCATCTGACCATGCCATTGTGCCTATTTATAACTGCACCCATATAGTCAGCCCAATGACCATGGCCTATACTGGCACACGTCTAGGCTGCTGTTAGATCTCAACTCAACTAGTACTTAAACTACGCAGTGGTATGCCTTATGGTCGCCTTCAGACCATATTGTACAGTGTTGTACATATAGTCACTCCCAGACCACACTTTGAATTGTGTTGTGCCTTATGGTCGCTTTCTGACCACATTTAAACTGTGCTGTGCCGTATGGTCGCCAACAGACCACATTTGAATTGTGCTGTGCCCTATGGTCGCCTGCAGACCACACTTGAATTGTGCTGTGCCCTATGGTCGCTTTCAGACCACATTTAAACTGTGTTGTGCCTTATGGTCGCCAGCAGACCACATTTGAACTGTGTTGTGCCTTATGGTCACTCTCAGACCACATTTAAACTGTGTTGTGCCTTATGGTCGCTCCTGACCACATTTAAACTGTGTTGTGCCTTATGGTCGCCTGCAGACCACACTTGAATTGTGCTGTGCCCTATGGTCGCTTTCAGACCACATTTAAACTGTGTTGTGCCTTATGGTCGGCAGTAGACCACTCCTGATTAGTGTTGTGCCTTATGGTCGCTTTCAGACCACATTTAAACTGTATTGTGCCTTATGGTTGCCAGCAGACCACACTTGAACTGTGTTGTGCCTTATGGTCACTCTCAGACCACATTTAAACTGTGTTGTGCCTTATGGTCGCTCCTGACCACATTTAAACTGTGTTGTGCCTTATGGTCACCTGCAGACCACACTTGAATTTGCTGTGCCCTATGGTCGCCTGCAGACCACACTTGAACTGTGTTGTGCCTATGGTCCGCTTTCAGACCACTCCTGATTAAATGTGTTGTGCCTTAGGGTCGCTTTCAGACCACATTTGAAGTGTGTTGTGCCTTATAGTCGCTCTTCTGCGATACGGCCGGTGCCTCCTGCTGCGCCTAGCCACACTGACACCCCCAGGACCTAAGATGTTTTTCAGCCTACCTGAACCTATCCACTCCTGCCTACCTCAGGCTAGGTCCACCTACTCTCTGACTGTGTCCTCCTCCAACACACAGCCACTCCCAGCATACAATCATGCCCATAGCCGCCCAAGCCCAGCGCTGCCACCACCACGCTGCTCAGTCTCCTCGCAACACTCATTGCTCTCAAAACTCTATATCTTCCATCCACCCCATAACACACACACTAAGCTCACTCCCCCACCACAAGCATCTCGCTACACCGGAGATCACACTAACTATGCCACATCGCACACCCGGTGTCATAATTATGCATAGACTAGAAAGACTCACAGCTCGCACACATACCACAGAATTTAGCACACTACCCCTTCCCACAGAATACAGAAACCATAGACTGAGTGCCCGCACCACCTCCAAACGCTGCCCCCACATGGGATACTCACTCTCCCACAGTCCACCTCCCACCAACCTCTTCACACCCTCACATAACATACCAGATACGACCACCACTCGCACTTCCACAAACAAACCACACACACCTCACATCAAATGTGCCCTCCCTCAATGTCCGTTCACTCCCAGCTCATGCATCTGATATTCACAACCTCATAACCAACAATAACATTGACCTATTAGTCATCACTGAAACATGGTTACATGAAGCATCAGGCCCCGCCGTTGCACTTGCACTACCACCGTGGTTTCACCATACTCAGACAAGATAGGCCAGATCGAACAGGAGGCGGAGTAGCCCTCAATCTACAAAGAGAACCTCCAGCTCCGACCTGTCAGTCACCCCTCACCAAACAACTCCTGACCTCCTATCAGCCAAACTCACACTGTCACCCAACAGCACCATCAACATCCACCTACTATACCGCCCCCAAGCAACACCCCAGACCCCCAGGACAACATTATCCATATCCTCAGCAATAATATCAAAAGCTCCACCAAAACCTTCTACTAGGAGACCTCAATCTCGGTATTCAACGATACTAAGGACAAATCTGCAGCCACTCTCACCAAGAACTCAATGAACTGGGCTCACCCAAAAAGTAGAAAGTCCAACGCACACCAAAGGCCGCATTCTTGACTGGATTGCAGACCGTAACTGCCTCTCCACTATCACCTCTAACTCCTCACTTCCCTGGACTGACCACAACTGCATCGAGTTCTCTATTCCTGTCACCAAAAACCACAAAACCCTGACCCTGCTAGCGCTGCACAAGACAGAGCTCTAAAAACTCACAGGAGAACCTGCGCCCATACCTCAATACCCCGAGCTAGCTACCCCATTCGTAATGCCCCAATATCATAGGCAGAACATGTACAAAGATGTCATCACCAAAGCTATCAATTGAAATAGCACCACTCGAATGGAAAAAAAAGAAGAAATCCCTACACACCAACTCTTGGTTCACTGAAGAACTGCACTCAATGCGGATCCCCAAAAAAGAGCAGCACTAAAAAACTGGCAATCTGACCCCTGTACCAGTACCAAAACAAATTCAATTTAATCTCCCACCAATACAAGATAGCTATCACTGATGCCAAAGCCAACCGCTTTCAACACACGTATCTCCAATGCAAATCACACTCCAAAGAGATCTTTGCCATTTTTAATGAGCTCATTCTCCCCACTAATACACCAGATGAAATAATCAAAGATGAAGCTTGGCGTACCAGCATCCAAGCTGCCATGCTACACAAAATTGACCTTCTCCAAAAGAAAATCAAAGACCATTGCAAAGCACTTCCTCTACAGACAGGAACTAAACCTACCAACACCCACCGACCTCGTCTAAGCCCACCATCTGACTTCTCCTTCAGAGTCGTCACTGAACCAGAAGTTATTAACCTACAAAAAAAACTCAACCCTCCCCTGTAAAGGCGATATTTGCCCCCTAAACTCATCAAAGACTGCGCAGACTGCTTTGCACCGCTCCTCACGGCATTCATCAACGCGTCTTTAAAACAGGCATCCTCCCAGCTAACCTCAAAGAGCCTGGGTCCGGCCTCTCCTAAAAAACCTACTCTCGACCCCTTACAACCAAACAACTACAGACCAATAACCACGGTGCCTTTCCTGCTAAAACTGCTGGACAAAGCCGCACACTGCCAAATCCAACATTTTCTGGAAACCCACTCATCCTCGGGACTAGGCCATTCAGGCTTCCGGAAAGGACATGGCACAGAAACAGCCCTGGTAGATCTGAAGAGTCAGATCACCCAAATCATGACAAAGGCAAGCCTGCTCTCCTGCTCCTTTTAGATCTCTCAGCCGCCTTCGATCTGGTTGATCACAAGACTCTCACTTCACACCTCACACACTCAGCCATCTTCTCCAAAGAAGCAGCCCTCTGGATCACTTCCTTCCTAAGGGAAGAGCCATGAAAGTCTTCTCGGACATCGCCAAACGCCACTCCCGACAATCCACTGCGGGGTCCCTCAAGGATCTTGCAACTGCACCCACACTCTATAACTTGTTCACCAAGCCCTCTTTGACAAACTTGACTCATACAGCATCACATACACGAACTACGCGGACGACACACAAGTACTTCTACCACTTACCGGATCATACAACGAAGACGCTAAGGCACTCCGCACTATCTACTCCGTCATCAAGGCATGGATGGCAGTCAATGGCCTCTGCCTCAATGGTGATAAGACTGAAATCATGATATTAGGTCAACAGAACACCCTAGACAAACTTGACAAACTATACGCTAACTTCTCCATAGACAACTCCATCATCCCCGTATCCACAGCCGTAAAGACTCTGGGAGTATACCTTGACTCCTCACTATCTATGACTAGACAAGTCAGCGCAATCACATCCGCATCCGCACACATCACCAAACTCATAAACGCCATCAAACCCTACCTCTCTAAACCCAACTGCCTCTCTATAGCGAAGGCAACCATTGGAGCCAAACTGGACTACTGTAACACACTCCTAGCAGGCACTTCAGCCAAACACATAAACAGACTACAAGTCACGCAGAACAATGCCCTCCGGGCCGCTCTTAGTATCCCAAGAAGAGAGCATGTCACCCAGGCCAGGCACTCAGCCCAAAGAACGGATCACTCTCAAAATCCTCACCCTCACTCACAAATGCCTCTCTCTCTCCGCCCCGTCCTATCTATCTGAAACCATCCTCAAACCCTCCTCCTCCCGTCCCACCAGGACGCAATACTCCAACTTAATCTGCATCCCACGCATCAAAAAAGCCAGAGCCGGTGGCCTTAGTTTCCCCTACATTGCAGCAAAGACCTGGAACGCTCTCCCTGCAGAATCAGAGCAGAATGCTCCTCCCATTTTCCGCAGGAAACTAAAAACCTCTGTCCTTGCAAAATAATCAGGAAATTCTCAGGAATCCATGTAAATATACTGCGTTGCCAATGCATATATGTCTACTGTAAATTCATTATTGTATGTAATTACTGTATCCTATGTAACCAAGACATTGTCTGTAACAAGCGCCACGATGCCCCCGGGCTGTCATGCGCTCTACAAATCTGAATAAATAAATAAATAAACTGTTAACAAATGGTGTTATCGGATGCATTTGTTTACAGCACTTTTTATTGACTCAGAGTTTGCTTTATACTCATGTGTGCCAGGGACCTATAGCCCACAGCTCTACCTGGCGTTTGGGACTTTGACTGCCATGACATTGACTTTTCTAGCTAGGACTGGTGGGAGTTCTGGTTAAATACATTTGGAGATCCAAAGGTGCAGCACGCCGGTGTAGGTTTTAAGGTGTAGGGCCTGCAGATTTGAACTAATTCTTGAACTCAGATTTGTGCAAGTATCTTGCCCGGGGTTAGAGTAGCATTGGGGAATTGGTAAGGTCCCCATTACAGCTCCTGTTGTTTGAGTGTTCGGTGTTTGGAAGTATGTAGATGTGTTTTACTGGAAGGATGCGGTACAAGTTGTAGTCTTTGACCATTTTGCCTTTTAACGTCCTTGGTATCGTGGGTCTTTCTCTTTTATTTACAAAGGTTAAAAATCTCTCTCCATTTTATAAAACATGTTTCTTTTACGTTGTTAATTTGCTTCTTTATGTTCTGGCGGGATTGACATAGACCCTGAGGGTTTTAAGACACTGCACATGTGTAATAGGAGTGCCATCTAGCAAATTTCGAGAAAGGAAAACTCGCCAGTTGAATTTTGGATCTATACGGCCTCATTACAGGTACAGCGGTGCTGTAGAAAACTGCAGTAACGTGGCGGTAACTCTGTTATTGCCTTTTTAGCAGACCGCCGACCTACAGGTTTGGCGGTGAGGTGTTTGATTTTCCTCAAGCAAAAGGCTGGATGAAAATCTGCCGCATTACCGCCAAGAATTTAGCAAAATCGGCAGAAGTACCGCTAGCAGAATTACAGCAGGCGGTAATCCATGCCGAAATCCCCATGGAGTCGTATGAGGTTTTACACCACCTACCACTACTCGCAAACTGCCAGAATACAGCCAAAATTGTACTCAGTTTTGCAACACATTTGTTGTGTTGCAACCCTCGATTTACCTTGCAGGTCTCTGGTGTACCTCCCTCTTCCGCCCTGTCCCACTGAATGTGGCCCCCCTCCTTCACCTGCTGCGCCCCTCAGGCCTTGTTGCTCCTCTCTTAAAGGGAGTGCTCTCCCCTGTGAGCTCTTGCCATGTCGTTCTTCCCACCCTCTTCCCACTCCCAGGGTCATACTGGGCCATACAATTATCTCGGGCATCAACGATAAAGTGGCTCACCGTTACATACGGCAATTCCTTCCTTTTGTGACACACCATTTTCGCAGTACCCAAGGGGAAGGATTTTGATAAAATGTGATGCACATTGTGCATTTTAAAGAATAATGATTTAGTAACAATGGTCAAAACTACTAGCAGCATGGCGAAGTAATTTATCAAACGTGGACCACATGAGCGAAAAAACTGGCCTACACTAGCATGTTGTGTTTTTTGTTAGTCCATTGCCCTATTGCCCTATAGTCACTTCCTAGCCTGCCCACTCCCTTCTCCCCACTCATCTCTTACCCTCCTCCCTTTCTCTTAATTTCCTCCCATCCCTTTTACACACCGTTTACAGCTTGCATGGCAAATCTGCCACAGTAAGGACCTGTGCTGGTAATGACAGTGCGGCAAAGACACGCCAACGTATTTAGTTATGTTAGGATGTTTGTAGTTTATTGTAGAAAGTAACTTACACCAAAGGTTCAACATGGCACTCAATAGGCTGGCCAAATAGGGCTGCTTTGAAATGGGTTTTTGTAGCTGTCTGCAGATAAAATTACCCACCAACTTGAGGCTGAGGGCTTGGTTGATCAATGACAAACAAGAAAGATGTTGTCTACCCCCTGGTTGGGTACAGAACATGTGGGAAATTAGATAGGATGGGAAGCTGCAGATCAAACATTGTTTTCCAGATTAGAGGTTGTATCTTGATATGTAAGCAATGTTGGGCCCTAGAGGGGGGAGATCCTTTTGTATCAAGCATTGATACAACATGGCAACTTGCCAGTCCCTGAGTGTCCAGTGGAGATGGGGTAGTATGAGTTTTGGGGATGGAAAAATATGGCAGCTGTATTTTTTATTCTTTTGAGCTTCCCGGTGGACCGAAGACCCAATCCCAAATGGATCCTGTCTGGTTTGCTGGTGAAGAGTCTATTGCCCTTTTCATGTTGCCTTTGGATCCTACCAGTTCTATTTCTGTTTTGGCATTGCAGATATGTGACAGATTTGCATTCTGCTATGGCATTAATCCCCCATTCAAGGACTGGAACGGGGGATAACGGCCTGGCAGCCCAAGTTATCAGCCCGAGCAAAGCGAGATTGAAAGCCGGTCTCAATGCTATGTTTGCTGACGATTCACTCCTCCTACCGAGCCAGGACACTAAATGCCCTTAGAGCACAACTCCATGCAATATCAACCGTTTCACCCTAAGCCACCTACTTTTGAATAAAGCAAAGTCAAAGGTAACAGTTCTTGAACATATCCACAGCCAGAAACTAAATCCAGTTTTAAATTGGTTGGCGAACACATGGACGTTGCCAAACGTTTTACAGACTTGGGTGTTGTCATTACGTGAAACCTCTCTTGGAAAGCTCAATGTAGTTAGCACATAGAAAAGGAGCAACAGCACAGTGATCAGTCGGTAATAGAGATAGTTTTCAAAGGGACGTTTGGAGTCTCTGTTGCTTACGGTGCTGAGGTATGGGTTGTAGACAAGTTAGTGGAACTAGTTGGCATATGTGAAAGACAATTTTGGAAACAACTCGTCTACCTGTCAAAGAGTTTCCCATTGGCTGCTCCATATGCAGATGATGGCTTCTCTAAACAACAGAGAGGAGTAATGGATGCCCGGCAAGGCATGCAATGAAATGAGTGGCATTGCAGCCTAGAGAGTTGGTCGACCTAGCCTGGCAAGAGCATTTCACCGAGTTGTCCCTCTCCCTCTACAGAAAGCATTTGTGAAAAGAGCTCACTGAGTTGGGCATGGGCCACGGTTGTGATCCCCTGCACCATTCCCTGACTTCTTATAGGCCCTTGCTTAAAAATCTAAAATACGTTCCAGGAGCAAGAGCAAGGAAGGCTGGGGCACATGATGTGGCACCCTTGGCTCACTCTGGTTGGGTGGACATGTTTGCAGCAGGCAGAGGGCATCAACCGTACCTGTCTAACCCAGCTAATCCCCAAATCAGAGGTCTCTGTGCTCTGGCTGGAGCTGATACTCTATGTTCAGCTTCGAATATGACGAGATGCGTGGACCATTAAACTCAACATGCAGGATTTGTGGGGGAGAAGAGGACAACCTCCCCCCTGTCATTCTTGAAAGTCCAGCCTATGAGCCCCTTAGGGTGCAAAATATGAACCCCTTTCTAAGAAGAGAAGTTATGTGCTGAGTTGCCCTTCCTCTTGGGTGACCTGGATAGTGAAATCACCAAAGCAACAGCGTGTTTTTTGTACGGAACCTGGTGCCAGAGAACCATCAAGTTGGGCAGCCTCTAATCTTCGGTTGTATTTGTATGGGTGCTAACTGGGGCTGAAAGCATTGGAGCTTTTTCATATATATATCCCCACCACCTGCTCACCCCAGATATCAATAGGCCTTCCATGTGTATGGACGTGCGCATGGCTTTTTTTAATACGTTTACGTTACCATTGTCTTCCTCAAGTATTTTAACTATGACTTTTTTGAAGATTTTTATTTAATGTACATATTGGATTTTTTATTTTTGTGTATTTTATCTGAATACAGTATTTTTGTATTTTCTCTCACAAAAGGCTATATCAACCAAAAGTGTTAATGAACACACCTAAATCTGGCGATACTAGTTTTGCAGGCCTTGTATCCAAATTGGCTTGGGAAAGAAGACATGTTTGCAAGTACGTCCATATGCCTTTATGACGATTGGTTGCCAATATTAAGGAAGCACTTCATTGTTATGATTACTTTTCCAACAAAGTAACAGGCGCCTTTTGGCAAGTAATACAACCGAGCTTGATAACCTGTGCATTAACAATATTTCGAACGAGTTATTGTTCCATTTAAAAAGCATTCAGAAACAAAAGTGTACAAACTTAAAAAAAAAACATATGTAATAAAAGCACAAATGACAGATGCGAGCTTTACAAATCAAGTGTGGACAATGTTTCCTTCCATGGGGCATAACATATGAGCGGACGAGGTTAGGGTGGGGAAGACTTTTAAAAGTGTTTGTGCAGGTTTCAAATTAAACTTAGAAAATTAAATATGGGAATGCTGTATTCGAGAGAAGAGATCAAGGGAACTATTATGAAAAGTTGTGTTGACTTGGAACGTGCCAGGAAGAGGGGGAAGAAGACATTGGGGCACACTTTCTTTAGTTTTCCCTGCTGCTTCTGATTCGATTGGAATATGGTCATTACCAGAGATAGCGGCCACAGGCATTCTGATTGGTCCAGAGGTGGTCAGTAATTGGATCCCTGCGTTAATAGGCCACGGACCGCGCAATAGCTATCGGAACTGATGGCATCATGCCGCCTGGCATAGCTAAAATGCCAATAAGTGCTACAGCATTACAGCAAGACACGTACTGCCAAAAGCTGCCATATGCGCAGCTACTTGTATTGCATGGATGCCTTTATTGAGCAAGATTGATCTTGCACCATCTGGGACTCTTATATTTTTAGATGTGAAAACACACACCAGGGGCTGGGGAGTAGAGTTTAGGTATGGGGCATGTTTGTTGATTTATGTCTCACTGTTGTTTAACGTCTTCCCATTGCCCGTTCGTTATTCTGCAGCTGGTTAGTGCAGTTGTAAAATACCTCCCTGGCACTCCTGGGACTGGATCTTAAACAATACCTCTGGGGCTCCTGGGCTTGGTTCCGTGTCTCTCCCCGTCCTGTTTGTATTTGCTGCCAGACATATTTCAGGAAATTCACCTGGGATTTGTGTGTGTGTTTTTTTTAAAGGTAAACAGGTAGAAGCAGAAAACACATACGACATGCCTAATTTTTCATGACCGTCACACGGTGGCAACCACACTCCGAAGAGTGGTGATGATGCAAATGTGTGCAATACATCTTTAGATCAAATGATGGGTAGTGGAGTGGTAGTGGACCAGTTATACCGGCTAGTCTCCACTATCATGTGATGTCAGATAAGTCGATTTGAGACTTGATTTCATAGATTAACTCGAGTGAACTTGTGATGTGCTGCTGGGCCCACGATCTCTGTAGATTTGAACACTAAAGGGCCCAGTCAGCGAACATGATACGCCGAGTAAAGCCGATTTACGTAAATCAGGAGTAAGTCAGGGATATCCATAGTAAGTCCTTTTGCGACTAGCACAGCCCACCTCGAGCGCAAGATAAAGGTAAGTCAGAGTTACACAGACTAACTTCTTTGTGAATTTGTCTTTAAGTTCTCTGTGTGCATTTAGCAATAGCAAAGCGTCCGAAATCAGGAATCGCCTGTGCTGCAGTGATTGGCTTTAGAGGTGCAGGGCCTTTAGGTGGTCGTCACCTTTTTAATTGTGCAATTGTGTTTCCTGCCGATATGCGTTAGACCAAACCACCCAATGCCCTCTGCTCTCTTTCTAGTGCAGTTGTTGTTTCTCCTTTTCTGTTGATTTATACCGCGCACTGAAGCCATTTGCCTGCTCTCCAGGCGCTCTATGCATATGCCGTTCCTTGCATCTGACAGTAGTAGGTTGTACATTCTCTGTGTGATTGGACACCATAAAACAAGGCAACTAAACGTTCATCCTGGCGGTAATCTGCTCGGTATTACATTACATATCACCCTAAACTGAGCATTACCACAGCAGACACCTGTAAAACAGCACTGATGAGGATTAATATTAAAGGTAGGTGGACTGGGTGTATTTCTACCCTGATGGATTTTCATTGGGCACCAGTGGATTCGCATCTTTGTTGATGGGGCAGGCCATTTATAGTGCTACGCTTTTATTATACCCTACACCATTGAATAACAATAATAATAATAATAATAATAATAATAATGATAATAATAATAATAATAATAATAATAATAATACATTGGGCCTCGTTACAAGGTAAGCGTAAGGGTTTACCGGTAAGGGCACCGTACCGGTAAACCCTTACCGCCTTACTACGAGGTCCTTTGCGGGTCCTCCCTTAACGCCTGGTTTTTCCAGGCGTTAAGGACGGGACCCGCAAAGGGACCTCAGAGCTAATTACGGTACGCCAATTGGCGTACCGTAATTAGCACCTTCCCCATTCCCATTATGCCCTATGGGGCAAAAATGGGAATGGGAAGGGTAAATGGCGATTGGGGAATTACCGCCCCCGCTCACCTTGGAGTAGGCCGGTAATTCCGCCATCCACCAAGGCGGACACGGTACGGTACCGGCGGCAACCATGGCGCTAATAGCGCCATGGTTACCGCCTACCGTGTAATGAGGCCCATTAACTGTTTTAAATCTAGTTTTCAGGTTACCTGAAAAACGATGGAAAAAAGGATGTTAATAGACATCTGCATCTTTTTTTGTTGTTGAAATAGATGGAGCCGGAGGGAGGAGGGTTGGATCCCATATCCTCACATTCTTTTTCTGCTATACAACGTGGACATTTTGACAAGGTGTTCTTGTTCGCTGAGAAATGAACAGAACCAGCATCAGGTGGAGGTTTTTTTGTAGGGTGATACACCAATAGCCAATACATCAGATTGTAGAATACTCCCTTGAACATGGCCCAATCACTCTCAATAGTTCTGCTAAATTGACGCTATTTGATCAATAAGCATTAGGCATTACCGCTTCAGATAATGGCATGGGGCCCATAGTTACATGCCTGACCGAAGCGACCGGGGTACTAATAATTTGTACGTTTGGCAATTAAAAAAAATAAGTTGCCCACCAGGGATTGGATGAGACGTGAGTCTCTTCTCACTTTCCATGGCGGTGAGTCGCACAGTGGGACGAGATGGGAACCGTAGGAGGAGGAAATAACGGTTGTGGGATGGGGTGGGAGGGAACGCAAGCTGTGGAAAATGGGGAGGGGACTGTTGGGAGCAGGGATAGGGGGAAGGAGAGCACATACCTGGTAACCCGGTGGGGAAAATGGTGGCCTCCTGCACTGAGGAGGTTCAGAGCATCAGGATTTACGCTTGGTAATGTCCCCACTCCGATCTCCTTATTGTCTGGGAGTCCCAAGTCATGCCCCCATCAGGCACTAATGAAGCAATAAGCCCTGAGACATGGGGGCATTACCGAGTCAGGTAAAGCCCTGGAGCCCATAGTTACAGGCCAGAGTGAAACAAGGGCCTTAACGAAGGCCCCCTGGGCTGTACCTGACTCAGTAATACCCCCATCGAGGGGATTATTCATATTAGTACCTCAGCTCGCAAGTCCAGGGTACTAAGAACATTGTTTTTCTGCTCTGATATGCTCTGTTTCAGAACAGAATAAAACAAAACGTTAAGAAAATGCCCTCCGGGGAAGAGAAAACGGAGTCTGTTTTCCCTTTCCCTGGCGGCCATTCAAAATGTAAGGAAAAATGTAAACAAAAAAAATGGCCACCATGGAAATGAAGACGGGACTACGTGTAGTCCCTTCTTCCTTTCCATGATGGCATATCACGGATCGGGAGAGGACGCGCCGGTGACAGAAGTATTCCCAGTGTGTCCGCTCCTGAAATGGAGCGAAAAGAAGGTAGGTGGGGTTGGGAGGGCGGAAAGGAATTGTTTGGATTGGGAGGGGGCCGGGAGAGGAAAAACACTTACCTGAATCCCCGGCAGGGGAAGATGGCTACCTCCAGCCGTGTGGTGGCTCGGATGGGGAATATTTTGTTCCGAGCCTCCTCATTGGCTGAGGGGCTGCCACACACCCCTGCCAGGGACAAAGGAAAGGAACGTCAGGAGAGGGACTCCCAGTTTGATTGTTACAATCTGATTGACCCTCGCTGGGTGCTAATTATCAGTATTACATGGCTGTCTAGATTTTCAGTGGTGAACTGTTGAATGGAAAAGAGAGGCATTATCTGAAGGAGCTACCACCCAAGTATTACTGCAAAGAAGTAGCACTGAAAACAACCAGACAACGTGCTGCTAAATTATTAATCTACCACTAGTGGATGCAGGGTTAAATACTGAGTTAGCTGAGATAAGATTGCAATTGGTAATTTGATACTTACAAATAGGGGCACATGCTATATTAGTTTGTAGTGTTAACATTCTCGTTGCATTAGCAGACAGTGGACGTTCATTACCATCCCTCCTCCGGTAGGCATGGTTGGAATGTGGAAAGCAAACTGGTACTATTCTCAGATCACTACTTTGGGTGTTTGCATTGATAAAGAATTACTGTGGGGCTGGGGACCCACTTCTGAAATTTCATGTGGAAACACAGTGCCAAAACTGAGAAAGACACAATGCAAATCTAATGATCCCATAGGGCCTGCTTCATGGAATTAATTTCACGGAAAATAGGGTACTTGCACGCCATTCTGCGCGTAAATGCCTGTTCGTCGATTCATGGAATCAAATGTGCTGTACTTTTCTTGGACTTGCGTGGAGTTTGTGCTGGCTCCGCACGTCTCTGACGTCTCTGTGAGCCGTCAAGGGCCTTGCACGAGACTCCACATACAGCGTGGGCATGGCTTGTGCACAGGGCTGGGAAGGGGGCAGAACACCAGAAATGGGGAAGGACATGGGAAAAAGTGAGTGTGCCGAGGGACAGCCTACATGCTGTCCCTTGCACGGCCACAATTGCGCGGCACGAGTTGTACTCATGGATTCGATCGTGCAACCCCTCGGCCGGCAAAAGGCCACACAAGTCCCTCATATGATCCACCACCCGAAGGCAGGTGTACACTTGCACGTAGGATCAACAGCACGGAGGAGGGGTTTCATGTCGGATTACAGGGTGTGTGTTAGCAAGCAGGGTTCCAAACTTCTTAGGGGTGCTCGTAAGCAGTGTAGCAGGGTGCAGGAACGGTTTAGAGCGAGTTATGATTTTTCATACGCAGGTTATTGGCGTGCCAGCACCAGTTCATGGGGGACCATGCGCAGGGTCCCCGAGATGCAGGCCTGCTTGCTGTGGACTTCGCACACTGATTGAAGGGTGCGTCTATTTACGGCTCGGGAAGCTCCCAAAGGTGGCTGATCTGGCTATTTTTGCTTTGCGTGTGAGACGATCAGCCAAGTTCCAACTGCAACTTGCGAATATGATTATATTGTGTGAACAATTTCATGAATACGCAGCATCCAGAATCCAGAGGACCCTCCAGCAGCTCCTTAAGCTTCCTAGGTGGGAAGTACCAGGTAGTGTCTGAACATCTTCTGCCAGTGAAGGAAGGCCAGGATTTCCAAGAGGGATGCAAGATCCCACCCCTCAACATCTACCAGGGGACAGGGGGAGACACTGAATCCAGAGGACCCTCCAGCAGCTCCTTAAGCTTCCTAGGTGGGAAGTACCACAGAGTGTCTGAACCAAACCAAGGACAAGGCTGTTGCCTGCAATACTTCCCTCAGCTTTGGGCCGTCCTCCTTAAAGGATGACACAAGCCCAGCGAAGAAGCTAGGATGAGTGCACCAACAAGCATCAACCAGCGTCCACCTTAAAGGACATTTTCGTGGCAGTTAAGCCCCTTGATCTGCAACCGACTGCACCACTTACTGTTGTCATGACGCAGTCAGTCACGCCGTCCAAGATGCCTCGACCAATGTTTCAGGCCCGCCCGTCAGCACTCAGACAACTATTCCTGACCCATAGCTGCCATGTAGGGCAGCTTGCAGCTTTCCCTCCAGCCTCGCTCGACGAAATGACTGCCACCTGATACAAGCTGCTGGCTCCCAACTTGAACTCTGTCACATAAGCTGCAAAGTGCCTTGAAACTGACTCGACCCTGTCGAGCACCAAGAACATCTAAAAGCACAAGGTACATTGTGGTTCAGTCCCCCTGGTCCTTCTCCAAAGGCCCCTAGTGACATTTTATGACCCATTGCTAACTTTGTACTGAATCCAAGTATTCTTGAACTATTGCGATTAATTACTATACCGACTACCCACCTGTCAGTATCCAGAGTGCATCCATTTTCCTTCTTCTAACTGACTGTCCTCTGCATTCCTTTACAGGGTGGGTTGCATTTTGTAGTGTGCAAGAACTGTCAGTTTAATAATAATAAAGTAGATATTGTTATATAACCTAACTGGACAGTCCCTTTTATCATTGGGTAGCGATTGTATTTTCACTGTGTTGCAACTATCCGACGATCCACAACCTTGCAGAGATAAGTCTGCCAGTCCGTCCATTTTACCAAACATGGACAAGAAGGGTTATAATTAACTTTTGTTTCCAATCTGTTCCTGTCCCTTCTGGTGTACTAGAAGTGTGGCACTGATTGATGGTTTGGAAATCGATATTCATCCCTGGACCACTGGTGCCACGAACATTGACACGCCACATTGGTGGCAAGTGGTTGGATCAGTTGGAGCCTTGCGCACAGCTTAGTCACCAATGATAAAAGTTCAGATGCAGTCAATGTTTTGACACTGCTAGGTATTTGTAATAATCATGGATCTTGACATAGAGACTGTAAAAGTCATGTCCAAGGATGTCCTGCACGTCCCATGTCAAGAGAGGGGACTTCCCCACAGCAGTAAGGTTAATAAGCCTGAGTTTCTGACCAGCCTCCAAGCTTGGGTAGAAGTGAGGGCAATTGGGGAGCTGTCCCCAGGGTTGAGCTAGGCCCTGTGTACCTGAATAGAAAAGACCTTTCAGAGGGGGAATTGGAAGATGACGAGGAAGACAGCTTGAGCAGTGTTTCTCGCCAACCATCCCCCCGGGGTTTAAGCATGGTTTCTTAACACTCTAGAATATCAGTGAGGTCAGGGGCTAGTGCAGAATCCCATGTGTTCCAGGCCTCAGCACACTCTCTAAGTGGCCCAGTAATTGCTCCTGCTGTTTAATGAGGTAGCAGCTAGAAAGCTCCAGCTCGAGGAGTGGAAAACTAGCGTTAGTGGAACAGAAACAGTGGGACAAGGTCACCATAGAGAGGGACAGGGCCGCCATAGAGCTGTGCAAGCTGGAGCTTGAAGACAAGAAGGAGGCCAACAGATCCACCTCTAGCAAAAGCAGCAGTAGTGGCTCAAATCCAAAGTGCCTGGGATTAGCTCCGGTGGCACATCCCCATTGACTTAGTGCAGGCCTATGAAGTGGGCAAGGATATTTTTGACTGGTTTGACACACTTGAGCTGGATTTTCAGCTACATGAGGGGGACGAGGTACTGTGGGGTGCTGCCCTGATGAGTAGCTTACTGACAGCAGGGACTGATGCAATTCTTTAGTTAACTCCTGAGGAAAGGCCCTTTTATGAAAGCATGAAGGCTGCACTCGCCAGGAAGTTCTGTAGAACCCCCAGAACAGTATTTTAAGCGCTCCAGAGAGCTTGGAAAGAAATGTGGGCATACATTTGAAGCATTCACACACTTGTCGTTGAAATATCTGAGCGGGTGTGAGACTGGTAACAAAGCTGATACATTTAAAGGGATGTAGAATTTGATTGCGTGTGAGCATGTATTGAAGAATTGTGAGGTTGACCTACACCAGCATCCTGTGAACAAAACTATCACAGACCCTATGGAGCTGGCAAAGACTGCTGACAGGTCTTTGAGTACTCAAGTCCAGAAAGAGACTCAGGTGAGCATACTCAAACCAGAAGAGAAATCTTCAGACAAAAAAGTAAACAAGAATGGAAAGGACAAAGATCCAACCTGCTCCTCTTCAAAGTCAGGTCCCAAAACTATAAAGAGAAATCACAAAACTTTAGTTAAGAAGCCTTCAAGAGGCCTTGACCCCAAGCAAAAATAACCAGCAAAGAACGATTTAGTATATGCCACCACCTACTCCCAACAAAGCAGTAAGATAAAGAAAATAGTCAAAGAAAATTGGAGAATGTTATAACTGGATCCAACACTAGCAAGCTTGTTCGAACTCCACCACTGTTCACTTACAGTAAAAGCAGGTAACTTTGTGACCCACTCATTAAATCGGATTTCAGCCATAAAAGATCATATAAAAAGACCTTTAGTGAAACCATTTCTTGTAAGAACTGCAACTGTTGTAATAATGTGATCAAAGGTAATTACATTAATCATGCACACAAAGTACATAGAATCCCATGCATGCACACATCAACGTGTCACACAAAGAATGAGCAATTTTTAATGGGATTTGAATTTTTATTTGTAAATCAACTACATAGCTGATTAGCAATATCTTTACATCTGTATCTATATGAAATGTCTACAAGGACTGTGCTAACTAAATGTATGCATGGGTTACTTAATTGAACTGTACCATTGTACAAACAAACATTATGCCTAGGAAAAGTTCACCCCTCTGTGACCCGACATAACAACTAGGAAATTAGTAGCTAGCTGATCTGTTTAGAGTGCCTTAACCGAAGGAAGGGCGGTTGTACTTATACATAACATACTCAAGATGGCGTCCGAAAGCCGTAAATTGATAAACTAGACGTATACATTAAAGACGGACAAACATCAGGGTTGCTTAGTAACGTACTGATGCAAACTCTGTGTGAGGCCAACCTGAGCGTTTGAAGACACAGGGAAACGACACGGAATCCTTTTAGAGGTAAATCCAGATAACTACCAGTGAAGACAGAGAGTACGTAATTATATTACGATAAGAATGGCTCTTATGGGTAACATGTAACTAATCCAATCCTATTGATACAGGGAGGACACAGCAGCTGATCAGATACCTAACCTTAAAACATCACTGAGGACGACGCTGTAGCGTTTCCTCAGCAAACCAGAAAAGAGATGCGGGAACATGATGAATGTTCCTTGCTTTAAGGTATGAGCAGACAGATACTAAACACATCCATATAATAGAGCTAATGCTAACTAAACAGCAGATATTTTACACTCGTAATTATTTTCAGCTAATGAAGACATAACACGCTCTTGAACAGACTGGTTCAGTACAAGAAGTGGTTTATACAATGAACGGCAGAAAACCTGCTAGGTGAGTGAAACTGACCCAACAGATCTAGCATGTCATGAGCTCTAAAGTTCATTGGTCTTCTAGTGGGAAACAAAGCTTTACCAGCGACCTGTCCCACAGGAGACCCTATTTCTTAACTAATATAGATACAATAATGGAGTATTTTTACCCCCACAGTAGGCACGTGAAATTTCTTTTGACAAACAAGAAGAGCCTCCCGACCCGGCTCTTGTCTGATTCTAAGGTTAGTGGCCTTGAGTTCAAAGAGTTTAAAGATTCAATTTATATTGCGGTTAATTATAAATGGCAAAACCTGGTATGAAAATTGATAAAGATATCTAAACAGAATTTATGTCTTCTGTTTATTTCTAGAAAAAAAGCATAATGGGCCTTATTATAAGGGTGGTGGTCACGGTATGAATGGTGCTGGTAAGGCCCCGGCATCGTTCATACTGGGCCGCCGCATTACAAGTTCTGCTCACAGGTTCCTGACAGCCCGCCAGGTTTTACCTGGTGGGCTGTGCGGCACCCCCCAGCAGAACTCGTGATTGCACCAGCACCGTTATCAACAGCAACCATGCTCCCCACCCCCATTTTGCCCTATGGGGCAGAATGGGGATCGGGAGCCCGGCATTACAGCCACCCGTGAAAGGGCAATTACCGGCCCACTCATCTCGTAATGGGCCGGTTATTGCCCAATCGGGGGAGGCGGTGCCGGTAGCGAGCATGGCATTAGCCGCTCCAGCCATACAGGCACGGCTACCGCCATGCTTGTAATGAGGCCCAATGTCTTGATATCTTTACCTGTAGAAGGGCGTGACGAAGCCCAAAACACGTAGTGAAGGATAGGGGATGCTACCTTGAGAGTTGTCAACATGATCTAAGCGTCCATAATTAGTTCCTATCAAGATGTCTATATTTACAAAATACTTTCTGCCTCATCAGAGATTGGTGGTAACCCTTAAATGCAACGATAACGCTATTACTGCCGCATTTAAGGGTCCACCAAATCACGGGTTTGGCAGGATTTATCCCCAGTTCTGAGTTGGGGGTAAATCCGCCGCTAATAGCACCAGCGGTAGTAGCGCCGAAAATTCCCCATTGGGCCCAATGGGGAATTCCCGAATGGGCCCAATGTGGAATGGGGAATTACCGTTCCGCCAAACCCATGATCCGGCACTAATAGCACCGGGGGGTTTGCAGTAACGCTAATAGCCCCACCAGTATCCCGGCGATATTACCGCTGGGATACCGCCCAACTCGTGATGAGGCCCTTTGAATGTAATGTTGACAATATTATTGTAATGTGATATATGCTTTGAGAGAATAATGTTGATTCAATGAAAGTTGAGATGGGAAGCACTGTAATGATGAATAATTACTTTGTATGACCATTGACCATATCGTAAACTGAAATAATACATTTATTTGTATATTTACTTGCTCAATATACCCATTGTTGAAAATATAAAAAACAGTCTCGTTTTAGAAAAAGAAAAAAACCTTATGGCTGAAAATATTGATATTGGAAATAAGTGTGCCCTTGTTTGCCCCCGCTGTGTTTCGTGGGACCTTGCATTGCAATGAACGAAGAACTACCATCAGCGCATATGCACACACAACCCTGCCCCTGTTTACTCTGGCGCACACTTGCACAAATACATTGAGGAACACCCACAATTATCTTTTTAGAGATGGCAGTTGCTACGATAAGGAAAATGTGGGGAGATTCCTATGGTGACAGACATGCACAAAAGTGGACTTTTGATTCCCTAAACACATAGAATCTTACCCCTATGTGAGGAGGCATGTCAAAATTGCACTAAACCTGAGGAATCATAACTCTGTGGGTCAGACACAATTTGAATGCTATATTTGTAAAATCGCTCTTTAGAGATGAGTAAATAAAAAAGAACAATGTTGTGACTGAGGTCCCTTGTGGCCACACTTCTTTGTTATCCTTTTTCTTTATGGCTGGCCCCGTTAGTCGTTGTTTGTATATTTTTGGCAGAAGATCACTTGGCTGCAGCAAATTACTGTCCAACTTTCTATTGTGCTGATATGGTAGCTCGGCGAGTTACACGCTAGCTCCAGCAATCTGTGGGAAAACTGCAGTCACAATTTAGGAACCGGACCAGAGTTTACCTTTTCGAGGTTAATGATTTGAATGGAATTAAATTAGCAAATATTAACATCTAACATGAAAGCGCTTAGAAGCAAGAGGAATTTGACCTGAATAAATATTTAAAACTGAGATGTTATTATCTCAGATTGATAGGGTTGTTAGTAATCTCCCGGTGAAAATGGATCCCAACGGGCCAAGCTAATTTTATAACCCTCTTTTCTTAAAGACATTAAACTGGGTCAGGAAGTTAGAATCTGTTACTTCTTTCTAAACAAATGCAGATGATCTCACTAATGCCTACAGCTGGCTCAAACAACTCCCAGAGGTCTTCCAACTCAGACCAAAGCTGCTCCAGCATCAAAATCCACCTGACAGCCAAACAAAGAGGCGTGAGGACATACCTACCTACCGCAGTCTCTCTGAGGAGCCAACTCGCTGTTGCATACTCAGAAATTCCAAAAGTTAAAGGGTCACCTGAATAGTTCAAATGCATTATTTTCTGGTTCTTGGTTTCCAAGGATTGATGCTTAGCCTTTTTTGGCTCAAGTCATTTTCAGACTCATGCAAGAGACGGGGAGATGCTGCCTGATGATTAATTGTTGATGTATGTACAGTAGGCATCAGATCACAGGGTTTTTCTTGATAGTTAATCACATGCAGAGAGGGTCTATCAACAGACTGAGTTATAACCTTTCCTACAGCTATGATGCCTTCACAGCTTGTTTTAATCATCACCTCTAGATTCCTTAACAGTCACCCACATCATACAGGCAATTAATTCCAAAGAACCTGTCCTTGAGATCCACAAACCCCAATCTGGTATTTCAGTATAACGCTGACTTTGTAAATTACTTACATTTGGATCCAGTGCATTGAAATGATTTTTCTTTGAATTGCCCGAAATCACTAGAAAGGATTTGGGATTTGAGCACTGTACTTTTAAGATCGCGGCCACGGATGGACAGAGAGAGAACTCGAGAGCTCTCACTCATCTGTATAGAGCAAGTGTCTGCAACCTGCAGCTCTTCAGAAGTTTTGGACTGAGACTACCTTGATTCCTCACTTTTGACTATGCTTTCTAGGACTGATTTGGTGAAGACCAAAACATCTGGAGGCAACAGTTTATTGACTCCTGCTGCAGGGGGGAAACAGGCACATTGGCAATTGTTCAAGTGGTGTAAGTGGCTTTAGGTCACCAGACCTCTGATCCGTCCATCTGAGAATCACTGCCAATTATTAGGCACTCTTTTTCTCTGCCCCACCCCTTTCTGTTTATTTGTAAGCTTCCTCAGAGTCTTGTTTTCTTTTGCAGTTGGCCAGTTGATGAAAGTGGGTCTAGTTAGATTACCAACTAAAATGTCTCTAGCCCTCAACGAAGGACTACAGTATCCCTGGGGTATGAGATATGACCTTGGGGAAAGGTGCTGTGCCACCTATCTAAAAGGGAGATATAAAGAGGATAATCCCTTCACTAAACTCAAAACAATGAATCATACCATCATCCTTAATGCATGGCCACCAAGGAGATCTTGATCTATTTAATCTCTGCTTAATCTCCTGATTAGTCGTCCTAGTCGATCTAGTTGCTGTCTTCGATTCGGCTGAACATGAAGACCTCTTCAAAATTCTATGCACCTGAGTTTTCATGGAAAAGTTCTGCAGTAGTTTGTCTCGATGAGGTGGCCTCCAAAACAGAGGCCTCCTCATCTAGAGGAGCCCCAAGAGATCCCAGCCTCACCCAGTAATATGTGGAGTTCCACAAGGCACTATCTTGTCCTCTTTTATCTCCAAACTACACATGGAACGTTGAGTACACTCCTTACCAAAACTGACTTCAGGATACAGAAATAAACATGTGATTCACTGCTATTCCTAGAGATGACTTGCATTATTGACATCCACTGACTCAAGGACTGCCTGATTCTCATTGAAGCGTGGATGTCAAGTGCCTAGCAAAAGCACAGTCCAACGAAGACCAGATTCAATCTTCTAAGACATCTCACCAAATGTGCCCTAGTCTATAAGTGGGTGACTGACATGAAACTCAATGGATTCAAGTCTCAAAGAGAACATCCTGTCTGCTTTTCTATAAACCGTGACCCACCATTCATCCCACATATCACCAAGAAGAGCCAAGTTGAAGGGTACACGCGTGTGCTCCTCCACAAAATCAAAGCTTTCATCTCTGCCATGAAGTTCAGATCCGTTGTCCAAGCCCTGGGCATTGTCTACCTGGACAGTGGCAGCGCCCTTCTCGCAGGAGTCCCAGATGTCACCTTAGCCCCTCTAACAGCTGTCTAGCATCTGCAGTGTGCCTCAGGACTAAGAAAACATATTCACACAACTCCTCTCCTCAAGGAGCTGCACAGGGTGACCCCTTCAAGCAAGCATAATGTTCAAGACCGAATCGCCTGCAAAAGCAGTCACAAAAGAATGACAATTCTACATGGCAGAGGCATTCACCATCGCCAAAGGCCAACTTACCAACAGAAGTCTCAACGTCACTAAGCAGGAATTAAAGAGCTGCAATAGGGACACATAGAAAACAGTCCCTTTTCCTCCTAGGCACCCTTTCTCTGGAAAAAGTTACAAATACAGAGAAGACTTCAACTCTCCGCTCTGTATTTTGGAAAGGACCGGACACATTTGTGAAGGAAGATCTCACCAATCAGTGACCACTCTACTTAAACCTAATTCTGTCCTTCTGGAGATCCATGCATAATTTTCTCTGCTACCAATTCCAGAACCACTTCTACCCCACATCTTTACTTGCAACCCCCTGGTAATGACCCTTATGTACAGCACTCAACCACTTCCCAGCTAGGTTTGCACTTTTTAGATCCCATAAATACATGAATCCCTGATAGGTATGGTAGTCATGTGTGTCTTCTCTGTACATCAAAGAGGACACCCCTCATCAAACTAAGAGCCACCTACCTGGCCATACCTGCCAACACTTTCCAACATGACCCATTCCAATCTGTAGGTGCTTATCCAGTCCTGGGTTTTTCTTTACATTCTTGTAGTTCCACTTTCCCCATTGTAAAACTCAGACCACAAGTCCCACAATGCTAAGAAAAAAAACACGACTGGATAGGCACCTGCAGCTTGGGTTGGGTGATGTTGGCAAGTATGCTTGTCAATCAGTTCTGTGATTGGGCAAGGTCTTTCCATTGGTCTGTCATGTATTCTACTCCATTTCCAGCAGTGATGCTTACCATATTTTCAGACATCATGGTTGAAGTTTGTCTTTTGCAGTTTCTTGAGGTCTGAACATAATGGCATTGCCATGGGGTGGTGATGCTCACAGTGCAATGTTCTAACATCTGTGACTCCCCCAAAACCATGTCAAATCAGTTACTAGGATCACTTATGCAGCGTGAATTGCCTTCTCATTTAACAACATGGCTGCTGATCTTTGCAGGATGCTCAACTCTGGGGTGCTGCTTTGGAAGTAACAATTACATGCGGCAGGATCTAAGTGCATGCCAGAACATGTGCAAGTGTGCTATGGATATCATCATGTATCGGGTGCACTCAATATTTGTGGGATCCCTCACTAAGATAGTTGTTTTATGTAATTCTAAAGGAAGATCTCTGATGGCAGTCTGACGCAGCTCTTGGTACCACCACGAGTGATTCCCTCTCTTTATTGCATGTATGCTAGAGCATCTCACCTTTTTTACCAGATTCCTTCAAACACTATGGGCCTCATTACAAGTGAGGCGGTAAGGGGTTAACGGCACCGGTAAAGGTGCTGGCGCCATTAACCCTGTACCATCTCATTACGAGGTACCCTTGCGGGACCCGCTTTGGATGTCTGGTCAGACCAGATGTCCTTTGCGGGTCCTGTGAGGGGACCAGCATGCTAACAATGGGCCCGTCATTAACAGGCCCATTGTTAGCATGCTTCCCATTCCCATTGAGCCCTATCGGGGCTCAAATGAGAATGGGGATGGTCCGGGTTTCCTGAATGGGGAAATACCGGGCCCTCCGAAGTTGGAATGGCCCGGTATTTCCCCATTCAGGGAACCCGGACCCGAGTTTGGAGGCAGCCATGCCCCGATTAAGGGCATGGCTAGATGGAGGTCCCTTTTACCTTACTTATCTTTTGCAGGAGGATGACGCTCTAACTCGATCCTTCCAGGATTTGCAAATTGGAGTTTGCCATTCTGGGAGTCCCCGAAAGCGAGGGTTTAGGTGCCCAGTACCCCATGATGGAGAAGCAACTCTGTCCTGGGGTTTCTGTCAAGGTATCACAGACTGTTTTCCCATGGATCTGTATTGTGCATAGTGCAGTAACAATTCGGTAGCTGGCAATGCTTTAGGCCAGGGGTCTGCAACCTTTGGCTCGTCAGATGTTTTGGACTACAACTCCCTACCCAGCATGTGAGGGATCATGGGAGTCGTAGTCCAAAACATTGCAAGAGCCCCAGGTTGCAGAACCCTGCTTTAGCCTTGCGTTCTTGCCACTGTATCTAAATTACAGTTCATCTAGAGTTATTTGTTGCTGAACGGCCCCTTTTCCTAACAATTTCGTATCTATTCATGAAATTATGTAATTTATTTTATTGAGCATTTGTAATACCCTTATACATCAAGTAAATTGTGTTTCAAAGCACCCACAGGGCAGCAGGGAGGGAAAATGGGAACAAAAGGCAACAACAACGAAGAAGAGAGGTGGTCCTACTAGGCCTTGCGAGCATTCAGAACGTTCTAGTGCAGAGAGAGAGAAGGGATGAGGGAGGGGGGATTAGTGGTAGGAGTACCATGGAGGGAAGTGCTAGGGAGGAAGTTGCAAGCAGCTGTTAAGTGACTTGCGGAGATCACTTGGTAAGAGTAGTCAACTGCCAATAAATAAGTGCAGGCCTGTGAAGCACAGGCAAGTGGGCGCCAAGGCTAGTGAAAGGAGTGGGCAGAGGCTGAAGGGGGTCAGAGGCCAGGACCCATGTGGACACATAAGGTACCCAGGTCACCAATCTCAGTGACTTGTGGGTTTAGCAAAGGATGAAGGGGTGAAAAAGAGGTGAAAAGGAAAGTCTTGAGGAGCTTCCAGAATTTGAGAAGATGGGGCTCAAGTTGAAGAGGAAGGGAAGGCTGTTCCATGGGAGTGAGCCAGCCGAGGAAAGAGATTGTCTGTGAGCTCGCTTTTACAAAAACATTTTGAACAAGCCTGGCATACATTTCACATGAGTTATCCCTGTTCTGTACATTTTACCCTGCTTCTATAATGAGGGCCTGTACATTTTATGCAGAAAACTGATATAAAATGGGCAGGAACTGCTTTAAATGAAACCTTTATTAATACAATTTTTTTTGTAATGCTTCCTTGTAATTCATTAAATGGCTGATGAGCGTAAAACTGACGCGTTTGTGTCTGCAATTTCAAATGTCTCAATATTGGAACATGGAATCACTCGAACTGTTCAAATTAATATATGTATCTGTAAAAACAATATATATGTTTACAGAAGTCAGAAGAAATGAATGCCAGCAGAGAGTCCTGAGAGACTCATAAGTGTTATCAATTCATGTTATGCATTACATTCCATAATTAATATGCCACATGTTAATACCTTGTGTATTGTCGCCTCATTAGAATCAATTAGCCTTGCTAATGAAAGGGTGCTCCTAAAAGGCACGCTATGATGCATGGGTGTACAGTGAAGTGTCGCCGATTAAACACTTCATCAAATACACCGTTTGGAAACAGCATGGAGTGCTCAAGCAATTCTTTGGCTATCCATTTGCATTTACACATCGTGAATAGCTTCATCTCCTTGCTGTGCATTTTTAAGAGTGTAATTTTCCCGCGGTTATATTTTGTTTTTATTAACTATTTAGCGTTTGGTACGATGTGGCACTCACCTCTATGGTACCACATGATTATTTCAATCTGATCAGTGAAATCAATTCAGAATGTGTATTGTTCAAACAGTATATTGTCTTTGCTTTAAAATGTATTACCGATTTTTCTTTATAAAATGAGTTGCTCCTTCTTCTTTATTTGTGGTCAAAATGACTCACTGTCTTCCTTGAAGGAATAGTGTGCTCAAAAATGTTATTGTCCCAAAAAATGGGAAATAATCAAAAACATGTATTAAACATAATTTTAAAGGAAGTTCCTATGTAAACTTTTGAGCAAACGAGACTCAAAGCGTTTACATAGGAGCATCCATTTTGCCATTTCAGGCAGCCTCCTCAGCTCATGTTAAAGGAATAGTGTGTTCAAAAATATTATTGTCCCGAACGTTCGGCATGTGTTTTTAAGCATACGTTGATTGATCGTATAAACATTTCCTATGTACCTTACCATAGTTTTCTTCACTTTTACACATGTGAAATCAGGCAGCACGGCGCAGCCATCTTGTGCTAATCTTATCCGTTGTCGCATCTCCCTAAGGTGAACTGCCCTGGTGGCAGTAAATCATATTCCCCGACCTGAGGCTGACATCACCATTCCTAGCGATATTCTCTGCCTTTTTCCATGACGTTACTGGGCAGCGTAGCCAAACGCTCCCAGTCATCACCTATGTGTTGACGTCGATTGACAAAGAACCATGAATATCAACAGTACATCCTCTCACAACACAGCACACCCCAATTCTGAATACAAACCATTATTTTTAAAGGAAACCGCAATGCTCTTCAATTTATAATGTGCTTTTATTCCACAAAAAACGTTCAGAGAACATAGGCAATTGTCATATTCAACCACATTGGTCATTTCTTTATTTGTTCTCGATCCACAAATATTTATCGTGAGTCACACAGTGTTACTTTTGGGTATAAGAAGTGCATTGGACGTACCATGTATAGCAAGGCTTCGGCATCAGCTTGGCGCTAGACCACTGTAAACAATGTCAGGTTGCTCCTTATCGCTGGTACCACAAAAGGGCATATCGGCCCGGGGCGATCGTCCCAAAACAGCGTCATTATAATCCAGCAATTTAAGTGTATCTGCAACTGCCGGCTAAAGAAGCCATCAATTGGTATCTGGAATCGATGACATTCTCAGAAAGGCAGGATGTAGCTGTATGGAAAACATAACAGAAATGTGTCTCAGTAGCCGTCCTTTATTCTAATTCATCAATTTACTCATTAATTCTGCACCGTGTGAAAACTAATGTTGAACAAAAACGTGAAACAATGGTAACACAGAGAAAACATAGTGGAAAGCAGTCTGCAATTTGCTTGAGAGGTTAGTGCTATGGAGTATGTTTAGCTCGCAATGGGATGCGGAAGCTGACGCAATAATTCAAAGAACACATAGACGTCATTTTAACAGAATATTAGTGTAGAATTTGGCATCGATGGAACCTGTGGGATCCCAGATGTGGACTACATGCATTTTGGTGTTGGGTTGCCCATGTGCCCTGGCAAAAGACAAGTACACACATGTTGTGCAATAATCCACAAACAACAACCCATTACAATATAAGCCAGCAATGCTGGTCAGAAAATGAAACCTTGAAGCGTTTGTCTATAAAAATAGTCTACAGTAAAACGTACATAATATTTGGGATTTCCATTCTCTCGGTATAACGCAGAGTCTCCGTTCAGGTCAACGAATTTTCATAAAAGGAAATTACATGTTCCTTTGTCCAGTTTTGGAGTGGTGAACCTTATCATATTTGATGGATTTACACACCTCCCTTCATTCATTCTATTTGGAATCCTCCCTTGCTTCCAAGGATGAAAAACTATCAAACCTTATACTGTGTACGATACGTGCACAGCTCACAAGCAAAATTCAAACGTGTTGACCTTCACTTGCAATGGGAGCGAATAGCCCTTCAGACCACAGTGGCATTTGAAATATTTCTGAAAAACAAACAAATTGTTTGCTGCCATCCACCAATACTGCGCGGAATTTCTAGTGATTTACTTTTTTTTAAAAAACAGTTACAGTTAGTTTACCTCCGAAAGCCTTATTTTTAATGTCCCTCTGGTGAACTTCTCACTCTCCCAGCGACTCGCATCGCCTGCCCACAAGACCCGTCAGCTCAGACCATCTCCTGTTCACACAGCAAATCGTATAAACATTTTTGCAAGTAGCGAGTCTCTAGCCATGACAAATTGTGCTCATACGAGAATATCAGAGAAAGCCCAGCTCCAACCTTAGTGCACAATCCGTCTCTGCTCACTGACTCATGCCATCTCCAACCCCCTGCTGCCAGGGTGCGGTCCCCTGAACCCATGACCCCTGTTCCCTTTGAATGCATCTGGTCCCCAGACCCTACCCCCGCACCACCTCAACTTCACCTCCCGTATACCTAATCAGGAGTGGTCCTATATTTTGGTAACTCTGACACCTATCCCCACTGTGTTTGAAATCGTATCACTCCAAGGGCCGCAAATCAAAGATCGGCCCCTGTGATAAGGCATCCGATAGCAATCACCTCTAACACATTGCCCATACAAATATATGTCAGAATGCACCTATTTCCCCAACAACCCCCTTTGATGCTCTGTTTTGCTTACAGTCAGTAGTTCTTGCGTGCCAAGTTTCTTATGTAGCCTAGGTCTCATTCCTTTGTGCGACGCATATTTATTCAGCTATCTGGACGCATGCTTAGTAAGGCAACAGCAGAACCCCAAAGTTGCTTTCATGCTGATATACATCTGACCCTCCCCCGATCAGTGAGGGACCCACAAGAGCTCGACAAAAGCAGTAAGTGTGAAAGCACAGTGTTACACTGTATGGCATCCTCCAAAAGGCACTTCTTGCAAACAAAATTGCCAAAGAGTATACATTTCAAAAGACAATTTCGATGCTTTATTTGGACCCGTTATATAAACAATGTTGAACAAATAAATAGCTGCTAATCATTTGAACCGGGAAGTGCATTGTTCCACAAGGTTTGCTTTTGGTGAACAGGGCACGTTTGCAATGTTTTGTGCCAATGTATGTGTCCTCGGAACAAAATAATGAGCTATTCCATGAGTATGTATGTCCAACACAGACAGTCAAAATGAGATCTTTCACAAAATTGACTTGACCACCCATTTTTTGCTTCTTTGGCCATTGTGTAATGAAGCATCCCAAAGTTTCCCGCAGTCCTTAATTGTTCTCTCCCTACTTTCTTTTTATGCACTAAGACAGCTAGTAATGTCCTATATTGCATCCCGTCAATGCCGAAATGCAATCTCTTGGGCCTGGTACTTTAGGCACATATTGTGGAACACCTCCAAATATCCAGTGTGACAGAATTCTGTGAGTCCCTTCAGATCTCTTGATAGAGTTTTTTCAAACGCAATCTTCTCAAGAGCTTTGTGTGGAGGTGAAGATGGAACCAACCATTTCTTCATGCGTTCCTACTCCTCCGATAAAGGTCCATGTGCACATTAGTGAAAATTTAGGTTTTCTGTCCAAGAGTGAACGTGGGAAGAGTGGTGCATTAATGAGCGCCCTTTTCCAAGTAGAATTTCCACAGACCCACCACAAGTTTTGGAGATCCTTCAAAGATGGTTGCTCAAACACTGGGACCACTGTAAACTATTTTCAGAACCTTTTTTTTACCAGCAGCTGTGATTTTTTATTGATTGATTTGGCAACGTGCCATATGTCAAATTGATGGCAAATGTTTGAAAACTGCTCTCGCATGGCCTTGGCTATTGAAACATGTCTGTCGGTGGCTATGAGGTCTATTTGCATTCCCCTCGATTGGAGATCTTCAACGATTGTATAAAACCATGTTTCCCCATGACCACTGAGGATTTACATTGGGACACCTGCACAACCCCAGACCTCACCATTATTTTAGTTTCCATGTCCTGGAAGTGTATGTGCAGTACTTGCTGAAAATCCAGGGATGTCACACTGTCCATCACCAACTTGCCTGAACCGTTTGCCAGAGAATGTCCTTTCAATTGACATTTGTTCAATTTTCCAGGTTTGACTAATAGCAGGGAATAAACATTTTCTTTGATATTTATAGTACTGCATTTTAGCAAGGAACTGAAGTCCCATAAATTGACAGAAGCTGGACAACTTACTAAAAGTAGAGCCACTGAAAAGTAAAGCTGTTGCACGCAGTAGATTTCCAGCTGGCACTGTGCCCAGCATCGCTTGAGTTGACTATGAAAATGGAGCATGGAGCAGGGCACAGGTGGCTTGGCTGTTCAGGTTAGTCCCATTCACCAATGGCTTCCGCATACATTCCCCCTCACCGGATGGACACATTTCAGCATCAATATAATCTGTACAAGGGAGCTGTCGAATTCAATGTATTTGTGCTCCTTTATTAGACTATCATCCTGCATGAATGTGGTTTCTGACATATCGAACAAAAATGACAAACTGAAGTCGACATCTTTGGCTAGTTCCTCGGTCAATTGCGTTGAGGCTTCAGCATCTATTATTTCAGCTTGTGTTATTGGCACACGAATTGGAGAAACCATCATTGTCGATTGTTTTTTGGGTGGCCCTTTTTTTGCAGGTGTAGATTGTGTGAAGTGGTCACTGAGTAATTCAAAAGCATATTCCTTATATTAAGTTTCTTCTTCATCTTGTCCAATTCTGACATTGTAGCAATGGTCCAAAAACACTTTGCTTGCTTCGTCGGTCGCATTCAATTCATTTTCTGGCCATTGGGCATAAGCATCTCGAGCCTGCTTATTGACTGGACTATGCCGCGCCTCAAATATTAGTTGCTCCATGGTGAAATCTGTTTGGCAAGCTGCATATTTGGTTTCATTTGTTGTCTGTGTCTTCATACTTCGTTTTCTTCTGGGCGATGGGTTCTAAAAACATGTTCAATGTGAATCCAACATACAGTATATAGCACTTTAGATTAAAAAAAAAACATTTTATGAAGACAACACCAGCCCAAACCACGTTTTTGTAAATTAAATTGTTAGTTACCCTTGTTTTCGCGATTTTCTATGAAACTATGTTCTTCATTGTAACGACCGCACCAGCAAGCTGGTCCACCACCTCTGATCCATGTATCTCCTCTTCTAATTCCCGACCTTGTATACAACCCTTTAATATAATATTCATTAAAAAAAGTCAATCGTTTTTTAAATCTAATTCTTTCCTCGCACACATCACTTACATACATACCCTCATAAACTGTGTACGTCATTTAGTCAAATATACATTTTGACTTTAACCTGATTGATGGCTAGTGTACTCGATCAGAGATCACCATGTGAAACCCACTGTTTGTAATATTGCACTCAAGCATTTAGCATTGTATTTGTCATTAGGGTACAAACTGCAACGTTAGAACTCAAATGGTAAGTTTGAAAAGATGCTTGTTTTTAATAATGTCACTTTCTAATAGTATCAGATGTAGGATATACTTTCTTTCATTCACGGAACTGTCAGTACGCATACCTTATGCTTCGGACCAGCTCCAAAGGATGATGTAATTGTAGTCGAAGTCCCAGCATCCCCTTCTATCACAGTACTTGTTTTAGTGTGGATGAAAACAGTGAAATTGAACAGGATGTAGTCAATGGTACATATCAATAAAAACCCATAAATGAAACATTATGTAAACAAATGACGGGATACATAAACTATTTCATATGATCTAAAATTCCATGCATATTACATTTCTGAAATTGAATAGCGAAATAAAACTAACTGATAGGCACTCGAAGTTGTTTTTGACTCCAGGAAAGAAATGGATGCAGAATCTTGCTCCTTCATTTTCAGTGCAATGTCACGAGGTGGTAAAGGGAAAAATTAGATTTGCATTAGGTATGTGGGAAGATTCAACTCTCAAGAATATGAACTTCAACAAGTCTGTATGGCTCACCATTGTTATACTGGACGTGCCGGTGATGTCGTCAATACCGATAGTCTGTGCTTCAGTGAATATGCTCACCTAAATAAATTGACAAGTGAAGCAACCGATTACGAAAAGATTGTGCTTATTTTGAAGGGCACTATAGCATAGTTTTCTGTGTTCACAAATAATGTTCTATGATGCTCCTAAAACCAGGGAATGATGTCTAGCAAAATGGGGTATAGTTATAAAGCAATACAATCTGGTATATATGCAAAGTTTAGTAAGAAACATTTACACCAAAAGCACCAATGCATCCATGTATTTACCTGCTCAGGACCCCAAGGCCTACAGCTAAACCATGAACCGTGACTCACCTGAGGCAGCGTGTGCATGTATAGAGTTGGAATTGCATTTGGAAGCAATTTACGAGATGTTCTGAGTCGATGCTTCTATGTGTACTGCAAATGGTCATGCATATTTGTGGTAAAGTGCAGGCTGCAGATGCGGGATTGATCACCCCTCAAGTCCCCAAAGATATCCTGGGCTCTACTTTCAAGCTCTTCCAGTGCAAATCTGCAGTATCTGACCCATTCTGTTAACCGATCTATAATTCCTCGGGAATATATGCATTATTGTGCCTTTAGGTTTGTTATGGGTCTTAGAACGGCAACCGCAAACCATACAAGCAGGCATAGTTGAAAAATCAGTTTTAAAAAAGTCCACATCGTTAAAAGATTATTTTGCATGAATGCGTGAGAAAGATGGAATTATATCATACATTATTCTATGCAATGTATGTTATGGTCACAGAAGCAAAACCTGTGTAGCATAACCGACTGTTTACTAGGATAACTTTCATACACAACTGATTGATGTAACACAAATCGTAACATGTTACTCGTCCCTTGAATGTACTATCATGCATCAAAAGGAAACATGCTTATAGACACGATCCGCGCAGGTTGCAATTATATCCCAATTGACATTGATGACAATTGCTATATATTGAGAACAGAATAAATCAAATAGAAGTCAATGGTAATGTCAATGAGATTAATGAACATTACACCACTGCGTACATTCGTTCGAAATAGATAGAAATATAGAGATCAAGTAGAGATGATTAGATGACCTGCCCTTACATTGACCAAAAAACAGTTAGATTCAGCAAGCAGGGTAGTTAGTAGCAAGAGAACAGGTATCACGATGACAAGCTGACTTTCAGTGGTCACAGATGTTCTCACGATACATTTCAAGAGGTTTATAAAGAATTAGAAAAGTGGGTGTGTATGTGAATGAGTGACGTGCATATGGCGTCGGTATTATTTGGATAGCAGGGACATGGCCTGCTTCAGAGGAGCCTGCCTGGAGACACTGGGTCTGGGGAGGCCATGTGTACAATGCCCCCTGCATGGAGGATATCTTTGAAGTGTACATGGTGTTTGGCACCTTGGCCGTTCCCACCCGGCCAGCCCGCTTGGTAGGGCAGAGCCACAGGTGCGAACAGCCATTGATACTGAAGGGGGGATGGATGAACATGAGCCGTTGTCATGAGCGCTACTCCCGAGGAGCCAAGACTGGCCCAGCGTCCCCAGAAGCAGGCTCATCATCCACACCCCCGGTTCCAGCAGACCCCTACAGGGGCCCTTTGGACCATGTCCTGGCGCCTCTGGCGCCAGGCTCATAAGGAACCACAGTCCCGGCGCCATGGGCGCCGGGCTCATATTATTAAAGTGTGCAGTAGTGATTGGGTGGACTTACCTGTGACAGACCATGCTGCATACTCACCTAGAACAATCCAAGCTGGGTGAAGTCCCAGCCACTGGCTGGGAGGGACCAATCCTCTGTTACAGAACTCTTTTCTTACCTGGGAGAGGCTGGAGGAAGAATACGCACCAAAGCACTTCTCCACTATTTAAACCACGCCCGATAGAATTCACGTGCTTCGCGTTATTCTGCAACCGCAGCAGGACGCTCACCGAGTCGGCTCCTGCATTCCAGGTCCAGACACACCCTCAGCTTCTCGAGCAGCAACCCATGGATGAAGAAAAGGCACAGGAACATCTACTCACCAGAATTCAGCCACAAGAGTCCAGTCTCCGACAACCTGCAAATAAAGACATAAGGTTAGAAAACGGGCAACACGCTCGCAGCTGCGCTCGCTTATCTTATCCAACCGTGATCACACCGGAGTTCACCGCGGCCTTCGCTTCGGCAGCATCCCAGCACCTGGAAGACAAAAGACATTGTTAGTGGTGTCCGAGCCGAAGGGTTCGCAACTCAGTTATACTTACGCGCTTCTTCACGCGCAGCCGCAGCAGCATCGCCCTCAGCATTTCGGCATCTGAAAGAAAGGAAAAGACATTATTAGAGGTGCCCATTTTGAAGTGGCCACAATTCAGTAATACTTACGCGCTTCTTCACGCGCAGCAGCGGCAGCTTCGCCCTCGCATTTCGGCACCTGAAAGGAAGGAAAGACATCATCAGAGGCGCCCATTTGGAAACGGCCACAATTCAGTTATACTTACGTGCCACTGCACGTGCAACAGCAGCGGCATCGCCCACGAGCATCTCGGCACCTGAAAGACAGAAAAGGACATTATAAAAGGGTGCTCCTTCAGAAGTGGCCTCAGATCTTCTATACTCACAAGCCTCTTCTTGCCACAGCAGTGGGTGGTGTCGCCAACAGCTCCTCTGCACCTGAAGGACTATTACAAGCCACAAAAGGACACTGAGCCTAACACTGAAATCATCCCAGTGACGTAACTGGATTCCACCCACCTCTGCCCCAGAAGCAGGATAGAGAGCTCGGCTTACTAAACCAAAGGTGAGAGTTCGTGGAGACCAGTCGAGAACAAGAAGTGGAAAAGCAGAAGATTGGTGGAGAACTTAATTCAACCAGCTTGTAATTACCCCTTTTTCTTCCACCTGCAGAAAACTCACCTTACAAGCAAGACAGTCAATATTCAGAGGTCCTGCCCAGAGCGTCCTCCGAGTTCTACGCTCATCATAGTTATAGAAGCAACTGTAGCAGTCCAGTTTGGGTCAGCGCCTCCGTGGGAATCAGCGTGAGCGTTACAGAACGCGAAGCCTACCATAATCTCCTACCCAGGCGCTATGGAAACTTCCGACACAGACCAAGTGGCCCAGTTGTTGGGGAATTAAGAGGCTGAAGTCCATGCTGCTCGCCAGGAACGAACGCCCTTAAGAGGGAATTGATAATGTCAATAGAATGGAACTGACGATCTCGCCAGACAGTTATTACAGAGTCAAGCGGGGCAAACTCCTCTACCTAACTCAGGGGGAATTATTCCCCAGTTACTTCACCAATCCCGTTCAAATCAACCTCCTGGAATGTGCATTGGCACCACCTGAACGCTTTTCTGTGAACCTAAAGATTTGACGTGTTTATAAATCAATGCCGACTGCCACTTTCTTTGTAGACCGCAGCCTTTCCAACTGACCAGACCAAAGTCGCCTTTGTACTTCGTATCTAGCGGCAGCGCCGCTGATTGGTCAATCCCTCTGGTTACACAGGATGACCCAATTCTTCGGAACTTCTCAGCCTTCCAGGCGAGTATGGGAGAGACTTTTTGCAAGATATTCCCAAGGGCAGGCCCTGGACAACGAACTCCTCTCCCTGCGATAGGGCAACCAGGACCTCTTAGCTACATTGCATCTTTTTAATAGGTTAATCGTGGAAACTAGATGGCCGAGGATAAAAGGATCACGCTATTTCACAGAGGTCTGTGTGCTGAACTTAAAGACGTCCTTGCCCAGGTCGTGAATCCTCCTCATGGACTGTTCGGAATATATTGATTTGGTGGTCCAATTGGATCATAGGCTCCAAACAGAAAGGCGGAACCGATCCAGGTTTGAAACCCGAAGTATTCATGAAAACACAAAGCAACGCCAAAGGGGGCGACACGTTGAACCTAATGCAGATTTGGGCCGCTAAAGGGTCCCTTAACCCAGAAAGAGCATGACAGAAGACGACAAATGCAATTGTGCCTCTATTGTGGAAACTCTGGACATTTTCTTCGAGATTGCCCGCGTAAACCACCTAAGAAGACAGTAGGATCTTCTGAAAAGCCTTGAGCAGGGGAAAACGACTCGCCCGACAAGTGTAGAGGTCGCTTGCCGAGCTTAAAAACCAGTCTTTGACCTACACTTCCATAATCCTATGGTCCTCATAAACCAAAGCACCAGAACGTTTGCATGCTATTAAGGCACACATTGATAGTGGAGCAATAGGAAATACGTGGACCGCGAATTGGTGCCAGGATGAACCTACCTCTTTGTCCAAAGGCGGTTAAAGACGTCATACCACGGTGGATGGGACCGAAATCGCCTCCGGACCGGTAACCCATCATGCTGAAAGACGGTTACTAGGCCAAGCGCGGATCGGGAGGCAATTGTGTTCGACGTGATCAGGCTCCTCAATTCCAGTAATCCTAGGAATCCCTTGGTTGAGAAAACACAACCTCAGATTGTATTGGCGAGCAAGACGATAATGTCCTGAGTGTCACAAACCTGCATTCACGACCAGGCATATGGCCTATCGTCAGCAACGACTGACGGTCCACATACCTCAAGAGTATCGAGAGTTCCAAGATGTTTTTCAATGGACAGGCTAACACCGTTGCCACCTCACAGATCATACGATTGTCAGATAGATCTGCTACCCGGTGCAACTCCGCTTTGCAGTAGGATTTATCCTCACCGCCCTGAGAACTTCATCTGCGACAGTATTTAGACAGTATCTGGCCAAATGCTTTATCCGTCCGTCAAGTCTCCATGCATCCTCGGCTCTGTTGCCGCTACCAAAAAGAAGGTGACCTCAGAACTGTATTGATTACCGTGCTCTGATAAGATAACAGTAAAAAAAAGATACCCTTACCTCTGATGCCGGAACTCTTGACCAGGTGAAAACGCCTGTATTTATACCAAGCTTGATCTCCCGGGGAGCTTATCATTTGGTACGGATCAAGGAGAGGTGATAATGGAAGACGGCATTTCGCACTAGGATGGGCTATTTGAAACCAAGTGATGCCTCTCGGACTATGCAATGCGCGGCCGCCTTCCAATATTCCATGAATGACGTCCTCAGAGAGCTCATATGAGTCTGTGTTGTCGTCTACATAGCACGACATTCTTGTGTACTCATCTTCGGAAGCTGATCATCGAATCATGTTAGGGCGCTTCCTTGAAAACTTTGCCAACATAACTCTTTGCAAGGCTCGAGAAATGTGCCTTTCATGTCCACGTCGAATTTCGGGATTTATTCTGACACCCAAAGGAGTCCACATGGACTCGAGAAATAAGTTGACGCATCCTCAAAGGGCCATCTCCTACTTCCGGGAAAGGCATTCAAAGCATGCTAGGCTTCTGCCAATTTTTACCGCAGATTTATTCCAGAGTTTTCACGAGTGGACAACCCATCACATCCCTCTTAAGAAAAAATAAGCGCTTTGAATGGGCTGCAAAGTGAACAAGCCTTCAAAGCTAAAGCCAAGATTCACCTCAGCGCCAATACTGAAAACACCCACGCCCGGGAACTCCTTACATCGTTGAAACGACGCTCCAGCTAGCAATG
>CM030325.1:938099225-938137003 GCA_002915635.3 Ambystoma mexicanum
TATCAGCACTGTGTACATGTGCATGTGTGTGTATTTGACAAGGGTGCAACAGTGATGCAACATGGATGCATGTGACAGCGGGATGTGGAAGCCTGATTGGCAGATGTGACATGGATGCCCATCTGAACACTGCGACAGTTGGCAGAGGTGTACACATGCATGCAAGTGTGGTGGTGTGTGTACATGTGTAGTGCACTCCTGTGTTGCATGTGATGTCTGGCTCACCTTTGCCTGCTCATGCTGTTGTATGTGTATGGATGGTGCTGGCAGTTGCGATATGGCTGTGGTATGGCTCATGTGTGCAAGTTGAAATGACATGTGTGTTGGCGATTGTGATGCCATGTCTGAGGTTTGCCAATGCCACTCATGTACAACTGTCATGTGTGTATGTGTCCATTGTACAGTGCCCTGATGCCTGTGTTTTATTTCTCCCTGTCTGCAGCGTCAACTGATGAAGAGGGCGGAGAAGGTGCTGTGGAGCACAGCGGCAGGGATCGCACCGCCAGCCGGAGACGCAAGGCCCGGCTCCCTCCCAGGTTGTCATCTCGTCGGGGAGTGAGGAGTCCGGTGCCGCGTCCCAGGCCGCAGCTGCCGGGGGAGGTCCAAGAGGCGAGGTTGGAGTTGGACTCCTCGGCAGCAGAAGGGGCAGCTGGGACCCACAGGGCCCAACGGGGAAGGATGGCACGGAGTCATCCAGGTTGGTGGGGGTTTGGTGGAGGAGGAGGCCGTGCAAGCAACAGAGACGGGTCTGGAGGTGGGGATTCCACTGGTGCTAGTGGTGCAGTGCAGGACAGGGACAGGAGGCAGCACAGGCCGCCGCGGAGGTGCCTGTGTGCAATCCTGTCCCCGATCCTGTCACTGCATCATCTTGCACCAGCAGGGATGCCTACGTCCAGACCCGTTTTCAGGCAGGGGATGAGCTCACGAACAACTGGCCTTCCTCTGCCTGCGGACGTGGCTATCCGGGTCCGGGTTGAGCCTGTCCTGACTGGTGTGGCGTTGCGTCAACGGGCCATGCGAGGTGACCTGCAGTCTTTTCATGGAGGAGACTGCACGTCATCTCGAATGGCTCGTTGACCGCGTCGGCCTGCTGGGACAGGTCACCCAGGCCGGATTCCTCCGTTTGATGGGCTTGCTCCGACCCCCTCCTCAACTGAACCCCCTATGCGCCAGTCGTCCTCTGTGCCATCTTCCCACCCATTAGTCACCTGGGTGCCCTGTGGAGCTGCCTCTGACCGGTGCGGCCAGGCTGGTGGAGGAGGCATCCTGCCACAGTCGGGAGTCGGACGTCCAGCAGGGTGGCCACATCAACGACTGCACCCCAGCCGGCGGAGGATGTGCAGGCAGCAGGAGGCAGTGCACGGGCAGAGGCACAGCAGCAGCAGCAACGTGGTGGGAGCCATGATGGCTCGGGGCCTTCGACATCGGAGGGGCAGGCATCGCCGGAGGGCAGGAGGACCCAGGAGAGGAAGTGTCTTCGTGTGGCAGCGGTTGGGCCACGCCATAGATGCGGAGCGGCAGCGGGCGGAAGAGGCACGGCTCACGATGGTCAGGGCGGAGAACTCCATGCGGAAGGCCCTGAGGCGGGCCTAGTGCCTCGAGGCAATCCGCAGGGAGTTGGAGGTGAACATGTCGACTGGCCTGCGGACCCTCAGGGCCATGGAGGAGGACCGCCTCCGGGACATTGAGCAGGAGTTCGATGATGCCCTGGCCCGGAACATCCCGAAGTGAGCCGTCGGACTAGCCCGCTGCCCTTGTAAATAGTTCTGTAGTTAGTGTTAGGTTTCCTTTGCTTTTTTCTTGATTTTGGACCTTTTGGACAATGGCCACATTTTTGTATATAGTTTTTTTTATTAGTAGTATTTTTAGATAGGTTTCATTTCTTCAGTTGGGATCATGGACCCTGGATTGTTTATCTGTATATAGTTGACTGTTGGATTTTCATTTTTTTTTGATTTACCCATGGAGCAATGGTTTTCGATTTTGTTTTTCCTTGGATTTACTTTTTTGAACTGTGACTTTGGACACCTTTCCTTTGGATTATGATTTGTGGTTTTTCATTATTTTACGGACATGCTGCTTTTTTTTTTTAATTCCCATTGTCGTTTGTTTATTTTTAATCCATTTATGTTGCTTTTAATACATTTTTTTCATCAAACTTCAATGTGTAGTATCATCTCATTGGTTTCATGCATGTCATGATATGGGTTTTGACATTCACTTACACCCATTGTGTGTATGTGAGGGACATGTGTTCATTTACATACTTGCCATTGGGGTTGTATCATGTAATTGCATTCTAAGTGGGTGGATGCAATACTTGGGTGGGTGTTTGGCATGTGGAGGCTGCCCATAAGGGCCAGGGATCTAGATTGTGATGACGTGTTGGCTGGGGGACATGTGTCGGGGCTGCTGGCAGGTGCCTCGCAATGCTGGGGTGGGTGTGGTGTGGTGGGCCTGCTGGCAGGTGCCCGTCACTGCTGGGGGGTGGGGGTGCGGGGACATGAGTCGGGGCCTGCTGGCAGGTGCCTGTCACTGCTGGGTGGGTGGGGGTGCAGGGGGACATGTGTCGGTGCTCACTGGTGCAAGGTGACATGTGGGTTGGCTGGGGGCATGCCCATGGTGGATGGGCTGCCTGCGGGACATGAGCAGGGGTGGCAGGGTAGTCCCCGTGGTGTGGGCTGCCTGCAGGGGCCTTCGAGGTTGTAGAGCGAACACCTGGGAGGACCCACACGCCAATTCACTGTAGTACTCCACGAACCCCTGAAATACACGTACACCGCTGAAATCGCGTGTGAAACTTCCCGCGCACCCCGAAATACACGTACACAGGACATTCGCGTGTGGAACTTCCCGCGCACCCCTGATATACACGTACCCAATGAATCGCGTGTGGAACTTTCTGCGCACCCCTGAAATACACGTACCTGCTGAATTTGCGTGTGTAACTTCCCGCGCGCACCCTGAAATACACGTACCCAGGACATTCGCGTGTGGAACTTCCCGTGCACCCCTGAAATACACGTACCCAGCTGAAATCGCGTTGTGTAACTTCCCGCGCACCCAGTAATACACGTACCTGCTCGCACGGGGCCAATCGCGTGTGGAACTTCCCGCGCACCCTGAAATACACGTACCCTGCTGAAATCGCGTGTGGAACTTCCCGCGCACCCCTGAAATACACGTACCCTGCTGAATTCGCGTGTGTAACTTCCCGCGCACCCCGAAATACACGTACCCAGGACATTCGTGTGTGGAACTTCCCGCGCACCACTGGAATACACGTACCCAGCTGAAATCGCGTGTGAAACTTCCCGCGCACCCCTGATATACACGTACCCTGATGGAATCACGTATGGACCTTCCCACGCACCCCTGAAATACACGTACCCTGATGGAATCGCGTGTGAAACTTCCCGCGCACCCCTGAAATACACGTACCCTGCTGAATTCGCATGTGAAACTTCCCGCGCACCCCAGTAATACACGTACACCGCTCGCACAGGGCCAATCACGTGTGAAACTTCCCGCGCACCCCAGTAATACACGTACCCAGCTGAAATCACGTGAGAAACTTCCCGCGCACCCCAGTGATACACGTACCCCGCTTGTCGTGCTGGTACAGGGTTAGCACAGCCCTTTGCGCTGGATTGGGGATTTTGATGGCTTTTCCCTGCGCAAGGGGCGTTCTTGGGGGCGTAACTGGCGCTGCTGCAGGCTCGCTGCGCCACTGTGCACCACGGCTGGTTTTGGTGGCTGGAATCCATGAATACGCTGTGCGCGGAAATGTATTTTAGCGCACGCGGCTGGCGCAGGGATTCGCACTCTGTGCGCCAGCCGTGTGCGCCACTTGTGCGCTGAATTATATGAATTACCCCCTTAGTACTTTGGCAGGCTTTAAACTATTTGAACCACCAATTGGGTTGATCAATACCACTAAGTGCTGTAGCAGGCATTGAACTATTTGAATCACCAATTGGCATGAATAATACCACTAAGTACTGTGGCCGGACATTGAACTAGTTGAATCACCAATTGGTTTGAATAATACCACTAAGTACTGTAGCAGGCATTGAAATATTTGAATCACCAATTGGGATGAATAATACCACTAAGTACTGTGGCAGTAACCGAACTATTCGAATCACCAATTCAGGTGAACATACCACTAAGTACTGTGGCAGACATCGAACTATTCAAATCACCAATTGGGATGAATAATACCACTAAGTACTGGGGCAGACATCGAACTATTCGAATCACCAATTCGGATGAACATACCACTAAGTACTGGGGCAGGCATTTAACTGTTCAAATCACCAATTAGGAGGAAAATACCATTAAGTATTGTAGCAGGCATTGAACTATTTGAATCACCAATGGGGATGATAATACCACTCAGTACTGTGGCAGACATTTAACTCTTTTAATATTGTTTGCAATTCTATTCAAACCAGTTTTTGGAACGTATTTCTTTTTCCATTGGTTAGACTCCCACTAACGCCAAATCAACTTTCGAGAATATGGGCACGCTCTCCTTCCCAAATAGTCCAAGGTAGGGCTGGAATTCAAACGTCTTTCAGGGTTGCCTTGGTCCCTATTTTAGCATTGCTCATGAATGTTTATTAACAGTAAAACAAATAATCAAAACCTTGAAGACAGTCAGACTGGAGGTCCAGGAATAAACCAGTTGATTGCAGATGTGTAAATCTTTCTTCTAAGCTAGGCAAGGGGGCTTGTGGACCATGTACGTATAGTTTGGAAGCTGGCCACCATCTCACCGCTCATTGTTGAAGCAGACCTTCGAGGCACACACAGCCCAGCACGTCCGCCCGGCGTCTCTAGAAACTGGCTCTTACGGTGCACAGTGTCTTCAGGAATCGTTATCTGCAGAGTTCCACCACGTCAATGCTCTAATCCTTATCATTATCGTTAGCGCACATGTGTTGTCTGAGTGGGTTAATAACACAACACAGTAAGAGGTGTATTTTTTTTAAAGATCAGAGTAAATCGCTTTTTAGATTCTTGTATTCCATGAATGTAACACACACAATTGCGCCATCTTCCACATCGAGTTATACTTAGAGTAATTGGGTGCTAAGTGTGCTGCACAAGTGCTGTGCCTAAACCTCGTAATTGGTTACGTTGCGCGTGCGCGCATGATAAGGCGCCTCGCGCGCTCGTAATGCAACGCATTATCCCTATAAATTGTTACGCGATTTCTCAACAAGGCAATTGAAACCGCAACATAATAGCACTGGATTTGGAATTAACCCTTACCGCCGCTGTGTAGTTACAATGCTGCTGTTGTATAAACGCCATTTACATTTAACACCGTGAGAGGAGTGTTTATAATTCCAATGTGGGAGGGAGGGCTGGTAGCTATTTGCTTCACTTTCAAAAAATAGCTTTTCTGTGGATATAAAAAGACTTGTAGAGACTTTCCTTTCCGATAAAAATTACTAACATGCAAATGCGCATACCGCTTCATGTGGCTTACTCCCACTTCTATGCACTGTAGTGCGCAGTTTACCTATTATAACTAATGTAAGTGGTGCCCAATCACCCTTGGAATTATCAGAGGATCTACATCTGACGGACGGAGCATGTTCAGAGAAGAAGCGGAGGTATACATGCAGGCCATCCTATGTTATTGTCTAGAGAGGTGTCCGCCTGCCTTGCTCTCCCAGCTCCTCCTCTTGTAACATGCTTTAAGCCCGCCCCTCACCCCTGTTTTGGGGCGTGGCACCATTATCTCTGGAAACAAGAAGCAGGACGACCTTTGAACTACAATGTTTTACAGACATCCTAGTCATTGTATTCCCACTGCCCATTGTTGATTGAAGCAGGAATGTTGTATACACGTATTCCAAGCCTGTCCTCATGAGTGTGTGTGGTTCAAGTTTACAAACACTGCAATGTTAGGGTGAGTGTTGTGAAATTTGGAATGGGTACCAAGACCAATTTGAATTAGTGATTGAAGTATACAACCCTTTTTAAATCAAAGGTATATTTGTGAAATATAAAGGTTGCTGTCATTCTTAAATTTCCAAAGGATCTTTGCTTTTATGCAAATCAGCACGAAATCCTTATTGGTGCTTTTTATTGGGGATTCACCTTCCCCGTTTTCACAGGGGTATTTTGAAAAAGTACAATATGAGTGAACCAGACTGTCCAGCTTGCAATGAGGACTTTCTACCAGAAACTAACTGAGATAGTTATCTAGGTGTTGGTAGTGTTCTTCACCCAGTAATGCAGGTACACAATTATTATTGAGACTACAATATACACTCAAGCTTGTTTTGCTGGTAAACATGCATTTGTTTAAGCCAGCTTTTTTGAACACAAATAACTGACAACAAATGCCTGTCAGAATTCAGTACACCGTGAAGAGCCTATCTCTGTCCCGCGCTCCCCCCACCGTATTGACAATGTACTGCCCGTGTAATGGTGACATTCATGCAACGACAATGTAGGTCCTCAAATACTAGGACGGTCCACATCTCTAGAGTTGCCACTTTAGCTGCACCTCATATTTTACTTTAAACTAAAATAAACCCACAGCACTCCCCTTACGCCACTTCAAGATATCTGTGTTTTTCCTCTGGTTGCACTGCTGTCAGCAACTGCTTGTGTCGCTTTTAGAAAACGTACCCCAACATTCCGACTCAGAGAGAGACAAACAGAGACAAGGAATGTGAGAGATAGAGAGGGAAAGAAAATGCAGAGAGAAAGAGAGGGAAGGAGGAAGGAGAAAGAGAGGGAAAAGAGAGAGTGAGAGAAAGGTTGAGAAAGAGAGAGACGAAGAAAGACAAACAGCTGGAAAAAGAGAGAGCAAGAGAAAGAGTGAGGGAGACAGAGACAGGGAGAGGAAGAAAGAGAAACAGTGAGCAGGGGAAAAGAAAGACAGGGAGAGACGGAAAGATAAAAACAGAGGCTGAGAGAGAGAGTGGGACGGAGAGATAGAGATAGAGAAATATTAAGAGAAATTGAGAGAGACGAGAGCGAGAGAATTAAAGACCAACCATTATGATAGTGAATTCAGGTTAATGCAACCGCCATGAAATGTTATTGTCCTTGTAAAGCCCTCTCCCACCAAAGCTAGTTTGATGCGCTAGGGTGGTGAGGTAAATCGGAAGGCACAAGTACTGATGAAGCAAGAGCAGATGTGGAATTAGACCTCATAGGCATAGGTTCAAAGGCTGGAGAAAGCTCTCGCCTTTGTGAGAGCCTTGCACTGTGTGTCTGGTGACAAGTGTGGAACTTGCAGGTCCTGGGATCAGGAGCATCTTGTGATATACCTCGGAGAAGCATGTGCTGCCTCTTTGTTGGAGAAGCATGGGCTCCCTCTTTGTTGGAGAAGCATGTGCTCCCTCTTTGTTGGAGAAGCATGTGCTGCCTCTTTGTTGGAGAAGCATGTGCTGCCTCTTTGTTGGAGAAGCATGTGCTCCCTCTTTGTTGGAGAAGCATGTGCTCCCTCTTTGTTGGAGAAGCATGTGCTGCCTCTTTGTTGGAGAAGCATGTGCTCCCTCTTTGTTTGTGAAGCATGTGCTGCCTCTTTGTTGGAGAAGCATGTGCTCCCTCTTTGTTGGAGAAGCATGTGCTGCCTCTTTGTTGGAGAAGCATGTGCTCCCTCTTTGTTTGTGAAGCATGTGCTCCCTCTTTGTTGGAGAAGCATTTGCTCCCTCTTTGTTGGAGAAGCATGTGCTCCCTCTTTGTTGGAGAAGCATGTGCTGCCTCTTTGTTGGAGAAGCATGTGCTCCCTCTTTGTTGGAGAAGCATGTGCTCCCTCTTTGTTGGAGAAGCATGTGCTGTCTCTTTGTTGGAGAAGCATGTGCTCCCTCTTTGTTTGTGAAGCATTCGCTCCCTCTTTGTTGGAGAAGCATGTGCTCCCTCTTTGTTGGAGAAGCATGTGCTCCCTCTTTGTTGGAGAAGCATGTGCTGCCTCTTTGTTGGAGAAGCATGTGCTCCCTCTTTGTTTGTGAAGCATTCGCTCCCTCTTTGTTGGAGAAGCATGGGCTCCCTCTTTGTTGGAGAAGCATGTGCTCCCTCTTTGTTGGAGATGCATATGCTCCCTTTTTCTTGGAGAAGCATTTGCTCCCTCTTTCTTGGAGACACTAGAGTGTATAGTGAGCAGGGTGTTGCGGGGGGAAACCCCTGAAGCTACCCCAAAAAAAAGAATAATAATAAAGGACCCTGCGGCGTTGGTTCCTGATCACGAAAGTGAAAGGGAACCGGCGCTGCAGGGATACAGCGCATCTTAAAAGGTAAGTAGGGTGTGCGTGTGGGTATGTTGGGGGTGTGGATGGGGTGTGTTGGGGTGTGGGTGGGGGTGTTGTGTGTGGGTGGGTGTGGGTTTGTAGGGGTTATAAATGTATGTTTGCATTGGAAATGTACGAACCTTTTGTGGTGCCTACATTTCTCACGCAAACATTTCTGTCGCTGACTTTCCCGCAACGGAAAAATCACGTAGATCCGCTCCCAGTACAATTGGCTCAGACAAGAGTTTTCTTTTTTGGTCTCCTGATTGCTTGAGGGTTAGGCTGTTGCTGCCTTTTTATTGAAGGAATAGAGATATCAAAAAATAAGTACCTTTACAGCAAGACAGGCGGGTACCACTTTCCGGTGTATGGAATCTATAATCCACATAGTATATGAGAGATCACCCTTAATAATCTTCTCCCATCCATACGAGAGCGTGAGATATACTGAGGAACCATGTTGAATGAGCTGCTGTTGCAAAAGAAAAACTCAGTCCTGAACATACTCTAAAACCAAGTCATGTGGGCGAAGCAACCAACCACCATCAATTTAATAACCTGTCAGAGGGAGGGCTCAATCCCCAGAATTAATTGCTCTCAATAGCTGGCAACATTTTCCCTGGTCGCTGCAGCTTCTGGTATCCCCCTTCGCCTCGCCGTTGTCCTGGCCTTCCCTTCCCTTTTTTGGGACCATCTTTTGTCTGTCAGTGGCTCTGGGGGGGAATTCCCTCAGCAGCATCGGGAGGAATGTGGCTTCTGGATAGGGCCACCGGATCCTTGTGGATTCACAGAGGAAAGGTGCGGGACGCTGGAGTGGAAGAGCTGGTAGGAGGGAATGGGTCATCGTGCGGCTTTAGTCCTAGAAGCCTTCAGTGTTCCTGGCATGGGGCGTCATCATGATGCTGTCTGGCCATTGAAATTGGGTCACACGTGTAATTTTTGTTGCACTGAGGGTTATTGAGGTAGTAGCGCATTAGTTATGTGCTGTGCCCAGCAGTCTGGACTGCGTTGTTCTGGTACTGCCTTGTTCACTCTGCGGTTAAGAAAGGATTGTATGTTTGTATTATATACTTTTGGTATTGGGCAGTAGTACAACGTTGTTTGGGGAATTGACTGGATTATTGGAAAATACTTTGTGGATTTTATTTTATAATTATATGTTATTAGGCAATGCAATGCTACCCGTGGGGTTAAATGAGGAGTGCCTGAAGAAATGGACCAAATCTCAGCTGATTTACCTGGGATATTGATTTGAGAGTTTTTTTTTTTTTAAGAGGACCATGCAGAATCAACTGCATCTAGATGTTTGTTAAAAAAACAGGGCTTATCAGGAAAACCAAGCAAGTGGGCCATAAACAGGAAATCTCCCAGCACATCTAGACTTGCACTTAGAATGTGGTATGACCAGAAAATATTCATCAAGCGACCTGAGTGGTCAGCTAATACATCGCAATGGCTTTTATCAATGGGTTATTTTGCCGGGCCAGTTCATTCAGGCATTTCAAGACGTGCATAAACATGTAAAGACTATCCTTTGTCTAATTGGCAGCCAAAGAAGATAGTTCCAGAAAACAGAAATACTGTCAAATTTAGAGGGTTTGAAGACTATATGGACTGCAACATTTTCTACTTTCTGAAGCCTGTGAACAGCCATACACTGCATTGCCATAGTTCATTTTGGAATTGACGAGGGTGCCAACTATGCTTGGATGATTGGATTGCCAGATAAATCCAAGATACATGACAATATCAGTATAAAATATGGGCAAACCAAACAATAACAGAGGACTCGTGATCCTCAGAGTGCCCCTGTGGAGATGATTTTGATCCAACATCATGATCTTAGTCTTGACTTATCTTCAGTCAAATATGTTTAATCCAATTTATTACCACATTCATACAATTACGCAGGTCTCCCTTGGCAACACATGAGTTGGTTATCCTGAAATAGACTTGTGTTTCATTGGCGTGGGAATACCATCTGTAGTTGAAATTTACTGATTAAACCCCATAAGGTGTTAGTTATAGATATTAAACAGCAAAGGGGACGGAAGAGAACCCCAATGTCCCTTACAGGAAAGAGATGCTACACCAGGGAGAGACAAGCTCAGGCTCACTCTCTGCTTTCTGTCAAACAAAAGAGACCTGGGCCATCCAAGAGCAATGTCTGTCAGTGCACCCGAGGTTCTAAGAAAAGGTAGTAGGATCCTGTGATAATGGCATTGCTTTGGAGGCCATGAAATGATAGCTCATAACCAACAAGGAGACAGGCCCATCATCAATATGGGCCAGTTCATCATCCCAAACCATAGAGAGAATAGTCATGCGCGAAAACGTAGTTGAAAGACCACCTAATGTTGAACTGCATCCAGAAATGTCCACAGCTGGGCTGTGTGAACTTTTTCCATTAGTTTGGCTGTTCATTGTAATCAGGCTTTAGGAAGATAACAAGACACCACTGCTGGATGCAGCGTTGTCATTTTCAACAGTGGAAGTATAATAGAACCGTGCCTTGTAAACGTGACCAGCTGATTAGATTCCAAATGGGCAATGCTGAGATATCTGTGTGGAGACATGCTTCAAGAGCAAGCAAAACATCTTCTTTGTTATGAGTGTGTTTAGGATTTTCTATAGGAGAAGAAACCTCTCCTCTGAAGTGGTCTGAAACGGAAATAACAGATTTGAGACAGTGGTCGATAGCTCTATTAGCGAAAATATGTTATTGGATCTCTCTCAGCTTAGACATAAGAAAAGATCAAGGAAATCGTTTGCTGCTTGAACAAATTATTCAATGGCATTTTCCAGACAGGAGAGATGTATAAGAGACGACACTACTGTAAGCAGTGTGTTGGATCGGTTAATAGCTGAGTTTGTGTTATCATGGAAGAAGCTGCTTTTGCATTATAATTGCCATTTGTGTAGAACTGAAGAGCTATTTTAGCATGGGCATACAATTCAACAGTGTTGTCCCACCTCCTAATCTGTTCCTTCTTTTGAAACGATTGCTTCAGATCCCTAAGTAGAGTCGAAAACCAATCATCGAGCCATTTTGAAGAGACCCTCAGGACAAGAGGGGCTTTGCCGCCACAAATGGTCTTAAAGGCGGTATGGCATTTTTCCCAGTAGACATTGCAAGAAATTGAATCGGTGAGCCAGCTTTCTTTCCATCATAGTAGTGGGAGATTGTTTGCGCATATCGCTTTTATCCTGCCCAGGGTTCCTTTTATGCAGGTAGCATTTTCCATTTGGAGGGTTGACGCTATCTCGTCTTCTTCAGATCACATCCATCAAATTTACAATGTGCACTCGGATAAGTCTCAGTGCATGTTTTGTGTTAGTGCATAGCCCGAGAATGTAATGTCAATTGGTGATGTTATAGCATTAAGAAGTAGGGTCTCATAACGAGTTGTGTGGTATTTGGCATGCACATGCAGGTACAATGATGATGCTGGGCCTGCCGGCCATTTAAGTAGTACATTTTCCATATCACACCTTTGTGTTATTTCCATTATGGAGTGCCACAGTAGTCAGCCTGCTATAATTCCTCAATTCCTCAATTTTTCCAGCCCCGGAGGTTGATGAATTTCCTCCGATATTCCGCGATATTCCTTATTAAACGGGAGCCGATTTAGTCAATCAAATTCTGAAACACCAGAATTTGCACCGTTGTCGGGATCAAAACATTAACGAGGATTGGGTAAACAAATTTGGGCTGGCAGATTCGCCTGACTTTATAGAGATAAGCTGCTGAAGAGCTTCAGGGGTCTCCGGATGTCTCTAAGAGAGTGAGGAGGGTGGTGTGTCCTGAAGTCTGTTACTACTTGAGAGCAAGACCATTTTACTTTCTTTTCCAGGCGGCGCTTTTTGGGCTTCTAAACAAAACATGATTCCAAATAGCACATTTAATACATTTACAGGGGGAGACAGAAATCATCAACATTTGGACGAAAAATAAACCTCAAGCGTCTGTTGCTGTTTGAGAGCTGAAGTGTTTCACTTTTATTTTTAGGAAGGCTTTTTTGGTATTTTAAACAAAATATCAGTTCATTTTGTATATTTAATAATATAGAAGCGAAATTGGGTGGTGATTTTAGGCAGTGCTCAACAGGATATCATATTATTTTTTTGCAAATACCTTTTAAAATCAATCTGCATTTTACAGAAATGCAGGTAAACCTTTTGAGAGGTTTCACACTCTCTTCTAGGAACCTCAACAATTTGCTTTGCATGCACACACTCACAGACAAGCAGTTGACTTGCATATATTTGGTACAGCTTTGGAGGAACAGAAGAACATGCAGTTTTGGGGACTCCGTTTTGGAAGGCACCACATGCAGTGGACATTGATTGGCGGTTTGAGGGAATAGCACACCTGCTTGAACAGGACACAAGAGGAATTTGGCTAGGGAACCGTGACTGATTAGGTGCACAAACACGCACACATTCACAACCTCACAAACATAACACAAACAGACAGTTGAATTGCTTTGTGGGAACAGAAACAAATGGAGGGGTGATGGATTTTGTTTTGGAGGTGGCGATCGCAGGATGTGGATATTTGTGGCTGAGTGACTGGCTGTGTGTTGTAACACACCACCTAATGGAACAGTTTGATAGAGGAGGGATGTGGGCTGGATCAGCTTAATTGTACGTGATCACTTGCACACAGTTGAATTGCTTTTGGTTAACAGAAGAAAATGGGGGAGGGATGAAAACATAATTTGAGGTGATGATCACAGGCAGTGGGCAGGTTGATGGATTGTATGACACAACACAGCACTTGCTTGAGTACATAGCAGTAGGACAGTGGAGAAATACTCACTGGGCCTGCTTGTTTGAACAGACACGCGGACACAATGCAGGAAGTTGGATTGTTTTATGCTAGCAAAAACACTGGATTCATGTGATATTTCTGCTTTTTGTAGGTCGCCTATGAAAAAGACTGATTTATTTTGGCCGATTATTAGCAGCCTGCAAAAATTGAAAAACTCATATGTCTTTACCCCCACCTGCGCTGGCGGGATATCTTTGAATTTGTGTGGTTTCACACCCTGAACCCCCTTCCTCAGCCGCCACCACCTCCCTCCCCAACCAAGAAATCCTGACCCAACAAACACACATACATGCAACACACATACACACATAAACACACACTCACACCCACATAAACACTAACAGGTCATCCCACAATGGCTCTTCAGGGTCCTGACATGCCTGTCAGCCCCTGTGTGCAATCGTGTGCGACAGGGCATGGCAGTTTGATTTAGAAAGACTGATCTGTGCGGTCACAGGGCGGTCTTTCTAAATCAGTCTTATTTTCTATTCGAATGAATAGAAAAATAAATGTTCACTTCATACGTAAAAAATGTGGGCATGCTGATAAAAGGTATTGGTGGTGGTGATGACAGGCAGGGGGTATTACTGACAGGATGATTGTCTGTGTGACGCAGCAAACCACCTGCTTCAGGTGGGACGGCAAAAGCATTTGCATTTAACCACCTTGCTTGATCCCGTGTACAACACACAACACAAGCAGTTGGATTGCTTTTGGGGAACAGAACGAAGTCTGGTGGTACTGTAAAAAGTGGTGTAGGTGGTGATCAGCGGCAGTGGGCATCAGTAGAAGGTTCATTGGTTGTGTGACATAACAAGTCATCTGCTAGGTAGTAGAAAGATTCAGGAGCAACCTAATTTGAGATGTGTGAACATTTCAGCTACTTTCAACCGTAGTTTTGAAAGCAAGGGAAAAAAAACACACACCACTGTCTCCTTTTAAATAAATAATCTACCAGTGTAGATGGTGTTTGAGGAACAAATCAATGCCAATTAGGACGTCCATATCACGGAAATGTTGCAATGCTCACTGCAGAAACAGTAGCAGCTGCAACTGATGAGGATATACACATATGGGATAGTAGAATAGCACAACATCACTCTATAATCACAAGACGCACATCAACCACTGCTACAACGGTATTGCAAGCATTTGGAACTCAGGTGGTAGCGGCTACTAGTGCTTCTAATTTAATCTATGGCTTCCCTGTTTCTTCCACTTCACTGAAGCCAGTTCAAACATTCACTCCCCTTCGATCGGAGTCTGGCAACAGTGGGGATGTATTATTTTACAACATACTGGTTCATATGTCCAGGAGTCTGTTGAGGTGCAAGCTGAAGAGACTTCAACTGAATAATTTGCAGAAAGAAGAGATGATCTTGAGGGTGCCTTCGATTTGTAACTTCCAGCTATAGATAACGGGAAGCAGTGCCATGCCAGGTGCCCATGTTAAAGGAGCAGCTATTTCTCAGCCTAGCACATCCACTTCATCTCCCACCTTTTGTTCTGCATTAACCTTGGATGTTGATGATGGCAATGCTGGTGATGACAATGATGATGAGGGTGGTGATGATGATATGGATTTGACAACACCCCTTCTTCATGTAAGAGAGCACTGGGAGAGGTTTGCATGGCTACATTCACTGTTGAAGAGTTCCACCCCAGCAGTGGCCTATAGGAAGGGTTGGTGGAACAAACAGCCTGGAGAAGGGCACCTCCTACAACCACAACCCTGCACAGGTCTTTGCGACACCTCCTATATTCTCCAGTGGTACTGGTGTATGTCAATCAAAGACAGAATGAACATTCCAAAAGACATGCTAGTACTACCTCTTTCAAATGCATACCTTGCATATTGCCTTGTTCCCTTTTCTAATGCCTCTGCTCAACGTCAATGAAACCTAATGAAAGTACAAAAGCGCTCATCTGCGGTGTGGAATTTCTTTGCACAGGGTCAACAGCAGCATCTTGCCTCCTCTGCGATCTGCAAAATATTGTGTCCTATGGAAAGGCAGGGACAAATCCGGGGACATTGTGTTTGATGGGGCCATGAAGTGACATCATGCACAGGATTGGAACTAAAATGTTACACAAAATATATCCAGGAGCCCGTGAACCCGCTCCCTATGGACTTCCTGATCCCGACCGAACTTCCAAGAGAAATTGGGACCTCACAATTCTTCCATGGCACCTGAGAAAGCACTGGAATCTGGAGGTTGTGAGGAGGTGTATGTCTGTCTCTACAAATATATGGAAGTGGGGGGGGTAAACCTGGATACCTTGAATCTATTATTTTCAAGAAATAGATTTTCCACGCAGTGGGGACATAAGAGCCCCGACTCTACCTATAAAGGGCATTTACAACCTAACAAGATCAAATAAACAAAGCCTCTCACAATTAAGCACAAAACGGAAACACTACGTGGAAAATCTATTTCTTGAAACTAACAGATGCAAGGTATCCAGGTGTACCCCCCTTCTCTCTACCAAACAAATGAGGTGTGGGCTACACCTCAACACTAACCTGTGATCTTGCCACAAATACTACCCGCAACCAAACGGATTTTCAATACTAGAGCGCAGCAAGGTTGGTTCCCCTTCTAGGGCCCGCGTTCTTCCATTGCTAGAAATATATGGTTTTTAAACGTATGTGCTGTAGCAAATCAGTGGCCCTAAAGAAAAAAAGTCATTTGCACATTAGTATGAAAACATACATTTTCAAAATGTAACCGCGTACTGTACCAGCACACTCGCTACATGTTGACCTCTGACAACTAGGATAATGCTCACAATGTTAGCGTTTTAAATTAATCTCACCACTAAACGATCTAATTTTACTAACAGCACAGTCTTTAAACTCTGTTATTTGTGGATCGGTAGTGGATGCTGTGACTTCAGAGGTTTTGTAATACCTCAGATCTTCAAATCTCCTCACTTCTAAATCCTCTTTGATCATGTTGGCTTTGCTTTCACATAGTGTCGTGGGGATGAGAGGTTTGGGGTATTCACATAAATACTCGTTGTGTAACCTGAAACATTGAAATGTACTTGTGCAACACACCCAGATACGTCCGGGTTTGGTGCGCTATATAAATCAATAAACAACAAACAAATAAACAAACATAGGCTTACTCCTTATCAGTAGGAGTGGTAAAAATGGCAGACATACCATTACATTTTTGTAATGATTATTTACATTCTCTGAATGAGGCACTTATACTGGTGTCCGCATCTTACTAATTCTAAAAGGGTTAAATAGCACATCTGTCATGTAATCGAACACAACTAGATTTCTTATAATTGAGAGAGTACTGCGAGAAATGTACTTTGGTCCATGTGCATAGTTTTGGAAGATGCAATTCAGTCTATATAGCTGTTTTTCCATAAAGCATCGTGCGTGGACAGGTCTCGCGGTTTTTATGGCATTTGCAGCAAACAGTTATTGCGAGAACTCCACATAAACTTGTTTTTGTCATGGGTGATGACGCTATAAGTGATCGTAGGTGGACATGTATTGAAGAGCAGGCCATGAGTCAGCCATGCGTGATCAGCACTTAGGAGCGAAAATAACTTGTTGTGACATCCACCCAGATGGTGGAAATTGTGCAGAACAGACCTACCTGTTTTTATGCACTCCCAAAATGCATTCGGGAAAAATCAGATCACACCGTCCACAGAAGGCTGCCACTACTTTGAGGAACCAGAGGTACAGGCAAACAGAGAGATGCTGACAGATGTCTGGGCAAACAGATAGGAATATATTGATGTATAGACATGCATAAAGCCAGCCAGGAAGTATAGACAGACAGCCAGATAGATCAATAGACCGTTTGATAAATTAATGGAAAGACAGCTAGATGGACAGATAGATGCACAGATAGATTGATATATAGATAAATGGACTGATGATGGATGGATAGATGGATGGATAGATACTGTGTGGAATTCAACCATCCACAAGGTGGGGGAGCACTCGCCCTGGCTTTTTGACATTTTTAATTAAAATGGAATGATGGTAACCCAACCTCAAGAAAATATGTGGGGCTAATCCACACACATTTTCCTATTCTCGCACCATTACAAATTCATATACCTGTGTACTAAGGGTGGACACAGCCTACAGGAACAGTCTGCTGTGTCGAATTTAGTAGGAATATGTGACAGCCAGGAGTACACTATGTCATCTCAAGGAGTGGGGGAGGACTAAGATTTCCCCTGCCATCGCCAGCGTGATTTAATAACAAAGGCTCCATGAATCCACCCTGCTATTTTGTTAGGCCCTGAATCTGGTGGCAGTGATTAACATACCAATAGGGGGTACTTCAAACAGGCCCACATGGGGCTTGGCTGCAGAGGTTAACAAAAGAGGCAGGCAAACCAAAAACCTTTCATATGTAACTGTGTCAACCTAAAGACAGCTCCCACACTCGGTATCAATGACAGCGAGCTGTCATGTCTGGGACAGCTGTGTAAATTTAGCAACTCCCGCTAAGGGGACTTCATTCATAACAAGAATGTGGTTTGCAGGAGCCAGAGACCCTGTCCTCACTGCAGTTTCAAGGGAGACCTATTGCTTTAACAGGGACCACATAAAGAGGACAATTAACCAGAGAGACTGTATGAACAGAACAGACTGGAAGACAGGTGGGACTTGGTGTCACAAGGGAGTGTGCCCAGAATTTTCTGTTCAGAGAAGATTTCTGACATTTTAGTTTTGGGGCACAAGTTGTTCCTGCTTGCACCCCTGTACCTTTCCTTTGTATATTGCTCTGGTTATGACTGCAGGCATACAGGGGATTGTTGGTAGGGTCTCCAGGATTGGTTCACTGAGGTAGGCCTAGCCTTCACCTATCACTGTGGCCCACTTAGCTTTAAAAGAGGGCTGAGCCCATCTTTTGGAAGATCATCTGAATACTTTACAAGAAGTAAGAAAGAAGAACTCATTCTTGGAGCCTGGCTGAAGATACACTTACAGCTTCCACCATTGAAGGAAGGCCAGGAGATCCAAAGAGTGAAGCAAGATCCATCCCCTAAACATCTCCCAGGGAACAGAGGGAGATACAGAACCCAGAGGACCCTCCAGCCTCCCCAGAACCGGTACCCATCCAGCACACAGCATGCCCTGCTAGGCTCTGAAGCAGGCTTCCTGGATAGGAAGTGTAAGAATATCTCTGATCATACAACCAAGGACAAGGCAGCTGCTGCAACACACTCTACAGCTGTGGGCCATCAGCCTTAAAGGATGACACAAGCCCATTGGAGAAGCTGGGAGAGGTGCTTCGATAAGCATCTACCGACGTCTGCCTTAAAGGGCATTTTGGAGCCAGTTGAGCTACTTAATCTGCAACCGATGGCAACGCTGACCATTGTCAAGCCACCATCGCTTAAAGACATCCAAGACATTTCGACCAGTGCTTCAGAACTGCCGAGCAGCACTGAGACAACGATTCCTGACCCAAAGCCACTGTGTATGCCAGTCTGCAGCCGTTCGTCCAGCTTCGCTCACCGAACCGTCTTTGTGCCTGATACCCTCAGCTGACTCTCATCTCAAACTATGTCAAAGAAGCCTGCAAAGTGCCCTAAAGCCGACTCAACCCTGTCCAGCACCAAGGACAGCTACAGTGCAAGGTACATTGTAGTTTTGTCCCCCTGGTACTTCCCAGGAGGACCCTAGAGACATTTTAAGACCCATTGCTCCCTTTGTGCTGAAGTCAAGAAACCTTAAACTGCTGTGGTTATTAATCCTACCAACAATATCCAGAGTGCATCCCTTTTCCTCTTTGAAACTATCTGTCCTCTGCATTTCTTTACAGGGTGGGTTGTATTTCATAGTGTTGCTAGAACTGTCTGTTGTGATATAAATACATTAGATATTTTTGATATAACCTTGACTGGACAGTCCCTTTAATCATTGGATAATACTAGTATTTTCGCTCTGTTGCACCTAACCAATGATCCACGACCTTTCAGAGATAAGTCTGCCCCCCATCCACATTACCAACATTGGACAAGGAGGTCTATCATGTTCTTGTTATTCCAAATAGTTCGTAACCCTTCTGGTATGTTAGAGGTCTGTTGCTGATTAATGGCTTTGAAACCGATATTCACCCGTGGACCATTGGTATCCCCAGAAGTTGATTCGTCACTGATAGATGGCCAGACAGATGGATGGATAGATAGGTGGACAGTCACATGGATGGATAGATAGATGGACAAAGGGAAGCACACATAGATGGACAGACAGATGGATACATAGACAAAGGGGCAGACGGATGGATAGATAGATAGCCAGTCACATGGATGGATAGATAGATGGACAGATAGATGAATATATAGATACATGGACAGAGAGATGGATGGACTGATAGATGGACAAAGGGATGCACACGTAGATGGACAGACAGATGTATGGACATATAGATCGATGGAAACACAGATGGATAGGTCGATAAATGGACAGACAGGTCAATGTATAGGTAGGTTTGTGCTTGTACAGATGGAGAAGTGAACTTTTGAATACAAGCTTGGGGCATGTGAAGCTGCTTTGGGACCGAATGATGATTGGCAATAGAGAGTAATGTGGACTGAAGACATCATTCCATTGGGTGAAAAGTTTTTTATTGGTTGAACCCACACACCCCATTATCTCACGTGATGAGTAAAATTTGCCGCCGTCCTGCCCTGTTCCGCTGCACAGCCTGTGTCTGCCGTTACATGTTGCCCACCAAATATTAATATCAACTTTTCCTGGCCATACTAGATTCCAGTAATAAATGCTCTTTCGTGAGGATTGATCCCCACTATATCCACCTACCGGATGCCTGGAACGGATGTAAAGTGCTCTATTGCTTTCCCGAAGCCAGAATCATGTTCCATGAAGACCCACAAAGACATGAATATCAATAATATAAGACTGTTCTTAAGTATGTCAAAGACTTTAAGATGTATCAAAAGAATGCAACAGGATGGATTTCATTATGTGAAATTTACCAGCATGTATAGTAGATTGAGGGGGTTCACTTTACATGCTATTTTTTCTGAGGTATCATCTAATATTATCCCCATAAATAATGTCGCCATATATATGGTCACTGGGAAATGGCAAAGGAAACATTATGGGGTAAACAGGAGCATGGATTGTGGGGCTGTCCCCCGCGCCCTTAAAAAAAATTGGGGGTTGCAGGGTGTCCACTGCAGGTTCCATGGGTAATATCGCAGCATAAAAACAACACCATTCTTTCATGGCGACATTTTTGCGGGTATATTATCACACGGAACAGTTTCTGATAAGTTTTCAAACCGTTTGTTCTCAGATTTGTAAAGTATGTCCATCCTTTTTTGCTAACAAATTATCAGTAAAATCTACATACCTGAAGATGTTCAGGGCGTAGATCGAAATTATTAGGCAACCACTCCGACCTGCTCAGTTCACTATTTTGCTTGAGATGCCTTTCAACTAAGGGAAGAGCGACCACACGTCAGGGACACCGTGAAGAAGAACGTGAGGCAATACTAACCATATGGCATCCATTAGAAATGAGGCATTTTCTGAGAGCCGATCAAAAAATCATTCTATTGAACATCCGATGACTAACTAAAGATGTCCATCCTCTGGATGTGAACCCAAAAGAGTGTGCCTATTTCCACTTGAAGGTGCCTTCTGGCATTTGAGCCACAGGAATTCTTCTCCACATAGCAACTATTCCAATGGAAAAAAAAAACATTGGAATTGCCATGTAGGGCTACACATGCTGCGATTTACCCACTTAACATCCAATCTGTGCCCATCCCAAGCAGTAGGGATGTAGCAGGAGGAAGGGCACCAAAATCATGACTGAGACCAGGGCTGATTTTACAATAAGTCAACTCTAGGTGGTACCATAGACCTCCACCAGAAGGCGCCACTGGGGGGTGCAATATTAGTACTCACAATGCCAAATCTGACTTCAAAGCAAGCAAGAGTGGGTCTAAAAATGCTAGGCTGGCTGCGGCTTCCTAAGCCCTTCAACTAGCCTTGAAGGCCTGAGGTTGTGAAGAATAGGAATGATAGCTGGGTAACTTCAGTTGAGTAGGTCCACACATTTAGGGGGTAATTCATATAATCCAGCGTACAAGTGGCGCACGCGGCTGGCGCACAGTGTGCACGTGCGAATCCCTGTGTCAGCCGCGTGCGCTAACATACATTTCCGCGCACAGCATATTCATAGATTCCAGCCACCAAAACCAGCCGTGGTGCACAGTGGCGCAGTGACCCTGCAGCAGCGCCAGTTACGCCCCCAAGAACGCCCCTTGCGCAGGGAAAAGCCATCAAAATCCCCAATCCAGCACAAAGGGCTGCGCTAACCCTGTACCAGCACCGCAAGCGGGGTACGTGTATCACTGGGGTGCGCGGGAAGTTTCTCACGTGATTTCAGCTGGGTACGTGTATTACTGGGGTGCGCGGGAAGTTTCACACGCAATTGGCCCTGTGCGAGCGGGGTTCGTGTATTACTGGGGTGCGCGGGAAGTTTCGCCCGCGAATTCAGCAGGGTATGTGTATTTCAGGGGTGCACGGGAAGTTTCACACGCGAATTCAGCAGGGTACGTGTATTTCAGGGGTGCGCGGGAAGTTTCAAACGCGATTCCATCAGGGTACGTGTATTTCAGGGGTGCTCAGGAAGTTCCACACGCGAATGTCCTGTGTATGTGTATTTCGGGTTGCGCAGGAAGTTTCACACGCAAATTCAGCAGGGTACGTGTATTTCAGGGGTGCGCGGGAAGTTCCACACGCGATTCCATCAGGGTACGTGTATTTCAGGGGTGCGCGGGAAGTTTCACACGCGATTGGCCCTGTGCGAGCGGGGTACGTGTATTACTGGGGTGCACGGGAAGTTCCACACGCGATTGCCCGTGCGAGCAGGGTACATGTATTACTGGGGTGCGCGGGAAGTTTCACACGCAATTTCAGCTGGGTACGTGTATTTCAGGGGTGCGCGGGAAGTTTCCACACGCGAATGTCCTGTGTACATGTATTTCGGGTGCGCGGGAAGTTTCACACGCAAATTCACAGGGTACATGTATTTCAGGGGTGCGCGGAAGTTCCACACGCGATTCAGCAGGGTACGTGTATTTCAGGGGTGCGCGGGAAGTTCCACACGCGATTCATGTCAGGGTACGTGTATTTCAGGGGTGCGCGGGAAGTTTCACACGCGAATTCAGCAGTGGTAAGTGTATTTCAGGGGTGCGCGGGAAGTTTCACACGCGATTGCCTGGGTACGTGTATTTCTGGGTGTGCGGGAAGTTCCACACGCGAATGTCCCGAGGTACTGTATCTCGGGTGTGCGCGGGAAGTTCACACAGCGAATTCGCAGGGTACGTGTATTTCAGGGGTGGCGGGAAGTTCCACACGCGAATTCGCAGGGTACGTGTATTTCGGGGGTGCCGGGAAGTTCACAAGCGAATTCAGCTGGGTACGTGTATTCCAGGGTGCGCGGGAAGTCTCACACGCGAATGTCACCTGGGACGTGTATTTCGGGTGCGCGGGAAGTCCCACACGCAATTTCAGCAGGGTACTGTATTCAGGGTTCCGGGGGTACAACACGTGATTTGCCGTGTGGGTCCTCCGAGGTGTTCGCCTCTACAACCTCGACGGCCCTGCAGGCAGCCCACACCACGGGGACTACCCTGCACCCTGCTCATGTCCCGCAGGCAGCCCATCCACCATGGCATGCCCCCAGCCAAGCCACACGTCACCTGCCACACTGATCACCCACACCATGTCTCCCAGCACCCCCACCCCCCAGCCAGTGCAGGGCACCCTCCACCAGGCCCCACTCATGTCCCCCATGCACCACCACCCCCAGCAGTGGAGGGCAGCCTCCACCAGGCCCCCACTCATGTCTCCCACCACCCCCACCCCCCAGCACTGTGGGGCACCTCCACCAGGCCCCCACTCATGTCCCCTACACCCCCACCCCCCAGCAGTGCAGGGGCACCCTCCACCAGGCCCCACATCATGTCTCCCACCACCCCCACCCCCAGCAGTGCAGGGCAGCCTCCACCAGGCCCCCACTCATGTCTCCCACCACCCCCACCCCCCAGCACCAGGGGCAGCCTCCACCAGGCCCCCACTCATGTCCCCCACCACCCCCACCCCCAGCCAGCAGGGCACCTCCACCAGGCCCCCACTCATGTCTCCCACCACCCCCACCCCCAGCAGTGCAGGGGCACCCTCCACCAGGCCCCACTCATGTCTCCCAGCACCCCACCCCCCAGCAGTGCAGGGGCACCCTCCACCAGGCCCCACTCATGTCTCCCAGCACCCCCACCCCCACCAGTCAGGGGCAGCCTCCACCAGGCCCCCACTCATGTCTCCCACCACCCCCACCCCCAGCAGTGCAGGGGCAGCCTCCACCAGGCCCCCACTCATGTCTCCCACCACCCCCACCCCCCAGCAGTGCAGGGGCACCCTCCACCAGGCCCCCACTCATGTCTCCCACCACCCCACCCCCAGCAGTCAGGGGCACCCTCCACCAGGCCCCCACTCATGTCCCCCAGCACCCCCACCCCCAGCACTGTGGGGCACCCTCCACCAGCCCCACCATGTCCACTCATGTCTCCCACCACCCCCACCCCCCAGCAGTGCAGGGGCAGCCTCCACCAGGCCCCCACTCATGTCTCCCTGCACCCCCACCCCCCAGCAGTGCAGGGGCACCCTCCACCAGGCCCCCACACATGTCTCCCAGCACCCCCACCCCCCAGCAGTGCAGGGGCACCCTCCACCAGGCCCCCACTCATGTCTCCCTGCACCCCCACCCCCAGCAGTGCAGGGGCACCCTCCACCAGGCCCCCACTCATGTCTCCCACCACCCCACCCCCCAGCAGTGCAGGGGCAGCCTCCACCAGGCCCCCACTCATGTCTCCCACCACCCCACCCCCCAGCAGTGCAGGGGCAGCCTCCACCAGGCCCCCACTCATGTCTCCCAGCACCCCACCCCCAGCAGTGCAGGGGCACCCTCCACCAGGCCCCCACTCATGTCTCCCACCACCCCCACCCCAGCAGTGCAGGGGCACCCTCCACCAGGCCCCCACTCATGTCTCCCACCACCCCCACCACCCCAGCAGTCGCAGGGCACCCTCCACCAGGCCCCCACTCATGTCTCCCACCACCCCCACCCCCCAGCACCAGGGGCACCCTCCACCAGGCCCCCACTCATGTCTCCCAGCACCCCCACCCCCCAGCACTGCGGGGCACCCTCCACCAGGCCCCACTCATGTCTCCCTGCACCACCCACCCCCAGCAGTCAGGGGCACCCTCCACCAGGCCCCACTCATGTCTCCCAGTCACCCCCACACCCCAGCAGTGCCAGGGTACCCTCCACCAGGCCCCACTCATGTCCCCCCGCACCCCCACCCCCCAGCACCAGTGGGCACGCCTCCACCAGGCCCCCACTCATGTCTCCACCACCCCACCCCCCAGCAGTGCAGGGCACCCTCCACCAGGCCCCACCATGTCTCCCAGCACCCCACCCCCACCAGTCCAGGGGCACCCTCCACCAGGCCCCCACTCACTGTCCCCCTGCACCCCCACCCCAGCATCAGGGGCACCTCCACCAGGCCCCCACTCATGTCCCCTCACGCACCCCCACCCCCACCAGATGCAGGGGGCACCTCACCAGGCCCCCACTCATGTCTCCCAGCACCCCCACCCCCCAGCACTGCAGGGGCACCCTCCACCAGGCCCACTCATGTCCACCATGTCTCCCTGCACCCCCACCCCCAGCAGGCAGGGGCACCCTCCACCAGGCCCCACACTCATGTCTCCCAGCACCCCCACCCCCCACCAGTCAGGGGCAGCCTCCACCAGGCCCCCACACATGTCTCCCAGCACCCCACCCCCAGCAGTCAGGGGCACCCTCCACCAGGCCCCCACTCATGTCTCCCAGCACCCCCACCCCCAGCATGCAGGGCACCTCCACCAGGCCCCCACACATGTCTCCCACGCACCCCCACCCCCAACAACAGTGGAGGCACCTGCCACAGGCCCACCAGTCCCACTCATGTCCCCCTGCACCCCACCCCCCAGTCAGGGGCACCCTCCACAGGCCCCCACACATGATCTCCCTGCACCCCACCCCCCAGCAGTCAGGGGCACCTCCCACCAGCCCCCACTCATGTCTCCCTGCACCCACCACCCCCCACCAGTGCAGGGGCACCTCCACCAGCCCCCACTCATGTCCCCCAGCACCCCCACCCCCAGCAGTGCAGGGGCACCCTCCACCAGGCCCCACACATGTCTCCCAGCACCCCCACCCCCCAGCAGTCAGGGGCACCCTCCACCAGGCCCCCACTCATGTCTCCCAGCACCCCCACCCCCAGCCAGTGCAGGGGCACCCTCCACCAGGCCCCCACTCATGTCTCCCAGCACCCCACCCCCCAGCACTGCGGGCACCTGCCAGCAGGCCCCCACACTCATGTCTCCCCAGCACCCCCACCCCCCAGTCAGGGGCACCCTCCACCAGGCCCCCACACATGTCTCCCAGCACCCCACCCCCAGCAGTGCAAGGGCACCTCCACCAGGCCCCCACTCATGTCTCCCAGCACCCCCAACCCCCAGCATGTGAGGGCACCTGCCACCAGGCCCCACATCATGTCTCCCAGCACCCCCACCCCCCACCAGTGCAGGGCACCCTCCACCAGGCCCCCACTCATGTCCCCTGCACCCCACCCCCAGCAGTGCAGGGGCACCCTCCACCAGGCCCCCACTCATGTCTCCCAGCACCCCCACCCCAGCAGTGCAGGGCACCCTCCACCAGGCCCCCACACATGTCTCCCAGCACCCCACCCCCAGCAGCAGGGCACCTCCAGCAGGCCCCCACTCATGTCCCACTCATGTCCCCTGCACCCCCACCCCCCAGCAGTGCAGAGGCACCTGCCACAGGCCCCACTCATGTCCCCCACCCCACCCCCCAGCATTGCGGAGGCACCTGCCAGCAGGCCCCACTCATGTCCCACTCATGTCCCCTGCACCCCCCCCCAGCATTGCGAGGCACCTGCCAGCAGGCCCCCACTCATGTCCCACTCATGTCCCCCTGCACCCCCACCCCAGCATTGGGGCACCTGCCAGCAGGCCCTGACACATGTCCCCAGCCAACACGTCATCACAATCTAGATCCCTGGCCCTTATGGGCAGCCTCCACATGCCAAACACCCACCCAAGTATTGCATCCACCCACTCAGAATTGCCAATTACATGATACAACCCCAATGGCAAGTATGTAAATGAACACATGTCCCTCACATACACACAATGGGTGTAAGTGAATGTCAAAACCCATATCATGACATGCATGAAACCAATGATATGATACTACACATTGAAGTTTGATGAAAAAAATGTATTAAAAGCAACATAAATGGGATTAAAAATAAACAAACGACAATGGGAATTAAAAAAAAAAGCAGCATGTCCGTAAAATAATGAAAAACCACAAATCATAATCCAAAGGAAAGGTGTCCAAAGTCACAGTTCAAAAAAGTACATCCAAGGGAAAAACAAAACCAAAAACCATTGCTCCATGGGTAAATAAAAAAAAAAACATAATCCAACAGTCAACTATATACAGATAAACAATCCAGGGTCCATGATCCCAACTGAAGAAATGAAACCTATCTAAAAATACTACGTAATAAAAAAACTATATACAAAAATGTTGGCCATTGTCCAAAAGGTCCAAAATCAAGAAAAAAGCAAAGGAAACCTAACACTAACTACATAACTATTTACAAGGGCAGCGGGCTAGTCCAACGGCTCACTGGATGTTGTCATGGGCCAGGGCATCATCGAACTCCTGTTCAATGGCTTGGAGGCGGGCATGTTCCCTGGCCCCGAGGTCTCGCAGGGATAAAGCAGTGTCCAGCTCCAACTCCCTGCGAAGACCCTCGAGGCACTCAGCCCGCCTCAGCGCCCTCCGCATGGAGTTCTCCGCCCTGACCATTGTGAGCCGTTCCTCCTCTGCCCGCTGCCGCTCCGCACCTATCTGCTGGCCCAACCGCTCCCACACGGAAGCCACTCCCATTCCAGGGTTCTCCTGCCCTCCGGCCGATGCCTGCACCCCTGATGTTGATGGCCCGAGCCATGATGCCTCCCACGTCGAGCCTGCCGCTGCCTCCGACGCAACTGCCTGTGCCAGCACGACGGCATCCAGGCTGATGGAATCCACCGACGCCGTCGTGCACGTGCCCTGCCGATGATGCGTCACATCCTCCATCTGCTGGGGTCCAGTTGCTGGTGTGTCCACCCCTGCTGGACCTCCGACTCCCGACTGTGGCAGGGATGGGATCCCCACCGAGTTGGCTGCATTGGTCGGGGCAGGTCCACAGGGGGCCCTGGTGGCATCTGGGCCGGAAGACGGCATGGAGAACGACTGGCGCATAGCCTCCACAGAGGAGGAGAGGGTCGCCAAAGTGCCCGACACATGTACGAGACCCCCGACCACGACCGCTCCCAACTGGGCCACGTTGGCACGGTGCTCTTCGTGATGACGTGCGTGCTCCCCCCGGGAAGCACGCACCTCATCACGAATGACACCCGTGCGCAACGCGACACCAATCAGGACCTTCTCCATACGGCCAGGGGTCCCCTCGTCCGCAGGTGGAGGGGAGTCAGATGACATGGACATCCCCCCTACCTGCGGACGGGCCTGGGATGGGGCATCCCTGCTGGTGCATGGTGGTGCAGTCACAGTGTCAGGGACAGTGACATGCACAGGCACCTCCACGGCGACCTGTGCTGCCTCCTGCCCCTGGACTGCACCACTTGCACCAGCAGGGATGCCCCCACCAGGCCCCATGTGCGGCTCAGTAGCGGCCTCCTCCTCCTCTGTGGAAACCACCAACCTGGATGGCTCCACACCGTCTTCCGCCGTTGCAAGCCCCTGTGGGGGCTCACCCACCCCTTCCGCTGCAGCCGTGGGGGCATCCCCGCCGCTTTGCTCCACAGCGCCGTCTCCGCCCTCTTCTTCACTTTGCGCTGTGTAGAGGGAGACATAGAACACAAGCATCAGGGTACTGTACAATGGTCCCCTAGACAGGAAGCAATAGCAGATGAGTGGCACTGTCAAAGATCACTTCCATCATGTCCCTCCACAACACATGGGTCAGTGCAGGCAAAACACATGCAGTAACAGGCATGGCGCATGCTATGGACATAAGCAAACATGTCCAAGGGACTCTTGAAACATACAATGTTGTTTTTGAACTCACATGCATCATGGGTCATGCCTATCACATTCACACACTTCACCGTACTTTCATCCATCTGGACTCGTACACCCCAGACACAGTGGATGCAAGGATCGCTAGGCTGCATCAGTGGATCTGAACATTGACACAGACATGTGTCATGCATCCATGGCATTCACAAGTCACAGACACGCAGGTCAGACACACAGACATGGAAACCATACATGTACATGGCATCATCACCCATCCCTCACCCCCACCCATGTCCAGGAACAGAGACTGGCATGCTCTCATGTGTCCATTCCGCATAGGGCTCCCCATGTAGCATTTAAACACATACACCAACCGTGTGCTTCACACATTACTGGTCTCACATGCATGACCATGATGTCCCTGCACACACACACGCGTACATGGCCTATGTCACACATACAGGCAAGTATCAGACAACCAGCACACTGCAACATGCCCTGTCTCACACAGCAATGCCTGGCCACTTACCGCTCGACTCCAGACGGGTCTGCCTCTCAAGGACCTGGACGTGGAGCGCTGGGGATATGCGTTCCAGGACCCTCATCTGATCTTCCGACAAGTGGCCCCGGCGCCCCTTAGCATCCGCTGCCTTCAAGAGGCGCCGGGCCTTGTTGAGGGTCCTGGACCTGAAGTCCTCCCAGCGCTTCTTGACATGTTGGAAGTCGCGGACTGCCACCCCCTCCGCGTTGATGGCAGTCACGATGTCCGTCCAGATCCTGTCCCGTCCATCCTTGTCGGCGCGTGATGATCCGAAGAGGGCATCATAATGCCCCAGGACATGCTCCACCAGGACACCAACTTCCTTCTGACTGAAGCTGGTGGCCCTCTGCCCCTCTGGCTGGGGGTCGCCAGTGGTCTCGGATGGTGTTTGCCCCGACATGGCGACCCCCGAGGCAGGCGTGGGTGGGCAACTGGGTCCTGGGGCTGGGCTGTGGAGCGATGGTATCCCAGTCGGGAGTCTTCTGTTCCAGCAGGGGTGGACACAGCAACTGGACCCCTGCAGATGGCTGATGTGCAGGCACCAAATGGCAGGGCACGGTGGCAGCAGGCAGGCAGGTCAGGCAGCAGCAGATGGCACGTGGAGGCTGCTCGGGGCTCTGGGGGGCAGTAATTCGGCCTTTTGGGCAGGAGCGTGGTCTTCCGTGGCTTACGCGTGGCCAGCTTGATACGGAGTGATTTGGCACGTGAAAATTCTGCACGTCAGCGTGTAATTCGAGGAAAGGCCCTTAGCGCGTAAGCGCGTCTGCACGCATACGCGATTTCATTGGACAGAAGGCCCTTCAAGCGCAAGCGCCCTCTGTGACGTGACGCGCAGCAGGCGTGCATGGGCATTTCAGCGCGCGTGAAAAACTGCACGTCCGCGTGTAATACGAGGAAAGGGCCCATGCGCGTAAGTGACGTGACGCGCCGGGCGTTTCCCTCAGCACGGGTTAAAGGTGAGCGGGCCAGCAGTTCGCTGTACGTGCCTTTCGTGGAGACCGACGTGTGTTGCTGCTTCCTGTTGTTCGCGGCGCCATCACAACTTCACAGCTATCAAGGACGTATCTCTTCTTTTGGCGGGGGTATTGGCTACGCGTGTTTTTCTGCATCGCGCTAGTCAGACGGTGAGTCGCACACGCTATTTTTCCCACTGCGGGTGCCCCTGTGTATCGCACCCATTTTCGATGTCATAGTAGCCTGCGTGTCCCACGCGTACGCGTTATTCGTGTTACTGGGTGCCACCGCGTACTGCGGGAGGTTGATTCCACGCACGTAGGCTGCAGGTTGCGTGCACGGTTTTACTGCAGTTTTGGGGTGCCTGAGCGTTGCGTGACCGTCACTACATCACCGGGTCACATACAGCCTTGCAGGTGCAGGGGGGCTGTTAACATCTTGCTTCCCCCCCTTCACCCAATTGCCCAGGTCAATTGTGGTGTACACCTCCCATTGGCACTACTCCATCTGTGCCGGCACTACTACATCTGTGCCATGGTTGGGAGGACACCAAAGGTGAGGGGCGCCTCAGCTGGGCGTACTCCTCGTGGCGGGCGTGGTCGGGGACGTGGCCGTGGTGACCAGGGAGTAGGGGACTCCAGGGTGTCCAGGGCGGCCACAGAGGGGGAAGAGGCAGGGGTGCGCCACTTGAGCACAATGTTGTGCCATGTGTCGGTGCAGTCATGCCACCACCCCCTGTGGTTCCGGGGGATGCAGCTTCTGCATCTGGCACTGGCACCCGTGTGACCGGCAGTCCGTTCCATCGACTGCCACGGGCCCAAGGGTAGTGGTAGCTGCAGGTGCAGCTGTGGACACCGCCACCCAGGCTCAGGGTCTGCCAGCGCAGGCTGCGTTGGCACTTGAGGAGCCCTTGGTAGATTTCCAACAGGCCAGGAGGGAAACCATAGGGGCAGGCAGGGCTGCTCAGACCAAGACACGTGTCCCTGGGGCAGTTATGTCATCTGCTGCCCCGAACAGCCGGGTGTTGGCAAGTGCAGGGGCAGATGCACCCAACAACACCCCGGTTGTGAGTCTGCCAACCAGGACCGTTGCGGTCAATGACCCTGCCACAGCTGATGTTGCTGCGCAGGGTCCATTAGAGGGCACCCAGATGCCACTGACACAAGTCAGGCCTTTGGTCGTCCCTCCACCTGCCACTCCCTTGGCTCAATCCACCGAACCCACTGGCCATACTGGTCAGGGCGGCATTAGCCAGCCAGGGTCTGCGCCACAGTCCAAGAGGAGGAAGGTTGCACCTGCAGCACAGGCTGGGACCCCACACACAGCCACGACCTCCTGCACGTCGAGGAAGAAGCCTTTCTGCAAGCAGGAACTGGACTTCCTCGTGGGCTACGTGCGGGCCACAGCCGTGACATGCTAGTGGGTGCCAATAGTCAGACTACGGCTGCCCAACGTGACACCCACTGGAAGCATGTTGCGGAACATGTCAGTTCATTCGGCCATGAGGTGCGCACGGCGCAAGAGTGCAAAAAGCGTTGGAATGACATCAAACGCAGCACTAAGGCTAAGCGTGCCTCTAATTACAACTTGACTCTGGTGACTGGCGGTGGGCCTGCACCAGAGGAGGAAGAGCTCACTCCGCATGAGGCACTCGTTGCGGAGTTCATACCACCTGAATTGGTCGAAGGAGTGGGAGAGATGCTGGACTTTGATGCCCAGTCCAGTGAGTGTTGATGCGTGTTTGTTGAGGACGTGTGTGTTTTCACTTGTGGGATGTGTTGTGCATGATTGCCACTACATGTGACGTGTACATGGTTCTGATGTGTAAGTAATGCAATGCTTCCGTGATGCATGTCTGCTCTGCTGGATGGTGGACATGTGGAGCAGACGGGGACTGTCCGCATCACCACTATTGCACCCTACTGACATGCTGGTTACAAGTATGCCCCTCCGGTCCATGTTCCAGCTCACTGGCCTTCTGCATGTGGCGTGGGGTGACCTTCCTCTCAGCCCAGGCACAATGTCATTGCATGACTGACGTGCATGTTCCTCTGCCTGCATGCGGGACTCCATGTAGGCATGCTCCCTTGCCCCTCCTCCGCCACTCTGCACCCCAGTTCCACCTTTGCACTGGTCTGCTTCAATCTTGCCAATGTGTACTTTCTTGTTCATGCGTCCTGTGTAGATGCTAACTTCCAGCGTAGAATCTGCCAGACATATGCCGTGTGGTACAGCCTTAGTACTTGATGCAGGGTATCTCACTTGTACTGTGCATAGGTCAGATGTCCCGCAGGGACATGAGTGCCCATTCATGCTCCATGTGCATTGCACGCATGCCCCTATGTGTCCTTGACTGGATGATCACTGTAATACAAGTCCTGGGTGACATACATTGCATGGCATCTCATCAGCCTTCCCATGTCAACTGTGGCTCAGTACTGCGTTGCACACATGTTTAGGGTCTGACAATCTGTGTGGCTCACAGGCCTCAGCCTGTTCAATGGCCAATGACTCTGTCCAACTGTTGTTGTGTCTTCTTCACACGTGGGCGGCCTCCAGAGTTTTCATCATGTGTCCTGCTTACTGTCCCATCATCATTTGCAGTGTTGTCACTTGAATCACATTAAGCTGTTGATGCCAGTCAACACTGCCTGTCAATACACAGGTGTATGGTCAGCCTTTTGATACCATGCTAGGCATCCCTGCTTTTGTACTGGGTGGAGGGGTGCTTGGCTTCTAGATATGGTACACATTGAATGCACAATGCACGTGATGCCTGAATTTGACATTGCACTGCCTTCACATTTCCTGGCACACACCAATGGAGTCCTTGTACATGTAGGTAGTGAGTGGCGTACACATTTTCTGCACTGCATAGACCCACTTCCATGGAAACTGCCACCTTTCAACAGGTCTGATCACAGAAGCAATTCAAAGTTGACCCAGCATGCATGCCAGGTTATATGTTGTGTGTCACATGTCTGCCTGATGCGTTTGCTGTCGGTGTGTGTGTGTGTTGTGTGCTTCTGACATGTGTAGTGACCTTTTTTCTCTCTATTTTTCAGGTGATGACGCAATGGAGGCGGAGGATGGTGTTGTCATGCCAGACACAGGGTTGTTACCACTACATCAACCCGGCACTAGTGGGGGTCGTGGGGTGGTAGGCCACGAAAACCCCCAAGTGCTACAGTCCATCTTGTCTCTGGCTGCCTATGAGTCCAGCCTTGATGACGACTCTGACGTCCATGTTGAGTTGGATGAGCATCAAGTCCATGTGTCAGGGGTGAGTGATTCTGATGTGGACACTCCTCTGTCCGCGACACCCTGCACTGAGGGATCAGACAGTCTTGGTTCCTCCGCCCGTGGTGGATCGGGACGCAGGGTCACCCTCCACACCAGTCACTGATGTGCCTGGGACATCACGTCGACGGGGGCATGTAGTCGTGCAGCCGCGGGCGGTGCCAACACAGCGAGGACACCCGGTCCTTGGGTCCCGCAGGGGTCAAGCCCGGCAACGCGGTCGCCGCGCGCAACCGCAGTATACTGAGTGGGAGCAAGACATGACTGCCAATTCCGAACGGCAGGGGGCAGCAATGGAGAACATCGCTGAGAGCATGGAGCGTGTGGCCCGATCTGTGCTCCCCCCTGCTAGGCAGGTGCTTCTCCAGCAGCAGGCGGCACGGTCCACGGCCCGCTCGCTCAGGCTGGGCATGGCGGCCTCAGACAGGGCACGCCAGGCTGAAATGTCGTCTCTGCGTCAAGCAATTGCTGCTCACGCAGAGGCGCACATGGATGCCCTGAGGGAGGAGTATGCTTCCCTCAAATCCACTCTGGGTGTCCTTATGATGTCCCAGAGGCAGCGGGCAGAGGAGAGGTTTGCACAGCTTGAGCGTACCATCTCGGCTGAGCTACAGGCTTGCCGGGAGGTGCAGCGGTTGTCCAGCCAGGCCTTGCAGGAGGAACTCCGTGTTACACGTGCTACCTTGCAAGAGGAAGCACGTGTATCACGTGAGGTTCTGCATGCAGACCTATGTCACATCGCCACACAGAACCAGGCTCACCCGTCCGGCAGACTTGCTGCCGACGAGGGGCAAGCTGCGGCTAGGCGTGGCCAGGCTACTGTGCCACGTCCTCCTTTCCAGGATGAGCCAGACTCGGACGACCATCTATCTCCCACATAGGTCGGGCTGTGCAGGCGTTGAGCCCATGGAGGATTTTTTTTTTGGCTCAGCATCATCGCATGTGGATGTTGAGCAGCACCCTGTACCTCCCCCCTCCTGGGTGCCTCCCTCCCCCCGGGTCGTATGTGGCCATTTTTGATTTTTCTTTTAGTTTAGTTAGTTAAGTTTCTGTTTGATAGTTAGTTTAAATAGGTAATGTAGGTTTTCCATAGTTAGTGTAATTAGTTAATATAGTTTAAAATTGCTTGTCTATTGTGCTTTCATGTGACGGTGCGGTGCTTTGTGGCTTTTGAAGGCATCCACTGTCTGTTCCAGCTGGGCCCTTCAGGCTTGTCTTGTGTATGTGTTTGCTGCTTGGGGTCCTTGACTCACATATGCCACTCCTGCCTCCCTTATCCATGGGCTCGCAAGGATGGTTCGGTGTGACAGCCTATTTACACAAGGGCTTTGGACTGTCATATCTGTGGCATGTCTGGTGCTGTGTGACTTGTGTTGACACCCCTAGTGGGGATGATTCGGTGTTATTGTCCACTGTTCAGCTTTTGCTAGATGGGGTGTTTCATGATTAATGTGTACATTCATTGCTATGCATTGTGTAGTATGTTTCTTATCTTTCCTGTACACGTGCTTGTTGCAATTCATGCTGTAGATAGTGTTCCACACTTTGGATGTGAAAGACGGACTGATGGTGTGATTTCTGATGTAAGTCTCTGACATGGTCAAGTAATGAGATGCCTGAAGAGACACACACAGATGACTTTAAGCATTAATCATGTGTTTCATGCCCTTTCTGCAGGGGGATGAGCCTCCAGAGCACCTTTGCCAGCAGACATGGCCCATTGGACGTCTGAATTCTGGACACGTTTGTTGGTGCCCACATGCACATGTGTGCACAAGCAGAGGCACAGGGATTGCAGACCTACATCCTAGAACTGCTGACGTGTTCCAAGGAACTCCAGGCAAGGTGAGCAGCACAGGGGGGCCACAACACAGCAAAGCTTGCACCAGGCGAGTTGCACATGCAGGCTTAGTCACAGCACTGAGGGTGAGCTTGGACGAATATTGGTGTTGAAGCACACAATGCAGCTCAGATGTGTTGGTGGACTGATGGCTGTTGATTGTAAGGTTGTCTGGGACACCTGCAGGGGCAGTGGCACATACCCTCCGGTACACCAAGGTCCATTGAGGCACTTGTATCAACCATGTAGCCTTCCGAGACATGGAAAGGGGCAGCTCACAGGGACATACAGCAAGGGACATACTCGGGTGCAGTGCATTTCATTTCCATGTACATTTATGATACATGCACTGCCAACTTTGTTTCGGTCATGGTGGTACACGAACTTGCTCTGAAGTCATGCTTGCTATATGGGTCTGTCTGCTTACCCAGGGAACATTGCATGTTGTGTGAATTGTGACACATTGGTGTTCCATTTGCCACGCACCCACCGGCGGCTGACTTACTGCATTGACTGTGTATGACCCATCACAGGGGTAATGTTATATATGGGTACGAAGCATCTACACCAGATTGTCTGTTTGTAGAGTAGTTTGTTGCTATGGGGCATGTTTGGTGGTGTGTTTTTGTGTAATTGGCACGTACAGGTTGTTGACTGTGGCTCTCTTTGCAGCATTGCAGTGCTCCTGTAACCGGACCTGAGAGTGCGCAGGCAGGAGGCCAGCACTCAAAACCAGAGCTAAGTGTCTTGTTGTTTTTCTTTCAAACTGCTCTGCATAGGCTTGCTGGGGGGTGCACTAATGCATGGATGATATGTGTAATTCAATTTGGTATGTTTTTTTCCCCTAATCACCCGGAGTCCTATCCAATTTTAAACCCTGTACCCTCTACCCGGTGTTCCTGCTTCCCGTACCTATCCAAGCAACGTTCCCTAACCCTCTTTCCCCGACTGGGGTTGCGGATGCCTGTGTAAGCCCCGAACTTGCAGGCGCCAAAACCCTAGAGGGGGTGGTTGGTTCGTACCACTCCTAAGCCTGGACTACAGAAGGCCATGACAATGATGTCCAAGTTTGTTTGGATTGTGTATGTGTTCATGCAGGTAGTACATTTTCGTGCATTCCCTACTTTCATGTGTCATTCCTCCTCCCCTCTCCTGCCACTCATTCCAGTTATCCAGTGTGCCAACACCTGTCCCGACTGCATATCCCTGAACCTCCTTCCCCACCAGGGTCTCAGGGGCCTGTGTGAGTTTGACCTTGCAGGCACCCGGACACGGTGGGGGTGGTTGTTTCGTGCACTCCGCGCCTGTACACGGGACCTGTGACAGTACACATCCGTTCATGGTGCATCATTCTATGTTATGTACCACACATGGTTCACATCCTGTTGTGACATTGTTTTACTGTGCTACCTTGGTTGTTACATCATTGTGGTAGTACTTGGCCTTTGTGAGGTACTGCTACGTCAAGTCATCTACTGGAGGGTGTTCTGGTTCGTTTTTATGCCTTGGATTTTGTGATTTTGGAAATGAGTGTGGATTCTGAGGGTGCAGGCACCTTTTTACACACAAGGTGGGAGATGGTGACGAAGGGTAAGGGTGATCCTGTGGCCAGGTGAATTGAGGGTTGAAGGCTCCATGACCCAGGTGCAGTTGTTCAGTGGGTCATGGTCATTTGTGAGGGAGGGGGGGGTTGTTGTTGATAGTTGCCTTTGCCCTGCAGTGTGATGGGAACTCTGACATTGTAATGGTGGTATCCTATGTACATGTTGTGTTCTGCTGATCAATGCCTGTTCATGTGTTGTGTTTACTTTCAGGTGCGAGGGGATAGTTGTGGTTTGACATGCGGGGTGTACACATGGTGAATGTTCACATGTGATGTGTAGAGAACACTGATGGTCACTTGATTGCACATGCATATGTTGAGTGCATGTCCTTACTGACCCACACACTTGCACTCTGATGCACTACATGTACAACCACCCTTGCATATCCACGTGTACACTGTTTGCCTTCTGGTGCCCACTGTGTCCCTGCAGCACATGTTCTGTGACCAATTATGGATCCTGTACATGCCTAATTTGCTTTTTGATGTGGTCTGTCGCTTAGATGTGATGCTCAGGGTGTGCATCACACACAATGGCTGTTCACTGTGCTGTGCGCTGAGCAGTGTGTTGCAGGAGTTGGACACAGCACACAGAAGCTGCAGTGTTGATTTTGCAATGCACAATGTGCATGTAGACAGGCATTCATTGTTATGTTACGTCTACAACTCTTGTAATGCATTTGGAAATGACTTATTTTGGGTGGGAGGTTGTTGGTCAGTCATTTCATCTGATTCCAGGTCAGGCATCATTGTCTGATGCCACTGTACATTTTGGACATGGCAATGTGTACCTTATTGTTACTGTGTTGGTGTATGGGTATTGCTTGCCATGTCATGTTGTGGTTTGGGAGGGTTTGAGTGACATAACAGTGATGGCCATGGCCTGTTTTGCAGGTGTGTGTGATTCACACCTTGCATGTCAGGGTCATCCGCTTCTCAAAGCAACTAGCTGGGGGTAGATCTCTCTCCGCGGCAGGGCCTCCCTCTGGAACAGCCTTCCTGCCTCACTGGAACTTGAGGAGAACCATCTCCGGTTCCGGAAGCACCTCAAGACCTTCCTCTTTGCTTCTGCTTTCTCTCTCCCTCTCCCTTGCTAAATTCTTCACTGGAACTGCACTGGATCTGCAACTGGGCCACTCTCACCGACCTCGGTCCCTGGCCCAGCCACTCTCCACTTGCACTGCCTCCCTGGCAACCCCTGCACTGCGGGACTGTCTCTCTATCCCTACAGCCCCCCTTCCCAGCACTTGT